>OZ035961.1:27921683-29121683 GCA_964034945.1 Chrysopilus asiliformis
ACCGAAGCGTGAGTGTGGAATGAACAACGTTTGGTATGTCGGATGAAAGTGAGATCTGATAGAGCTATCCTGACAATGCCAACCCCCATAGTCATCCAATCAACCATGTTCGGAAGAGTCGCTGGGAAATACTTCGTTCCGGCTGCGCCAATTCGATTTTCCACCCCAAATTTCGTGTCCCTGAGATTCGAATCCGACCCCTGTGGGAAGAACCGATGAAAATACCCGGGATCCATGCCATAGCTATGTTTGTTTTACGAGTGTTAGATTCTTCTATTTACTTGCGTCACGCTATGCTATGCTATGTAAAAATAAACGAACCGCATTGAAATTGTATACAAGAAACGCCGAAATACCAAATCCTCACCAAGTCGTCATAGTGTCGAAAAATGTGTGCCGGAACATTTTTGTGAAGTCGCAGAATATGGAGAACGCAAAGTGAGTCTAATATGTGGTCCCATCTCAAAGGCATTCATTTATTGACTTTTCACACTCTCGAGTCAACTTCTGTTTGATTAAATTCTACAGCGAATGTTTTTTTTTGCAACATACTTTGCTAATTGCACTGCCTCACATACCGAAGCGAGTTGGCATTGGAATAAAAGCGAATATGTGCAGTTTTATGACAATAACTGAGTCTCTCCATAAGCATTTTTAATGTTATGATTTTTAAAGCTATATTATTTAATGTGGCCGAGGAACATCAACTTATATTGTAGGTCGCTCTCAATTTTGTCGACTGGTGATGGCAGAAGCTTCCTGACTAGCTGAGGTGAAAGATAAAAGAAACCTTAATTTTCATGTTAACCGGTGGTTGTATTAAAATCCAATGTTATGACGCCATATCCGTAAAATATTTTAGATTTGTATACCTACTCGTATAGAGCATACGAAATTATGAATAGATACTGATATTAAATGCATTTATGTGGTGTGAAAATATTAATTTAATTGATCCATTATATCAGCTCTGCACAATTTGTGGTTGGATTTCCCCTTTTTGTAAATGCAACCAATTATGTCGCGTGTGGATCACAAATATTAAATTATTACGGTTATTAGCGAATTGATTTTTAATTAGAATGGCTCATTGTCTGATTTTATTTTATATCTTAATTTATTTGAATTCCTTCTAATATTTCATGAGGCAACTATAATTTTGTTTATTTCATATTTTATTGTAATTGTAGTATGAATTACGTACCTAATATTACGTTATGGTTGTATTGGATTACCTTATTTTATAGCCCATATGCTAATTCGAGGTTTTGGGAAATTGCCATTAAATATTATTTAAAATGTGGTATTTACCATATCATCAAAGTGTAGAAATGTTGATTTTGATTTTGGAAAAAAAATACTGATTGAAAAAATGTATTAGTAGTTTTGCAAAATCAACATTTCTACGCGTATTAGAAGGAGTCTGTATTGCACATCAAAATTTGCAATAAATATCAGTTGTGATCACCCAACACCTTCCTCTGCAATATTTAGTTTCGGAAAAAATATGTAAAAAATAATATATTTTGAAATATTTCAAGAACCATTAAAGATACGTAACAATCCTATTGGAATTTCTCGGCTTATAAGATCTGCAAAAACAACTAAATTATATTATTTTTGCGGATGTTTTCACATCCAAATTTCCCCCCAACAGGTCGGACATGTCTGCCCTGAAAACCCATCAGGAGCCTGTTTCTGGTATGGAAAGCTGGCTCACCCTCATCAGAGCCTGCTTTGCCAGCTTCCACGCAGGCTTACGGGATTTTGGTGGAGTACGTAACAATTGTTAAAGGATAAAATGCAAGAAATTTTATTTCCTTTAAATTTAGTTATGAGCATTTTTTCATAAAAGCACATAATTTTTGAGAGATTTTCAAAAAACTTAATTTTTTTCAAATATTTGGGAAACCGTTACAGAAATAAAAACCGTTAAAGAAAAAAATGTAGAAAATTTTATATCCTTCAAATTTTGGTATATTCATTTTTTCCCAAAAGCGCATAAATTTCGAGAAAAAATGGATTTTTTTTAAATTGTATGAGAGGTACCCATTTCATCTTACGTTACTTTTCCAAAGGATGAGTGGTCCGATTGAATTTCAGTGTATGGATAATTTATGTAAAATCATATTCTAAACACATTTCATCTTTATAAATTTTTCGATACGATGTACAGTTTTCGAGAAAACAGGAAAAAAGTATTCCATTTGTATGGGAGAAGGGGAAGCAATGGTTTAATTGGATTTTGATGTATGGATTAGTTATGTAAAATCTTATTCTAAATACATTTTGTCTTTATAAATTTTTCAATATGACTCACCGTTTCCGTGAAAATTGCAAAAAACTCTTTCGCTTGTACAGGGCGGGGGAATGGTCCGATTTTGTCCGTTCAAGAACTTGCCCTAGCCATTTACGAGAAACTTAACTACACAAAATTTCAAGTCTCTAGGTCAATCATTTCAAAAGTTATGGCGTTCACGGACATACGGACAGATAGATGGACAGACAGACGGGCGAACAAACAGACATACAGACAGACGGATGGACATGCGGAAATCAAAGCCATTTTCATCCCTAACACCCTGGCTTTTATTTCAGGTTTGTGTCCGACGATTGGTTCGATGCGTTACAAACGGTATACTAAATTTAATATACTTCTATATGATACATCATATAGAATAAAAAAAGTATAAACATTAAAATCATACTTCATTCAGGCAACAAACCATAGCCATTCAACCAATAAAAGAGGTAAAACAATTAAAAACAGGGTAGTTATATTTTTCTCTAGCCAACACCAAAAGAAAATAAACATCAAATTAAAAACATATTAACATAATTTTATGATTATTAAAAGTTTTCATATACTTGTGGATACTTACAATTTAGACCCTTGGCTTGGCACAAAACCAAACAAGTATAAAAGTTTCCCGTGTGTTAATTGTTTTATGGCATATTAAAATGGCTCTTTTTCGGGTTTTTAAGGTTATTATTTGTATGCATTCAAACCATTTTTCAGTGGAAAACTACACATATAAAATGTAAAATGACTTTGGGCTGTTTATTAAATGGCATGTAAACATATTAACCGGACTATTAAACTTCTGGTCACCATCGGGCTCATTTGTTGTACATAACCATACATAAACACTGTAACGAAAAAAATGCGAGGTAGATTGAGAAGAATAAGTATCTTTAAACAATTTTTACAACGATCATAATCATCATACGTATATGTTGAGTGTTAATTTCATGAATGAAACGTTTGTAAAGTAATGAAAACGGTTTTTAAAATGCATTTTAAAGTGTTTTATTATGGGGAACTACACATATTATTATTTGTGTATTTAATATTAATTGACTTCTACGTGGTTTTATGGGAATTAAATTGTTATTGTTTATGTTGGCGTTAAATCATAAGCTTTAGTAATAGTAAAATTTTAACCAGCAATCATCAATATAATACTTTATCATTATATTTATTATTAAGACGTTTCTTATGTTGATTTAACACATTATCGCGTTTTTCATCCATTATGACATATCAATAACAAAACATAAATAATAACAAAAAAAAATCTTCTGTTGATTCTTCGTGTTAAACTCTCGAGTACTATTTTGCGGAACATACTTTGAACTTGCATCTTGTCATTCCTTTAATCAAGCACGCGTTTCTGTATAAAGGTGTGAAACAATTAGTTAAACAAGTTTCTCAAAAGTTACGTGAAATAAAACGATGACAACTTTATGATTCTGTTTGAATAGCATTGTGACTATTGACTTAAAACACCCTTTATTTGTTTCAGTTTTCCGCATTTTTTTACTTTCCTCTTCTATAGAGCGGAAGTATTGTATTCATGACGGAGCCCAACTCGAGGTCGGGGGTAGATAGAAACTTTCTGATCAATACGGAATCCGTTTCAGGGAAAATTATGAGGATGTCCCTGCATCTGTTTGTCGGTCTGTCTGTCCGTGTTTCGTATCTTAAATACCTCAGAACGCGTTAAGCTAGGGACTTAAATTTTTTTGTGAATGAGTTTTAAGAAAATCGTAGTTTTCTATCAAGTTTTGGAAAAATAACTCAGAACGCGTTGAGCTAAAAAAAAATTAAAAAAAATAACGGTAACCATAACGGGTACCTTCCACACACTTTTTTTGAAAAAATACACTTTTTTAGAAAATTTTTCGAATCCTTTGCCCTTTTTGGAAAAAAATAAATATAAAAAAATTTGAAGGATATAAAATTTTCCACATTTTTTGCTATAACCGTATTTTTGTGTCTATAACGATTGTCCAGATATTTGAAAAAATTAAATTTTTTTGAAAATCTATCGAACATTATATGCTTTTATGAAAAATACATAAATCCAAATTTAAAGGAAATGAAGTTCTCTGCATTTCTTACTTTAACAGTTTTTACGTATCTCTAACAGTTCTAAACATATTTTTAAAAAATTAAGTTTTATGAAAATTTCTCGAAAAATATGAGCTTTTGAGAAAAAATGGATATAACAAAATTCAAAGGAAATTAAATTTCCTGCACTTTTCCCCTTAACGGTTTTTACGTTGTTGAAATATTTGAAGAAATATTATTTTTTACACATTTTTCCAAAACTAAATATTGCAGAGGAAAGTTTTGTGTTGATCACAACTGATATTTTGTTGATCTAATACCAGACTGAACGGTTAAAGTGTATGTGGATTATACTTCTAGTGTAGATATTAATTAGTTTTTCCGCTTTTGTTTTTTGTTTTGTTCTATTTCTTTCTGTTTTAAATTCTTATTTGTGAATTCTGTCGATCTACCGTTTTAGATAAATTTACGACACATTTTGTTTTATTTTGTTACGACACCTGAGTTTTTTGCAGCTTTGAAACCAAATTCAACAGCAATCGCAGCAGAATCGTCTTCTTATATGCTAAAATAATTATGAAAAAAACCAAGACAATATAAGGTATGGTCCAGAATATAGACCTACCCGATTTTAAAACGCCGTGAAAATTAATCGGATGTGTCTTTTTGAATGAAACCAACGGAAGGAGACGCTAATTGGTTGGAAATCAAAAACTGAAAAGCATATCTAAAATACGGATAAAAAAGATTTCGCTTTTTAAAAGTTTTTATTTAGACTGCCTTCATATCTGTTTGTCTGTTTCTGTGTTTGTCTGTCTGTCTGTCATGGTCAAATCTTTCAATCTGATAGCTCCACCGAACAAATGATAGCTCCACCGAAAAAAGATTGGTAACGCATTGAAATTTGCGCCCCTAAAGATTTTCTCTTTGAAAATTTTCAAATAATTTGTTGGCGGAAATGTAGGATGGTGGAAATGTAATCTAGAGTATTTTAATTGACTCAAAAACTTTTGTAGAATCGTGTTTTAAACGCTTTTGTCTTAAAACCTTTTCGTGTTTAAGAAAATCGATAAAAATCGATGAAAATCGAAAATCTTTTATGGGGGACAGGGTATAGTAGTGCATATGTACTCATTCAAGAACTTAACCTCACTTGCTGTAAAAACGTGTGCAAAATTTTAAATCTCTAAAGGTGTCGCTCCACATGAGAGTAAATGCCGGAGAGAACCTGTCGATAGCAGCTACTCGCAAATGGACACCTCTCTGAGAGTCGCTCGCATAAACTCGCGAGATAGTTTCTGCGAGCAGGGTTCCCACCCCAAAAGAGAAAAGCGGAGTGTTACTGATCGAAAAATAGTAGTGTCAGAGGGATTTCAGTAGTGTAGACTTTTTTAACAGTCATTTAGAGTTTTATTGAGACAACACATTTTGAATGTTACTGTCTAATGTTTTATTGGATATCATATCAGTAAATTTTTATATTAGTACAAAAATCGAATTTTTTTAAATTAAATTTAATGGAAGGAATTAAGGGGCCTATTGCGGTTATCGATATCTATTCGATCGACCATCGTTGGCCGGAACGATCGAAAAACAATTTGGTATTGCGTAAGGTTCATCGTTCAAGCAATCGCTATTGTGAATTTTTTAGTGTTTGACGTTTGGGAATTCACATTGTTGAAGTTATTTTAATGTTTAAAAATGACTTCAACGCAGAAAATACAATATTAAGCTCCCTTAAAACATAGAGGACGTGGATGACAATGGCGATATGAGCGAAATTACACCAGAAGACGGTTTTACAAACCAACGTCAAGGCGAAAATATTAAACACCGAATGTTGAGTTCTTTGAATTGACCAATATTTCAAATCTATGTGAATAAAACAGTTTTTAAGTTCATTTTTTATTTAAATTGTTTTTATACCACTTTGGTCTTATTTATCTTCATTTTTTCAACCAATTTTTATATTGGATTTTTGATCGAGGTTTTGATCAAGATATTCCTCATTAATAATTTCCTGATGTGTACAAATACTTCCATTTTATTATTAGCCTCTAATTTTGATAAAAAAAAAGTAATTGCAATACTTCACCGATTGATAACTTGATATAAACTTCACCGAACGATCAAACAAATGTCATCGTTCTCAACTGAAGGATTTTATCATTCACGAACGCTCACTATCGGGGCCTAAGTATTATATGTCCCTTTTGTTCAAGAATTGAGTGCGGTTAGTGCGATTACATATTACATATTTTTTAACTTTCCCCAGATAAATGAACTTTTCAAATCTAGAAATTAACTTTCTTTGTAGCACGTTTTTTATAGGGCGAAAAAGGTAGTGTTTTGAGTTTTTCAGTAGTGTAAGTAGTGTTAGGTCAAATTATGTCGAAATAGTAGTGTAAAACTACGATAGTAGTGTAAACGGGATCCCTGTCTGCGAGCTGTCAAAAGTGATTCTACTCTCTAGTTGACATGCACCCACTGAACTCTCGGGGAGTTGCTCGCCAGATACGAACGGCGTTTGAATTTCGCTAGTAGCTCTCGAGAACTCGCCAAAGCAAGATGTCAAAAAAATCAAGATATTGGTCTTGAAAAGAGAAAAATCGACGAAATTAACTCTCAAATGGACAACCTCCTGCGAGTAACTTTCGAGAGTTTTTGAGAGTTACTAGCGTATTTACTCTCATGTGCAGAGCCGTATTAACAAGTTTGAGCGCCCTGGGCTAAATAAAATTTTGCACCCTTACATAGTTTTATTGTAAAAATTTAATTTTTTTTTTAAATATTCTTTAATTCAAAACACAGTACTAACTTAAATTACAGATACGCTAAATATAAAGAAAATTAAAAAAAGCAATCAAAATTTCATCGCCTCAGATCGATGGCGCCCCTGGGCTGTAGCCCAATTAGCCCTATGGTTAATTGGGCCTTGCTCATGTGGAGCGGCACCTTAACTCGATTCATTCAAGAGTTATTGAGCTAACGCATATGCCTACGTTAAACCAACTCGACTCCCGGAATATCTGCAGCTCTGTCTTTTTCTGTATGAGACTCAAAATTAAAAAAAAAAATCCCGTATTTAAAAAAAAAGCGGGAAAACGGTTCAAGAATTTCTTAAATATTGTTTTGAAGTTTAGAAACACTGTAAAAATAGTTACAAAAACTTAGTTTGATAAAACATAAAGTAGTTGAAATGAAACAAGAAAAACTCATTAGCTTCTTAAAGACATGAAACAAACTTTGTACTCAATTTCGGTACTGCCGCGACATATAAATTATTTTCACAACGGAGCAAAGCATCTTATGTTCACTTCATCCCTAAATGTCTTGCGCACAAAACGGTCCAATGGAAAAAAGACGCTTCGGATGGGCTATTATTGATTTTATGATGCAAGCCAATAGGAGATGGGTTTGATAACCCCCGCTATAAACACAGACCTTACCTTTCTCTCGTACATAAGAAGGAATTTCCCTTATTTACTTTTTCATCCCCCGAAAAGCGATTTTCGATTTATTTCGTAGTCCTCGAATGGCGGATAACATTTCATGGCTGTTCCCTTTTTTTATGTCACAAAACAACTTGAGTTATTGATCAATTTACAACAGTGTTTTCTTTCATACAGGAGTTGGAGAATTTTCGAAAAAATTAATGGTTTGGGGTTTTTATTTCTTTAGGCTATTCCGAGAATACCAGAAGTGCTAGTAATTATGTTACCAAGTTTTTACTATACTTAAGAAAATGAAATTAATCTCATTTAAGGATGTTGTTTGGTAGCCTCCTCAAAAAACTAATTAACTAATAGAAGATCTCCTGATGCCACCGAATAGTCAAAATAACATCTGGAAAATGACTGACTCTCTAACTGTGTGGAGATATAGATAGGAGCAGAATTCATTAAGATCAACGGAAAAGCTAAATTTCAAATGAAATCTCTTCGCTATTTCAATTTTATGATATTAAATATCCTTATTTTGGTGCGTAGCCATGTTTTACGTCAAATATTTTGTTAATCGAATTCTATTAATTTCATAAAAATACAAAAACTCATTTAAACACACGAATTTTGCAATTTTTCGGTATAATATTAAAGTTAGAAATATGATATAATAGATTTTATTCAGTGATTCTAAAAATGTTAAGCTAAGAGTACACGGCATGCAAAAACCAAATTTAATGTGAACGTGACGTTATTTTGACGTCACAAACACTACATGTCGTGTAATACCTATATTTGCGACGGCCACATGCGTCCGCATTTAAATGTGAGTGCACTTATACACTTCACATGCAAAAATGTGAAATTCGACATATGGATTAATACATGACGCATGTATGATTTTGACGTTTGTCTACATTTAATTGTGGCTCTCAATTCACATGTAGCGGCACGAAATTCTGTCATCACATGTTTGCAAATATGTACATTTGTGAAGTTTACATATCGTGTAATACGGCAATATTTGGTTCTTCGCACATGTCACATGCAAGAAACATGAGAGCATTGATTTTATATTTTGCCTGACGTCACGTTCACATTAAAATGTGATTTTTACATGCCGTGCACTCTAAGCTTTAGACTTTAATTCGGCTCTAGTAGCTTTTAGCAACTGTAACGTTGGCGGTTGACGTATGATGTCACGACTTATGTCAACCGTGATTTATGTCATGGTTGGCATAAATGCTTCTTGGATGCGTTTTCGTCCACTCATGGAAATTGTGACAATTTTAGAGCACTTCTAAAGTTCCTTTAATGTATACCTACTTATAAAAGTTTATTTCTATCTCCAAAATTTTGATTCTAAAAATACAATTTTAAAAATCTTCAAAATTCTGCCATCTACACATTTTTATTTTTATCGTGCTGTTTCAACGTAAACAGAGGCCCTATCATTAGCGACGTAAACAGAGGCCCTATCACCGAACACGATACGATAGTTTCGAATCATAAATTCAATGTTATTGTTAGTATTTTATACCAGCAACAACAATAAATTTACAATTCGAACCAATCGTATCGTGTTCGATAATAGGGCCTCAGTATTATTTTTTTCTAAATACTTATCTCAGATACAATTCTCCGAATTCCATTTTATAATAGCCGAAATAATATCCTTTAGGCCACCGATTGCTCTACATTCCAACCAAAAAAAACAAAATTTCTGGTAAAGAACAAATGGCTCCTGCTTTTACAACCTTCTCAGGAAATGTTTGTGTAAAAAAAGGATTAAAGCGGCAAACACTTAAGAAACTATTCGATATGCATTCACACTTCCCAAACGGTACATGAAAAATAAATGCGTATACTGTTTGCATAACTGACTTCATCCTGCAGCCGTTGACCGCATAAAATTGAAAACAAAAGTTAAGGGTTTTACGACGGCCTCAGCCATAAACAAACTTTCTGTTTTATTTTTATGGCATTTTTAAAAGATCCTCGCTACTGTTTAGAGTAAAAAATCGCCCTGTATTCGTGCCTAAATTGTTTTTCGTAAATATAAATTTTTTTCACTTTCAGTTTTTCAGAAATAAGAGCACGAGAGGGCGATTGTAGTGAATTCACGACAAAGTGTGACTATCACAATTTCAAGCAATTTTCCACTTTTCTAAAGACTGTTAGCCTATCGGTGGATTTGGCTATTTTATTTTCTGGAGGATAGGTTGATATGAAACTTAAATTTTGACAAAATTTTAACTCAAAAAAACACTTCTTGAGGATTTTTTTATTTAAAAAAAAAACTCAAAAACTGTTTGCCGAGTTTTAATATAACTTATATTTAGGTAAAAGATTTTTTTGTAATTTTTTCAGCATCCTCCACTCAGAAATACACAATAAAAAATTTATTTCGTTACGTTATAACGTTATTATTTCGTTACACATTGTATTGAAACTGAAAACTAAAAACTGCACTTTAATAATAATTTATTTATCATAAAGTAATTCTGTTCAGTTTCCATAAAAATAAATTCTATCAAAAAATTTATAAAACTTGACTACAAGAAAATACAAAAAAAAACAAAAGCAAAACTAAAATAGTTGTTCTTAAGTTAAACAATCAATAAAAACTTTTAAAAAAATCGTACAAAAGTTTTGTTCACCAAAAAAAATTTGCCCGACAAAAAGGACATTTTTGTGTCATTGAGGGTATTCACAATCCTCTTTTAATTTTCGGTATTTGGTATTTTCGGTAATATTAAAAGACTGAAAATATTCTGCTGTGAACATCCCACAGCACAGATTTGAGAACAGCGCTTTTATTGGATACGTGACCAAATCATGAACTGCGAATTTAATTGTAAAATATGTCACATACCTTTAAATCCATGTTTGATGTATTGTTTTGAATTTCTATTGTGGCAACGGCTACCAAAATTGAAAAAATTTGCATCAGTCCGATGAGATTAACAAAAAATCAGCGAAAAAATTTGACAACTAAAAACATTACTAGCGCCACCCGCGGTTGATTCTTGATACCGAATACCGAGGCTGAAAAACACGACTCAAGGCATGTATACAATTCATTTTTACATGAACCAAGTTACCGTCTCGGTAAAAATCTGTTAAATTTGACTGAATTACCGAGCGGTAAATTTACCCGCATTTTAAAAGACGACTGTGAATACCCTGATTGTCAAAGATATTGAATTTTAGATTATTTTGACGTCGCTGATTCTGAATCGGACTTTGCTTTCGCCAGATTTACTCTACTTCTGGAGATACCAAAAAGAAAACATTTTTCGATACCAAAAAAGTTGCTTAAAAGATTTTGTTTTTCGTGTCTCCAAAAATAGAGTGAATCTTTTTGGCCAGATTCACTCTATTTTTGGAGACACGAAAAACAAAATTTTTAATCAAAATATTATTAAAAATACCACCCAAAATTTTTTTATTATCACATTCGTGACATCGTGTACCACTGGTGGTACATGCACAGTTTTTTAAAACCGCGCGAGTAAAAAGTGCGGTAGCTTTTTTGTGGAAGTAATATAAAAACACGAACCGTGTACCACCGATGGCACACAACCTCCAAAAAACAAATCGCTAGTGTACACCCCGTGGTACACGATGTCCAAATGTAAAAAAAGTTGAAAAAGCAAATGTCACGAACGTGTTATATTTTATGCTAATGTTTATATTTTATGCTAACTTGATCAACTTTTGTGGAACATTTCACAAAAAAATATTAAATAATAAAATTAAGCAAAAATAAATAAATAACGAAAAAACGAAATCATTTTTTCCGGTTTTCGTTACGTTTTTCGTTATCATAACGGAATTAAATTTCTATAACGTTATAACGCAATTTTGAGGAAAAAAACCTGAAAAGTCGTAATTTCGTTTTGTTATTTCATTACGTTACGATAATGTTTCCCATCCCTCGTTAATTTTAATACCGGTTTTTTCATGGTTTCAACATGCATTCGGTCGTGTCCAAATCAAAGTTTTGTGACCGTATTTGTGGTTCAGTGGGTCATGCAGAAAATTTCATTTTGTTATTAGCATTTGGAGAATGACACGGGATACTTTTCGTTTCTTGGAGAATGGTGACGGAGGGGGAAATTGAAAAAAATGCGATTAAAAGAGAACCGGTGAGCCGATTTGCTTCAAATTTCTAGTGTATATCCATGTTAATGGGGCGTATGCAAAAAATATTTGACGAGGCAAGGGAAAGGGGAAATACAAAAACGGGATTAAGCGAGAACCAGTGCACCGATTTATTTCAAATTTTCACCGAATATTCACGATTAGGAAGCGCAAAACAATTCTAATCTACTATTGGATTAGGTTTTTTGGTGGGATTACATATATGTAAGTCCGGTGTAATCCAATTTTGATTAGAATTTGATGTAAGATTTTTTACCGTGTATAATCATAATTTTACCACGACAAAATCAAAAACAAAATTCCATTTTTTTGGGTTTTTAAAAAGATTGAAAGGAAAGGTATGAAGGTTATGTAATTTTTTCTCGAAGCGTTTCCATCGTTACAATTGCGTGATGTTTTTTTTTTTTTTTTGACAAAGCCATATTTTTCTAGGACATTTTTTCAAACGATGATTACACCTCTTGCGTCTATAAATCAATGGCATAATACAAAGTTGTCCAGGCTAACATTACACTTTATTATGATTAATAATCACGCTTCCTTTTCACATGTCAATACGAAATTATTTATAGAAATTCATAAAATCGATGTAGCAGCATAACGCAACTAAATTCAATTAGGAAAAACTCGAAGTAGCAATTTTTATAATTCTTTGTAAGGAAATCGAGTTTAATTTCATGATGATCGCAGTAAAAAGAAAATGTCGATCATTGAATGCGCATAAAAATCTCGTAAGACACAAAAAAGTAATCCACTTAAGTTTCATTGAAGGGCGAACTTCCCTCTCCTTAAGTCATACAAACAATTCTAGTTGAAATTCACATATGCGAGCATAGAATCATGCGAATGAACTTGAATGCTCATTCATCTTGGAATAATTTGAAAGCATATTAGTCCGTCGGTCTACATGGGAGGGATTTGAAAACTGTGTCCCCCTTTTCAAAAGCGATTTTGTTCAATGCACCCTAAAATCAAAGTCTACAGCCTTTTTGACTTGGCCATGTTGTGTGATTCAATGATGTACAAAAAAGTCACATAAATCTAAATGACTTTTATGATTTTCGGCCTTTTGTAATCTGAGCAAAGTAACAATGAAAAAATCCTCTACTAAAAATGGCTTCCCAAAGTCTCCTCTGCCTTATCATCTGCGATGTGTCCCAATTGAATGAACACTTAAAGATTTTAGGTTTCAAGTAAGTTACACTTATGTGGAATGATGATCTTAAATCCGATCTAATGTTTGAAAATCACAGATTCCCAAGTTCCAACCGTAAATAGCAATAGGAGGGTGGGAACGAAGTAAAGGAAGTGAGTAACAAAGTCTACCTATAGATAAAATATTCACTTCAGTTCAGTCATAAAATATTTTTTTCATTATTTCACGTCGGTCGGAGACACTTTTTAGATCACATTTCCGAGCATAATATTCTACTACGAGTATATTTTTTACAATACACATAATTGAAATTCGAATTTGAAGAGGATATGCTTTCGACTACATTGATTTTTATTGCTTTTATAAGACATAAAAAAGAAAATATGCTGAAGTTGATGCCGATGGATGGCTGGATTCGTGGGTAGACCTTTCCTTAATGGAATCGATCGATATACTTTTTTGTCTTCGTATTTTTACGGGTTTTTTGCCTTACAATGTTAGCTGAAATGAAAAAAACCTTTAAAATCACATAAAAATACTTTGTAAGAGCGAAATATGAAAATGGCCGTAAAAAATAGTTTCAATACATTGAAAAGGAAAAAGTCGAAGACGACGACATTTTTATTGTTTTTCTATAAGAGATTAATGCTTGTTTAGCTCTAGAATTTGCACTTTAATACGAAATAAATTTTTTTTTGTGCGGATGCACATAAAAAAAATTTCTACAAATTTGAATAAAATTCCAGATGAAAAAAAATTTCAATCTGAACCACGCTCAACTTTAAAAAAACAGTTTTATAAAAATATATTGCATAATATAAGTGTAAATAAACTGTAACTAGTGTAAAACTCCATCAGGGTCGCGCAGAAAGTGGGGTTGACGTGAGATATTCACCTAATATTCTTATTAATATTATAATTATTATACCCGTATGGTGAAACCAAAGGGTATATTAACTTTGCCTTACCGTTTGTAACGCCAAGATCCCGTCATCGCACAAAAAAATGAATTACACCAGTGTGTTTAGAATGATAAAAATATTTAATTTCTGCATGTCCGTCCGTCTGTCTGTCCGTCTCTCTGTCTGTCTGTGGCGCGGATTGCGGGCGCACGGATTGAGCTAGAGACTTGAAAGTTTGCACAGATCCGTTTTTCGTAAAATGCGAGGCTAAGTTCGTTAATGGGCAATAATGGACCATTAGGGGGGGTACCCCCCTTACGAACGAAAACGTTTTTTGCGAATACCTCAAAAACGGTGCATCTTATCAAAAAAGTCCAAGAACAAAAGTTATTTAGGATATAATTCTACATAAAACTCCCATACATCAAAATCCAATTGGAATAAATTTTAAAAAATCTTATTGGAAAGTTTGACTTCAAAGTGGAATTTTGGTATAACTGTTCGAATTTTGATACGAATATCACCATACGGGTCTCCAATGATTGCCAGATTGGCAATTATAGCTTTTGTTATGTTTTAATATAACATGATGACGAATTAATTTTGTACCAGATTTTGTAGATAATTAGAAAAATCCACTCCTAGATTAGATATTCAGATAACTGATTTCTAAATGGAAGTGTTTTTTTTCCATTTTTCCGATATGTGCCATGAAAAGAAATAAAGAATTTGTCATCTCATATTACACTGCTATGAATTATTGAACTAATCAAGGGAAAAACGAAAAATATATTTATTTTTTATTTTTAATTAAATACATTTTTAAGTAGTGGAATTAAAAATAATTCTTAACTGTTTGAAGTCAATATTAAATATCTGATGTGAACAGCACATGACTTTCTTATACAAAATCTACGTTCCTGCGCAATTTATAGCACAACCCAACAATTAAAATATTATATCTTATATGAAAATATGATTTCTTTTTACAAACTCTGAAATATCTCGATAATGGTAAAAGATATCGATTTTGTATGAAAGGCAAAAATGTAAATAATTTTAATATCTTTAATTCTTCTTTTAACTATCGAAAACCCATTTGTGTTCGAAAGAATCACAAAGAACTGATTTTTTGGAAATAACGGCATATCTCGATACTGGTTTGAGATATAGAGTGTATAAAAAAGAAAAGTGTAGAAAATCTTTCTGTCTTCAACGTTCGTCATACATGAAACTACAAGGAAACGCGTAGTTTCAGAGTAAAACGCTTTCGTCTTGATTATTTTTTAAATTTGTGATTTTTAAAAGCCGCCATTTTGGTTAGTTCCGATTTTCACCAAAAGTTGATAGGATCGTCCCTTATGTGTACAAGAATTTTAGACTGACAGACTAACAAACTGAAAAATATTTTTAAATAGCTTAGCTTAGGAAAGCCTATTTTACAATTTTGTATCTTAATAAAATACACTTTAACTCTTAAAGGCTTGGTGGTACACGCGATATACCACCTTTTTTGTAACAAATACTGCACGTTGGTATCAAAATTGTACCACCAATTAAACCGTCTTTCATTGCCGTATGATACTTTAAAATGGTACCACTAAAAAATCAAAAAAAAAAAATTTTTTCGAGTGCCGGAAGGGTGAAAATATTTGCTATTTTTCTGTGCCTCTAAGGGTTAAGAGGGTCGTGTTAGTCTTTAAAAAATTTCGGTTCCGGAATCACAGTCGGAGTTGGAGCTTATTCACAACGACTCCACACCGCTGTTTTAGGGAACTATGAATTTTAGACAATTCCAAGATAGAATAAAACCAATTGTTCATCCTTTTTACATCTCTTAAGGATCGCGCAGGTTTAGAACTTATGAGATGCAACAGAATCAAATTTGTTATGAATATCCACTTTTTTAGAAATATCCTTGATCCACATTACAAGGCACTTAGAGCAAAATCAAGAGATCAGCTATAAAATAGTTATTTTTTCTCTTTTGTAAAAAACAAATACTCAATAAAACTGGAAAAAAATCTTGTCGCAAAATCATAAAATAAATGGCGAAACCGATTTTTTTGTTCAAAACATAAAAATCGTAAAATCTCAGCGCCAATCTGTGCTGGCAGTTAAAAAACGCCACCGACAAATAGAAGCCCAACATTCAAACGTATTTTCATACATTCGACTGAAGATGACATTAAGTAACTCGTTGGGAAAAAGGAAAATTTAAATATTTATTTTATGTTTATGTCGCTGACTGTTCCTATCAATCTTTTTTCAGATATGGCTGAGTGTTTTCTCATGTTCTTTGCGTTAAGTCAATGTTTTTTTTATATATATTTTTAATATAAAAATAAAAATGGAAACACCAGACCACGCGATGAATGGTAATGCAGGCAACAGTACACCAACAAAAAGCTGGAATTCTGTATACGCTTGGCTATATTAGATCTTGAAGCGGCGTTGAATGTTATGTAAAACTGTATCGATTTTAGTGTATATATAGGTTATTCTTAAGGGAATCGCATATTCCTGTCTAAAAGTATCGTCTTCGCATGCCGTCGTCAAAAAGGAGCAGGGACTACATGGAATTGGAAATTATTTGTCTAAGAGGGTAACTTCTCAGATTTTATGAGTTTCCCTGAAATCTACAAAAACCGTAAAAACCCCTCCATTTTGGGAACAATATCTTGGCTGTTATAAAAAGGATCTACATGTACACACACTCGTGTAGCGTTCGCCTAAATACGAGTCCGTTTGCTCTGCACAATATGCCATCATAGATATAGATTTATACGTTTGCCAACAAAATGTGTAGAGGGATCGAACGGAAAACTTTTCTTATTGTACCCGCTTTAATATTGATGAAGAAACGAAAAAAATACCCATACTCTGCATTCTCGAAATTCGATATATTTCCCGCCATACTTACCAATGCGGCCATAACCTTTTATCGAAGTTTATACAACCCAACTTTCTCGTGCGTTTATTTAAGTCCAATATCTTTATGTGAAATCCGTTCTTTCAAAAGCAAAATGTTGGTATTTCTATGGCGTCGAAAGAGAAGAACCAGTATAGGAAAATTACGCTTAGCGAGGAAAAAAGTTCATAATACTTAAATTTTATTCGTTTTCCTTCAAGTTCCTTTCTTTATTGTGAGGTCCTTTGATTGCCACTTAAATTGTGTATGGCCAAAATTGATAACGTTTTCGCTTTTCTTTTGCTGCCTTGAAATGGTGCCTTCTGGAAAGTAAATAAATTTTTGCCTCACTAGCAGAAAGCAATTTCATCTAATTCGGATCAATTTAAAATGTCCGAGGGTAACATGCTTATTTGTATAGGATAGAATGAATACACATAAAACTTGTTTCGTTCTTATCATTGGATTAAATTTATTTTGAACCATCTATTAAAAAAACATGTTTGATGAGTGTTAAACAACATTGCTAAACAACAGAACTGAAATATCTGAAATGTTGATTCTTTAAAATTAATTTCTTTCCAATTGTTTTTGTGTTTTTTTTTAAACCTTTTGTTAATTTTTTAATGGAAAGTCAAGGCTTTAACGTAAAATTAAATTTTGTTTTTTTAAAGCTTTTTTTTAATTAACTAAAAAGCAGGGATGGCAAACGGAAAAAAATCTCAACGTTTTGTTATGTGACACATTTTGTTATGTGACGAAGTTCGAATTATGTTTCGTTACGTTATTTTGTTTCGTAACGATAAAAATCTCATTGTGTTACCTTATAACGTTTTTATTTCGTTACGCCTTGAATTGAAACTGAAAACTGAAAACTAAAAACTGTACTTTCATATTAGTTTATTTATCACAAAGTAATTCGGTTCAGTTTCCATAAAAGTAAAAATAATAAAACATAACAAAAATTATTAAAATTTAACAAGAACAATATACAAATTAAAAAAATAATAATAATAATGGTTCTGAAGTTTAAAATAAGTAAAATAAAACCTAAAAAAAAACGAACGAGTTGTTTAAAAAATTAAAACTTTAAAGAAAAAAGCGAACGAGTTGAGCAAAAATTTTACAAAAAAATAATGCAAAATAAAATAAGGCAAAAATAAATAAATAACGAAAAAACGAAATAATTCTTTTCGGTTTTCATTACGTTTTTCGTTATTGTTTCGTTACGTTACGATAATGTTTTCCGGCACGTTTTTTTGTGAATTCAAAAGGTTATCGTCCCAAAAATCCCTATGGAATTTCGGAAAAAACGAACCGGTTTCGAGAAAATCGCAAAAATCTTTTCCATTTGTACAAAAAAAAATTTCTCAACATAAATCAAACTCCAATTATAATCAATTTTTATACATTTTTTGCATGACTCAAATTGATTTTTTTTTCGAAATCGCAGTCAATAAGGATCTATGGGAGGATAACAGCTTTCGAATGCAAAAACCGGCACCAAAATCGATTTAGGCTTTCTGGTAAAACCCGATCATATAAATTTTCGTTACACTCACTAATTTCAAAGATTAGGTAAATATAGATAAGAAATGTAAAACAAATTTTAGGGGCTCAAAAAAAACCGCTAGCGGAAATGGAATCTTCAGTATGACTTGCAAAATGATTTCTTTTTATTATATTTTGACTCTCAACTGTCAAAATATCAATAAAAGTACAATAATCCCTTCAACTGCGCGGTAGATACGTTCCACAAAAAGAGCGCGCAAACCAAAACCGCTCACTGTGAACCCTACTTTGTATGAAATTTTGTGGTTAGGAACATGTTTTTTCAAACGAAAATCATAAAGAAAACCGTGCAGCTGCGAAATTTTTACCGCGCAGTTCGAAGTTTTGGTATTAAAAACTAAACCGCGCAGTTGCGAAACCGCGCAGTTGCACGGCAAAAAATCCTGGAGTATTTTTCAATCCAAAAATTATATTGACGAAATCTTAATACATATTTTGGATTGGAATTTAATACATGCGAATTTTTGAAAATATTTTAGTCATATTTAAACAGTATTTTATTATGTATTGAACTTAAATACTTTTAACATTAATGTCTACAATTTAATCAAAATTTTAGACTTTAATACTGAATTAAACCAAAAAAAAATTTATAAAAATTTCTAATCCATATTATTGGATTAGAATTTTCCCTTGGATTACATATAGGTCCAGCGATTGGAATTTACTCCAAGATTTTTTACCGTGTGGAGGGATTACTATATTTAAATTGCATGTGTTAAGATTTATAACTCTACAATATTTTCCATGCATTTTAAAACTTCTATGAAAAATTGTGTTGTTTCTTATCTCTAGTTATCTAATCTTTGCTGATATGTTGCGAAGTCGTTGGGTGTATTTCCGCGAGGACGTGCGGAGTCCCATTATGATTTCAATTTTCAAGTATTTTTAAAACCTTTTTTATATTAGGCGCTCAAAGCAAAGCGAAACTAACCCACAAAATCGCAATTTTAAGATTTTTGGTTTTTACACAATATGTTTTTCCTTCCATTCTGTCAACATAACCTCGCGAATAATTTCTTCAACATTTTGAAAGTCAGTTACACCCCTTTTGCCCTGGGCACTTCATATGTGAAAAGGGCAAGAAAATTAAATGATCTCAAGCACATTAAACTCGTTTAAAGTATTAAGTTAAGAAATTTTCCATTTCAAAAAATGTTCTTTTTATTACAAAAGTTTAACTCAAGCAGACTTTTTCTTTTTTCCATTTTTTTTAGTAATGAAACTTAAAAGCAAAAAATGTTTGTACCAGAGCTTATTATTTCTTTTGCTTAGAATTCAATTACCGAAATGTTTCACAAAGTTCTTCTTAAATTAAGTACATGAGAAAATTTCCCAGAAAAAATATTGCGAGCTTCCTTCTATTCACATATGAATTTGTATAATAAAAACCCCTTAACAACCTTCACAAAACGTGTTTACGATTGCAGTGAAGTTATGAAAAAGTGTGTATCTCATGGATATAACCATAAATTAATCTAAATTTTACAGAAATTATAAAAAAAATATTTTTTCATAAAAAAAATCAATTTTTTATAAAAGGGAAACAAATAGCATAGAAAATATAACCTCATTTATTGAATCTTGGTTTGTTTTTAATTTCCACAGTAAAATTCCTCTGAAATGACAGAAAAAATACTAAATTTGAAAAAATCAATTTCAGTAAATTCTTCAAATTTGAATTTTAACAATCTTTTATTGTTTTTTGTTTCTGTAACAGCAGTTTAATTAATAAATAAATGCAAGAAACAAAAAACAAATTCAATAAAAAGTTTCTACATATATAACTACTAGCTTGCATACCCATCGTTGCCGGGTTAGGTTTTTTCAAATGTTTTTTTTTTGATGGTCTATGTTGGAGCTAAACTTCAGGCCAATCGGCTCGGTAGTTTCCCCGCGAAAGAGTAACATAGCGCAAAAACTAAGTTTCGAAATCACTTTACCCCCTCCCCTTACTCCCCCCACCCCTCGCGATGCCTATGTTGGAATCAGAACTGCCACAGACACTCATGCCAAATTTCAAGTCAATCGGTTCAGCCGTTTTTTCGTGAAAGAGGAACAGACAAACCGACAGACGGACAGACAGACAGACACCAACTCATTTTCATATATTAGTATGATTTCTTTTTTTTCGAACTAGTACCGAAGGACAAAAAAGTTGTGTGCACCGACTTTATCATTTTTGAAAGTTTCTTTTTGAGAAAAGACGTTTTTTTGATTTACGGAAATGTCTTTAAAAAGGATATTAATGGTAACAAGAAAACCAATTACGACAATTTTTTATACATATCAGAGGATTTCCCAAATTATTTTACTCATTCATTTCTTTCCCAAATGTAAAAGTTTTACTTTCTGTGATTTTGTGTCAACTTCAGTGGCTGCTAAATATGAAAATCTCCTGCAAAATGAAAAATCACGCCGCCATTGCACATTTTTTGAAAATGTTCTAAAAATATTTCTACATGCAAATCACATTTAGTAAGTTTTGGAAATTAAATTGCAAACATTTAAAGGTTTTGAAAGTGACATTTGTGGGTTTTGGGAATCGTATCTTGGATTTTCGTGAGCGCCATCTATTAGCAATTGTTACATATTCCAAATCTTATACTTACACCATAGGCAAATCAAGTACCGAAAACTAACAGTGGGTTACATTTCGTCCCTTTTGGAAAAAAATTTATTAAATTTTTTTATGTCAAACCAATAATATAGTCGAATTCTACATTTAAAAATTACGAAAAAATTCTGGCACAGCAGTTTTTTTTTCGTCAAATGGAAATTCGAGTTTGTAAACGAATAAAATCGTAACAAACCATCCCCCCCCCCCTCATACAAATTAAACAGTTTTTTTTATCTTCTCTTTTATCGAAATTGTCAATGTTTACAGCTGAATACATTATTTTCGGAATTGAGCATTTTTAAAATATTTTTTGCCAAATTATTATTTTTGAAAAAAAGTTTAAAGTTTTCAAATTCATTAATTATAATTGGTGTGACCACTTTGATATTTGAATATTTCGAAACTTAGGGTTTATTTATTTTTGAATAATATTTGCTTCTCTCGAAATGAATTTTCTATTTATTTGTACCAGATTTCGCAATGGGAAATGGTCATGGGATAATAAAGAATTATAAGAAAAGAAATAAGATGTTTCTCACGAATCATGGGAAAACACAATATGTCTATCTTTACAATTTTTTAAAAATATATCAATAATGTCACTTTTTGTATACGTAAGTCACTTTTTTTGCTCCAAAACCCAATATTTCGCTTTCAGAGTCTGGTAACCCTAGTTGTACGTATCTTAAATTACTAGAGAAGCGTTGAGCGCGTTGAGCTAGTGATTTGCAATTTTTTGTGGATGAGTTTTACTAAAATCGTAAATTCCTATCAACTTTTGCAAAAATAACGTTAAATCCTTTAACATCTCATACAATTTCTTGAAAAAATTAAGTTTTTTGAAAAAATTTTGGGAAAAATGCACATCACCAAATTTAAAGGAAATAAAAAATGCTGCATTTTTTTATTTTACTACTTTTTACATATCTCTCTATATTGCAAGAGAAAAGTTATGTACTGTTCACAATATTTTTATGTTATTAAATTATATTGAAATGTATCCAGGATAATTAAACTTCTTGTAAAAATATGTCCCTTTTTAACACGCAAAAGTGCATTTATTCGTGTATCCCATAAATATATAACACGGATAAATAAAATTAAATTGTGACAAAAGTCGTTGTGAATTTAAGCCTTTTCTACTGTATAAGCAATTTATGGAATTTTATAATTAAAATTTCTATTCAGCAAATATAAAAATAGCAAATATTTCACACATCTTTAAATTTTTAATCTCTACTTGTTGAATGAAGGGCGAAAGTTTACTGTACATTTATAAAATTGCATTATCTTAGAATTTGATGTCACCATTCCATTAAGACGCCATTTTGAGATTATATCGTCGTTTTTGTCGTAAAAAATTTATATTAGGGCAAAGCCGAAAAGATGATGGCATCCAGAGAAAATTAATTCCAGCCCTAATTCAGTTTATTTCTGTCATAAACATGGAACAGAGAAAGTCTAAAAGTATTCTTGCAGCAAATTAAATTTTTATGAGAACATTAAAAGATTCTTCCATTGTTTGAGTAAAATCGTTATTGGACAATCTTTGTACACAGAAACTTATGATTCGGCGTCGCCATTTATTTTGGTTGTGACGTCGACGAATCAAGAATTGAATAGTAACAGTGTCGAACTTTAGTGCAGAAATTTGGATGTTTAAGACACAAAATTTAAATCAATGGTTTTTACATTTTGATAGTGAAATGTTTTTACTTCCAAAATAAACATAAGCTCGCCGTTGAAACTTTTGTGATATAACTTTGAGATGTTAATACTTGGAGATGATACCATAATACAGAAGGTTCGCGAAAAGTTGAACCAAAAATAGGAAGGCTGGTTCAATTTTCGAGAGATTTGACTTATTAAATACTTAATTTCAAGAGTTTTAACCCCACTAAACCGACATATCATTTATTTAAGATTTCAGATGATATTTTTCCCCGAAAATTTGAGGAGAAGGGTAATCGCGTGACCACAGGTCCTTCCGTTATCCTTTAAGGACGAAGTAGTGAAAAGTCAATCGAATGTGTGGATGTGGGTCAAAATTAGATTACAAAATTTGACCCTGAAAAATAAGCAGACACGAAAACAAGCTAAATAAAAGATTTTAAAAAAATGTCACATTTCAGTTTTTCTCGAAAATCCCTGAAGATCCGAACAATATTTTAATATTTATACCTACATTAAAATAGAGGAGAATATTTAATAAGTCGTATACCCTGCGAAAAGTTTTCTGATTAAGGGTCGTAAATTGGATTTCCGGTTTTCGGGTTTGTTTCGAAAAAGTTCAAATTTTGGATTTGTTTCACTGAAATTTCAATGGTTCAGTGGTTTTAGATTCACTTAAAAAACCGGTCTGCTCTCAAACGAATTAAGCTAGAGACTCGACGTTTTTGAAAGTTTTTCCAATAAATTAAGGCGGAGTTTTAAGTGGACACAAAATTGGACCACTCTTATATTAGGCTTCGGTTTGGAAAAAAATATTTAATTTGTATGATTGAGACATACAAATGAAATAGTTTTTTTGCAAAGTAGGGCGTAATATCCAAAAGTTTTTTTGCAAAATGGTTTAAAGTAGAGATTTCCATACTATTTGTTGATAATAATTAAAATTCCAGGTAGATTGAATTTCTAATAAAAATTTGTCTGCAATTTTCGAATACTATTTTTGACGACTGCCCCTTGGCAATTATAAGCTTTTCTTATGTTTCTAGATTTTTTAATGGTTTATAAGACATTCAAAAAAAAATATAAATAAAAAATTGCAATTTTCTGGGATTGGTATTTGTTTATATATCAAGAACAGTTGCTTGATTAATTTATTGTTAGATATACATTCCATTTCAATATCACTAGACCATTTGGCATCCCATTTTCAATAAAGTTTTATTATTTTATTGCTGATAGGTCATAAGTTTTATAATCACCTCCATCATGGTTATATTATTACCGTAACATTCCTATATCGCTACTGTTTTTTATAGCAGCACTAAAAACGGCTACTTTTTCACCTAACAAGGATCAACGAGGATGTTTTTATACAACGAATCATAAAAAAAATTTCATGCTATACCTGAGAAAATGATTTTTAGAAAGAAATGTTAGAAGAATTATTTTTTCACACATTACGAGAGTATTTTCTGATATATACGTATGTAAAACGAACCATTTTAGAAATGATACACGTAAAAACATAGCCATGTATAAAAATAATATGGTCTGGATTAAGTGTTTACGTGTGGCATCGCAATTTCTTGGAAATGTTTAAAATTTCAGACATAAAATATTTACCCTGGAAATCGACACGCTATATTAGATTATTATAGCAAATTTATACACGGTTCACTGAATGTCTTTGAAGTTGACTAAACAAAAATATAGGGTAGTTTTCAAGAGATAAGCGCTTAAAGGCAGAGAACTTTTGAGAAAAAAAATTTTCAGTTAGTAATTTTATATAAGTGTTATTTTTTAACTATTAGCTACTTTTGATTTTTAAAAAATGGCTATTTTTTTGATAAGTCAAAGCTGACAGAGGAAACTGCGAGTTATCGAGGTTGTTGATTTATGTTGCTGCATATTTTGGAGTTCTAAAAAAAAGGAGGCCTGAGATTATTCGCAATAAGAGACTAACTTTTTCGTAATCTTTTTTATTCACACATAGTAAAAATAAACTATTATTGCTTGAATTTCGTTATAGCGCCGTTTTTTTTTAATTACTTTTGACCAAAAACTGCAAAAACTTGGAGTTATCGCAGAAAACTTCGACTTATTATGACATGGAGGGGGATAGAGAAGTTCAAGGGGATTGAAAAATATTCGCAATTAAATGAATTCGGCTGTAGTTTAATTCAAGTATTAAATCATTATAAAATAATCAGGGATGTATAACGTTATCGTAACGTAATGCAATAACGAAATTATTTTTCCGCTTTTCCTTAAAAATTACTTTAAAACCAAAGATGCTTTCCACAGATACCCTACTACTAGATCAAGCCATTTGCTATCTGAAATGGGCCACTGAAACGTCAAAAAGCTATGACGAAAAAAGGGACAAAGCTAGTAATTCTGGGAAATTAAAATTCTGGAAAAAATGCTTATGCAGGTCCCCGACGGAATATTATTCAATCCCTATACCGATTATTCATGTTAATATTCAGAGCTGCCACATACATTAATATGCAATTCCCTAAACCTGTGTATAAGTCTTATGAGTTCGACGTAAAACATATAATTCAAGTGTTATTGAGTTTGTTGATTCGAACGTCTGACATCACTAAAATTCGAAGACAAAATGAGACAACCATAGTCACGCTGCCCCATATTTTTGCTATGGAATTGTTCGAGTGCCGCGATCTAGTAGTACGATATCTGTGATGCTTTCCTACCGCTTTGCGCGAAAGGTTTGGTGTAACTCTTAAGCGCAAAATACAATAGGCCCGACAAAACATTTACGGCGACATTTGAGATTTTAAAATCATGATACCCTATGCTTCTGTATACAATCAATCCGACCAGCTTTATTGTCGTAAAAAGTTGAATCGAATTTTACTTTTGTGGGCCAGCTCACCAACAAAATTTCATGGTTTATTAATTTATAACATTTTTTTTAAATATTATATGTGGCTCACCGTCCGACTTTCAAAATCAAATGAAAACCAAATGACGTTTAGTACAACAAAGTTTGCGCAATTGTATGTGGGGGACAACATTGTCGCCGTAATCTGTCGCCGTAAAAGTTGTGTCGGGCCAATTGTATTTCAGCCTTTATAAATTTTTTTATTCTATTATTAAAAGTTATGAAAACTTCAAAACAATTCACGATCGCCGAATCGTAAAAAATGAAATTAAATTGTCTTAAGAATCTAAAATAAATTTTAAAAAAAACTTTGAACAAAATGTGTTAACCCTAATCCGTATTTTGTGTCAATTTGACACAATTTTCGAATTCAAATCCACTTATTTCTTTTTTTTTTATTAAATTGATCTGAGATTTTGGCGCAAGGTAAAAATCGTATATGAATTTTTAATTTTTCTAATTGGCTTTACCGTTAGGTATGTCACATGGTCGCTGTACAAAAAATTCCCTTAATCTGTCGTTCATGTGTCAAATTGACACAATGGTAAAAACTTAAACATTACGCTGCGCCAACAAGATGTTTCATGCACATTTTTTTATTTAAATTGAAATGGTATCAACAGGAATACAATTTGCCATTGTTTCCAAAAAAAAAAATCTAATTCCAATGTCCACAGTGTACGATGTGATAAATGTGTAAAATCTAGTTGTCCATCTCACCGTTTCACAATTTGTGAAGAATGTGGAACCAACATTCAATTTTCTTGATTCCTTTTTTATGTAATTTTGTATGTTATTAATAAGAACAAATTTTTTTTTTTTCCTTTCTCAATAAAAAAAATAATGATCAATCGAGAAAACTTAATTTTGTTACAATTAATTAACACTAAAAATATGGGATTTTCTGGTATTGTGTCAATTTGACACATGAAATACTTTTAAGTAACTTTAAATAAGATACGGATGAGGGTTAACCTGGTAACGTAAAAACCCCCAGAAACACACCATTTTCCCAAAGTGCTTTTTTTGAAATGGTTAGATTCTAAACTTAATTATCTGTGATACGCATTATATACAATTGTATCATATTGGATACATATTTTTGAAAAATTGAGTGCAGAGAAATTTTTTATGAAAAAAATCCATTTGTAAGGAGGAAGTAGCAGTACGTTTGGTTTTGGTGTTTTTCAACACAATTGGAGGAGATTGTAGGAATTAAGCATTTTATTCTTTGTTTTTAGAACAAAGAATCTGCTGCCAAATATATTCGAAATTGTGCTACATTCGATGTGCTGATGTATCAGGAAACCAAAAGAAGTTTATTTGTGAGTTATGCGAGACTCGCATAGTATATCAACTTAGACTCATAAAAAAGTTTACCTTATTTTCTTCATAATTATGAATTTATTCGTATTTTTTGTTGTGTTTTTAATACTGTGGAAATGATGCGATTTCATTTTAAGTTAAAAAACAAATATACCTTCTTTGTCTTTAAATTTTGATCACAACAGGTTTTTTTTTTCTTTGGTTGATTAAAAGTATGTCATCTTTAGAATATTTCCCCTAAGCTATAATATTTCTCAATTCAATTCAATACAGATGTATTAAAAGAGAAATATTCGAACTTTACAATAACTTTTTCGAAAAAAAACTGCGAAAAATCACGTTGAAATCATAGTTATGGACTAGTTTTACGTAAGTGGCATGAATTTTGACCTAAACCTTGAAATCTTGAATTATAAAATTAATTGCTTTTCCAAATAAAATACGCTATTTTGTACTAAAAGAACATTTTTTATAAAAAACTCAAGTATGATATAAAAATTCAATGGCGTTTTTCTTAGATATAAACGAAAATTCTCCGGAAATCAATAAAAATGTTCCGTATCACAATTATGGCGCGATGAGATTCCATTTTGATAGACGCAGCGAAACGAAACCAATTGAATCTACTCAGCCCTAAGATAAATTCATGGAAAAAGGCGTGACTTTGACTCCATACTTCTTGGTCGATTTTCGGAGGCGTGGCCTAAAGAAAGCTTTGACTTCATGTCACACTCAGCCATAGTAGATATATTTCTTATAGCTACAAATATCCGTTACTATTTAGTTAAAATACCTGGATGAGAGGGAAGAGTTCAAAATCTTCAAATTGGTTTCTAAACAAAAAAAGCTATTAATCGTAGAATATCCTCTATAACTTTTAGACACAAAAAACTCTATTCGATCAAAATATTACAAGTGATTTTTTTTAAAGCTAATTCAAATATAGTTTTGGTTATGCAAAATATGCTGGTTCTAAACTTTTTTGTCTCTATGCGTGGTATTACACACAGCAACTTTCGGGCTTATTTAAGCCGGCAACTTTTGGGCTTAATAAGCCACTGTGCTTACACTTGTGGCTTAAATAAGCCAATCCTGTTTGCATATGCTACACAAGTTTACATGGGTGTGTGTGGACTCAAACCATTGAAATTGCTGCTGCTCATATACTTCCCACGATCTTTACCTGCTGACGGTCAGAACGAACATGATTTCTGGCTACTACTTTTCACAAACCGGTTTGCATGTATGCAGATGGTCGATGAGCCATGATTTCGAGTGGCAACTTTTCCCTCCTCAGTCGTTTCTCCCAAAAATCGGCTTAAGTAAGCCCGAAAGTTGCCGTTTGTAATACCGCGCTATAACTTTTTTAAGTAAATCGCGAAAAATATTCATTATGAAAGACGCAGAAAAGGCGTGAATTCTGATGGATGGAAAAGTTATGTAAGGTCGTATTATAAATATCTTTTTTAAGTTGTCAATTTTTAAGGCTTGAAAGATATCGGAAAACTTCAAGTTATCAAGGTTAATGATGAATAATAATGCAAATTTTAGAGTTTCCAAAAAAGAATACCATTGTTCTTGTTCAAAAAACTGCAATTGTTCACGATAAATATTTCCAGATTTTGAAGAAACAAAAAAAAAAGAATGTGATGACTCAAAATTAAACAAATGCCGATATTTTAATATATATTATTTATTAAACCGAACAGTTTTACAAATTATTTTAGACTGAAGCAAATTAATGGTATTTAATATTTGCCATATTTTTGCTTTTCATTAGAACTCCATATCTCGAACCTTTATCGAGATTTACCGTTATTTCTAAAAAATCAGTTTCTAACATTTTTCTTAAAGAATAAGTTAAAGGAAATAATAGTTTCTACAACTTGTTTTTGACCGACAATTCTTATCTTTTTTCGTTCTCGAGATATTCTCTCTGGGACCTGGCGAGTTTGAAAAAGGATCGTCCAAAACCCAATCTTGACTCAAAAATGATGGGGAGGGGGATGAACCGAGAAGCGGTTTGGGGTGCAACCTCTAGCGATTTAAAAAAAAAATAAAAACAGCAATCAGATTAAAAATTCGAAACACAATTTTGAAAAAGGGATGTAAGATAGGGATAATACAAAGAATTATATGTTTTATGTTAAATTCTGCTGGTTGTTCAATCATGATGTTTTTAATGGAAAAAATGTTCTTAAAACACAATATTCTGAACATAAGTCTATAGTAATTTAGTTAGAAACAAAGACAAATTCGTCTACTTATGGTCTACTTTGATGAAAAGCAAAGCATCAAGATGGTGCCAGTGGAAATTTAAAGCTCAATTAGAGTAGCCTATTATAGATAACGCAATTATATAATTATAGTATCATACAATTGAATTTTTTAACACTGAGAAAAATAACTTAATTTTCACATTTATTTACTTGTTTATACAAATTATGAATTGTAATATCTAAAACAGTGATAATGTTATTTAGTTTGAAGCGTGATTCTCCAAAAGTGTAACACTTTTTTTAGATCATTTAAATAAATAAATAAAAAAACTGTCTTTGTACCAACCATTTTCTTTGCTATGCTGTAGAAAAACTATAAACTAGACAATGGGACAATGGAACGTGTAAAAATGGCCGCCAAGCTGAAAATTAAACGCGAAAAACTTTGAAAAATTGATTCATTAGGCGTGTTTTTTAAAGTTCTTGAGCTATCTCGATTACGAATAATTGCCAAAATAACTTAAATTGGTTAATATAAGTAAAAAACTCATTTCTGAAGTATCAAAAAAATTTGAATGTCGTAGTTGTTTTAATAAATTGACAATTTGTTTACAGACTATTCTAATCTGATAAAAAACCTGTTCTAATTGACCAAATAACTGTTCTAATAGGAGTTAATAGACTGTTCTAATTTGGAGTTAAAAGACTGTTCTAATTTGGAATTAATAGACTGTTCCACTCAGTAGAACAGTATTTTAAGTCTAGCTTATAGGCTCTCTAGTGCTAGTGATATGGACTTTGGTTGCAAGAGATACTTATGTAAGTCACTGTAATCAATCTCTACCATCATCCGTAGAAATGTCAAATTCAAACAGTTTTTGTTACGAATTCGTTTGAATGTTGTTTCTCTGTACTGCTTGAATTTTGTTTTACTTTTGCACAGCTGAAAACTTAAAGCTGCTCGAATCAATGGACGAGTTAAAAAGTCCGGAGAAGAAAAAATCAAAATCTAAGAAAAAACTTCCTTCAAAGAAGACAAACATTGAAAAGAAAAACATTTTAGAACAGCGAAAACGTATCAAACCCGGCAACTGCCTAAAGGTAATTAATCAAAGTATTCAATGTTTTTCTTTATTAATAGAAAATCCTACTTTTGTAGTATGTGACCGTTTTGATCGACCCGGGAGTTTTGAGCGGACCGGGTTCGCAATTACTGCAAAGTTTACTAGATCTGGGTGTCCAATATGAAATTCAAACCCAGAAACATCCAGGAACAATACTTTGGCAAAGAACGGAACTTCAAACTCTAGGTAGCAGCGAGAGCGTAACGGTAAAGTTTGACTTAATAAAAATATGTTCTGTTGTTCAATAAAACGATACTCTATTAGTTGGAATTAACAGAAAAACACATAATTGAAAATGAAGTGGCTCTTCTTATGCATGGAGAAGATGTGGTCACATCGATTAAATCATTGCATGAACAAGTCGCCAAGATTAAAAATGATATAGGACAGAAAAATTTAACTCTTATTATCTACGGATTAAAAAACTACTGCAAGCAGAATCCAAATGCTGTTCGAAGAGTCGAAATAGAAACGGCATTGACGAAATTGCAAATTTTTCTCAACTGTAGTCATAGATTGCATGAAACTGCAGAAGAATTCGCCGTTACAGTTTGTCAGTTCAGCAAAGCTATATCCGAAATACCGTATAAGTAAGTGGCGTTATTTTTATCCAAAGAAATTAAGTTTTTAATTAAAAAAATAGTTTTTGAAAAAAATTAATTCAAACTCTTGAAAGTTTGCTTTAAAATGTTAAGAGAATATACTTGCAATTTGCTTAGATTAAATTACATCACAATTGATTACTTCACAGAAAACAAGAAGCGGAAAAGTACGGAGATTTAAATTTGTTTCTGTTAAATGATAATAAAGACTGCGTGCGAGTGGAAGGCACAGCGGGATTATCTAGGCTATGGCAACAGCATTTAACAAGACTGCCTTTGGTGACATTGGAAACGACAGAAGCCATCATTAATGAGTATCCCATGCCCAAGAAACTCATTGAGGTAAGGCCACATCATTGTTTTTCTGTGACCTTTTTTGACCATATCGGTTTTGTTACAATATCAGACATTTCTCAACAGTGGCAGAGAGAGGCATTTTCCTTTTTCCCTCACCACAAATATTCTGTAGCCCTTAAAATTTAATAATGCGTCAGCTTTGGCCGTCTCTTTCCATATTCCTCCAGATACGACGATTCTTCGCAGCTTTCTTTTCTTTGCAGCTTCTTAAGATTCTTTGAAGTTTTCTTTAAATTTTGGATTGATAGAATTCGGGAGCCTGCCTCTCACGTGAATGCGATCCGAATTTCCGTTAAGTACTGGACTTTGTGTCCGTCTTGTCTAGCCCGTCTTGGTCTGTCCATAAAATATTACGCACGCCCTTGTTCGCCGTTTCAAACTTCCCTGTCAACCCTTTTCGCAATTTCATGTATAACAGTTTAGTACCACCGTCACACTACCCCAAACCCCCTTCCCCTGAATGCGTGACGTATTTTATGGACAGACCCATTTTTGTAAGCGAATAAAATCGAGCTTTTTTCACTTATTTTTTTTCTATTTTCTCTAAACGGATTGAGTTATCAAAAAACAATGCTAGCAAAAGTTGTAGGAAATTCGGCTTTCTTTCTTTTCCTATCGAGAACTGTTATAAATTTTTGAGAAAATAAAAAAAATGGTAAAATGTCACCCTGAAATGAAATCCAAAGCCTGACTTATTTTGTAAAGTATCGCAAAATTTGACCGATTGTATGGACATTTTCGGTCACTTATGTTGACGGAAGCGTAGATGGAGAAACTTGTAAGCCATGGATTTTTTCTTGCCAGGCACGAAACTTTTCACCCTGCCATCGTTTTTTCTTAAATTTTTGTCTAAACTACAAACACATCTCGATAACTCGAGCTTGAAGCGTGCGGATGAAATTTCCGGTTCACTCTATTAACTTCTAGTACCAGGAAGACCGAGCCATGCTCGGCGAGCTCAAAATCCTACTTTTGCTGATTTTTGGGGAAAAACTAAATTCACATTATCTTTACAGAGCTTTTCCAGAGTTTTTAAATTCCCGACCTAGAAAGCTAGAACTAAAACTAACGCGCGATAACAACATCATAGAAATCGGTTGAGTGGTTATTGAGTAATCGCTGTCACCGATTTTTGAAACGTTGTTTTGAGACACCAGGTGAGGGTTATCGAGGGGAGGCAAAAGTCAGGTTTGTAGTGGAAAAATCGAAAGCCTTAGTAATACTGTAAAGATTCATTAAAATCGGACCACCCAATTCGAAGATAACAGGCGAGGGGTATCGAAGGGGAATTTTCTCAGGGGTGAGACCTATCTAGATCGATTTCTTGTCCCCGAAAATCCCTAACCATAAGTTTCGTGAAAATCGTTAGGCTGGTTTTCGAGATCGTTTGTGCAGACAGACAGACATTCCTCGTATTATATTAACTTCGATATCTCTAAATGTAGCTTAAGAACCGTTTTCAAAATATGGACTAATCGAAGTGTGACTTTATTGAAAAAAAAGACACAATTTCTACTTTCCTGCACTCCCTATTTTTGCCCGCAAAAATCAAATCATTAAAAAAACAACTGAAAACCATTCCAGGCATATGAAAATACCGAGGAAGGCGACATGCTATTAGCTGATCTAAAAATTCGTCGAGCCGGTGGCCCTTTATCAACCGTCCGTCGCGTTGGACCGGAATTAAGCCGAAAAATTTATACACTCTACAACTGCATGGATCCAAATGAAAAACTGTGATTAGAATGTTTTTTTTATATAAATTTATTTATAACAAAATAATAAAAGATGAAAGTCTGTTGTATTTACATTAAAGTTATTTCTTTTTATTTACGTTACCACCAAACGTAAACAATTTATTGAATTTCTTGTTGTTAGCCTTGTTACCTTTGCCCTGAAAGATTAATACAAAAAAAAATAAAAGCTGTTTGATTTTGTAAGTTATGTAAATTCACCTTCGCATGAAAATTGGTTTGAATTTCAGTGCCTTTGGCTTTCTGTGATCCACCTTGAAATTTCTTGAAATCGACCTTTGAATAATCAAATTGCACTGGTTGATTAGAACTCTGTCCAGTTTTATTTTGCGGTAAATGTTTCCGCTTTTTAAATTTCTTCTTGTTTTGCCTATTCGGGCTGGGATTTTCTCCCTTCGTCTGCGAATCCGGTTCTATCAAAGAATCTGTTTCTGTTGGACTCTCTCCATTCGCCTGATCCATTTCCGTTTCTCCGGCTGGACTGTCGTTGGTTAAATTGTTTTCAGCAGCACTCTCCACTTTCGCCTTTTTTTCTTTTGGACTAGTAGCATTTTTCTTTTCTTGATTTGCACGCTTTCTCCGGGCCATCTCTTTGATGGGTAAATCCGTAGAATCATCAGATTTTTCGGTCTTGATTTGAACATTCGCTTCCACTGTCTATAAAATAAATAAAATATTTAATTTTCTGTAAATATTCGTCAGTGTTTTCACTTCTCACCTTTTCCGCTTTAATCGGACATAAAAGTTTGGCTCTATTTATTGCTTCCTCCTTTGCAATTTCTTCCAATCTCTGTTTCTCAGCTATTGGTATCGTTTCCTTGTACCGATCGTATGGACTAATGAATTTCTCTCGTCGTAAGCTCTTCAACTTTTCGTTCCACGATTCATCCTTTACAAATTCAATTTCAATAAAATCTTTTAATTTCCTTGCAATTACGCATAAATTACCTCAGAATTGTCTGGTGTTTCGAATACAGTCACTTTCGGCTCGCCCAAATCTATTAATGGAGGATTGGAAATTAATAATTGCTCCTGTTGTCCTAAAAGTGTAGGTAAATCGTCCCGAAATTCTGGATTCCGTGATAAGTCATGTGGGCAGTGTAAGCTGCTATTGTAATCTTTAGCAAATGATACTGTCGCTCTGTGCACTATTTGTTCGTCAATAATCGGCTGTAAGAGAAATTTTAAATAAAAATCTTCAGAACAACTTTAGCTGCTTATAAAAAAAATGGAAAAATCTGCCCAAAAATACTCGAAATCCCCGATCCGAAATCCCTTTCTGCTGATTTTTTCAAAAAAAGAAAGAAAAGCTTTTTTTGTTATCACTATAGGAGTTCTCGTTTCGAATTTTCAAATTGTGACATCATATCTCGAAACAGACTCGAGAGCGGAGGAAGATCGAAACTTCTGATCAGTACGAAATCCGCTTCAGGGAAAACTATGAGGATGTCCGTGTATTTGTCTGTCAGTCTATCGGTCTGTCAGTCTGTCAGTCTGTCCGTCTGTCTGTCAGTCTGTCTGTCAGTCTGTCCGTCAGTCTGTCTGTCAGTTGGTCTGTCAGCCTGCCAGTCTGTCAGTCTGTCAGCCTGCCAGTCTGTCAGTCTGTCAGTCTGTCAGCCTGCCAGTCTGTCAGTCTGTCAGTCTGCCAGTCTGTCAGTCTGTCAGTCTGCCAGTCTGTCAGTCTGCCAGTCTGCCAGTCTGTCGGCCTGTCTGTCTGCCAGTCTGTCGGCCTGTCTGTCTGTCAGTCTGTCTGTCTGTGAGTCTGTCAGTCTGTCCGTCTATCAGTCGGTCTGTCAGTCTGTCTGTCAGTCTGTCTGTCAGTCTGTCTGTCAGTCTGTCTGTCAGTCTGTCTGTCAGTCTGTCTGTCAGTCTGTCTGTCAGTCTGTCTGTCAGTCTGTCTGTCAGTCTGTCTGTCAGTCTGTCTGTCAGTCTGTCTGTCAGTCTGTCTGTCAGTCTGTCTGTCAGTCTGTCTGTCAGTCTGTCTGTCAGTCTGTCTGTCAGTCTGTCTGTCAGTCTGTCTGTCAGTCTGTCTGTCAGTCTGTCTGTCAGTCTGTCTGTCAGTCTGTCTGTCAGTCTGTCTGTCAGTCTGTCTGTCAGTCTGTCTGTCAGTCTGTCTGTCAGTCTGTCTGTCAGTCTGTCTGTCAGTCTGTCTGTCAGTCTGTCTGTCAGTCTGTCTGTCAGTCTGTCTGTCAGTCTGTCTGTCAGTCTGTCTGTCAGTCTGTCTGTCAGTCTGTCTGTCAGTCTGTCTGTCAGTCTGTCTGTCAGTCTGTCTGTCAGTCTGTCTGTCAGTCTGTCTGTCAGTCTGTCTGTCAGTCTGTCTGTCAGTCTATCAGTCTGTCGGTCTATCTGTCAATCTATCTGTCTGTCTATCGGTCTGTTAATAAACTCGAGCACATGTTGAGCTAGCGACTAGAAATTTTTCGTAAATGACTTTAACAAGAATCGCAGTTTTCTATCAACTTAACGGTACCTATAACGGGTACCTCTCATACAATTTTTTTCTTTTTTTTTGAAAATTTCTTGAATTTTACGTACTTTTCGGAAAAAATTAATATAACAAAATTTAAAGGATATAAAATTCTCTACTAACTATACAAAATTTCAAGTCTCCAGATCGCATCACCCAAAAAAACACCAATCTCAAAAATTTGTCAAAAATAACTTAAAAGAAACAATATACTGACCTTAACTAGAGACTGTTCCCTAGCTTTCAGCACAATTTGATGAAGTGCGTGTAGATTCTGTCGAACGAGTGGCGGTATCGGATTACAACACGCTAATATACCCTGCATTTCTCTCGGTAAGCTCTCCGCTATTTGCAGCATCATATGATTTGGCAAAACATAACCGTAGCTCTCATCCTCTAGACGGGCGATTTTATCCCGCCATTGGAAAATCTCTTTTAAAGCAAACAATTGCCTATTGTCAAAAATTCTTCTTGATTTCCGATGCATGTCCAAATGGGAATCCGGAAGGACGACTGACTTAACGTAGCGCCTCTTGCAGACATCTGCACTTTTGCTGAAGACAGTTTTCAAGAGATTTGTATTACCATTCGCCTGATCGAGGAGATCATTTACGAGACGTTCATATATATAAATTAGAAAGTGCGTATCTTGGCGGGCATAAGCTATTAATTCTTCTGGTAATGGTCTAAAATGGAATACAAGCATTTAGTAATTTACACAACTGGCCTTAATGCTATTCCAACTTACCTAATTCGCCAGTCGGCCAATTGAAACGTTTTATCTGCTTCTATTCCACAGTAGTGTTTTAGTAAGTACGCCAGCGATAATCTTGGAAAGTTCAGCAATCTAATCGCTTGGTACGTGTCAAACATATTAACTAAATATAAGGATAAATCACGTTGCAGCCATTCAACATCGCACTCAGCACCGTGAAGAATTTTTACTATTTTCGTATTTGTAAAAACCTCATTGAGGACGTGTAGTTCCTCTCTCAACTTCAATGCATCAATAATGTAATCAGTTTTTCTCGTACTAATCTGCATTAAGCAAGCAAATCCCTGGAAAGTTCGATATGAATGATGCTCCAAGTCAACGGCGATTTCTTTACTCTGTCTTAAATCTGCCAGCATTTCCGTTAACTTTTGCTCGTCGTCTACGTAAATTAATGGAGTTTTCAAAACGGGTAGAGGCTTTTGAGGGTCAGTTCTTTTCAATTGATCGTTCGACGGTTCAAATTTCATCAACTCAAACTCGTAAGGATGTAAATAGCTAAAAGACAAACCGGTTGTTTTATTTCCTCCGCTACGCATATTATAATTATTTAAAATTACCTCTCAATCTGCCCGTCTTCCCCGTACTCCGGTAAAACAGCCAATGGCTTCAGTGAATTCGGTTTTTCTGTGATCCGCGGCACAAACGGCGTATTGGGACTGTTATCAACTGGTGTCTTAAAACTAATCTGAGGACGTGCGATATTCTTTGCTGTGATAAGTCTAAAACAAGAACGTTTGTTACCTAGAAATCATAGTCTTTTCTTAAATGAATACCTCGCACTGGCTGCAATTGGAGACGCATTCGGTGATTCAGATTTCTTTGTTTCATAATTCCAGCTGCCAGCATTTCTATTCGCTTGTATATTCGTTGATATCGATGTTTGGACCAAAACCGTCTCTGGATTCTTTCGTATTCCGGCTGCCTCATCCAGATTAGAATTAATCCTCTCCAGCATCAAATCGTTACAATCCATCAACAATTCAAACTTTTCATCTTGCTGTCGTCTACAATTAGAATAGAATTTCCCTGTCTTCATAGTTAAGGAATATTCAATTACCTTTGAATGTTGCCCCTGATATTTTGATTAATCAAAACTTCTGAAATTATTCCCAAAATTCGGTCCGACTGCGAATCTACGACTTTACCAAAAGCTGGATATGCACAATACGAATCTCTGGATGCTCCCGAAGGAAAACTATTCACCGCCTTCGTACCATTTACGATCAAACTGAATCCATTCTAAATTACAAAACAGTTAATTACGGAAAAATTGAGCACGCGAGATGAAAAAACAAATGCCACTTAATACCTTCGTGAATTCCTCGATTGAATCGAAATCTCCTATTGGATTTTTAGGCTGCTGCTTTGGGTTATCCATTTCTACACTTAATTTTATTTATTCGTGTAATATCTTCGAATTATTCCATCAAAATGAAAATCGTTGTTTTGCTAAAACCAAACTAGTTTGAGGTTATGATAACGCTGCGAATGAAATGCTCGAGAAATCAACATTTGTAGGGTTTTGACTTTTTTTCCTAGAAATTTGAAAACAAATGTTTTTTTTATGAAAAAAAATTTGAAAAATATTAACGAAAGTTAAAAACTTGTTTTATTCGAATTTTACTCTCCATGTATCGAACGTTTTAAAAATTTACAAAAAATATCGAAAAAACTACATGAAACATTAAACGCCATTTCAATTTATTTGATAACACATAATTTGTCTGGTTTTTATAAAAATTTATGTTTTAACATTTTACATAAGAAAGGTATTAAAATCCCTTGCAAAATCGAAATTATAACAGAGCATCGTCGAGATTTCGAATTTTTAATTTTAGTTTGTTATAAAAAATGGTTAACTTTTTATTTCGATACCTAAAATTTTAAAAATATGCGATTTGTCATGAATTCCCATTTTTAAACAGAATTAATGGTTCAATTGGATTTTGATGTATGGATAAGTTATCTAAAATCTTAGATAAAAACAAATATAGAACGAGTTTAGTTTTATTGAGTCAGTAGTTTCAAGTCTAGAGCAAATCAGTTTTCGGTGTACTTTAAAAAATAAGTATAATTAAAAGAATGGGAGATCAAAAAACAGTTGTTACGTTCATATTAATACAGTCCGCATAAAACCCTCTGCAGTATTTTAAAAATCTACCTAAATTGGGTAGAACCTTGAGATATTGAATTAGTGATAAAAACAGACTTGTTTTTAATTATTTTATTTGAAAAATATACAAAAAAAATTCGAGTAAGTTCAAATTATTGTTTAATTAATTACTTTGCCTTTTTATTTTTCTCCTTTTTTGTTTTAGATTCAGGTTTAAGCCTTGAAAATGCTGCGTAAAGTGTACCAATACTAAAACCGAACAATACGGAAAAGAACAAATACGGATATTCGGCTCTAAATTGTTCTGAGAAAGTTATTGCAATCTTCACATAGTTGACCATCATCTCTATGAAATCATCGCTAGAATTGGAAATTTTGGAAAAATTAGTGTAACAGAATAATTTTAAATTTTGAAATTAGATATTACAATGGACTACTTGGCACTGGAACTCTTTCAGCTCTAGCGTTTCGATACCATTCCTGGGCGAATGAAACGAATGCTTTTACCTCGTACTTGTTAACTTGGTACCGATAAAATTTACCCTGACGAATACTGAAAGAAATAATATTTCAGTAAAAAAAATGACCAATTCTGAGACAAAGATGTTTTTACAATAAATATTCTGGTGATTTTAAGACACCGAAACGTTTCCCCGTTACATAACCTGTAGTTAGGCGATTCATTCGTGCCACATTTACACGATTCTTCAGAGCAGCCCCAACTGCTTCCCAGACAGCTCCCAAGCGCTGACAATCCACACATTCTTGCGAGTAGCTGCAAAGAACGGTAGAAAATATAATTTATTTGTAATTAAATAAGTATTAAAGATGATACTTACAACAAGATAAACCAATCGCCTGTTGTCGCGCCGCTTGATGCCTGTTAAAAAAAATAGATTGAGAAATATCTTGTGTAAATAATTTTCTTATCCTGTGCAATTCATGTGGCAGTTTTGTTATGTTGGTCCCAGACTAAATAATAACGAAACGTAAGCAAAAAACATTTTTTACGAAATTAACAACTTTCTAATATAAGAAAGGTAAAATCGAACCAAAGGTGAAATATCTCGAGAATGGTAAATTATGCCGATTTAGAATAAACGACAAAATTATAGAAAAAAATGTTATTTTTAATTCCGCGCTTGAATATTTTTTTTCTAAATAATCGTTCGTTTGCAAATAAACTGCTAAAGTGATTTTCGACAACTAATTGGAATATCTTTTTAAAAGCTTTTATTTAGCTCGCTATCTTGTTTGTCTGTTTGTCAGATCAAATCTTGCAACCCAATTTTGACCCACTTCCACTTGTCCGATTGACTTGAAATTTTGCACACTTATATAAGTCCGATGACAATACAATATTTTCACTACTTCGTCCTTATAAGGATAACGGAAGGTCCTGTAAGGATAACGTGATTATCCTTTTCTCCAAATTTTCCGGGAAAAAATCTATCCTGGGGGTTTTTGGCGTCGCTGAATCCGAATCTGTCATTAAAAAGTCAGTAAGGATAACGGAAGGTCCTGTAAGGATAACGTGATTACCCTTTTCTCCAAATTTTCCGGAAAAAAAATCTATCCTGGGGGTTTTTGGGGTCGCTGAATCCGAATCTGTCATTAAAAAGTCTGTAAGTATAACGGAAGGTCCTGTAAGGATAACGTGATTATCCTTTTCTCCAAATTTTCCGGAAAAAAATCTATTCTGGGGGTTTTTGGGGTCGCTGAATCCGAATCTGTCATTAAAAAGTCTGTAAGGATAACGGAAGGTCCTGTAAGGATAACGTGATTATCCTTTTCTCCAAATTTTCCGGAAAAAAATCTATTCTGGGGTTTTTGGGGTCGCTGAATCCGAATCTGTCATCAAAAACTCTGTAAGGATAACGGAAGGTCCTGTAAGGATAACGTGATTATCCTTTTCTCCAAATTTTCCGGAAAAAAATCTATCCTGGGGGTTTTTGGGGTCGCTGAATCCGAATCTGTCATTAAAAAGTCTGTAAGGATAACGGAAGGTCCTGTAAGGATAACGTGATTACCCTTTTCTCCAAATTTTCCGGAAAAAAAATCTATCCTGGGGGTTTTTGGGGTCGCTGAATCCGAATCTGTCATTAAAAAGTCTGTAAGTATAATGGAAGGTCCTGTAAGGATAACGTGATTATCCTTTTTCTCAATTGTTCCGGGAAAAAATATATTCTGCGGGTTTTGGGGTTCGCTGAATACGATTCTCAAGTTAAAAAGCCTGTAAGGACATCTCAAATGTAAAGCTATATATTCGAAGACTAAAAAGAACAAAATAAAAAAAAATAAAAAATAAATTTTTTAAAAAAGCTTTTATTAAAAAAAATGCACTAAAAAGAAAAAAATAATTTTCTGGACGCTGTGTATCACAAATATAAAAGCTTTTAAAAAGCGAGATAAAGCATAAAACAATAAAATAAACATTTATCTCGCTTTTTAAAAGCTTTTATATTTGTGATACACAGCGTCCAGAAAATTATTTTTTTCTTTTTAGTGCATTTTTTTTAATAAAAGCTTTTTTTAAAAATTTTTTTTTTATTTTTTTTTATTTAAGAATGATTTCAGAAATGAAGATCTAGTAAAAAGCAAATGTGTAGGAAATGCTCCAACTTTTGTCACATATAATACTGAAAATCATGTGATTTCAGAGGAAATCGCGAACAAAATTTAAATTTTTGAAAATTCGTTTTATTGATCACTTCCGGTTAACGGAACTTCACCAAAAGTTAATTTGGATGCATGCAAAAATATATTACTCTAGCTCAAGCAGTTTTTAAGAAATCTCGTAGGTAGACTGCAAACAGAAAGGCATTTTTGTGGTTGGAAAATGTTTATAAGCCAAATCTGATTTTCGGAATTATTCCATTAGATGTAAATGTAAAAATTATCCTATTGGAATTTCTCGGCTTATAAGGTCTGCAAAAACAACAAAATTATATTATTTTTGCGGATGTTTTCACATCCAAATTTCCCCCCAACAGGTCGGACATGTCTGCCCTGAAAACCCATCAGGAGCCTGTTTCTGGTATGGAAGCTGGCTCACCGTCATCAGAGCCTGCTTTGCCAGCTTCCACGCAGGCTTACAGCCGAGAAATTCCAATAGGATTCAATGCTAAAAGGTCGAGTATAAACCATGAATCAGAAATGGTTCAATGGTTAAACACTAAATTGTAAAAATTATCTTTACCTGAGTCAAATGTTCAAAGTTTGAATCTGATAACTCTTTGACCGCTGGCGTTTTGTTATCGATGAGTTTCTGTAGGATGGCATCATCAGTTATCGGTCCATCATATAGAAGAGGAATTCCATGCCTAAAGTACACCAACGCTGGCTCTTTCGTGGGGCTATAAAGACGAGCCATTTGGCTCAAGTGCGCTTTTACCACAATAGCCTCTAGATTTTCTTTGATGTCATGTTCCAAGTTCAACAGGTGTGTTTCATATTCATCACAATCGTTGCAGTCTTTCTTTGCTGAAAAATTGATACCAAATTAATATGCGCAAGTTTAGGAAATCCACACAAAATTACTAAACAAAACGACCACGTCTTCGTTTTTAATCAAATGTACCAAATCATCATCACTCAGGCTTTCCAAACTACTGCTGCACAAGACTAGGCTAAATTGTAAAACTACTAGCGCGAAAAAATATCTTAGCTTCATCTTGTCAACCGTGCAAATGACCACCTGTTTGCTAACCGCTGTGCAATCGAATAAATTACTGGTGACGTTACTTGCCGGCTTAAGTGTGGAATACATTGCGACGGCAAAGCGAAGCGACGACAAAGAATGCGACAATAAGCTTATGACCCTGTTTAGAATAGCCGTCCAGGCGCCAGGCCATGAACGAAACTGTCAAAATACAAGCAAAACGAGGAAGTGGGTGTGTCGATAGGAAATTGCACCACAAAACTAAAATCTCCATTTTCAGAGTTCCGCCTGTCGTGTTCTGATTGGTTCGCTGTCAAGTTAAATAGTTACTAATAAAGATGGAAACAGAATTGCGGCTTTGTGGACTTCGGCTTCAGCTTTGACAGATCTGTAGACTTAATGCTTTTCAACGTAATGGAACACAATAGCAAAGTTGCAAAGCCGGTGAAGCCGAAGTCGAAGTCGTAGTAGCTCTACTCTTGGTCGGCTTTGACAACTTTAACCTAACTTTTTTTGTGAGTAAATGATTGTCATTGAAAAAGTTTGAAGAAAAGTTGATAAATATAGTGCAAGAAAATGAAATTCTTTATAATAAAAAAAAAAAACAGGGAATACAGAAATGCGAAAAAGAAGAATTATCAAATAAATATGAATAAATATGAAGAATTATGAATTATTTGTCAAAGTCGCAATTGTGTTCGAATGAAAGTTGAAGCCGACGAAGCCAACAAAGTCCAAAGCTGAAGGTAGAACCTGAATCGTACGTCGATGCGTGCGTCCGTCTGACAGTTCGATGCGGTGACAGTTGGGTGCGGCAACGAATCTGGAGTTAATTCATTGTTTTGCACTTCTTCTATTAGTTTATCGTCGAAACAATTACTTTCAATTTGTTCCATACTTAAATTGCTTAAATCGTAAACAAACTTTTTTACGAAATGACATTTCCGTGCGTTGCCGCATGTAAAAGTAGAAATTCGACCTACTCTATGCGGTTGCCGCATCGGAAAACGTATTATTAGGGGAGTACTCATAGCAGCCCGTTGATTCTACTCGAACTGTCAACCGGACGCACGCATGACGGACGCATCGACGTACGATTCAGGTTCTAGCTTAACCCTTTCACTCGGCATTTATTTCTAATAGCAAAAAAAATATGTTGTTGCTTTTTTCAATAATAATATATAAAAATATATATTATTATTAAAAAAAAACAACAAAATTTTTTTTTTGCTTTTTTCAATAATAATATATAGCAACAAAATATATTTCAAAATTTAAAAAATTTAAATATCTTTTTAGAAGTCTCTTTTTGATTATGTACTCATTTGTGTACATAAATTGTCAATAATTGTCCCTCTCCCTTCTAATTCTCTTAGAAATACGAGTTAAATATGATGTACACAATTGTGTACGCGCCGAGTGAAAGGGTTAAGTTCCAAACTTATTCGATTACGAGCTCTCTAATACACTCTAAGCACTCTATACTGGTAATTTCCCCTCAATAGTGGCCATTTTGGGAAATTATCTTCGGTGTGTAATTTGCAAAACGTCTTACCTCCGTGTTCCGTCAATCACGTTTCCGTAGTTTTGTTGAAAGAACTGGCGAAATTTGCTTCAATTTTGATGTAATAGGATAATTTTCGAATTGAATACCACGAGAAACAGAAGGTGCGTTCCTAAAATCCTTAAATATATATTAGTGTAATCTCTTATTTCAAATAAAGTTGCCAAAAAACTTTTGTCGAGGGCGCTCGTAATTGTGTTAGCTTTTACGTGCTGAATTTTAATAATTCTAAAGATTTTCCACTTTTTCTTTGAGAGTTTGCATTGAAATAAGAATGTTTTAATTTAAAATGAATAGGTTTGGCAAGTGATTAGCAATAACTGATGATCAATTATATAACAAAGATTTGACGCAGTTCTTGACATTTGCTTTGGGTTAAAGGTTGCAGTGGAAATTTTTTTTTTCGGAATAATTGCATTGGTAATGGCACAATAACCATATAAATACACCTTTCAGGTAAATCCTAAGCCGAAAAATGGAGGAATACGCTAGAGAACCTTGCCCTTATCGAATTGTCGATGATTGTGGAGGCGCCTTCGCTATGGGGTGCATCGGCGGCGGAGTTTTCCAAGCCATCAAGGGTTTCCGTAATGCTCCGTCAGGATTCAGTCGCAGAATGGTAAAATTGTCATTTGCATATCAAAAGTTACAAATAATAATGCTTGACATTCATTGCAGCTTGGAAGTTTATCAGCCATCAAGACAAGGTCACCAATAATTGCCGGCAATTTCGCAGTTTGGGGAGGAATGTTCAGTACAATCGATTGCACATTAGTCCACATTAGAAAAAAGGAAGATCCTTGGAATTCTATTATTAGTGGAGCAGCTACTGGCGGAATCCTCGCAGCGAGAAATGGTTGGTGCTTTTTGGAGGAGTTTAACTTTCATGTGATTTATTGATCGATTAATTTGTTTGTAGGCCTTGCAGCGATGGCCGGTAGCGCAGTGATAGGAGGTGTTCTCCTTGCATTAATCGAAGGCGTTGGTATTTGCTTCACACGACTATCTGCAGATCAATTTCGAAACCCAGTTCCTCCTACCGATGATCCAGCAGCCTTAGGCGGAGATCCCAATCAAGGATTCAGCTTCGGGCAGCAGGCCCCACAATATCAATAGCATTAGATCATACTATTATCTCTAAACTCCCACTAATTCATTTTCGATTTGGTATTTTTTTTAAAGCTACCTTTTCGATAAAACAAAATTTAAGATGGTTTCCTTCTTAAGTGATTGCCTGATACGACTGAAGCGTGACTGAGAAATTGATTGTTTTTTTTTTGTTTATAGAAATTATTTTAATTGCTGATTTGTATGCGGAAAGCTTTATTCTATACGGGAAATAGAGCCTCATACAGAAATATGTTTATGATGACATCAGAACTACAAATTCTGATCAAAAAGCCGTTTTTATTGTTATGCTTTAATTGATCAATATTAAACAATTCGAAAAAATGTCAATTTTTTCTTGTTTTTGAATTTGTAAACATGAGCATATTTGGGTTAATGTGAAAGCAATAGTTTTTATTCCTTTAATTGCTTTCCACGTTAACTTATCAGCGCCTTAACAGTAGTAAAATTTTAGTTTTAAACTTTCATTTTTGCGTGTTTTAAAATGAAGCCGATTTTTTTGTTAATTTTCTGTAAATAAATAATGATCAAAGAAAATGTTTAAATAAAACGATACCAAATGCCAGTTCTTTCAAATTACAAAAGTTTTTAACTTAATTCAATAAACATTATTTTCAAAAATTACAGTAGTAGCTCCATTTCCGACGTTTATAATGCTACGTTTACACGAATGACAAATTTGTCATTTTTTTCTTGTCATTATGTTAATTCCCGTGTAAATGGCATAATTTTTGTAATTTTTTCTGTCAGAAAATGTCAATCTCTCATAAAAGAATGAACTTGTCCATTCTTTTATGCCAGATTGTCATTCGTACAAACGCAATATTAGTTATGACAAAAGTTGAATACTAAAGTTGTCATAACTAATATTGCGTTTGCACGAATGACAATCTGGCATAAAAGAATGGACAAGTTCATTCTTTTATGAGAGATTGACATTTTCTGACAGAAAAAATTACAAAAATTATGCCATTTACACGGGAATTAACATAATGACAAGAAAAAAATGACAAATTTGTCATTCGTGTAAATGTAGCATAAGTAGAGATTTTTCTTTGTTTGCGTTAGGTTGGCCTAATATTAGACTATATGGCCCTGTCTGGGACGTTGAAATTTAGACTTTTATAGAAATTTGCATAAGAAAATCGCGTTTATACACACATGAAGCACGGCATGAAAATACGCAATGCGTAATTTTATGTGGTTACATGAATACCCTTAATATATGGGAGAACATGAAATTTTTATTGATTTTATTTTAAAAATATAAAAAAACCGCAAATACCAGCAGAATTACATTAGATTTATCTTGTATTTCAAATCGTTTTACTTGGCAAATTTTGTTGAAAAAATAACAATATTTTCAAGAATTTCTATTATTTATTTATTCAAGTCCTTCACCCATAAAAAAAAGTGTTTTTTAATTGAAATCAAAACATTTTTCATTAAAAAATATGATAATTACCAAAAAATTTGAAAATTTCAACGGCCGCACTCCAGTATTTTATAGTCACTCTACTCTAGTCTTTTCAACATTTTTTTTTTCGAAAAAATACGCTTTGAAAGTTTTTGAAAAATTTCGAACCGTTAAGGATTTTCCAATGGCGATAGTCTGTTAAGCGAGAACTCCAATTGGGCAGAGGCAGCAGCAGAGGGAGAAGCAGAACTTTAGAACACATAGCGTCTTATGTGATGAGCTCCAATAAAGCAGCAGCAGAGGCAGTGGCAGAAGTAGAAACACATTTTAGCTCTAATCTCTAAATTTCTGCTTTCAATTTAACCTCACAAATCGTTGTTGATATTTTTTGCATATATGGACGGAAGTAAATATTTGTAATACTTGAAATGGAGGAGAAATTAATCGAATACTTAAATAACAACAAAATAATATTCGACAAATCATGCCGCGGATATAAATACGTACAACGTTTTGACAGATTTCTGCTATTTTCTTCAGAATTCAAATTCCATTGTGTGACAGAAAGCAGATTCTGCTTCTGCCATTGCTACTGCTTCTGCCTCTGCTCAATTGAAGTTCTCCCTTTAAAGGTAGAACCTGAATCGTACGTCAATGCGTCCGTCACGTTGACAGTTCGAATAGAATCAACGGGCTGCTATGAGTACTCCCCTAATAATACGTTTTCCGATGCGGCAACCGCATAGAGTAGGTCGAATTTCTACTTTTACATGCGGCAACGCACGGAAATGTAATTTCGTAAAAAAGTTTGTTTACGATTTAAGCAATTGAAGTATGGAACAAATTGAAAGTAATTGTTTCGACGATAAACTAATAAAAGAAGTGCAAAACAATGAATTAACTCCAGATTCGTTGCCGTACCCAACTGTCACCGCATCGAACTGTCAACCGGGCGCACGCATGACGGACGCATCGACGTACGATTCAGGTTCTAGCTTATAGCAGTCCCACAATAGCGCTTTGCAACTTGCTTCAGCGTTGACAGTTCGACGCTCAAAAGTAAAATCAAAGCGATTGTATGAAGTCATCTACAATAGCGCTTTGCCAGCGAGCTTCAAAGCGCGCTGACGCCGAGAGTAGACCTACTTTCTACTTTCAGACGCGTTGGCAATTTGACAGTTGTCATTCGGACGTAAATAGAAGTTCATCGATTCCAATAAAAATGGATAATATTAATTTTGAGGAAATGTTAATTGAAAAGGTGAAAAGTTTTGAGTATTTATATAACACGAAATCGAAAATATACCGAAATACCATAAAAAAAGAGTTTGCGTGGGCTAAAATTGCCGAAGAAACAGGACGGCCGAGTAAGATTCTTGTTCACATTAATTATTTAACTTAATATTTACTTTTTTTCCAAACCAAATTGTAGTTGAAACTTGCAAACAACGATGGAAAAGCTTAAGAGATCGATTCGTCCGAGAAATCAAGAAGAAAAATTTGCCATCCGGTAGTGCAGCTTGCGAAGATGAAAAGTGGGGTTATTTCGATCAATTGGTTTATTTAAAAGACAGTCTCGAAACTCGAAACTTGATTTCAGGCAAACAGGAAACTTTTCCACTACAACATCGACTGCACTTCAAGAAGAAATTAGTCTGTCAGAATTTTTAACTGAAGAAATAAACACCTCAACAGCGGATCCCCAATTCCTGGATGAGACTGACGAAGTTTTTTTATAGTAGCAGCGAAAATGTAAACAATTCAAATCCAAGGAAAAGAAAGAAAAGCAGCGTAGATATGCACGAAAATTTTTGGCAAGGATTATCACAAATCGTTGACAAACGATTCAAAAGTCTGGAAACAGAATCACCAAACGAATTGTTTATGAAAATGATAGGTAAAAAAATGGATATTCTACCGTCAGAGATACAAGAGGAGCTGCAGGGTGAAATTTTGGCAATAGTTAACTTCCAGCTTAGATTGCATAGAAATAGAGATGTTAATATGTGAAACCTAATAATAAAAATACTTTTCAGGGAAAAAAACTATATTTTATGTTGAGTTCCCGAACCCACCAGCGTCTTTCATTGGTTTTAAATAATTGTTGAGCCTTGTACGCTGCTTCAGCTACTGAAGCTATAAAAACAATGTCTTGCAAGTCCCTTGACGACATTTTTCAATTCGAAATTCACAAAAAAATATTTTACCGTCAAAGCGTTATTGTGGTTTAGCACAGATGATTCATGGCTTCCCAGCGTCAAAGCTCGTTAGGTGCACTGAAATGTCAAAGCTGACGCACGCGGCAAAGCGCTATTGTGGGACTGCTATTAATGATTTTCCAATGGCGATAGTCTGTTATTATAGTTAATCTACTTTTAGTCGCCCGATTAGCCACTCTCTGAATTAAAGACTTTCTACACACATTATGGCACTCTACTTGCAGGCAATTTTTTCACTTTGTGAAAATTATAGTGTGGCTCACTCAGATAGCCGGTTACGCTACAAAATGTCTCACGCGGGTGATGAGAGTTTTTGTAAGTGTTTACGCTTTTTTTCCTTACAAATAAATTGTTACTTTATATTTTAGTGATTACTGTCCTGCCTTCGGACCAGACCTTATACGAGAGATCAAAACGATGGGCCACTTTAATTAAGGTAAGCGTAGGAAAAGTTTACCAAAAAAACTACAGTGTGTTTACTTTTGAATGAGACTCCGAAAAATCGTATTCTATGTTTAGGTACAGAATTTGTATGAAAGCAATTCCAAAGTTTCAGGAATTTCCACATTCAATTTATCTTTTACTTGAAGTCACAAAAAACTAGGGTATTGGGAAAAATTGAAATTTTTGAAATAACTGTAGAACGGCTTGAATAAAAGTTCTAGTAAAAGACAAAATCTTGGTAAATAGATATTAATACTGTGGAGCTTAGGGTTCGTGGATTTAATCTGAGCTATTGGTCGCGTTGATACGGGGACCCCTTTTGGTATAAGTGGGCTTATCAGGCGTCCTGTTTTGGCCGGGATTGTCCCTATTTGAAGTTGCGTCCCGCTTAGTTTGCTATTTTATCCCGGTTTCGAATTCGTTATACCTAGTCTAGTTATACATACTGATGTAAGGAAAAATTGATGCCAAATGGGAACGTATTAATACATATATTTCAAAACTTTTTTTTTTATTGGGCCACAATAGCCACAAATCATAGAACACATTATTCAAAAACGCAGCCATTTGATTTAAAAATCAAATGCAAAATTCTCGCTCGATCTATTGTAAAGTTGTTCAATGCTGTGGTTAGGTTCATTCTTCAAGGATTCAATGTTGGCGCAGCTATAGGTTTATGATGGGGAGGTTTGAGTAACACAAGGACTACATTGACTTTTATTTCTGGTATACCAGCTGGTAAGCCTTTTAGTCGCAAACTGTCAAACTGGCAGGATTACAAGAGAAAAGTTGCATTGTCAGTTCTTTAATATTAGCACTAAAATTTAACTTGAAAATTTACATCCTGTCGAAATGTAAGAGATAGTCATGCGCAATTCGCATTGTTTTTATACCCGTATGGTGAAACCAAAGTGCCTGTTTAGATTAGCCGATCCAGGCGCCAGGCCATGAACGAAACTCAAAATTACAGGCAAGACGAGGAAGTGGGTTAATATAACCACTTATTAAAGGGTATATTAACTTTGCCTTACCGTTTGTAACGCCAAGATTCCGTCATCACACACAATGATAAAAAAAATGTAGTTTTGCATGTCCGACCGTCTGTGGCGCGGATTGTGGGCGCACGGATTGAGCTAGAGACTTGAAATTTTACGCAGATTCGTTTGTCGTAAAATGCAAGGTTAAGTTCGTTTATGGGCAAAAATTGACCATTAGGGGGGTTACCCCCCATACGAACGAAAACGTTTTTTGCGAATATCTCAAAAACGGTGTATCTTATCAAAAAAATGCAAGAACAAAAGTTATTTAGGATATGATTCTACATAAAACTCCCATACATCAAATTCCGATTGGAATAAATTTTAAAAAATCTTATTGAAAAGTTTGATTTCAAAGTGGAATTTTGATTGCCGTTCACTTAAAACTTCGATACGGGTTTTCAATAATTGACAGATTGGCAATTATAGCTTTTGTTATGTTTTTTTTTTTAAATCTACTCTGGACGCAAAAGTTTTTTTAAAAAATGAGCTACATATGAAATGTTTCACGTATGTGTGAGAATCTAAGGCGGAATAGAAGTTAAAACACAAAAAAAATCATTCTATACTTTGTGTTCTTACGCAGAGAGTCACAGAGGTCTGATTCTAATGCTGATGAAATTGTGCGAATATACCGAATACGTGATTGTTACGATTACGAGTAACAATGTGGAGCTCGAGTAACGAAAAAAAGGAACGATTACTTACCCAAAAGTAATGAATGATTTTCGGGTCCCAAAATTATCGAATTAAGTCCATCACCACAATCAATGGTGATTTGCTTGGAATAGACAAATGAATAAGAGTCGCAGAATAAGTTCAAACAGTGAAATTCCTAGCAAAAATCGCAAATGTAAACGATCCCTTACTTTAAAAATTAAATTTTCATTAGTTTAACTGCATGTAACGAAATTTTCTACAAAAACTTTAAAATATATTATATATTTCACAGAAATTCTCCGATACTATCGATGATATTGAGGATGTTATTGATTCAGATAACGATTTTGTAGAAAATCTTAAATCCGAGGGGAACGAAACCATATCTATAGATGAATTCGAAGATAAAGTGACTAGCGCCGATTCCGATTTTAATGTAGAGGCCGTTGCTAATGAAACATTAAAAGAAATTGCAGTTCGTAAGAATATATGGAAGAGTTCTGGGGGTATCGATGAAGTGATGGAGACTTTCAATTTGAAAGATATTGAGGAAAAAGTTGGTAATTGGCTACGAAATAACTCATCATATTTTCCATCATCATTTTATAAGAACGATATGTCGGCGGTCGACGAAGTTCAATATGGTAAGACTGTAGTGGTGCAATCATCTGAAAATGGCTCTATAGATTCCGTCGATACAGCGAAATATATTTTAGCGAATAGAAAAGTGGGCAAAACGAAGGTGACGACTATGACAATAAAAAGCTATCGCCGCCTCTCCAGTAAAAAACAGGACCGAAATTCAAAGTGCTGTAATACGGATAAAATGTTACGTGGAAGGTTGTTTTTTGATGATAATTTCATTGGTCTAAAAAAACATTCGAAATCGAATACATTCAGAAAACGAATCCACAGCGAAAATAATTCGGCCCAATCATCGCTCTCTTCAGTAAAACGACAGTTTAATGGTAGCGATGAAAAACCAAAATCTAACAACATTGCTCAAAGTCCTATCAATAAAACCAAATTCAAGAAACATAGGAGACGAAGGAATAGACAACGTTCGCCCAGTGATAGCAGTTCAAGTTTTTCGGATTCATCCAACAATGAAACGGTCAGGCATCAGACATCACGAAATAACAATGTCAACAGAAGTCCAGCAAGTTTACACAAAAAGGATCCTCTGAATAGTGCAAATCAACAAAAAGGGGCGGCCAAGACGCCTGCAATAGTAAACTCGACGGCATTGAAACAAAACGACTCCATGAACAAGCATATGGAAAGTTTTGCCGCAGCAGCTGAGAGCGTGATGGCGAAATCAAATACATCTCGGGATAGTAGCTGCAGTTCTGGCATAGTTATACACTCGCCAAGTAAAACGTCCAGTAGTGGGAAATTTTTAATCACCCGACAAAAACTACTCGATACCATTGGTGAGGAGTTAACAAATAGTTACCTTGGAGATGATTTGGATTACTCAAAAGAATGCGGCATAAAATCAAGGATTATATTTATACCACCTGGGCCAAGAATTGAAATGAATGATGATTCTTCAGACACTGAATCGGACATTTTAGACAGTATCAGTAGCTTTACAAAAGGTCAAATTGTTGAAATAGTTTATAAGAGACCTTAATTTTTATTTTTCTTGTATTTTGTTTTAAATAAGTCAAACTTTCTTGTACATTTCTCTTAAATTTTATAAAATTCACTCCAGTATGTTTAGAAATCATAAGATGTTAAGTAGATGTTTATTGGCAGTTATTTAGTGAAAATTCTTTTTTTTTAGTTCGTTTCTGTTTTGCATAGGTAAAATCTTACGGAAAAATAAATTGAAATGAGTATAATGAATTTAGAAGTTTAGAAATTTTTATGTTTTCAACCAGTGTAACTTCCTGTTATATTTTATTAAATTGGATTACTTTTATATTTGTATTTAAAAATATATAAATCAGAGGCGAAATGTTTTTAATGGTATTTTCTTTGTTAATTAGTTTTAAGTATATTTTTTTACCGAATTAATTGCGAATGATTCCCAGCGTACAGCTTATGCTGGTGTTAGTTACGCATCATCAATTGAGTGGGAAGATGACGGCTTTGCTGTGACAAAAAGAAGCAAAAGAACGAAGCGAAGCGACGAAACGATGACGATTGCGAAGAGTTATGGCGGACTTTATACTTTTTGACTTTCGTTTCGTTTAATGTTTTCGTTTTCTTGTCTTTGATTATGGAAACAATTTTAATTCGTTATTTAGAATTTTTCGATGATTTGTAGCAATATTCATTGTGGGAAGATCTGTGTATGAAGTTATTTTTTACAGAAAATGCATACGCTATGCAAAATTCGATCGTTTATCTGTCCAACATGGCGGATGTACACACACAAATATGAAGTTCATTCTATTTATTTGAAGTGCACTGAAAAAAAACGTTCTTTAAAGCTTTCTTGGTTACTGCTGGAAGCTTTTCAGGACATTTGAAAATTCAATGATTCAGAAAATAGCTCCGTTTCTTCGTTAGACTTATGATATCTTATTGTTTGATTTATGGAACCACTGAACCAAAATACTGGTATGAAAAAACCAAGGATTCTAGGTCCCATCCCTGCTAATTCATGTATCGTTAAAACATTAACAACTACTAACAAAATGCGTTGGAATTACTAAATTATACTTTGAGAGACTGTATTAATCCCATTAAGAAATCAGAATCGTGTAATCTCGAGAAATGGTCCGGTCGAATGGCCACCTCGCTCATGCGATTTAACGCCGTTGGATTTCTTTTTACGGGGTTATGTTAAGTCGTTGGTTTATGCCAACAAGCCAACAACGTTAGAAGAGCTCAGGAACAATATCGAACGCGAAATTGCCAACGTTCCGGCCGATATTTGTGGAAGAGTGGTGGAAAATTGGCTCCAAAGAATCAATCCTAGGTGGCCATATGAACGACATCGAATTTCATACTTAAAAGTAACATGTCCACTACACCTGGAATAAATTTCAGTCCGATATCTCAATTATTCTGTGTTTTATTTAAATACAAAATTGTTATGTCCTTGTTGAAAGACCCGATATTTATGTTTTGAAATTTTAAAAAGATTTTGACGTAGTTTGGTGCGAGGCCGATGGCAGAAGAAGGGGTGGGCGCAGGTCGGCGAGGACGGGAATGCCGAAGGACGAGTCGAGGGTAGGAGTTGGCCCTATTTATGCCTATTCTGAGATACGGAATTTTGTTTATTTATTCGGTACGCGACAACCAGTATTCTTGAATACTAAAATATATTAATTTTTTTACTAATCAAGTTTTATTTTTTTTTGTGTTATTCTATGAAATGATCGAATGACGTTTTACTTGCTGCAATTTTCTACCCGCAGCAATTTTCTGGCGTTTAGTGTTTGCCATGATTGACAAAAGACAAATTCGATAAGTAAATAAATCACATAAAAGCAATTGACGCTTCCGCAATTTTTATACCCCTATGGTGGAATCAAAGGATATATTAAATTTGCCTTACCGTTTGTAACGCCAAGATCCCATCATTACACACAAAAATGAAATACACCAGTGTGTTTAGAATGATCAAAATAATAAAAAATTGAAAAAAAATGAAAAAACACCCGTCCGTCTGTCTGTTTGTCTGTGGCGCGCACGGATTGCGCTAGAGATTTGAAATTTTACGCAGATTCGTTTTACGTAAACTGCAAAGCTAAGTTCGTTAATGGGCAAAAATGGACCATTAGGAGGGTACCCCCCCATACGAATGAAAATGTTTTTTGCGAATATCTCAAAAACGGTGTATCTTATCAAAAAAGTGCAAGAAGAAAAGTTATTTAGGATATGATTCTACATAAAACTCCCATATATCAAGATCCGATTGGAAAAAATTTAAAAAAATCTTATTGAAAAGTTTGACTTCAAAGTGGAATTTTGACACAACTGTTCGCCGTTCACTTAAACTTCGACACGGGTTTTCAATAATTGACAGATTGGCGATTATAGCTTTTGTTATGTTTAAGAATATCGGTTGCGTTACGAAAAAATATAAATACTACCTCTCGAAAAAAGTCTCCACTAAAACAATATTCGATTTCAAGTATTCGCATTCGAAAATATTGAAAATCTGACATTCACAGCCTCTCTATGTTTTGCATATCTAGTTTGTACATTGATATTATGTTTATGGGAATTTATAAGTCTCTCTTTGTATGTAAAAAAAACTAAAGCGGATCCAGTCCAACTACTATCAGGTTCGAAATCAGCGCTACCAAAGTATTACAAAATTAGGAAAAAGTCGACTTGTGTTACAATGAATTTGTTTTCTATGCTTATTAAAATAAAATAATAACTCAATCGATTAATTTCAAAAATACTTTTATTTATTGTTATATTAGTTGACTAGCGTAAATTTGTGAAAGTTAAAATTGTTTTCTTGCAGACAAAAAAAAATTCTAATAAAATTAGATTTTAACACGAAATAGATTGTCTTAATTACGGTACATACAAAATATTCGCAAAAAAATGTTTCTGATGGATTATATTTTTCCTATTTGTACTAAATGAAATGATCTTGGAAAATTGTGTCGATTTAACATGAAATTGAGAGAAAATCGATTGACCTCCATTAAAAACTTAATTTGAAAAACAATGAAAATACAATTTCATGAATAAATAAACATCACAATTTATACATTTGTGATTTGATATTTTAGTCATTCAAGTTCTAATTTTTTGAAATAATAGACTATTAAACTATCATCATAATTTATGAAATATAAATAAAATAGATTTCTCTTAAACTTAATATATATTCTACAAATTTTATTGACATTTTTCGTCTTCCGTTACGGGAACACAAAAAAAAATACAGAGCAGTTTCATGTCTTAAAAATTATTTACAATACACGGTAACAGATTTCATATCAACTATGAAAACGAAAAGTCTTCGGGAAGCTGCAGCACTGATGTGAAATTGTCGGATACAGATCATTGATCTTGCAGCGTAGTCTTTGTTTTCATAATTCAGTCGTGATCTCGTCTTGCGGTCGAAAGCCGAGTTTGAAGAATTCATCCTCCAGCCATAGTGAGCTGGCATGAAGGTCAGAAGCGAGAAGGCTTCCATTTCCACTCTTCAGCGTGTTGTTGAAATTGCTGCCAAAGGGATCTGAAGATCGGGGCTCCTCGAATTCGTGCAAACTGATCAGCGAGCCAAAAAGTTGCATTTGTTGATGTTGATGATATTGTGGCGAACTGCCACCTTCGATACTGGAATCTGTTGTCGATGTCGTTCGTGTTGACTTAAATGTTGAATGTTGGTAGGATGAGTCGAGACGTGGATCACTTGGAGCTTGGAAGAAATCGATCAGTTGGCCGACCTGTGGCTTGTAGCGTTCCAGAGCACGTTCAGCCCAGTTCCAGAGCCGATTCCAGTCATGCGGTGCAGTCGGGACCAATTCGATGGGTCGATTCAGAAGAATCAATATTTTGGCTAGATCACGAACAATTGGCCGATAGGTGTTGGCCGTCGATGTCTCACCGGATAGATGTAATTTTCTAATCTGGCGACGAGCATCATTCAGCATTGCTAAAAAGTATTCAGCATTCGGTCGCATATCATCCAATTGTCGTAGAAAATCGGATCGATCGATATTGTTGTCGTTGATTAATTTCTCTCGAATTGCTTTTCGTCTTTGTTTGCGCTTGATTATGTAGAAAACGGCCACCACCAAACTGAGGCATAGCACAGATCCGGCTGCAACACCAGCCACCGTCGCCAAAAATGCTCCCGATGGTCCAGTCGAATGGCAGATGCGACCCATCAATTCTGGATTCGTCGACCATTGATCAGCGTAGCCAGATGGGCAAACATCCACACATCGTCGTTCATCTAAGATGAGAAGTTTCGGACATTTGACGCATCCCTCAACATTGCATTTTAGGCAGTTGGGGTCAGCGGCACTCGAGCACCCTGCAAGTGGAAAATAAATTAATTTTAATTATTTTTTTGATAATCAAATTCTTAATGGAAATAAGTAAAACAAAAACACAAAAAAATATTCCTTCTCCATGAGGCAGTTACGAAACAGCTTCGAAGATGTTGTAGTAAAACACTAACGATTTTTTCGAATTTTTAAAATGAGGTCCCATATCTTATGGCTTTCCAGATTGGGTTACAGCAACCAAAATATAAACAAAAAATCTGATATGGCAACCAAATTATATACAAGTTTGATTTCGGCAACGAAATTATATACCAAATTTAATTGCAGCAACCAAATTATATACAAATTTGATTGCGCCAACCAAATTATATACAAATTTGATTTCGGCAACCAAATTATAGAAAATATTCTGTTGCGACAACCAAATTACAAAAGAAGTGAAGGAAATTTCGGTGTTCGCGCTCCTTAAAAGTTTAAGCCTCTGTTAAATCATCTTTCTACGACTGCAAATTGACAGACCCTTTTCAGAAGACTGAAAATTTGAAGACTTCTGTCACAGGATCGATCTTAAAATTTCTCAAACCACCTCCTTGTGGTATCCTGGGACCGCCAGTTGCGCCGTTGTCCCGATTCTAGTTCAGATTTCATGAATTAATATAATCGATTAGTTTTTTGTGTTGCAAATAGTCATCTATATTTAATTCTGCATCACAAGTGGTATTGAAAAGATAAGATTAAATTTATTTGGCCTTTTTGTGACATCAGACTGATATAAATTTTAATGAATGGAAGCAACAAGATAACAAAACAAACCAAATAAAGAATTTCATTTGTTTTCAATTTTTAGAAGATAATTGCACATAATTTGTCTTTAATAAAAAAAAAGTTTAATTCTGAAAACAGTTAATTATGGTAAAATAATCGAATTTTCATACCACACAATCTCCAGTCCATTAACAAGTTTTGATTATCATTTGACACAAAAGCTGTTTAATATCTAATGTTAACAAAGTGAAATGTTTAATAAGTGATAGCGTGCGCCCACTTCCCACCTTTTTTATTTCTTTCGTAGGTACTTTTAGAGATTTAATGGAGTTTGGTAGTAAATCTAAATTATCGAAAATGTCATTTGGGAAATTAAAACTGCCCAGATCAGACAAAGTCGCCCAAGAATGAATGACCATTTAAGATATAGAAACCAGTAAGATGGCTTCGTGTTTGAAGGTGCCAAAGAACTGTAAAATACGACAACGAAATTATTTTACACATTATTCTTTTAATCTGATAAAGGGTCTCAGATCGAATTGTATTGAAACGAGGTTAATTGGTTAACAAATGTGCGATTAAATATTATCTTGGATTCTATTTTTTTTGTGCTTTAAAAAATTGAAAAAATCTGATGCGTACAAGTTTTTTTTTACCGAAAAAAACCAAAATAAAATCGATTTTTTTAGATAAGTGTTAAGTTATATTTATCAGATGTCTGCGAGTTCAGAACTTCACTATTTAACAAATCGTGGGATTTGTAAATTGCAGACCCGAAATAAGTTTTTACTTTCTTATACGTAGTATAATAAAGTATCGCATTCGTGTCAAATTTCGGCCACTTAATTTTATCTAAAAAAACATTTCCCGAGCACTCCTGAGTAGGGATGTCAAATTTTTGAAAAAAAAACCGGTTTTCGGTTAAACCGGTTTTTAAGACTTCGGTTTAAACCGGGCCGGTTTAACCGGGTCCAAAAAACCGGTTATTAAAACACCGAAAAACCGTTTTGTTTAAAATAGGTAGGTTAGGTTTAGACGCAACAAATATACAATAATACAAACAAAAGACGCAAAGTGTCATATAATCCATTAAGAGGCCATAAATGCCACAATATAATATTGTATTTGCTTTAGAGTGCCTAAAAATAAGTATTTCTAACAAATCAGTAGCACGAAAATTGGTTTAAAATTATTTTTCCGTACAAAAAAAAATGATCGGCTTTTTTGAACGGTTTTTGGCTTTAAAAAAACACCGGGTATAACCGTGCAAAAAAAAAACACCGAAAAAAAACCGGTTAACCGAAGCAAAAACACCGGGTAACCGGTTTAACCGGTTCTTTTTTGACATCCCTACTCCTGAGTCGATTGGAACATTATTACACAAATGTCTTTCTGTCTGTTAGTCACTTAGTCTGCCAGTATGTTAGTCTGTGTATAAGATTTCTCAAAAACTAATATAGCTAGAGCCTTGAACTTTTACAGGGATATTTGGTCCTGGAATGGGACGATCTCCAAAATCCGTTAGCTGTAAGTAACCAAAATGGGGGATTTTTAAAAACCGCAATTTCGTTTTTCGCGATTTACTCCGAAACTACGCGTTTTTTTAGTACTGTTATGTATGACAAAAATTGAAGATACTAAAACTCTTTCACCCTTTTGTGTACGAGAACTCGATATCCCAAAGCGGTATCGAGATATATCGTTATTTAAAAAAAATCAGTCTTTTGTAATCTTTCGAAAACTAAGGCGTTTTAGGTGACTCAATATATTAGATGAATTGAAGAGAATATTTTTACCACAATTTTGTCTTTTATCGCTACTGAGATATTTTCATTAACAAATCAAAAAATTAATTTTTCCGAATTGCTTGCAAACTAACAGTATTTCGAAAAAAAAACGCAGTTAACGGAAAAATTAAAGATATTATTATTCTCTATATTTTTAATTTTTATCATAAATCGATATATTTTACCGTTATCGAGATATTTCAGATTTTGTAAAAGAACAATTCATATTTTTATATTAACTAAAACTTTATTCGCCAGGTTATAGTGTATTCGTAAACTGTGCGCATACTTAGATTTTGTGTAACACATCAGATATTTTAAATTCAAAATGCCAAACTAATGCGCCGATTGAATACAATCTTCAATAAATTTTTGCTAGCGAATTTAATATATTTTAGTACAAACAATATTGAAGTGTCCTAACTAGGAATTTAGGACACTTCAATATTAACATATCGTCGGCTAAAAGTGAAATTGTGCTAAATCCATTATACCAAATTTGACAGAAGAGCAATATAAAACCTTGTTAAATCATTTTCATTTTCATTTAAAGAAAACAGAGTCTCATTTAAAGAAAATTGAGCCCAATTTAATTCTCATTTAAAGAAAACTCAGTGTTATTGAAAGAGAATTAAAACGATTTAACAAGCTTTTCATTGCTCTTCTGGAAAATTATACCAAATTTTGTTGAATCAATTGTGAAATGGATAATACCTAATTTGTCGAAATGACAAAAAAATATCATATAAACAATATTGTTGTTTTTCAAACAATTCCTTTATCAATTTAACGCAAAATTTTATTGAGATTCAAGAAAATAAATTTTGTCAATAGTAACGAGGTTTTTGTTATTATTTTTTTGAGTGTAGCATTTGGTAAATTTTATTCACTTGACCCTAGTTATATCACCCATTTGTCTTTTCTTAGAGAACACCTCTTTTTGGCTTTTTATTCCAAAATGGAAGCATAGCACTGGCTACTATCATATTATGTAGCAGAGTTTAACGTGTTTCACCTATCATTTAACCGTTTTACATTTCAAATTCTCGATACTTGCCTCTGATCTCATCTGCCTAAATCTTGAGTTATACTCCTTATTATCCAGCAAGATAATAATACTCTAACAGAAGTAACTGCACAATATGTGAATCCAAGTAAACCATAACCGATGCCCATTAACCATTTAATTTGCAATTCAACATCAACATTTGTAATTAATATGCTTAACCGAGTATCCGACTTTTGTACTCGTATTACTTCAACACGATTATAAATGGATTGAAAACATTTGTAGATGATTGGTACGGGCAGCATTTATACGAGTGCAAACTTAATAATGATTTGACCATAAGAAATTTTATCTCACGTTCATGTACCACTTGACTGTATCTATTAACCATTTCAAGTGTGATTTAGGATTTAACTTCATGGTTCTCCGAATGCAGCCGCATAAGCATAATTGTAGATTGGATTTAATGTGGTTTTACGTTTTTTTTTCCTGCTTAACATGCATTTGCCATAAAACCGCGAATAACAGAATACGAGGATTCCGCAAAGGTGCAACGAACATGGTTCGAAGAAAGCGTCCACTTTTCTAATGTAGATGCGAACCGCGAATCTGTCTGTATCTATCGGTTTGTATCTATATTTGCGATCATATAACATAGAAATACTCCACAAAGGCTGCAAATCGGACTTGCAATCGCATTTTATTTACTTTATATGGGGCTACCATATAGTTTTTCGCTGAACCAGAGAGCGGTAGCGTCTGCCACAACCGCATTGTTTAATGAATTGTTTTGATTTGGAGGTATTCGCTAGCTAGCCCTGCGATGATCTGCTCAGATAACCATATTACGTGATATCCGTTTGTTGCTATGATCAATTGTGAAGGCTACTATCGTTCCAATTGGTGTTCAGAAGGAACAACTTAAAAATTATTATGCGCTTATATTTAGTGTTCGTTGTTTTATACTCAGGTATTTTAACCAAATGGCAGATGATAGTTTGTTAGCGATTAATCAGTATTATTTACCATCATTTAGAAGATAAGGTTTGCTTACAAAATCGAGAAAAGGTATTAACAGCATGTTGCTAAAGTATAATTTATTAAACAAGAATCAAAGATTTTGTTCTAAAGTATTATGATAAATGATTACTGGGCAGTAACGGCAATAAATTACGTGTTTATATAACTAATTTCACAATTTTAATTGAAAATAACGTTTCTTAGTGGAACGTTCAATGAATCCGTTTTTATATCCTATATAAAACTTGAAAAAATAATTCTAGTAAAAACTAAATTGATGTCACGGGTCTGGATTTGGAATCGGAATCGCGGAATCGAAGTTATTAGTTATTGATCGGAGTCGGAGTTGTTAAAGAAAGCTGAAACTCCGATTTCGACAAAAAAAAAAAATGAAACAATAAAAACGAACACACACACAGGCATGTTGCAGACTCATTTAATTGAGTCGATGGATATTTTTTCTGGTGTCGCGGTGGGTTCCGTTATGATTCCGGATTTTTGGAGTGATTTTGGTACTTTTCTTATAAATAAATAGTCACCTTGCGTAGTTCGGGTGACAGTTCAATATTTTTACTACTCCATCCTTGTAAGGATAATGGAATGTCCTGTAAGAATAACGCAAATATCCTTTTTCACATTTTTTCCGGGAAAAAATGGAATCAGGGGGTTTTCGGGATCGCTGATCACGAACCCGGTGTTAGATTTTCGAAATTAGAAACGGAAGGTCCTGCAAGGATGACGTAAATATCCTTTTCCCGTCTTTCCCGGGGAAAAATGGCATTAGGGGGTTTTCGGGGTCGCTGATCACGAATCCGGTGTTAGATTTTCAAAATTCAAAACGGAAGGTCCTGCAAGGATGACGTAAATATCCTTTTCCCGTCTTTCCCGGGGAAAAATGGCATTAGGGGGTTTTCGGGTCGCTGAATCCGATTCTGACATTTAAAATTCTGTAATGATAACGGAATGTCCTGCAAAGATAACGTGAGTTTCCTTTTGCTCAAATTTCTCGCAAAAGATATTTTCTGGAGGTTTTTGGTAGGCTAATTCAAGACTAAAAAGCATAAAATAAAAAAAAAAACACTTTAAAAAACAAGTTTTATAACCTTATACACTTGCAAAATGCACTAAAAAGTAAAAAACAAGTTTAAAGTTTCACAAAAAATGTTTTTATAAATTGCGTGTTGTTGTGAAAATATAAAGTGTGTGACGTTGCATTTGCTCTTGAATCTGGAATAGCGGTTTCATACTGTGCAACACTTTATATTTTCACAACAACACGGAATTTATAAACATAACAAAAGCTATAATTGCCAATCTGGCAATCATTGGAGACCCGTATGGTGATATTCGTATCAAAATTTGAACAGTTATACCAAAATTCCACTTTGAAGTCAAACTTTCCAATAAGATTTTTTAAAATTTATTCCAATCGGATTTTGATGTATGGGAGTTTTATGTAGAATCATATCCTAAACAACTTTTGTTCTTGCACTTTTTTGATAAGATGCACCGTTTTTGAGATATTCACAAAAAACGATTTCGTTCGTATGGGGGGTACCCCCCCTAATTGTCCATTTTTGCCCATTAACGAACTTAGCCTCGCATTTTACGAAAAACGGATCTGTGCAAACATTCAAGTCTCTAGCTCAATCCGTGCGCCCGCAATCCGCGCCACAGACAGACAGACGGACGGACGGACGGACAGACGGACGGACAGACGGACGGACATGCAAAAATTAAATATTTTTATCATTCTAAACACACTGGTGTAATTCATTTTTTTGTGCGATGACGGGATCTTGGCGTTACAAACGGTAAGGCAAAGTTAATATACCCTTTGGTTTCACCATACGGGTATAAAAACATTTTTTGTGAAACTTTAAACTTGTTTTTTACTTTTTAGTGCATTTTGAAAGTGTAAGGTTATAAAACTTGTTTTTTAGTGTTTTTTTTTTCATTTTTAGACCGGTGCTAAGTTGGCAGTTTTTTTCAATGTAGCACCAGTATAAATGTATTCTACACTGAGAGAAAAGATAGTAAATTTATCTATTTTATAATGGGGAATCGTGACTATTACTAAAATAGTTAATTTTAATTACTAAAATCGTCAAAATCGACAATTTTTATAAGAAATTTAACTTCTTAGTAGTAAAATTTACTATTTTGTATTTAAATTGACTATTTTTTTCAATTCAAATTAACTGTAACTATTTTAGTGATAGTCCCGATTTCTCATTATAAAGTAGTTAGATTCACTATTTTTTTTTCTCTGCGTGTACTTCAGCAATGCCGGCCTGCTTGGCAGCAGTACTTTGTCACTGGTATAAGTGTAAAATTAACTTGTTTCTAAGTTACATTTTTACTTTAAACATACCTTTCGGCCCTGTGGATTTTATTGCTGCTTTTTCTAATCCTTCGTGCTCTTTTCATGCTATAGATTGCAAAAATTGTACATAAATGCAAAAAATTGACAGTCTACGCAATATATACTATTAGTTTAGTAACACCAGATTAGCAGTGCCAAATTAGCTTGGTCTAAATACACCCCATGTCAAAATAATTCCGCGCTACGATGTTAAATTTTTTCTGAATAACACTGCGAGTTGTTTACTTTTAGATATGTCTAAAGGCGGTGTTAATTTGTTTCTGAATTTTTCAAGAGTGTAAGAAAGATAAAAGTGTAGATTTTTTACTTGAAGTTTTCCGCAATAAATCATTTCAATGGAATACATTTCAGCGATATTAAAATATCAAACAAATATTATAAATACCTTAACGCATATGATTATGAAAAAACACTTCCTGGCGACAAAATTTGGTTTTCTATGCATTAATTTGGGATGTTTTAATTGACATTTTTGATAAGTTAAATTGAAAGAACAATGGAAATTTTTTGTACGTCGAATATTTATGCAAACACCCACCCAAAATACTTCACTATACGAACCGAACCGAAATTCTGTCCACAATTTCTGTTTACTAACAATATTTGTGAATTCATTCGCGAGTTGTCTAAAAACTAAATCCGCATAATAAATCAACCTTCGCCATGGTCTCTGGCGGCGGCGTCATTCATAAACGCATTTGGGCTTGTAAACAAAGGTGAGTTATAGTTTAAAATGCGTTTAGATTATCACCTGTCTAGAAGTTAAACAGTCTGTGGCCATATTTGTTTTTTTAACATGCATCCGGCGGTGCTTCATATCCCGCGCTCTGCAAACAAACAAAACAAATGACACTTTGACATAAATAATTGTTATTATGGCATGTCTTGATGTCTATTTGCCTACCATTGTGTGGTATTTTTTGAGTGTTTTTTCTTCTTTTAGTTTAAAGAAAATGGATTTCTATGATTGATGATCCAGGAACAGACAAACGCAGATTTAAGAAAATCGACCACGCAATTAGCTGTAAATTTAACCGTTGATGAATTCAGTTTAACAGGTCAGGTAAAACGTTTAATTCACCTTTAACGAATTTGACCACACGGTCTGTGATTTCATGTGCCCCAGGCTCAGGCTGTAAGCAAACCGTCTTTTAATCAAATCTTTTTGAATTCGATTGATTAGGAATGGATATTATGCAATACGTGTTACGTGAATAGAATAAGAAGTGGTCAATGTTCTGTTCTGTATATTCTTCCTGCCTAGATGAAAAATCGTCCACACGAACGAAGAGGCACCCACTTGAGCCAAAGTTTAATTAATCGCGTTAACGGAGATCCATCTGCCTACAGACGAATCTATGTGTGTTAGTCGGTATTTTCATCTAAAGGTATGTTGCGTGAGGTTAATTGACTTTGACGGACTTGGGATTTGTGAAGCGCGCTAGAAGCACGCAACTAGGCAATATACCTACATTTCCATTTAGTAACCAACGTTTTATGGTTTTTAAACAGACTTCTTCTATACTCTGGCTTCCGTTATTTACTTTTGTGGTTTTTTCCAAGTTTTTTTTTTCTAAAAGAAAAATCTGGCCACCAATTTTGTATAGTTGCTATGTCGGTCGGAAAGACGTTGATAATTTTTTTTTCTTAGTTTGTTTTGACGCTCTTGCAGTGTTGTAGACAAGCAGCAGGCAGGAAACATTCCCAGCAGAGGTGTGTTTTACGTTCACACGTGTTGGAATCATGGAGGCAGTTCCATGGGTATCATTTTACCACGAAGATAAAATTAAAAAGTAATTTTTCACTAAATGAATGGGAGAAAGGAAACTCAAGATTTCCTTTCATGCTCAAGTATTTGCTCGAGGTTTTTGCTTTTTTAACCAATGAAAAGTGGTTTGTGGCTAGTTTGGAATCAAAACAATTGAATTTTTGAATTTCGCACGATTTTTGGGTGAAAACTAGTGGCAAAAACGGATGTGATATTTGCATCATTAACGTTGATTTCGTGGACCATAATTTATAATTTGAAAATTAATCTTTGTGGCAGCAGGCTGTAATTTATAGTTAAAGTAATCAGATAAACGTAAAAATATTTATATACAAATATGTATGTCATTTGTAAAAAAAATTGTGTGAAAAACTTTCAACAGTGTCATGAAAGTTTCATGAAAGTTGAACTTCTTGGAAATAAATTTTACCAAAAATCGCAGGTTTCTATCAGCTTTTGGAAAAGTAACGTTAGCTATAACGAGTACCTTCCATACAACTTTTTTAAATACAGTTTTTTAGAAATTTTTTGAAACCTATTCATTTTTTTCGAATATTGCAAAATTTAAAGGATATAAAATTTTCTACATTTTTTGCTTTAACGGTTCTCAACATATTTAAAAAAAATCAGTTTTTTGAAAAATTTTCGGTTATGCATATGACTAGATTCAAAGGAAATAAAATTTCCTGCATTTCTTTAACGATTTTTACGTATCTTTGCCGGTTTCTTAAGACATTTGAAAAAATATTATTTGTTACATATTTTTTTCTGAAACTAAATATTGCAGAGAAGAGTGTTGTGTTGATCACAACTAGGGATGCAACATCGTTCATAAAACCTCGATATATCGAAAATCGATGTTGTTTTTAAGGCGACATCGATGTCAAAAAACATCGTCCTGAAAACATCGATACCTCGATGTTTTTCCGAAGTTTTGAAAAAGTTAAATTTAATAAATCATTTAGCCACCTGGCGGATGCTCTACTGTGGGTGGAGTGCACCCAGGTAGAATTAACACGGTTTTAATTCTTCTTATACGTTGAACCACCAAAAACCCGTTAGTTTTCAAGATATTCGTAAAAAACTATTTTTTTTGAAATACCGGCATATCTTCATAACGGAATTCTAGTAAAAGACATCAATGTAGCAAATTTTATTGTCTCCAACTTTTGTAATACATAAGACTACTGGAAAATGGTTAGTTTCGGAATAAATCGCAAAAAACCGCATAGTTTTTAAAAAGCCGCCGTTTTGGTTACTTCCGGTTAACGGATTTCCACATAAGGACCAAACTTCTCTGTAAAAATTCATGGCTAGCTCTGGTATTTTTTGCGAAATCTTGTAGGAAGATGAAACCGAAAATTGATACCAAAGAAAATTTAAACAAATCTTTAAGTAGAGTGGCTATATTAAATCTATCTAAAAACTAGTCCCTCTAGTCCTAAAATTAGTTTCTGTACTAATTTTATGAAGAGTAATGTTCTAACATCGTGGATAACAACATCGATACCTCGATATATCGGCCTGTTCAACATCGAGGTTAAAACTCAATATTTTTCAACGATACCTCGATGTTTTGCAAACATCGAGGTATCGTTGGCATCCCTAATCACAACTGATATTTTCTTTTCGGAAACCACTCTAATTATTTTCACTGATCACAAAATTACTTAAAACACTAAGCACTACTTAACACGTTCGTGACATTTGCTTTTTCAACTTTTTTTACATTTGGACATCGTGTACCACCGGTGGTACACTAGCGATTTGTTTTCTGGCGTTTGTGCGCCATCGGTGGTACACGGTGCGTGTTTTTATATTACTTCCACAAAACAACTACCGCCCTATTTACTCGCGCGGTTTTACAAAACTGTACATGTACCACCAGTGGTATACGATGTCACGAACGTGTTAATCATTTGAACACAATTTTGCAACACTTTTAGTATTAATAGAAAATTTATTAAAACTGTCAAATATGAGCGAATTGCTAAGCTCACTATAGGTATATTTTTACTTATTTAAATGTTGCCGCACGGCAAAAAATCTTGGAGTGAATTCCAATCAAAACTGGATTACGCTGGACCTATATGTTATCCAAGGGAAAATTCTAATCCAATAATATGGATTAGAAATTTTTATAAATTTATTTTTGGTTTAATTCAGTATTAAAGTCTAAAATTTTGATTAAATTGTAGACATTAATGTTAAAAGTACTTAAGTTCGATACATAATAAAAAACTTTTCAAATATGACTGCAAAAAAGGCTAAAATATTTTCAAAAATTCGCATGTATTAAATTCCAATCCAAAATATGTATTAAGATTTCGTCAATATAATTTTTGGATTGAAAAATACTCCAGGATTTTTTGCCGTGCGTGTATTTTGTTACTGTTTACAAAATTTTAACAAATAATAATATTTTATGACGATAAGAGCTATTTTAATAGGAATCTCCTAATATTTAATTTTTTTTAGTTAAGCCTACTTTTTTCACATCCTACCTATATGTGTACCTTCAACTAATCTCTTTCGCATTTATCTTTTTAATAATAGTTGCGTGTAAGATTTACTACGATTATGAAACTTTCTAAATCTAAATCATTGAACACACAATTTTGTCGCATGGATTAACAGAGCAACAAATCGTACTCCGAAAATTACTTTTGTTTAACTTGAAAATATCTTTTTATCTCAAAAAAATCCAATTTCTGGTAGCACGAATTTACTTTCCTTCAATTTTCCTTGTAGAAAATTGGTTTGATGTTTAGATAATAACTAAACGAAAGCACTCAAAAAACGTGTACGATTTCCAGAAAATTTCCATTTTAATTGAATTTGAATCGTTTTACGTTTCGATTATCATTTGGGCATGTCTCATATCGAGAACATAGAAGGTCAAATCGCCCAAAAAATCATAAATGGGCCTGAATAACTCATGTTAATTGTGATGACATCAACGAAGTCAGCCAGGTGCAACGAACTAAATAGCAAAAAAAAAAGTTTTATTTTCTATTCGATGATTTTGTTTGCTTATCTTTTTAGTTGGGAAAAAATGTGATATGCTCAGTAAATGAATTTTTTATTGCAGAGTTTTTAAGGATGAGTATATTTTTATTAATAACACTTTTCGTCTTTTTTTAGTATACTTTTGTAGGTGAAAAGTTCAAAAGTTTGGGACCCAACACTTACGCAACTAAAAGAGGAAGAACATTTTCCCTAACATATTTTTCCATAAAAATTTAAATATATATACATATAATGTAATTGGAAGAGTAAAAGAAAGCCTTCTGCAATTGGCTGCTAACAAGGTGGCGATGGAGACCCAAGGACGCGTAGATAATTAGAATACAAAAACGTCGAGATCTCGCGTAAAAGATATTGTGGTAGGCCAAGATTGGACACCGGTTGTAGCGCCGAAGACAAATATTAGAACATTTGGACCCCCACTAAAACAATTTTATGCCACCCCCCCCCCCCCCCCCCCCCGAGCTTACCTCATTAAACCGAGCTTAGGTTTTAAACCGAGCTTACCTCATTTCATTATGTTTTGTTTGTATGATAAAATACCCAAGTTTTTTTTCCCAACAAGCCTTTTCTAATATCATCCAACAATAAGCAAAAAAAGGGAGGAAAAGCCAAATTTACATAAAATGTGGACAGTGGGTAACAAAAGCTTTGTATTGAACAAACAACTGAAAAGGCGGTGTCAACAAGCGTTTAATCAAATCGCACTCATCTATATAACGAATACGAGTTTATACTTCAGTGTAGTTTGAACATTTTGTAACATACTGGATGCTTATATGGAAAGAGTTTTCCTTTCCAGTTCATTGCATGCCTCGATATTGATACTGTGCACCGTTAAAACAAAGGTCAATCTCCTCTTGCAGCATTTACTCAGACCTTTGGTTGTTTGACTCTTTTCCTGTATCAAGTACCCGTCTTGCTTAGATTCATACTACACCTCATCAGTTATTCTCAATCCTATGGACTGGTAAATATCACGAAATTACCAAGCCAACCTTAAGAATCTCTTGAGAAGCCCAGCATCTCAGCAAGAAATCTATTCAAGAAATTGCTATCTGTCAATCGAAATTCTTGGGGTGCTTCCCATTTCTGACATCAGCGCGGTTAGGATGTGCGGTTAATCACGACATGGCCATCATATAACCAAATACTTTAATAATAGGTGATTTTAACGACCAGCGTATAAACGTAATTCGCCGCGGATGTCTTTCAATATCCAAAGTTTTTTGCTAATACTGAACACAAAAGTACGCATCCGGACATAAGTAAATATGTATGCGTATTTGTAAATCTTCTTTAACGACTACCTGTAATTATGATCATTATCTGTTTATTTGGTAATTTTCTTTAAAATTCAGGCTATTGGGGCATCGAGGTCTCAGTGTTTTCTGCAGAAAAAGCAAAAAGTAAATCGCTTTTAATGATACACTCCGTAAAGCGTTAAAATCCATGAGTATCTAAAATTATCTGATCACTTAACAAGCGCAACAAAAAATAATCCGTTGTCGGTTTTTCGGCCTAGAAAATCATTCAATTCCGGAAATTTTAACACTGAGGAAGCTGCGTCATCTTTGCTAAAGCAAGCGTGCGACTGACTTTGCAGATTTTTTTTGTTTGAAAATGGTTTTTAGAACATTTTTTTAGAATGACTACATTATTTGAGCAAAAATCACAAAAAGTACATTGTTTATGTAATAATATGACAAGTTAGATTAAAAAATTTGTAAAAAGTCTTCGTGTTACTTTGTTATTCCTTTTTTGTGAAATCATAAACATTTTTGCGCAGACATGGGGTTTTTATACCAGCGTTTGGGTTGTTTTATACTCGATATGGTATAACATATAGAAGTATATTAGATTTACTATACCGTTTGTAACGCATCGAACCAATCGTCGGACACAAAAATGAACACCAAGGTTTTAGGGATGACAAAAGATTTTGATTTCCGCATGTCCGTCCGTAAACACCATAACTTTCGAAAGGATTGAGCTAGAGACTTGAAATTTTGTTAAGTTCTTGAACGGGAAACATTGAACCATTCCTTCTCCCCCCCCATATACAAACAAAACAGTTTTTTGCAATTTTCTCGAAAACGGTGAGTCATATTGAAAAATTTATTAAGCTAAAATGTGTTTAGAATAGGATTTTACATAACTCATTCATAGATTAAAATCCAATGGGACCCCTGCTTCCCCTTCTCCCATACAAATGAAATACTTTTTCCCTTTTTCTCAAAAAATGTGCTTCGTATCGAAGAATTTATAAAGATAAAATGTGTTTAAAATATAATTTTACATAACTTATCTATACATCAAAATCCAGTGGGACCACTGTTTCTCCCCTCCCAATACAAATGCGTTACTTTTTTTATTTGATCGAAAACGGTGCATAGTATCGAAAAATTTATAAAGACAAAATGTGTTTAAAATAAGATTTTACAAAATCGACTTTTTAAAATAAACATTTTGTCTGTCATCGTATAGAGTATTTGATGATTAGGTCCTGGCAATTGTAGCTTTCCTTATAGGTAGCTTTTCTTATATTTATATTATGATTTTTTTATGATTTCAGTGAAGATAAATTATTTCTATTACAACATTCCGTCAGATCGAAATCTAATTCTCATTGTCGGAATTTTTCTTCACAAATTACGTCACTAGAAAATTTACTTAATGAGAAACATACCCTTTTCAATTACTTTTGATTATCGCAATTAGGCATTTGATTGTTTCCAATCCTACGCATGTGCATAAGTGCAACAAATTATGGTATCGACTAACTTAATTTCGTAATCAATAGTAGTTAAACCAATTAAAAACCAGAATGGCAAATGCATATTTCATACAGGTTATACGTATGCAAAAATCCTGTATCGCCCGCTACTTATGTTAGATATAGTACACATACATCAAAATATATAAAAATGAACATACGATTATGATGTCGAACGGATCAGATCAAGCACCTTTTCCGGTGACATCGTCATATAAGCTGTCAAGCATACTTATGCCAGGTTAAATTACAAATGACACCTGTTAATAAAAATATGTATGCAAATATATCTATTCCTATATACGCAACCGCCATTAAATGTTGAATGCAATGTGAATTTTATAATAACATCTAAAATCATTACATTATCTTGACATGCCTATAAAGATACATTACTAACACTGTTTTAAGTGCAGTACATGAGTTTAAATATCATTTCCATTTCAGCAATGTAATGTAATTAATTATGCATAAATTAAATTCAATAAAAGTCTTTACTTGAAAAAATTAAGGTGTGCATGTGTGTGCATTTACCTATAACATTACATCAGTAAAAATAATATGATAAAAGTATGTAATATGAGCCTAAGGTAGGAAGAGATCGCTTCCTACATAATATTGTTGTTACTTTTGCTACTACCATTTGCTGTTATTATCCATGTTGATTTTTTATGTTTACGGAACAAAAAAAAATGATCGACATATTAGTGAGGTGCATTAGAGCAATATAATTGCGAATAATCGCTGTCGATAAAAAGTGATATCGCGTATCAGTTTCGTATCGTGTTTAATATATGAATTTATTTTTTATCGAGAGGTTTTTCGATAGTTTTTACTTTCCTCTGCAATAGAGGGAAAGTATTGTACTCATGGCGGGGATCGACTCGAGAACGGGGGCAGATAGAAACTTTCTGATCAGTACGAAATCCGTTCCAGGCAAAATTATGAGGACGTCCGGACATTTGTCTGTCGTCGGTCTGTCTGTTTGTCGGTCTGTCTGTTTGTTGGTCTGTCCGTTTTACGTATCTTAGATAACTCGAGAACGCATTGAGCGAGGGGTTTGAGTTTTTTTGCAAACGAGTTTTACGAAAATCATATAACGGTTGCTATAAGGGGTACTCCCCATACAATAATTTTGAAACAATAACAGTTTTTTGAAAAATTTTTGAAATCTTTGTGCTTTTGGAAAAAATGAATATTTAAATGAAATTAAAAGGATATAAAATTGTCTACACTTTTTGTTTTGACGGTTTTTACGTATCTCTAACGGTACTCAATATATTTAAAAACAATTAAGTTTTTTAAAAATTCCTCGGAAACTATGCGCTCTTATATTCATAACCAATGTTAAATGCAATAAAATTTTCCAAATTTAAATGAAATAAAAAATAAAGCTTTCACAGTTTTTACGTATTTCTAACAGTTGCCAATATATTTCAAAAAAATTGTTGATAATTTCTCGGAAACTGCGCTTTTGAGAAAAAAATGCATATAACCAGATTCCAAGGAAATGAATTTACCTGCATTTTTTCCTTTAACGATTTTTTGCATCTTTAACGGTTCTCGAGATATTTCTAAAAAATACTAGTTTTTACATATTTTTTCCGAAACTAAATATTGCAGAGGAAAGTTTTGTGTTGATCACAACTGATATTTTTTTGTTTTATTACATTTTAAAGCAATCGAAGTCTTTAAATGTCATTTGGATATGCTATATAGTCCTTGGTAAATATTTTTAATAAAAATTCGAAAATTAAAGTATGAAATTATATAAAAGTTATGTGATCAGTATTTCCAATAATGCTTACTTTCTCGGAAGATTGAAGAGCGTCTTTTAATAAATTCTCCACATTTTCGATTTTTTTTTAAAAAGGTTTGTAAGTTTTGAACAGGTTTTTACTTTCGTCTCTTTAAAGGGAAAGTATTGTGTTTATGACTAAGGCCGACTAGAGAGCGAGGGCGGATAGAAATTTTCTGATCACTACGAGATCCGTTTCAAGCAAAATTATGAGGATGTGCGTGCATCTGTCTGTCGGTCTGTCGATCTGTCGGTCTGTCGGTCTGTCGGTCTGTCGGTCTGTCGGTCTGTCGGTCTGTCGGTCTGTCGGTCTGTCGGTCTGTCGGTCTGTCTGTCTGTCTGTCTGTCTGTCTGTCTGTCTATCTGTATGTCGGTCTGTCCTTAAATAACTCGAGAACTCGTTGGGCAAGCGACTTGAATTTTTTTGTAAATGAGTTTTACGAAAATCGTGGTTTTCTATCAACGTTTGGGAAAGTAACGGTAGCTATAACGGGTACCTCCCATACAACTATTTTTTAAATAACGTTTTTTGATAATTTTTCGAATCCTATGCGCTTTTGCGAAAAGATGAATATAACGGTTTATAGATATCTTTAACCGTTCTCAAGATATTTAAAAAAAATTAAGTTTTTTGAAAATTTTTCGGAAACTATGCGCTATTATGAAAAAATGTTTACTACTAAATTCAACGAAAATGAAATTTCATGCATTTTTTCTTTAAACAGGAGTGGTATTCCGTAACTTGTTTCAAGCGTTTGTTTCGAGTTAGAAAAATAAGAAGTATTCGCTGTCTCTGTTTTGACCGAAATAAATGACAGAGAGAAACCGAGATAGAAAATATCACTTTTTCTTCTAACTCGAAACAAACGCTTGAAACAAGTTACGGAATACCACTGCAGTTTTACGTATCTTTAAAGCTTCTCGAAATATTTAAAAAAAAATTATTTTGTAATTATATTATATATTTTAGGAAACTAAATATTGCAGAGGAAAATTTTGTGTTAATCACAACTGATACTTTTTTATAGTATTGATTTTTTTTTCAAATTCAAATCCTTTATTTATAGCAAGTATAAAATCTTTGTTATATTGAATTAAAAATTCATCATTAAAGAGTGTTGTAAGTCAAGTGACAATAGTCTTGCACGCGGACGTCGATATCACTTAACACAATTAAAAATGCATGTAGTAAGGTACGGGGTTTAAGAGAACATTTTTAGGGTCTTTATGCCGAAAAATATCGAACAAAAGATTCCGATATTAAAATACGACACGCTTTTGAAGTGGCCCTCCAAGGTATTCTTTGTGTACAAAATATGTTTAGTAAGTTTTAATAATATTTAATTTCACACTAACCACATTTTCACTTTCAAAGCATGTTTTATTAAATTAAATAAGGTAGCAATTAAATTCAGACTCTGTGGAAACTTGTTATATTGCCAAAGCTAGACCATCAATTAGCATTTCGAAAAAGCTTATTATATTAACTGGCGAAATTCCCCGTAGAAATGATTGCGATAATTTTATTCTAAGAACGTAACAGACATTCATATCAATTATTATTATTCAGCTAATGAAGTACCATGTAGTTTTTAGTTACATGATGGCTAAATACTCCTAACTTGCTAAATAAACAAATTCAGTCGAATGCTAACATTATTCTCACATTCTTGCCCAATAAGCATTCAATCACGAATAAAGTTACTTTACCATACATATTTCTTCTAAGCAACTTCATTATGGACGATCGACCATAGACCATCATAATAGGGTGGCAATTTCAACCAGTACATTTTCGAATCCTAAAGAAGCAGACGAAAAGCCAACATTTTCCACTAAAAATTAATTACATAATTGAATTGCATTCCATTAAATTAAATTTCCTTTTTTGAAATAGTTACCGCAACTTTAATTAGGTGTTTTGTTGTTGAGGGTTCACAGTATCGCTATAATAATGCGAATTATTTTCCTTATGGAACCATAGCCAACAAATGATCGTAAATTGCACTTAATTCGCCAATTGCACGATCATTTGTGGCCGGACATTCGCTACAAACGGTACACAAATTTAATGGAAATCTTCAAATAGGTTTAGAGGTGTATATTTTTCCACTGATGACAGGCAATTACCAATTCTAAGCTTTAGCAAATAGTCGGACTTCTGCTTTTTAGCATATTTGATTTATATGTTAAAAAAAAATTTTCTAAAAAAAATAAAACCGACTAAAAAAAAACTGAAAAGAGAAAAAAGCACTAAAAAGAAAAAAATAATTTCAAACTATGTCCATTAATAGCGTATTTAAAATTCGGCTTTTTTGGAGTGGCGTTAAATTTACACTAAATAAAATCGTTGTAAAATTTCTATTGTCAAGTTTCGCACAAAATCAGTTTGTACATGGAGACAAAAAATAGGATAGATTTCTACAAAAAATAGTAATATATGAGACAGTGGGCTTTTTTATAGCGATTGCTTAAAAATAGGGAATCCAATTTGGGACATAAAAGAACTTAGTTTTGATGCTTCTAAGAGCCGTGTCTATAGTTAATCTGTTTGACAACAAAATTTTTGGAGTCGATCTTAGTTCTTAGTTAGCCTTAAGGGTTAGAAAGTATGTAAACGATTAGCCTTAAGGGTTAGAAAGTATGTAATTTATTTTAGTTGCAAATTTAACGCCACTCCAAAAAAGCCGAATTTTAAATACGCTATTAATGGACATAGTTTGAAATTATTTTTTTCTTTTTAGTGCTTTTTTCTCTTTTCAGTTTTTTTTAGTCGGTTTTATTTTTTTTAGAAAAATTTTTTTTTTATTTCGAACGTTTTTAGTTTCAATTTTTAATATAGGTAAAATTACAAAGGGTTTGAGGGGATAAGTCCGCAGATGAGAAATATATAAAAGAATCTTCCAGATATTGTACTGAACACAATACAAAGAATTTTACTCGATATCCCAAGCAGGAAGGGGTTTGAAGGGGTAGGTTAACACGGGGGAAATATATAAAAGAACTATCCTATAATTGCCAATCTGGCAATTATTGAAAGCTATAATTGCTAATCTGGCAATTATTGAAAACCCGTATGGTGATTTAATTGAACGGCGTATCAAAATTTCATTTGAATTCAAATTTTCCAATAAGATTTTTTTAAAACTTGTTCCAATCGGATTTTGATGTATGGGAGTTTTATGTAGAATCATATTCTAAATAACTTTTGTTCTTAGACTTTTTTGATAAGATGCACCGTTTTTGAGAAATTCGGAAAAAACGATTTCGTTCCTATGGGGGGTACCCCCCCATTTTTGCCCATTAACCCTCATACTGTCCTCGGGTCATTTCTGACCCAAATTCGATTTTAATTAAAAGTGTCTTCTCAACTACATGAAAAATGTTTGTATGATGTAGGCCCAGTGAACAAATTTCTTTTGAATACCGATAACAATAATCTATTTGTTCATATTTTAATCCATTGAAGAGCACTGATAATTGTGACGGGTGTAGTATTCTATGTAGAGGGTCATTCTTGACCCACGAAGACATCATACGTTATTTTTCTTAAGGACAGTATTAGGGTTAACGAACTTAGCCTCGCATTTTACGAAAAACGGATCTGCGCAAAATTTCAAGTCTCTAGCTCAATCCATGCGCCCGCAATCCGCGCCACAGACAGACAGACGGACGGACGGACAGACGGGCGGACAGACAGACGGACGGACATGGAAAATTCAATTTTTTTTTATCATTCTAAACACACTGGTGTAATTCATTTTTGTGTGTGATGAAGGGATCTTGGCGTTACAAACGGTAAGGCAAAGTTAATATACCCTTTGGTTTCACCATACGGGTATAAACATAACAAAAGCTATAATTGCCAATCTGGCAATTATTGAAAACCTGTATGGTGATTTAAGTGAACAGCGAACAGTTGTATCAAAATTCCACTTTGAAGTCAAATTTTCCAATAAGATTTTTTAAAATTTATTCCAATCGGATTTTGATGTATGGGAGTTTTATGTAGACTCATATCCTAAATAATTTTTGTTCTTGGACTTTTTTGATAAGATGCACCGTTTTTGAGATATTCGGAAAAAACGTTTTCGTTTGTATGGGGGGTACCCCCCCTAATGGTCCATTTTTGCCCACGAACGAACCGGGGTCCAACCAGGAACTTTCTCTACAACTTTCTCTTTGGGATGACCAAAATCGGTCAACCCAGTAAAAAGTTAGGCGTGAACATACATAAAAAAAAAAATATTCAGGTGGAATTGAGAACCTTTTCCTTTTTGGAAGTCGGTTAAAAAGCGAGACTGGCAGCAGATTTCACTAGAAATTTCGCGATAGAATCTAAAAAATCCCAATATGCTTTCTGAGGAAAAGTTTTTCCATTGCAAATTGTCACGTAGATGAACGGCATTTAGCTTTCATGCATGGATATTTGACACTCTCCGTAGAAGGTCATAATTGGCCTCAATTAACTTGCAGAAATATTTTATTAGCGAGATGCCGTGCTACGGTCTGGCTATAAAGAAACGGTCGATCCAAGCACTTGTAAAAAAATGACTTAATTACATTGTAAATAAGTCAACGTTTAGTAGTTCAGAGTGCCGCGACAAGTTGCCGTTGGCAAGCTTTAATTACGGAACCCGGTGAGACCTCATTTTATATAATATTGTAGCATTATTAGGTTTTTAGTGAATTAACTTCTGTTTGCCATTTCTTACTGTATGACCTATTGAAGAGCGCTAATTTTTTACAAGATTATCTGCAAAAAGCGGAAAATCTGTTATTTTCACGTTTACGCATCACCTGACGTGTAATCTCGGTTGTGTGTGTAGGTTACAGTGACATAAAAAGATGTTTCTCAGTTTAGCTGATGTCCATAAAATGCGTAACACTTTTAGGGGGGAGGGGTGAAGTTTCCGGTAGTGTGATTTCCCGAAATTTCCAGACACCGTTTTCTAGGGTGTTTAAAGTGTGACAAGGGGATACACGCAGAGAAGAAAATAGTAAATCTAACTATTTTTTAGTTGGAATCGAAATTACAACTAAAATAATCAATTTCAATTACAAAAATTGTTAAAATCAACTATTTTTATAATAAATTCAACTACTTAGTAATAAAATTTACTATTTTGTGGTTAAGTTGACGATCTTTGTAATTGAAATTAACTATTTTAGTTGTAATCGCGATTCCAACTAAAAATATCAGTTGTGATCAACACAAAACTTTCTTATATTATATTTAGTTTCGGAAAAGCGTTAAAGATACTTAAAAACCGAGAAGCGTTAAAGATACTTAAAAACCGTTTAAGAGAAAAATTTGGTTATACGATTTTTTTTTCTCATAAGCACATAAGTTGTTTCAAAATGCTCAATTTTTTTGAAATATATTGAGAGCCGTTAGAGGTACGTACGTATCGTTAAATCAAAAAATACAGAAAATTTCATTTTCTTTAAATTTTGTTATATTCATTTTTTCATAAAAGCGCATAAAATTTGAAATTTTGTAAAAAACTGTATTTAAAAAAAAATTGTATGGGAGGTAACCGTTATAGCTAACGTTACTCTTCCAAAAGTTGATAGAAAGCTACGATTTTCGTAAAACTCACTTACAAAAAATTGCAAGTCGCCATTTTTCGATACGATGTGCAGTTTTCGAGAAAACAGGACAAAAATGTGTTTAGAATATGTCTTGACATAACTTTCCTATACATCAAAATCCAGTTGGACTATTCCTTTCCCCCACCCCCATACAAACTGAATACTTTTTTTCTATTTTCTCGAAAATGGTGAGTCGCATTGAAAAATTTATAGAGTTAAAATCTGTTTAGAATATGATTTTACTTAACTGTTACATACATCAAAATCCAATCGGACCCCTCCCTTCCCCCTCTACTATACAAATGTGTTTTTTAAATAAACATTTTCTCTCTCATCACATGGAGTATTTGACGATTGGCCCCTGGCAAATGTAGCTTTTCTTATGTTTTTTATTCAGTTCAGGGCATGTAAAAAAACCTTCGAACACATTTTGTATCTCATTTGGGTACCCCCAATACGAACGAAAACTTTTTTTCTGAATATCTCAAAAACGGTGAGTTTTATCAAAAAAGTCCAAGAACAAAAGTTATTTAGGATATGATTCTACATAAAACTCCCATACATGAAAATCCGATTGGAATAAATTTTAAAAAATCTTATTGGAAAATTTGACTTCAAAGTGGAATTTTGATACAACTGTTCACTGTTCACTTAAATCACCATACGGGTTTTCAATAATTGCCAGATTGGCAATTATAGCTTTTGTTATGTTTTTTAAATACATGTACATATGTATATGTATATTTTTTCGTTTTTAGAAGTTTTTAAAACAAACTGAAGGGAGTGCAAAAAAATTGGAGGGAGCGCAAAAAAAGGTTAAAAAATTCGAGTTACAGGAAAATTCGAATTACAGGGATTTCCAGTTAAAGGACTTTGACTGTATATTCTTATGAGAAAACATCAATGTTACATCTTTAGTTTGAATCTCTAGAGCGGCCTTACCCCTTAAATGAAAGGCCTTTGAAAAATAGTCAAAAGGCCATTAAAGTAGGTACTTTAAAAAAATAATTATAGGTAGGTACTAAAAAGAATAAAAATATTTTTTTAGTTATTGTGTCTCAGAAATAGAACGAGATAAAAAAATAAAAAATAAATTTATTATTTTTTTTCGGGTTTCTCGAAACCATCTATAACTCAAAGTTTCGTCTGTCGCCATGAAGTTTGACTTGTCGAGGTTCCACTGTAACACTATTTAGTTAAATAATATTGATAATAAAATTTTAGTACTTTTGCTGTTACAAATATATACACATTTTTTATTATCACAAAAAAAATATAATTGTGGTACATTTCTTTGTCCCCAATCTGTAAAAAATGAAAACTACTTTTTCTCGCTCAAGCTAATCACACGCAAGTGGCAAAAATATAATCCGCATGAATAATTTGGGTATTTTTATGCGATCACCGTGGTTAAGGGGGTTTCCCACTTCCAAACAATTGTTTTATAGAAACTTTTGTGCTAAATAAATTATATAATTGGCCCATTGTTTTCCATTTTGAACTTTAAACATAAATGCATAATGAAATTGAATTGTTGTTTTATATAAAATCAGATGATCATAACGCGAGTTCGTGGGAAACTTTTTGTTCAGGTTTAGATTTTAAATATCTGTAATGCTCAACGCAGGTGTTGTACATTTTGCTTTAACGAGTTTTTTTTATCAAGATCTAAACGAATAAAAATCTAAGTTTGTCAATATTTATTGGAGGACGTGGGAGTATTTTAAGCTAACCGCAAAGAGTCGCGACATACGTTTAAAAAGATTCAATGGAATTTTATTCATGACTGGACATTTTTTATATGTATGTATGTAGAAAGAATTTTGTTCCGCCCACGAATCTCTGACAAAAACCGAAAACATTAGTATATACGAAAACATAGTCGAGTCATAACCAAATGGTGTACTTTTGAATTTTAAAACAATGCGCTATTTTGTTATAAATAGTAACACCATTACTTTTGCCGGTCATCAAGAGCACTTTAAACAATAACGGCCATCAACAGTATCGCCGAAAAGATTCAAATCTTATACATTATCTTATTTTACTGTCTAGTACTTTTAGTGGATAATTCCCGTAATAAACACATAAACACTATGCTGACAAATTACCGTAAATTATGTTTTCTCTAATAAATTCAATTCTTGTTGATTGTTTCGCTTAAAACAGTAAACATCTTTATTATGGGTAAAATTGAACGCGCCAAAGAGTTTTCATTCGAGTTAAAAGAATGATAATCGTGTGGATATTTCAAATCTGAAGGTAGTTATCATAACCACGCGTATCTGATTATGTTGTTGCTGATGTTTAGCTCAGTTGGATACGATTATCGAACACATCCGACTGGATAAGTCGGATTTTTATAATGAACCAGACACATCGCTTGTATCACAATTTATTTGGATTATTCAAGCAAATTAAATTCACTTTACGTAAATGAAATGTTGAAATAAATATTCATAAAGAAATACAACACATGATGCATTTTTCTATACCTGCTGAGAATTTGTAAAAAAAAAAATACAGTCAAACCTTGATACAAGTTTATACAATCTCCGAACACTTGAATATTTCCTAAGTGTAGGACAGTGTTTATACCCGTATGGTGAAACCAAAGGATATATTAACTTTGCCTTACCGTTTGTAACGCCAAGATCCCGTCATCACACACAAAAATGAATTACACCAGTGTGTTTAGAATTATATAAAAAATTGAATTTTGCATGTCCGTCCGTCTGTCCGTCCGTCTGTCCGTCCGTCTGTCCGTCCGTCTGTCTGTCCGTCTGTCCGTCTGTAGCGCGGATTGTGGGCGCACGGATTGAGCTACAGACTTGAAATTTTGCGCAGATCCGTTTTTTTGTAAAATTCGAGGCTAAGTTCGTTAATGGGCAAAAATTTTACGAATATCTCAAAAACGGTGCATCTCATTAAAAAAGTGCAAGAACAAAAGTTATTTAGGACATGATTCTACATAAAACTCCCATACATCAAAATCCGATTGGAATCAATTTAAAAAAAATCTTGTTGGAAAGTTTTACTTCAAAGTGGAATTTTGGTACAACTGTTCGAATTTTGATACCAATATCCCCATACGGGTTTTCAATAATTGCCAGATTGGCAATTATATCTTTTGTTATGTTTTTGTTGTTGATATGCATTCTAAAAGATGATTTTAAGCTGAAAGACTTCCCCTAACAATTTGTAATTGCCTCGTTAAAATTATCTATAATTGATCCTTGAAATTTTACAAGGATATGTTTTTTTTTAAATCATAGAAATTTCAATTTTTAATGTAAACCGTTGATGTGGGATTTATTTTAAAAGTAATGAGCGCTACTGTAATTTTAAAATACTATCAGAAATAAATTCCATCAAAAAGGACTAAACAGATACGAAAAATGTCAAACACAAATATTTTTTTGTATAGATATATCGTCCCTAAAATCTTATATTGTACCAAACGCTATTTTTGACTTTTTCAGGTAATGAGGAATTGGGTTTTGGATCAACCTCTTTCAAACGTACCAAGTCCCACAGTTCTAGTGCTTTTGGTAGCCGAGAAAACCACTATGAAAGAACCGTTAGTTTGCAAAAAAATTGCTAAAATCATTTTTTTCACTGTAATGAGAATATCGGGAGAACTTTTAAAGCCTCAACCACAATTACGCGTTCGTGCGTACGGCACCCACGCGGTGAAGGTAAAAACTACGCATTTATATGAGTAAATGTATAATTGCGCGTTGCTCAGACGCGTTGCCGCGTCCCTGCCGCGTAGAGTAGGCTCAGTCTCTACTTTTAGACGCGGTGACAACTACTAGATGTCAAAACAAAATCATGCCGCACGCACACGTATGTTTCTGGTTCTACCTTAAAAGAAAAATTGACGGTCAAAAATTGACAAGTAGTGGGAACTATTATTTCCTGTAATTTATTTCTTACATACCACCATAAAAAAAAACCCGTTAGTTTTTTATAAAAATGCCAATTTAGATTTTTTTATAAAAAAAACCCGTTAGTTTTTTATAAAAATGCCAATTTAGTTTTTTATAAAAATGCCAATTTAGTTTAGAAATAACGGTAAATCACGATAACGGTTGGAGATATGGAGTTCTTGTGAAAAAGAAAAACACAATAAAATAATTTTTAATGATAATAATTTTACAAGAAAAAAATTCGATCAAATATTTTACATTAGTAATGTTGTAAAATTACACACTAATTGTGAATTTACAACACTAAAATTTAAATTCCCGTAAGCTGGAATTGTGATTTTACAATACTATTTTGCAATTTTACATAATAAATGTGTAATTTTGTTTCACAATTGTAACTCTACACTTGGAATGTAAAATTTACATTCGTGAGGTATATTTTTACAGCATACAATAAAGTTGACGCCAACATTGAATACTGGGCAGCAATCATGTATTCCGACGCGTCTCTGTCTTTCGACTTCGACGCAGCCTTTAACTCTTGACTTCGCCATATCAGCAGCTTCAAATTTCCTGGAGTGACAGTCACGTTTCGATTCATAGTGACGATTCCGCGAAATTTCAAGCTGCAGATATGGCGAAGTTAAGAGTTAAAAGCTGCAGCGAAGTCGAAAGACAGAGACGCGTCGGAATACATGATTGGTGCCCTGTATTTTTTTAGCGGTGTAATTTGAACTTCGTCAAAACCATTTTGACTTGTTAACAAAGAATATCTTCCTCGTACATTAAAACTTGTTAATTTTAGCTGAATATTTTTGGACTCTTTTTCTACAAATTCTTTTTTCTATCGCATATCTAAGTTTAATTTCAGTTTCGTAAACAGATCAGGTAATTTTATTTGAAAGAAAGTTTATTTCTATAACTGGATTTTGATTTTAAGAGGTCTTTCTTGAGCAGGTCCACCTGTATAGTAATTATATCTTTGAAAAACGTTTAATGACCGTTAGCATTGAAAATGGTCATAATGTATGAAGTTTAAAAAAAGACCGTCATAGCGCCTGTTAGTGCTTCACTATGCGAAACCTTCAGTGAAATAAACTCTGAATTAAATAGAATCTGATCACAGTGCCGGGTTGTGGTAAGGTAAATGCGGCGTAGGTGTTAAGTGGAATATTACGAAAGAGTCGTGTGAGGCCTCGGGCTAAGCGGCAGCTCACCTATAAACTGAAACTTAGCTAACCGAGGTTCTCCAAAGCGAAAAGTAAACAAAGAAAAAAAAACTCCAAATAGCTAAAGCTGTTCGGAGGCAAAGCCTCCAGATGGAGGTGAATTTTTGTGTGAATTTAAAAATATTTAATGACACATATTCAGTGCACGGTATACTTTGTCTTTTGTACAATTTACAAGTTGTCTTAGAAAAGGAATTCGGACACAATATGCGAGACAGTTTGGAATTTCTGATTTGTGTACATCGAGTAGCCATAAAAATACACTCAAGCGTGAAAATTTTTTGCGAAATTTCGCAATTACATCTTGTTGGGGGTTCATTGAAATGTAATCACATCGATAATAATTATAGTGTTATATATGATATAAAGTTATGACTTTACCAGGCTTTAATAAGATGTTTTCTTCATTATTTTGCATATTAATATGGTGTTTACCTGAAAATAAATAAAATTCAATGGTGTCATTAATGGCTGTAATAAATATTTTTAAGTATATATTTATTTATTTTGAAAATAAGTGTACATTTATTGAAGAAGGCAAAGAAATTTTAAATATACGGTAAAAGGATGCCGTTTATAATTCCAATATTTTTACTTTCTTATACGAAATATGTATAATAAAGAACTGCGATCATGAAAAACTTCAACCTCTTAATTTTTGCAAAAAAAAAACATTTCCCGATAATTCCCGAGTCGATTGGAGTCCTCTTTCAAAACTGTATTTTTTTTTGTCTGTCAGTCTATGCTCAAGATTTCTCAAAAACTATAGTTCAGCCAGAGTCATGAAATTGTAGAGGGATGTTTGGTCCTGAAATGGGACGATCCTTTCAAGTTTAGCTGGAATTCCGTGAATGGGAAGTGGCCCAAATGGCAGCTTTTCAAAAATTTCAAATTCGTTTTTTGTAGTTTTCTCGAAAACTATGCGTTTTTCAATCGGCATTGGTATGAAGAAAGTTAAAGAAAATAAAATTTCTTTCACTTCAGCTTTTTACTAAAACCCGATATCTCAATCGGCTATCGAAATATACCGTTAATTTAAAAAAATTATCTGTTTTTTACGATTATCTCATAAACTAACGTATTTTCGGTACTACAATGTTTGATAGCATTGCCCACAATTTTTACTTTCCTTTGCTATAAAAGGGAAAGTATTGTATTCATGACGGTGACAGATAGAAACTTTCTGATCAGTTTGAAATCCGTTTCAGGTAAAATCTCTCAGTCGATCCGTCCGTTTTACGTATCTTAAAAAATTCGAGAATGCGTTGACCTACACTCAGAAAAATGTCCGGGTCAACTTTTTGTGAGGTTAACTCTGACCGCTAGCTGGCTGACAGAGGTTCCCATTACATGACATTGCATCCTCGAAATGCCTATCTAAGGTCAACTCGTGCAGCTCCCAAGGCCCTACTTTACCTGCTGGTGGCTTAATTTCAGAATTTCTCCGATCACAGGTCAACACAAGTTTTACTTTACCTCATGCAGGCGAACGCGCGCCTGCCCGAGGCCAATTACGCCGTATGTAGGTCGTCGAGTTAGCCTCCATTTTTCTGAGTGTAGCGACTTGAAGTTTTTTGTAAATAAGTTTTAGGTTAACCTAAATAAGTTTTACGAAATGCGTATTTTTCTATTAACTTTTGGAAAAGTAACGTTAGATATAGCGGATACCTCGCATACAATTATTTTTTTAAATACAGTTTTTTATAAATTTCTCGGGAACTATATGCTTTTGAGAAAAAACGCATATAACAAAATTCAAAGAAAATAAAATTTCCTACATTTTTTCGTTTAACGGTTTTTACGTATCTTAAACGGTTCTCGAGATGTTTGAAAAAATATCTTTTTCACATATTTTTCAAAACTAAACATAGCAGAGGAAAGTTTTGTGTTGATTACAACTGATATTTTCTTTTACAATTATCTGCTATATCTTTCCGTTATCAAGATATTTTCAAAGAACTATGAAAAAATAGATTTTTGCGAATTCCTTGCAAACCAGCGTTTTTTTGGAAAAAAATAAAGACATAATCATACTAATATATAAAAATGAGTTGGTGTCTGTCTATCTGTCTGTTCCTCTTTCACGCAAAAACGGCTGAACCGATTGACTTGAAATTTGGCATGAGTGTCTGTGGTAGTTCTGGTTCCGACATAGGCATACGAAAAAGTAGCACGAGGAGTAAGGGGGGGAGGGGGGGTAAAGTGATTTCGAAACTTAGTTTTTGCGCTATGTTATCTTTCGCGGGGAAACTACTGAACCGATTGGCTTGAAATTTAGCACAGATGTTCGTCGGGGGTCCAGCCCTAACATAGACCCATTAATAAGTAGCCCGAGAGGTGGGGGAGTAAGGGCAAGTGGTAAAGTGATCTCGAAACTTAGCTCTTCCGATAGGTTACCCTTTCGCGGGGAAACTACCGAGCCGATTGGCCTAAAATTTAGTTCCAACATAGACTATAAAAAAAAATTGAAAAAACTTAACCCGGCAACGACGGGTATGCAAGCTAATATATGAATAAATTTTTGCTTATCAATGCCTACCGAATTTGCATCAAATTCTATGTTTCTATCGATATTTGGTATCAAATGTAAAAATTTGATAATTTCTTGGTGTAAATTTGATAACATTTTTTGGTGTTTTTTTTTGACATTTTACACCTCTCTCTCTCTTTCTCTCTCGGCACTACCACCGATTTTCGGTCTTGGTTTGCCCCAATGCCCCCCCCCCCCCCCAAAGGTCCCGGTCACGTGCCAATATCCTACAGTTTTGTATCCCAATTCTTTTCGCGTCCTGGTCAACGTCCTCTTGCCATCTGATGTTGGGTCTCCCCCGTCTCGTTGTTAATAACCTACCTAAGAAGACTTTCCGAGCCACCACTTTTTACACCACATATTGATTAAAAAACATGTGACTTTATAGGTGTAAAAGATATTGACAAACATAAAAAATACTTTTAACCGTGCACGTGATTCAGAACATTACATATTTTTTTATAAAATTCACACGGAACCCTTCATATTTGAGGGATTTATTTAAAAATATATATAAAAACTCTAAAAAAAGTCTTATTTTTGAGAAAATCATCGTAGAAATTCAAACATATTAATCTACATTTATATTACTAAACATAAGAAATTATCACAGTTTTCATCACAAATTTAAATGCTACAGAGAAAAGCTTCACTCGCTAACAGAAGAATTTCTGTTTACTCAATATTTTATATGATCAAATGGACTACTAAGTTAAGATGAAAAAAAAGTTCTAGTAAACAAATAATCAATTTATTTGATCATTTCAAGTCGTATATAAGTTCATAAACATTAAAAAAGTAGTTTTCTATCAACGCCTTCATTAAACATGAGCATTTGGTCATTAATCGCTTTCAGTTTGCCGCTCAACTAAATCTAATTAGATCACATTCAATGTCAATTTAATTAAAATAGTTAAATTTCCTCCATTCATTTCGCAGACGAATCTTATGCAATTGAATTGTCTTATTAAAGCCATTACAGATTCTTATGAATAATTTATAAATAAACAAGAGTCACATGCGTTTAAAATTAGTTTCATTTAGGAAGCTAATTTTTGCAATGCTTTTATTTGACTTGAAATCAAGGCCTCAAAGGTATCCCCAATGAAATTATCCCCATAGCCACGAGCAGGATTCTTGAATTGCCTTGTCATTCCTATACAACATCTTACAAAAAAAAATGATATTAACATTTTGAATTGTATTGAAAATGAAGACCTCCAACAGTGTAATGAGTAGTGTCTGCCTGAAACTGTAAAGTGTATAATTACGATGCAATTTAAGTTCAGAAATAACAAACGCATCCATTGTTGGCTGGATCGAGGACATGTGGATTTAATTTCTGATGCTAATTCCAATAGAATTAAGAGTCATTTTTAAATTTGCTCACTACTTTCTGGTTGCATTTCATAATATAATGTGATCATATTTCAAAAGCACACACGCTTTTAATCTAATTAAGTTCATAAGTAATTATTTAGTCACTTCTGATTATGTTTTTTTATTTCTTATTGCAACAATTTTTAGATTATGAGAAAGTCAGTCAATTGGACCAGTATTTTTCCATTTTTCGGTTTTAAGGGCCTTTTTTTGAAAACCACTAGTAAAATATAAAAAAAATCCGTTTTTTTTTAAATTTCTCGAAACTTATGTGCTTTTGCGACAGAATTAACATACCAAAATTTAAAAAATATAAAACTTTGTGCATTTTTTTCTTCAACGGTTTTTTAGTATCTCTAACGGTTTTCGAGATATTTGAAAAAAAACCGTTTTTTTTTTAAAATCTCTAGGAAATAAAGTTTTCTACATTTTTTTCTTTTAATGGTTTCTACGTAACACAAAAGTGTTTATAAAATTGAAAATTTGTTTAAAAAAAACCGTTATAGTACCTATAATTTTACATACCTTTTCATACATCAAAATTCAATTAGAGTCAATTTTTGGTACACTCACATGAATGAACCCACTCACCCACCCCCTCACAGATAGAATCGATTTTGCAAGTTTTTTCATTTCTTATATGTAAAAATGTGGATTTCAGCCCCTCCCCATGGTCCATTTTTGCCCATGAACGAACTTATCCTCGCATTTTACGAAAAACGAATCTGCGCAAAATTTCAAGTCTGTAGCTCAATCCGTGCGCCCGCAATCTGCGCTACAGACGGACGGACGGACAGACGGACGGACAGACGGACGGAGATACAAAAATTTATTACTTTTATCATTGTAAACACACTGGTGTAATTCATTTTTGTGTGTGATAACGGGATCTTGGCGTTACAAACGGTAAGGCAAAGTTAATATACCCTTTGGTTTCACCATACGGGTATAAAAATGTCCTACCATGAAATTAAAAAAAAATCGGAACAATTATTTGCTGGCTATACAGTAAAATAACCGATTTAGGACGGAATGAACAATTTCAAGCCCATTATTTGTTTCTTTCTATCTATGATTAACTCTTAAAAATCAAAAATTTGGTGTGATTTCAATGAGCGAAATTATTACAGGTAATTTAAATTACCTACTATAAAAAGATATGTGTCTCTTATTTTGCGACCCTCTGCAACATACTTGGGATTCATAGTTACAAAATAAAAAATATTTTGTGACAAAGCACCAAAATTTCATAGACATACAAGATATTTACGAAACTCACAAATCACAGCTCAAAGAAGAAAACCTGCTTTTCCCCTAAGCTCTGGCTGGGACTATTTAAAAAAAATCTTTAGAAAAATCAGTGCGTGTTACGAAATTTTCCAAGAAATCCCAGGAAATAAAAATGTCACCAACTTACACTATAATTTCATCGGAATACCTTAGAAGCTAATAGAAACGAGATTTTCCTATGTACATTTTTTTATTCATCACAAAATCATACTTAAATCACTTCCCAGAAACTACTCGTATAAATATTAACACTGAATCTAACACTTTGAAGTATTATGCTTAATTTTCAATAACACCTAATTAACTTTTCACCCTTAGATACAGATATTACCATTCTTGTTTGCATCGAAGCTACTAAATTGATTTAAATTTGTGCCCCCCTTCCCTCACGAAAATCGTCTCTCAAATATATAAAAATATTCTTGCATATAGACCAGAAACATCGTAAATACTTCGTTTTAGAATAATTTGGATAAATCAAAATTTTCTTTCATCTGAATAAACGGGAAAAACATAAATAACTTTTGTAGAATATATGAGGTCTATCGTTCCCGAATTCTTTTCATCTTATACGGGCTTAACAGCTTTTCTAAACGTATTACGCACACTGAGAGTATGAAATTCTTTCAATTAGGAAGTCAACTTGAATCAAATTTGAACCAATAATTTAATCTTCATCGTTGATATTATGGAAATTAAGCATAGTATTTGTTAGATTTTTATCGTTACACTGGGAAAAATGGGTTTGCATTTTTCAGTGAAAAATTATCGATTCTTTTACAGAGTGATATTTTCTAATAATTCTCTATGTGTCATATTAAAAAATTTATGAAGGTAAAATGTGTTTAGAATATGATTTTACATAACTTTTCTATACATCAAAATCCAGTTGGACCACTCCTCTTCCCTCTCCCATACAAACTGAATACTTTTTTTCTATTTTCTCGAAAACGGTGTGTCATATTGAAAAAAATATGAAGGTAAATGTGTTTAGAATATGATTTTATTACATAACCGTTCCATACATCAAAATCCAATTGGACCACTTCTTAAAATCGATTCCCATAAAAATCGATTTTTCTAAATAAACAGTTTGTCATATAGAGTATTTGACGAATGGCCATTGTAGCTTTTTTTATGTTTAAACTAGAATTTAAACCCGGCTTCGCCCGGCTAAAAGCGTGAACAGAAAAAAAAACTTAGGAAAACTAAATTCAGTTGGTTAAAAGTTAGGTAGCCTGCATGCTGTTCGTTAGTTTTTTCTCTTCGGTAAATGATTAACCCATTCGGTATTTTGATGCCATATGGCAACGCAGTTAAAAATTTGAATTGACTTATTATTTATTTATTTTCAACACTCTATTCTCATTTAGTGCACCTTTAAGTGCATTTATCACCCAATTTTGATTTAATTTTGATTTTACTACAGTGGACGTATTTGTAAAAAATAAAAATTTTTAATTTTTTTTTATTTTTTTTTGTTTTAAATGAATACTGATAGCGTAAACATCATTAATTTGTATAGAGAGTATTTTTAACCCCCATAGAAAAAAACATGTACCGAACGGGTTAACAAACTAACAAAAAATTCCAGCACTTGCATTCGGTATTACTTTACCCCCCTCCGCTTACTCTCCCACCTATCAAGCTACTTTTTAATGGGTCTATGTTGGGGCTGGATCCCGACGAACATCTATGCCAAATTTCAGGCCAATCGGTTCAGTAGTTTCCCCGCGAAAGAGTAACATAGAGGAAGAGCTAAGTTTCGAGATCACTTTACCCCCTCCCCTTACTCCCCCCACCTATGGGGCTACTTCTTAATGGGTCTATGTTGGTGCTGGACCCGCGACGAACATCTATGCCAAATATCAGGCCAATCGGTTCAGCAGTTTCCTCGCGAAAGAGTAACATAGCGCAAAAACTAAGTTTCGAAATCACTTTACCCCCTCCCCTTACTCCCCCAACCTCTCGGGCTACTTTTTAATGGGTCTATGTTGGTCCTGGACCCCCGACGAACATTTACGCCAAATTTCAGGCCAATCAGTTCAGTAGTTTCCCCGCGAAAGTGTAACATAGCGCAAAAACTAAGTTTCGAAATCACTTTACCCCCTCCCCTTACTCCCCCCACCTATGGGGCTACTTTTTAATGGATCTATGTTGGTGCTGGACCCGCGACGAACATCTATGCCAAATTTCAGGCCAATTGGTTCAGTAGTTTCCCCGCGAAAGAGTAACATAACGCAAAAACTAAGTTTCGAAATCACTTTACCCCCTCCCCTTACTCCCCCCGACCCGTCGGGCTACTTTTTAATGGGTCTATGTTGGTGCTGGACCCCCGACGAACATTTATGCCAAATTTCAGGCCAATTGGTTCAGTAGTTTCCCCGCGAAAGAGTAACATAACGCAAAAACTAAGTTTCGAAATCACTTTACCCCCTCCCCTTACTCCCCCCGACCCGTCGGGCTACTTTTTAATGGATCTATGTTGGTGCTGGACCCGCGACGAACATGTATGCCAAATTTCAGGCCAATTGGTTCAGTAGTTTCCTCGCGAAAGAGTAACATAGCGCAAAAACTAAGTTTCGAAATCACTTTACCCCCTCCCCTTACTCCCCCAACCTCTCGGGCTACTTTTTAATGGGTCTATGTTGGTGCTGGACCCGCGACGAACATCTATGCGAAATTTCAGGCCAATTGGTTCAGTAGTTTCCCCGCGAAAGAGTAACATAACGCAAAAACTAAGTTTCGAAATCACTTTACCCCTTCCCCTTACTCCCCCCGACCCGTCGGGCTACTTTTTAATGGGTCTATGTTGGTGCTGGACCCCCGACGAACATTTATGCCAAATTTCAGGCCAATCAGTTCAGTAGTTTCCCCGCGAAAGTGTAACATAGCGCAAAAACTAAGTTTCGAAATCACTTTACCCCCTCCCCTTACTCCCCCCACCTATGGGGCTACTTTTTAATGGATCTATGTTGGTGCTGGACCCGCGACGAACATCTATGCCAAATTTCAGGCCAATTGGTTCAGTAGTTTCCTCGCGAAAGAGTAACATAGCGCAAAAACTAAGTTTCGAAATCACTTTACCCCCTCCCCTTACTCCCCCCCACCCGTCGGGCTACTTTTTAATGGGTGTTTGTTGGGGCTGAGGCCCCGATGAACATCTGTGCCAAATTTCAGGCCAATCAGTTTAGTAGTTTCCCCGCGAAAGTGTAACATAGCGCAAAAACTAAGTTTCGAAATCACTTTACCCCCTCCCCTTACTCGCCCCACCTATCGGGCAACTTTCTAATGGGTCTATGTTGGTGCTGGACCCGCGACGAACATCTATGCCAAATTTCAGGCCAATCGGTTTAGTAGTTTCCTCGCGAAAGAGTAACATAGCGCAAAAACTAAGTTTCGAAATCACTTTACCCCCTCCCCTTACTCCCCCCACCTATCGGGCAACTTTTTAATGGGTCTATGTTGGTGCTGGACCCGCGACGAACATCTATGCCAAATTTCAGGCCAATCGGTTCAGTAGTTTCCTCGCGAAAGAGTAACATAGCGCAAAAACTAAGTTTCGAAATCACTTTACCCCCTCCCTTGACTCGCCCAACCTCTCGGGCTAATTTTTAATGGGTCTGTATTGGTGCTGGACCCGCGACGAACATCTGTGCCAAATTTCAGGCCAATCGGTTTAGTAGTTTCCTCGCGAAAGAGTAACATAGCGCAAAAACTAAGTTTCGAAATCACTTTACCCCCTCCCCTTACTCCCCCCACCTATCGGGCAACTTTTTAATGGGTCTATGTTGGTGCTGGACCCGCGACGAACATATATGCCAAATTTCAGGCCAATCGGTTCAGTAGTTTCCTCGCGAAAGAGTAACATAGCGCAAAAACTAAGTTTTGAAATCACTTTACCTCCTCCCCTTACTCCCCCCACCTATCGGGCTACTTTCTAATGGGTCTGTGTTGGTGCTGGAGCCGCGACGAATATCTATGCCAAATTTCAGGCCAATCGGTTCAGTAGTTTCCTCGCGAAAGAGTAACATAGCGCAAAACCTAAGTTTCGAAATCACTTTACCCCCTCCCCTTACTCCCCCCACCTATCGGGCTACTTTTTAATGGGTCTGTGTTGGTGCTGGACCCGCGACGAACATCTATGCCAAATTTCAGGCCAATCGGTTTAGTAGTTTCCTCGCGAAAGAGTAACATAGCGCAAAAACTAAGTTTTGAAATCACTTTACCCCCTCCCGTTACTCCCCCCACCTATCGGGCAACTTTCTAATGGGTCTATGTTGGTGCTGGACCCGCGACGAACATCTATGCCAAATTTCAGGCCAATCGGTTCAGTAGTTTCCTCGCGAAAGAGTAACATAGCGCAAAAACTAAGTTTCGAAATCACTTTACCCCCTCCCCTTACTCCCCCCACCTATCGGGCTACTTTTTAATGGGTCTTTGTTAGTGCTGGACCCGCGACGAACATCTATGCCAAATTTCAGGCCAATCGGTTCAGTAGTTTCCTCGCGAAAGAGTAACATAGCGCAAACACTAAGTTTCGAAATTACTTTACCCCCTCCCCTTGCTCCCCCCACCCCTCGCGCTTCTTTTCCGTATGTCTATGTTGGAACCAGAACTACCACAGACACTCATGCCAAATTTCAAGTCAATCGGTTCAGCCGTTTTTGCGTGAAAGAGGAACAGACAGACAGACAGACAGACAGACAGACAGACAGACAGACACCAACTCATTTTTATATATTAGTATGATCACATTTCAAAGCATAAGCACCAACGATTAACTCTACGCGATATGTCCCACTGGCCATCAGCTGCTGCAGCTTACTGATCCCGATATCAGTTGCACATGTAATCCAATGGCGCATGGCACACTGCAAAAAATGTGCAGCTGCATGTCTGCGACACAAAGCTGACTTTTTTGAACTGACCTAAATGTAGCTGATATCAGGCACATGTCGGGTAGTTTCTAATGTCATTTTTGTTAGATTAAATAAAATAAAGGGATAATTTTCAATATTTTTTTCGTCTGGCGGTAATAATTGTCATCAGTGGCACAGTATATTAAGGTAGCATAACTACTCTCTAGGTTATAGGCTCTCTACTTCATATAATATTGACTTTAAAATAATTACTAGTTGGGGACATCATAAAATTTTGACAAGTCTGTTTAACTAATAAACTTTTGAACACGAGAAAATAAATACGATGTCCATCGAATAGGAAAAATTAAACACAGGAATCGTACAAGCTGTAGGAAAAGGTAGATGTTTGTACGATTGCACAGATTCAGTTTTTTTAGCAGAGAAATAAGGAGAAGTTCTTCCGCCGAGTCCGACATTTTGACGTTTGAAGTCAGCTGATCCCAGTTCAGTGTGTCATGTCAACTGTTCGAATCAGTTCATGCAGCTGCGTGACCTGATGTCGGGATCAGTCAGCTGCAGGAGCTGATGCGCCAGTGGGACATCTCCCTACTGAGACTAGTAGAATGCAAGCAAAAATTTGAAGACTATTTTAGGGGACCGATCTTGAAGATATCTTTCTAATTACGTTGCACAGTAGGAACAATTTTAATTGTCATCACGGTTTTTGTTATTAAAAAGGTGAAGAAAAAATTTTCATTGTGTCAAGTTGTTAATTTAATGATCTGAAAAAAGAATGCTAATGAATTTAACTTCTCTATTTTGAGAAAAACACAAAAAATCCCATTGTTAATACTCCACGACAGTAACGGTTCATATAAGAATTCCACCAAACTCTTATTAGTTAACTTGATAGGTACAAGATAAAGTTTTTGGCTCCATGATTATTTGTGCTCAAAAAAGTCACCTTTAACGAGTTGTAAGTTGGTATTACACAACGAATATTTAGGAAAAAAAAAAACAGAAAAAGACAATGAAAGGAAATTCCAAAGAACAAAAATTATTATTTCATAATATTGCGACCACTAAAGATTTTCTCTCTAAAATAGGAAAAACCTTTTGTGCCACAACGGCTATAAGTGCCAACACTGCCTGATTTATTTGAGACACGAATGCTGGTTAGCATTTTCCATCGTCTTGTGCTTTATCACTTTCAAAGAGTTTAGACGGATAGCATTTGACTCTTAAACTCTTTCTTGCCGACAGTTCTTAGATTGTGGTGTCCAAGAAAATAACTTTTTTTTTCTGGGACACGAATCGTTACTTGAAACTCAACTTATTATGCTACGGGTCTACACTGTTTTATTTATGCCCAGTTAACCTGAACGCTGATTTTGGTGTATGGTTAGATATTTTTTTCTTAACATTTTATTGAAGAATTTATGGGTAAATTTGAGAAAAAGGCATTTATAGACGTCTATTCGAGTTGAAAAATATTAACGGTTGAGGTAACATAAAAAACAGCTTAAATTTTGTACTGTTGGCCTATATCTAGACCTAAAACTAAACTATTTGATTCAATTCGTTGCTGCCAGTTAAACATTCCCAAGCCAAAAAAAAAACAATCAATGTACCAAAATATAAACCCGATTCGTCTACTTAAACTTGATATTAAGATTGATACTCTAAGACTTCCGGAAGATAAAATAATCTATTTTTGTAGCTTAAAAAGATTGTGCTTTGAATTTCATTTTTGAAGAATATTTTTGGTCATGTTTCGCATGATGTTACTAATGCTAAATATACTCGTAGGCTTTGTTTGCAAAAAAAAACTCCAACCGTAGATCTTAGGCACTGTTTACACATGGCACTTTATTCGGCGAATTTTAATCTTCGACACTAAATTCATGTTGCACAATTGTTTACACTACGACACAAAATCCAGAAATTTATTCCTGAAATACTCCCGAACTTAAATTTTTATACCCGTATGGTGAAACCAAAGGGTATATTAACTTTGCCTTACCGTTTGTAACGCCAAGATCCCGTCATCACACACAAGTGGAATTTTGATACAACTGTTCGCCGTCAATCACCATACGGGTTTTCAATAATTGCCAGATTGACAATTATAGCTTTTGTTATGTTTCATATAAAAACGTCCGAAAAAACTCGAATTTTGCCAACTTTTCCTAAGCAATAGTTGCGTTTTTTTAATGTTCTGAAGCAGTTCAGAACAAGCTTTCCATACAAAATCCTGCACCACCTTTTCAGCTCGAACAGCGTTTGGAACAAAGGGAAATTTTATACGGTAATGTACGGTACTGAAATGCTGCTAACTTCAACATAATAAATCTGACATTTTATTCTCAATTGAGGATTTTCTGTTGGTGGTTTGTTGGTTCTGTTCGACAGCGAAATAGTTTTAATCATGGGAGATAGCGAATCGTGATTATATCAAGAAAATATAGCAGTAACGGACTATTGATGTAACCAACGTGAAGTTAGTTGCCATTCGAACTCGATGAAATTTCCCACTTACTTTGGATCGTTTTTTTAATGTTCCGTGTTCTAGAACATTAAAAAAACGCAACTAATGTTAGTCTGTGATACATGAATCAAATTCGCGCAACAAATTCTGAATAAAATTTACGGCGAAATTCAAGAAAAAATTGCAACTATAAACGGGGTCTTAGATTGTATTTTTCAATCATTTAAATATGATAGGTAATGAGTCACGACGATTCAAATCAAAATTTAACATGGAATCAAAATATATTTTTTTCCTTCAAATCCTAACCTTTATTTGGCCGTGATAAACCATACCATGAGTTTTAAAAACCGATTCAATATTCAATTCCACACCAAATTTGTATTTCTCGTGGAATAAGATTTTATATAGACATGTTTTGCTTTTCTTCATCGTCATGTGTTTATGATCATCTTATCTATTGAGAAAAATTTAATCTTTCTTTTCGGTTTTTGTTCGTTTTGGCATTTTCTGTACCATAAATTTTAATCGATCCATTGATGCCGGGAGCTTTAATCTGATGAAAATAATAATAAAAAAAAGTTCCCAACGCATACATATATCTGAATTTACCCAATAACCAATGTTAGATCGAATTCGGTTATATTTGTCGGGCAGTTGAATGAACCTATTTTGGTAACCTCTGCTTGTTTTTTTTTTTAAATAAAGTCTTATATTACACTTACGAATTCACGTATTTAATGAGATTTAACTGTAAATATTTCTAAACACAAAAAAAACTACAATCACGATGAGAACAACATAATTTTAATTGCGGTGCTAAATTGTAGAATTTCGCATTTTCGGTTTAGGCAAAACATTTTAAACGACACAAGAATAAAGTACGAATGGAATTTAGTTTTTTTCCCATAAAAAGCCTTTAAAGATGGCCAACAGGCAATGCTTAGGATAATTAATTTGAATATGTTAATTGCTGTAATACTATGTTCACACCGACGCAAAATTATGTAATTTTGAAGATTTTCGTAATTTTGAACGAAATCTTGCTCGAAATCACGAGATTTCCAGTACATTAACCTCAAGTTTTCAAAATCACTAAAAGTATGCAATTTCCACAAAATTAGGAACGAAATCAAGCAAAAACAATGGATACAACCCTGCATCACTTATTCAGCTCTCTTCAGCACATCAGTTTTGACATTTGTGCTGCATTGGAAAAATGGAAATATAAGAAAAAGAAGCCGTGTTCCGTACGCGAAGAGGATATATTAATAAACAACCTACGCGGGGCAACAAAAATGGACCTGTTTTTGATGCGATTAGATATGAAATGGAAAATAATTGTTTATTTTCATCATACTAATATATAAAAATGAGTTGGTGTCTGTCTGTCTGTCTGTCTGTCTGTCTGTCTGTCTGTCTGTCTGTCTGTCTGTCTGTCTGTTCCTCTTTCACGCAAAAACGGCTGAACCGATTGACTTGAAATTTAGCATGAGTGTCTGTGGTAGTTCTGGTTCCAACATAGACATACCGAAAAGTAGTGCGAGGGGTGGGGGGAGTAAGGGGAGGGGGTAAAGTGATTTCGAAACTTAGTTTTTGCGCTATGTTACTCTTTCGCGGGAAAACTACTGAACCGATTGGCCTGAAATTTGGCATAGATGTTCATCGGGGGTCCAGCCCCAACACAGACCCATTAGAAAGTAGCCCGAGAGGTTGGGGAAGTAAGGGGAGGGGGTAAAGTGATTTCGAAACTTAGTTTTTGCGCTATGTTACTCTTTCGCGGGGAAGCTACTGAACCGATTGGCCTGAAATTTGGCATAGATGTTCGTCGGGGGTCCAGCCCCAACATAGACCCATTAAAAAGTCGCCCGTTAGGTGGGGGAGTAAGGGGAGGGGGTAAAGTGATTTCGAAACTTAGTTTTCCATCTATGTTAATCTTTCGCGGGGAAACTACTGAATCGATTGGCCTGAAATTTGGCACAGATGTTCGTCAGGGGTCCAGCCACATCATAGATCCATTAAAAAGTAGCCCGATAGGTGGGGGGAGTAAACGGAGGGGGGTAAAGTAATACCGAATGCAAGTGCTGGAATTTTTTGTTAGTTTGTTAATCATTTTCCGAAGAAAAAAAACTAACGAGCAGCATGCAGGCTACCTAATTTTTAACCAACTGAATTTAGTTTTCCTAAGTTTTTTTTCTGTTCACGCTTTTAGCCGGGCAAAGCCGGGTCCAAATTCTAGTTACAGATAATTTCCATTTTAGTCTAAAGTGTCTAATTCTGTTTGCACATATTTCATCGATGTTTTGAATTGTATTATTCATCATATTACTAAAATTCATAGTAATCCTACACGAACTTCCTCGATCCATTTTTGAACTAACGTAGTTGAAATGTCAAACAGAATTACCTTAACCTCTGTGTGAACACTTTGGTTTAAGATCTATCATTTCGCAAAACAATTGTTATAGTTTTGAATTACTTGTGCATAAATTTGTAAAGATTGCATTCTTTAATTCAGTTTTTTAACAAAAGAAAAACTATAATTGCCAGGTGCCAATCGCCAAATACTCTATATGAGGACAGACAATTTTTTTTATTTGTGATCAACACAAAACTTTTCTCTGCAATAATTTGTTTCGGAAAAAATATGTAAAAAATAGTCTAATATGTTAAGAAACATACCATGCAACGACCATACTATCCTGAAAATCGTCCGATCACCGAAGTTAAGCATCATTGGGCACTGTTAGTACTTAGATGGGTGCATTTTTACTTAATAAACGCATAGATTGCAAAACTTTTTCAAAAAACCGAAAAAAAATATCAAAAAACCTAATCTTTTTGAAATATGTTGAAAGCCGTTAGAGATACGTATAAACTGTTAAAGCAAAAAATGCAGAAAATTTTATTTGCTATAAATTTGATTATATGCATTTTTTCATAAAAGTGCATAGTTTTCGACAGATTTTCAAAAAATTGATTTTTTTTCAAACAATATCGTGAGAATAGTAAGAGATACAAAAAAACCATTGAAGTAGAAAATGTAGAAAATTTTATATTCTTCAAATTTAGTTATATTCATTTTTTCCCAAAAGCGGATAGACCTCGAGAAACATTCAAAAAACGGCATTTTTCAAAAAAAAATTGTAAAGATTGTATAATAGCTACCGTCACTTTTCCAAAAGTTGATAGAAAACTACGATTTCCGTAAAACTTATTCACAAAAAATTTCAAGTCGCTAGCTCAACGCGTTCTCGAGATATGTACGATACGTAAACGGACAGATGCACGGGCATCCTCATAATTTTGCCTGAAACAAATTTCGTACTGATCAGAAAGTTTGTATCTGCCTACGGACTCAAGTCGGTATCCATCATGAATACAATACTTTCCCTCTATAGCAGAGGAAAGTAAAAACAAATAAGAGCTTTGTAAGAAATTTTTTTTTGGTTCATTTTTCTTTTAAGATTTACTGGAGTCAAATGTAACATGGTGAAGAATTATATTTCGTGCATCAAAAATCGTTCTAGTATGTTAGTAGAACAAGGTCTGCCACACCTTGTATTGATTTTGTAAAAAAAAAATTTTTTTAAAGATCTCAATGAAATGATTAAAGTAAAGTTCATATTGCCTAGAGCCAGTTGACCGATTAAGTAATAATTACAACGCAAAGGTTGTACAATTTGATAATGAAATCTTTCTGCTAAGATAGACAGTAAGTCACAAACAGCCTTACTGTACGTAAATTCGTTTCGTTAATATTTTCCAATTGGTGATATGTTTGCGATGATTATGATGATAAATTGCCAGAGATGTCGTAATATCATGAACTTTGTACATTATACAATTTTCAGCGTACATAAAAGGGAAACAGAATGAATTAGAAAATCGTTTAAAGGCAGGCAAACCTTCAAATCGATCAGTCGAAACGTAAAAATAAAAAAAAAATCCCATATCTCGTAATCTGGTGTCTAATATTACCTAATAAGCATCGATATTAAATTCAATTAAAAATTTGTTAACCTTTTCTATTATAATTAAAATGGGAGCAAAAGGTAAAAGTAAAAGGTAAATGTAAAATCTAGGGTGTAGCTTTCCTAAAAAAAATTACGGGAATTCCGTCGATATTTTCATAAACATTATTATTTTAGGATTTCTAAAATTTGGTTATTTATATAAGAAATGCTACACCTGCATTGTACTTAATATTATTTTCAATATTTCAATTTTCGATTGAAATCTGAAATTTCAATATTTCAATTTTCGATTTTTCGATCTGATAAGCAGTTATCGAGAGAATCGAGAAAACTTGGAAAATTGGCTGTAAGGCAAATTATCCGCAAACGTAAAATAAGTCAAATAAATTCGCTTCCCTCAAGAAACAATGTCTTTGAAAATAAGACAAATTTACTTATACTAAGGAAAAATCATCAGGCTTCTTCTTTAACCCTACAATGTGCGATTTTTTACTTTCTTATACGTAGTATAATAAAGTATTGTATTCATGAAAACTTTCGACCTCTTAATTTTGCCTGAAAAACATTTCCCGAGCACTGCTGAGTCAATTGGAGTATTATTACAAAAATGTCTTTCTGTGTGATGTCAGTCTGTCAGTCTTTTAGTCTTTCTATCAATCTGTCTGTCACTATGTGTACAAGATTTCTAGAGCCATAAAATTTTAAAGCCAGGACCCGTATTCTAGAACTCGTATCGAGTCAAATCTCTACCAAGTAGTACAAAAAGCGATTCTTGAACTCGGAAACGAGCGATCTCTCTCAAAAGATAGTTTCAGATTCATATTGACCTCACTCGGCAGGCTAACGTCACCGAGTATTTACTCGCAAGAAATCGCTCGTTTCCGAGTTCAAGAATCGCTTTTTGTACCACTCGGTAGAGATTTGACTCGGTACAAGTTTTAGAATAAGGCCCCAGGTTTGGTCCTGGAATGGGACAATCCTGTCAACTTTTTGTGGAAATCTGTTAACCGGAAGTAACCAAAATGGCGGCTTTTTACAAATCGCAATTTCGTTTTTTTGTTATTTACTTCGAAACTACGCGTTTTTCAGTAGTCTTATGTATCACAAAACTTGGATAACATTTTCTACATTTTTTGTATATTACTAGAACTCCGTCTCTCAAACCGTTATCGAAATATACCGTGATTTAAGAAAAATCAGCCTTTTGCGATTATCTCGAAAAATAACGGGTTTTTGGTGGTTTAATGTATAATGTGAATTGAAGAGAATAATATTTGCCATAATTTGGTCTTTCACATTAATCCGATATCTTTTACCGTTATCGAGATATTATCATTGGCTGCGTTCAGACGAGTAAAATAATATATTTTTGCGAATTGCTTGCAAATTAACGGTTTTTCGAAAAAAAACAGTTAGTAGCAGAATTAAAGGTATTAAAATTCTCTACATTTTTGCCTTTTATTGGCTGTGTTCAGACGAGGTTGAAACTGGTTGAAGTCAAGCAAGTTACTCTGGGTGAAAAAACCTGCTTGCGTTCTCACGTAGTGTTTTTCAACTTTTGCACTGCAGTATATTTACACATGCTATGTCAATGTGTGCATGTAGCAAGAAAAATTTTGTGAACCCCCACCATTGAACTCTATGTGTGTATGTGTTTTCAACCAAGTTCACCCGGCCTAGCCAGCAGGTGAATTCCCCGCATACACCCGATAGCGTCTGGCCCGTAAAATCGAGTGGAAACTTGGTGAAGTCAACCAGTTTCAACCTCGTCTGAACGCAGCCATTATAAATCGAAATCTTTTACGTCGATTTTCCAACAAAGCCAAAGTAATCAGTATTTGCATTCCCAGACAAAGCAATTAGGCATAAATTGAAAACCGACTTAAGGTGTTATGGCTTTTTGCCACAGATTTTAAACCCCCAAAAAATTAATACCTTTGAAAAAAAATCTTTTAACGACCGAAAATTAAGGAGCTGAAATTTTTTAAAGGTTTTCTAAATCCTCCTTGCTAGCTATGCGACTGTATGCAATTTACTACAGTAAAAAAACATCCAAGAAGAGATTACATAGTTTAGACATTTCTTCGAAATTATCTTAATGTTATGCAACTTCAATGAAAACAAATAATTTGCTTCCTTTGTGTACTTTTTGGATCTCTGGCCAAATTTCAACAAACATATTTTCATCACGGCATCAATCTTTTGAGTTTATTAAAACAAACAAACTCATAGTAAACAATACTTTAATTGATTTTAATTCTGTCTTTTGTTGTTTAGCTTAGGTGAACTAAAAGGAAAAAAAAATCTGCAACGAAGTAAACAAAATTTCGGCTCCACTCCAAGTTTGCTGGAATTTTTAAACAATTCAAGTCAGTTGAAGCGAATTAATAAATGCATCTTTGATACCCAATGCGAATGATTCAAAACATAATCTCATGGAAGGTATGGCATGACTTTTGTAAACAGTGGAAATAAAAAAGAAATATTGTCATGTAAGCAAGATGCCCTAAATTTAAAAGATCTAAAGAGTTGAAAACTTTCATTTCAAATACACGCTTATGTTCATAAAAACCTCGAGGGTACATTTAACCCAGAAATAGATCATCATGCCGTGAAACTGAATTCATTAGAAAATTCCTTTTTCGGATATTTTGTAAGGCCATTTATGATATCAACATTGAACCGACAACTCATAAAAACTATTTACATTACAATCGAGTAAAAGTCTAAAGCGCCTGATCGTGTTTTGTTGTGCATTTTATGAGGTAATCCAATATATATTTCATCATTTAAAAAAAAGCAGCAAAGACTTCTAATCCATAAACAGAGACAAACCCCATACACATTTTATAGATAGATGTTTTATAATATAAATATGTATGAAATTAAATATTTTTATAATAAAATGCACACGATCAGTGTACGAGTTCAACTATGGTAAGATCGGTTCTTGACAATGACACCATGAATAATGCATGAAACTGACGAGAAGTTATGTTATTTATTTCTGAGAACAAAGACACGTATAGAAATTGCACACTTTATAGAATTTACAGAACAAAAAACTTTTCGAGATAGGCTAAAACTAGTTTTCTATCTGAATTAGTCAATTTAAAGTCGTCTTGCCTTTGTGTACCGATAACCACCATCCGTTAAGCTTATCAACATAAGTTGAACCCCTTTTCCCATATATTGACTAACGATTAAAGATTAACTTACCTTTGGACATGCAGCATGTCTTCGATGTATATTAGATACTTTTTCAAAAAAAGCCACTTCAAAAAAAAAAAACTATCCCGTAAACAAATTAAAGTTTAACGACTTCTACTATTGGAATTGATCTTTATGGAAATCTCAAATAATTTCCTAATTTAATGTAATTACCAAAACTCCTACCTAACCATAAATAAACGTTACGCGTTAAATATTTTGAGGAATTTAAATTTGGAAACACTTTTTTAAGAATTTCTGAATTTGTGATTATGTTTCACCCAACCTTTTTTTATTAATCATATTTGAGTTTTAGTATAAAAATTTCCACATAAGAGGCAATGTATGAATAGCTGAATACCGATTAAATTGGTGATGATGTCGTTTTCATGACGTTTTTATGAATCCGAAATTTGTTTTCAGTCATCAGACAGATCAAAGCCAAATTTAGTTAATGCGAACGAATTTTCGAGAATGCAAAGCTGAACAAGTGAATTTCGACGGATGAGTCACTGATTGGATCATACCAAATGCAATTCGGAAGATAACATAACCAGTTTTTTAGCGACAAAAAAAATTTGTTTTTATTTTTGTGTAAACGAAGACCTTTAGCCACTTGAAAAATATGACATGATACTGTGGTTGTTATACGAGCTATAAATGCATAATGAAATTTGAAAATATTAGGGGTATTCACACTTGCTATCAAAATAGCTCGTCGTAAAATATTAGTATTTGTTCAAATTTTGCTCCAAACCGTGAACGTATTTTTTCATGGCTGTAGGAAAATCGAAAAGATACCCATATTTTCCCTCACACGCTTTTTCTTTTCGGAAACCACTCAAATTAAACTGTAGAACAATTTTGAAAAAAATTGTGTATTATTGGTATTCTGTTAATGGATTTCGAAAGATAATTTCGAGCTGAAAAACGTTGCCGAATAATGCACATTTCTATGACGTCAATTTTTTTTAGTAATTGGTCCTTAATGTGTTCTTAAGGATTTTTTTTAAGGATTTATCATTCAAAAATTCACAGAAATTTCTGTTATCATCGTAGAAGGATAGTTTTTAGCTTATTTTGAAGGTAATTAGCTCTACTATCATTTAAAAATACCATCATAAATAATTCAAAAAAAAAAAATCTAAAAGGATAATGGAAATGTCCTTTATTTGACTTAATTGCCTTATAACTCCTAAATATCTCGACTTACGCTAAAATATCCTAAGGCGAAATTGTAACACATGTAATTTACTACAAAATATTTCGTTACATTTGTTCTCGTAACATTCACTAAAAAGAAGATATTTGCGAAAATTCATTTGTATGGGCTCTCATATGTGAATTCACGAGTAAAAAATAACGAGTAAAAAGCCCAAATTTTTCATAAATACACACTTTCTCTCTGTCTTGGAGAACTATGCCAATATTTTAATTTCTTAAGATTTCTTAATGGTATCAACCAAGACCCTCTACATACAAAGCCATGCACTAAGAGAGTTACTACCACATATACATGGCCAAGTAGGGTCGCTGATGAATTGTCTAACATGGTGCCGGCATGAAGTTTCCGAATTTTCTTGCGGTTCTTTATCAATTAGTTTCCTATATTATCGTTTAAATAAATTTGGAGGGAATGAAAATGAAAACAAAAAGCATTTTCGTTATTTTTTTTTGAAATCAAAACAAATTTACATATAATGGAAAAAAAATTGAGTACCTATGGAATTCAAAAATATATCGTCAGCTTAAACCGAAATTATGCTTGAGCAAAAAAAACCTTGTTAAATCATTTTAATTCTCATTTAAGGAAAACCGAGTTTTTTTTAAATTAGGCTCAGTTTTCTTTAAATGAAACTCAGTTATCTTGAAATGGAAATTACAATGATTTAACAAGATTTTTCTGCTCTTCTGTAAAATTTGATATTTTGGACTTAGCACAATTTCACTTTAAGCTGATATTTAAAACAATCACTTTTTTATTGTAATAATGAATGACAATAACGGACAAAGTGGATTTGTATTTCGAATTACAGCACGGCACGTATTAAACGAACGAATCACAAAATTTACTACATCTCTATTAAATTAGTTCATGTCTTTTTTTAAATGCTTTCTGGAACCATTTTCAACGAAAAAAGTCATGGTTATTGATTTACTGTTGTTCACTTCCTGGCCCACAAAGGTTAAATTGAATATTACAAAAATCGAAATACCCTTGGCAGAAAAGTGCAGTAAATAAGTCTCAGGAGTCTCCTAGCCCATGTTGCTTCCCCTGTCACAGCCCCTGCTCCTAGTCTTGTAGTGGATTCTTCGATCAGCCAATCAATCCTAAAATTAAACGCAAAATACCTGCCTTTTTTAAATAAATTTATACTTATCTGTGCAATACAATCTGTTGGTAATAAGCAGCCTTTTCCAATCCGTTTCCCGCAGCCCAATCCAATGGCGTTTATTTTAGCTTGTTGAGTTGTTTTTATTGCTGAAGTTGCACTGAAAATCTTAAATAACCTCTTTTAGGTTAGGAAAGATTTCGGCAGTATTTCTTTTTATATTCACAATTATCAAACAAAACACAAACGATTGTTAGTACTCCACACATTTAATTTATATATTTCCACCGATTAAACTCTGAAAACTTGATAAAATTATTTATAACAAAGAAAACAAATCGAACTTTACGTGCGGTTTCCCATGTGATTCTGACAGTAGGGTTGCTACTTGACACTACTAGTGCACACATAGAAAAACTTTTGCATGGCTTTATATGTAGAGGGTCTTGTATCAACACAAACAATCTCTGAAAGTTTCATTTAGTATTTATTCCAAAGGCATTCGTTTGTGGTCGTTAATGATTTCTTGTAACATGAGTTAGCAGGGATGGGACAAGAATTCTTGGGTCAGCTTATCACACTTTTTGATGCCAGTGAACTCCCCTGAAAGTTTCATGCTAATCAGTTAAGTTATTCCCGAGTTATTGGCGAATAGATAGAAAAACAGAAAGTAATATACATAAATCGAGGAAACTGGTAAGAAAGAAGGGGAACCTTGAGTTGACCAGTTGTCTAAAGGTACCGCTCCACATGAGAGTAAATACGCGAGTAACTCTCAAAAACACTCGAGAGTTTTGACAGCTCGCAGAAACTAGCTCGCCAGTTTTTGCGAGTTTCTGCGAGCGACTTTCTGCGAGCGACTTTCAGAGACGTGTTCGTTTGCGGGTAGCTGCTATCGAGAGGTTCTCGCCGGCATTTACTCTCATGTGGAGCGGCACCTTAAAACTCGCCCATTGACGTTAGTAAGCTGCCCTGAAAGTTTCATCCAAATTGGTTTAGTGGTTCTCGAGTTGCAATTGAAGAGACAAACAGACAGACACACTAGCCTACTATTATACAAAAAATATTAAGGAAAATGTTAACACAAAACCATTTTTTCAAAAGAATAATTTTATTTAAATGAATTGACACTTTTTCTTTGGATTCATTGGTGAGCCCAATGCACAATTGAATTCTTTGGAAAATTCCGGGAGATTAACAATAGTTCCAATAACACGATATTTCGGCGGCGTGTGTTCATCCTCGAGGTCAGCCGGCGTGTAATCACAAAAACTTTGTGCATAACTAACAAAAAATAATTGCGTTGCGGTCAAGTTGAATCCCGGTAACAACTCGCTCTGCTCGAAAGTACTATTTTGATTGAGCAATGCTTTATAAGCAGTATAAGCTAATTCGAACCCTCCCAAATCCGCAATATTCTCACCCAATGTGGTCACACCATTGATGTTTTTTGAGATTTCGTCATCGCTAACTTCATAGGTGGTGTACTGGCGCGCTAGACACATCGAGATGGCAAAGTACTTGATGACCGTCGAAAGGTTGAATTTATGCTTGGAACGATCGGCTTTATACAAAAAGTGATTGATATCGAAGGCATGAATCAATTCATGGCCCAATGTGGCTCCATAGTTGCCGTAGTTGACCCATGCTGGGAAATACAAGTGGTAGGACGGGGGTAAAATGTATCCCAAGGGAAATATCCGTGTTGAGGCTGAGCTGTCGTAAAATGCATTCACTTCAATTGCAGAATCCTTATCCTCCTCATATTTACCGAGTTGTGCCAATTTCTCTCGAATCTCTAGTCGTTTGAATATTATAGCATTTCTCCAATATGTGTCCGGTTCGATGGAAATGTTTTTGTATCCATTTTTTAACTCTTCGATTAGAGCTTCTTTATCCTGAATTCCTATCTTTGCGTCAGTATTATTCACTTTCCCAATGAGGGAGGATTTCGCTGCTTCATTTAACCACGTGGCGTTTTGCAAATGCCCAATAAATTGCTTGTCGATATTTACAATCATACTTCTTACATCATCTTCGATGAAACGATTCATGTATCGACGCAGAAAAAGTGCATTTAGTGCCGGCTGCATTACAGAGTAGATGGGATCGTAGCAAAAATCTGTACGACCTTCATTAAATTTTTTTAAATTCTGAAATGAGTCCAGATCTGGACTGCTAGCTGTGATTTCTAGCAGCATGAAACCCATTCGGAAAAATAGATAATTACGTAAAACAGATTCGGAATTGTAATCCAGAACAGTATCTAAATCTTTTAAATATTCCATGTTCCTCACATACACTTGATTAGATGAATTCACATCGCCATTGTACAAAACTTCAAAATACTGTGTTATGTTGATTGTCTGTAATTCGGAGTCGATTTCCTCAAGTGTTAAATACGAAGGCTCTGAATCTTCGGTATTCGTTTGTAATGATATTTCATCTAGTGTCATTTCGAATTCAATTATTTCACTTGCAATGTGCGGTAAATTTTCGGAATCTGCACCGAATATCTTGAAAATCTTTTGAATTATTTCACGATATTTTGCTCGTTTTCTTAACTTTGTTTTGATATCCTTTGATTTTAGATCAAGTTTTTCCAACACGAGATCACTTTTGCCCAAGTAAAACTCGTGGACTTCATCATTGTCTTTTTCGATGGACGCACTGAAAAGCACATTCACACCGAGAAGTCTTAAATTGGCTGTGAAATTCATCCAATCAAAATCGAGTTCGGTTAAATTGAAATTTTCTAATGAGATTCCCAAGAATTCTTCAGCAATTTCCACAGCTGGCTTAAATCCAGCTTCCTTTATTGTTTCCAAATCCATACAAGATTTATAAAAGTTCCGTGCCTTGTTTTCAGCATCACTGTAGCTCCCTTTTAACTCATCATCATCACGAAAGTACGAATTCTCGGTATCTTTCAGATCCTTATTGTCTTCTTCCAATAGCAACTCTTTTAATGTCTTTGGAATTTTATCCTCAATCAAGTCCGTTGAGCTGCTATGCGATTTAGCCGTCTTTTCGAAATTACCACAGGAGTATTCATGGAAGTCGTTGCATGGATCCACGGTGGTTTTCATAAATTGCCTCATAATGCTGCCAATTGATTTCCGAATACTATCGTAGGTTGAATTTTGTTGCCAGAGAAGGTCATATTGCGATCGAAATGAGGGCTTCTACAAATTACACAATATTTAAATAATAACATTTTCAACTATTTTAATTACTTTCATAATATTGTCGTACCTTTTTCACAGCTTTACTTGCAACAGAGTCGTTTACACAACAACACACCAGACACAACATTAAAATTAACAAAAATTTCGCAGACAACATTGTCAGCTAGAATTTGTTTATAGCGCAAAATAACAATTTGAACTGATAGAATTTCGTTCTTGTTAATGAATTTAAGAAGTAGCATCAATGATAATTTAATAATGACTTTATTTGTATGGGTAGATAGTCATGCTCATGTTATAACACAAGCGACAGCAAGGTCAGTTAAGCCAGGCTGAGATAATTTTTTACAGATTTTCGATCATTTTGCAGTTTTTTTATTTGCATATATCCGCTGTTTGCCATTTCGACCTTGACCGGACCACCTATCAGTTTCTATAGCGCTAAAAACTACATACTATTATTTTTGTTTTTAAAAAAAACCATTTGTTAAAATTATATAATTTTTTTCTAAATAATTTTAAAGACAACTACAAAAGCCGGTTTAATTTTTATAAAATCGAAGTGAATTATTTCAGTGAATTCAATTACAGGTCATGAAAAGAAATCCTAATTTATGCGAATTTCCAACTTTTTAGCCGCTTAAAATTCAACCGTTGGGGATGGTTCGATATTTTAATTTTAATTTTTCGAAGTGAATTCCTGAAAAAAGAGTTGTTTGTGGCCCGAAATTGTGTTAGTGAAAATAGTTTTGTTGCAATCCCTCGGTATCTGGTAAAGTAAAATTGTGCCCATCATTTTTCTATTGCTATCTCCAGATCAATTAAAAAAGTTTGCTAGGCAAAGGGACAGGAGAGAGAAAGCCTGTGGTTTACGCTTAACGATGAAAGAAGCTTTATGTTCGGCCTTCGGCCCCGAACATTACGCGGCCTCCGCCCGCACGTTTAACACTGGAAGAGCTAAGTTTCGAAATCACTTTACCCCCTCCCCTTACTCCCCCACCTCTCGGGCTACTTTTTAATGGGTCTGTGTTGGGGCTGGACCCCCGACGAACATCTATAGCTCGATCCAGACTACACGATGTACGGGGTACGAGGTTGGGTCGTACCCCGAACATCGAGTGTTTGGATGGGAAATTTGCACATGGTTTCACCTAGTGAGTAAAATCAGAAGCTGTTTGATTATCCTCGTACGTGGTAACCGCGTACACGAATGAGCAAAACCCTGTGCAGTGTGGATGCAGTTCCATGTACGAGGAAACCAAAAACCTCGTATCTCGTACCCCGTACATCGTGTAGTCTGGATCGAGCTTATGCCAAATTTCAGGCCAATCGGTTAAGTAGTTTCCCCGCGAAAGAGTAACATAGCGCTAAAAATAAGTTTCGAAATCACTTTATCTCCTCCCCTTACTCCCCCCACCCCTCGCGCTTCTTTTCCGCATGCCTATATTGGAACCAGAACTACCACAGACACTCATGCCAAATTTCAAGTCAATCGGTTCAGCCGTTTTTGCGTGAAAGAGGAACAGACAGACAGACACCAACTCATTTTTAAATATTAGTATGATGATGATTGTATCGTGTTAAGTTTACACATTTTCACAGAAAACTTTTTTTTTCAATTTCAAGTGAGAATAAAATCTTTTAAGAAAATTTTTTTAAATATTTTTTGTGGAGTTTTAAACTCTTCGAGGTTTAAAAAAAAGAACTGACTCCATCAGCTGCCATTTGGAATTTACTTTTTCGTTCTTTTTCATTTTGTTTGTTTATTTCTGTTGGCTTTTTTTTATTATTTGGCAAAATTGAATGGAAAAAATAACTGCATTTTCTTTTTGGTTTTTGAAGTTGTGCTTTGATCCCAAAAAAAAAAATAGATAACACTACCCGTCAAAAACCTTTTTTTTGTGCTGCTAAAGATTTTTGTGTCGCTGATTTTGAATCTGCAAGTGGTTTGGCCAGATTGGCTCTAGTTTTTGAGAAAAACCCGAATTTTTTTTTTTAATTTTTCTTGTTGCTGTGAATATTTTAATAATTTTAGGGTAAGTTGACATCACTGAATCCGAATCTGAAATTCGTTTTAGTTTTTGAGATTTGGCAAAAAAAAAAGAATGATTGTTCTTAAGAACGCCCATATTACTAGAAAAAAATCAAATCTCAAAAACTAAAGTGAGTCCGGCTAAACGATTTTCAGATTCTGATTCATACCGCTTTTAATTACCCTAAAAAGATTGAAATATCCACGGCAATAATAAAAAAAATAAATAAATGAAATTAAAAAAATTCAGTTTGTATGGATTTTTTTCGAAAAAAAAATAGTTTTTGGGCTTTTCTCAAAAACTAGAGCCAATCTGGCCCAACAACTTGCAGATTCGGGATCAGCGACGTCAAATTATCATTAATTGATTGTAAAATCTTTAGCAGCAAAATGGCTTTTGTGCAGTGTAATTGATTAAAAAAAGGAATATTGGGCGAAACATTTTTCGGGAATTTTTGTTGCTAGGCCCCAGAAGAATGGTGTTCGGCCCTGGCAACCGTATCAGGAGTGTTATTCCGTAACTTGTTTCAAGCGTTTGTTTCGAGTTAGAAGAAAAAGTAGTATTCGCGATCTCTGTTTCGCTCTGTCATTTATCTTGATCGTAACAAAGACAGCGAATATTACTTTTTCGTCTAACTCGAAACAGACGCTTGAAACAAGTTACGGAATACCACTCCAGGTTCTACTATTCAACCATCAAACATTTTACTTTCGCTTTAATAGTAATTTACTCGAAAACGATTCATTTTTTTGACAAAACAATTTGTTTGCATAAAATGTGTTTAGAATATAACTTTACACAAATTTCCCATACGTCACAATCCAATTGCAGCAAATTTTTTATAAATCCAAATTACTCCAACTAGAATTTTTCAAAATCACGTTCAATGATCCACCTATTGCTTTTAAAACAAAAAAACGCGTCAAAATCGATTGCTATTTTCTGGTACAAATAGATGTTAAGATTTTTTTTTCAGATAGTGACTGGGCAAATTAAACTTTCAAACAGTTTTGTGTATTATTACATATTTAACAGAACAGCAAATTCAATAGGTCAAATTTGATAAATCTGAAAATCTTAACAGAAAAAAATAATGCCTATTTTAAGCGCGTACGACCCAAAGGTGAAATTTTTGCAATTCAATTGATATGTATGAGTAATGAGCTGGCAGACCAATGTGCAAAATTCAAACTGGTTATCTCTATTACCATAATTATTTATAAATAATTTTTCACTTCTAAAAATCTTTTCATTGCAGATAAGAATTTGTAAATTTTATGCAGGAGTTGATAATCTCACAGAATATTGTATAATATTTTAAAAATGGAATGGTAATGACCTTTATATGTTTACTCAGATAACTGATCGACTGCGATGATCTTAAAAACCAGGCGAAATCTTGGCTATTCAAAAATAAATTTGAATTCAGTTAAAAATAAACTTTTGGAGTGTCGAAAGTGAACTTTTAAGTATGCTGCCATCAAAACGAATTTTTATTTTCCTACTTTTAGGATGTTTACTCATTGGAGGCTCAGCGATGGATCAAGTAATTTTTAAATTTAAATGATTGAAAATAAATTCGCTAATTGATTGTTTTTTTTTCTAGAAAGAATTCGATGAGCTGTACGATATTATTTTAATGCCGAATGTTTCAGCCGATATGATTAGGAAAACTATGGATAAATTGGTTTTGGCGATAATGAATCCATCAGCTGATCCTTGTGAGGATTTTTATGAATTTTCATGTGGAAACTGGAGAAATGTCACTCAAGGTAATCAGGGATTTGTTTCATTAGTTCAGAAAAAGGTGTATTCGACTTTAAAGAATATTTTATTGGAGGACATTGTGGAGATAGCGGACAGCGAAATGGAAGAATCCTACTTTTCAGATTATACAGCTCTAAGACAACTAAGCAGTGCGGAGATCAGTGCCAAAAACTATTACAAATCATGTATGAATGTTCAGAATATTAGGGAGAATGGACTCCAGGACGCAAAAGATTTTATTGCATCATTTGGAGAATGGAAGACTGATCAAGATATGGAATGTGATTGGGTGGAATTGATGGGAAATCTTCAAACGATGGGACAAAATGTCTTCTTGCGGAAATACATGTTTTTCAACTACATTTCGTATCCATTTTTTACACCACGAATTGCACCAGGTGACATTATTATAAATCGAAAACTTCTGTCCGACAACAATCTCGCGGTACGTTTACAAGCAATTTCTGATTATAAACGTTTTGTTGAATCAATCTTGAAATTATTTGATGTGAATGAAAAAAGTGTTATGGTTTTAACAAATGATATTGTCCACACTGAGTTAATGCTAGCAGGAATTCCTAAGTCGGTGCAACCACCTGCAGATTGCACCGAAGTATCTCTGAATACGTTACAAGAAAATTACACCCGAATCGACTGGAAAAGATATTTCGCCATAGTCCAAAATACAACAAACTTCAAAGACGACGACGATAACATTATTTTGTGTGAACTCGAATATCAAACTTATTTAAATGAAATTTTAATGCAAAAATCGGATTCGTCAATTTGGAATTATCTTATGTACAGAATGGCTTACATGCTGCTGCCCTACATCGATAACAGTTCAATCGATTTACGTGAAAAGTTTAATGTGCCATTGGAAGATAGATCAGAATTCTGTTTCAGTGTTTTAAAGTCGGAAATGAGTGCTGTTATGGACACTTTACTTTTAAGAAAATACTTTAGAAAATCAGTATTAACTGATCTTGGGAAAATGATAACCGATATTGATGATCAATTCGCAATAATAGTAAATCGAAGTACAATACTGGATGATTTAGCGAAGCACTTTATAATTGATAAAGCTTCCAATATGAGCTTCGGATTAGGAGTGGAAGATAAGAATTTTCTCATTGATAAATTGGAAACATTTTTTGCGGGATTGCAGATTACAGATAGCAAATTTGGGATTCAGAATATGGTAACTCTGCAAAAGTATTTATTTCAGACAAACCAAGAGCTAATTGGACAAAAAAAGAAGTATGATGGTAATGGCCTGAATTTTATAGCATACTATAATAGAGGAGGTGCGAACAGGCAGTTTTCAACAGCAACACTACTTCCACTTACTTATCACGAGCATTTTCCCGGCTGGATGAAATACTCAAGACTTGGAGCTATTGCTGGTCATGAACTTATTCACGGTTTCGCTTTAAGTGACATTTTAAGGCAAACTGATTACAGAAGAACAATGCCATATAAACTAGGAACATTGATTAATCTATTCGGTCAGGCAGTATGCTTGGCAAGACATTATAATTCAATACCGATTGATGGAACACCATACACCGTTAATGGTATCAAAACTCTATCGGAGAACACAGCCGATTTGGGGGGTATACATATTGCATATGCGGCCTATAAAAAATGGATCAACGAAAATATTGAATTTTCTAGTGATGAAAAAATTGAAGGATTTGATCTAAACCCTGATCAATTGTATTTTGTTAATTTTGTGCAGTTGTTCTGTGAGAGTCGAGAACACAGTCTCAACGACCCACACTCACCCAAAAATGTTCGTGGTCCTACAGTGTTGAAACTTTTTCCAGAATTCGCAAAAGCATTCCAATGTCCGAGTGACTCGCCAATGAATCCAGTTAAGAAATGTAATTTTTTCAATTAAAAAATAAACAATATTTTGATTAAGGTTTTTGGACAGTCGAACCTGGATAAGCAGGATCTCACGGGATCGTCTCACGGATCCCACTTATAGAGAATTTCCACTTATCCAGATTTGACTGTATATAGATTTGTTTCATTCGATCATCTATAGACCAGGTCCAGTTCGATCTTACTCTATTTATATATCGGTTTTGTGGCCATATCATGTGAAAACGGCTCGATTAAATTTCATGAAATTCGGTATGTAAATGACTGTAGCGGTATTGTGATTGGCAAGTGAGAAAAAATTTTCCGTGGGAAAACTGAATAAGTGAGTTTTTTCATTATTTGGTATTGAGATCACAAATACGTAAGCATTCCACCGTGAAATCTCTCACCGCTAAATGTCAAAAAAACCGCCACCTATTTTGGACGTGTAAACGAGAAGTGAGTCTATTTGGGCGAAATAAATGAAAGCAAAAGCGGTTGGTTTTAATGTTATTTCTTTTATTTGAAACTAGTGGAAATTGCATTCTACACATTATAACAGACAGAGAAAAGCTGTTATAAATTTTACATGTGAAATTTTATCATCATCATCATACTAATATATAAAAATGAGTTGGTGTCTGTCTGTCTGTCTGTTCCTCTTTCACGCAAAAACGACTGAACCGATTTACTTGAAATTTGGCATGAGTGTCTGTAGTAGTTCTGGTTCCAACATAGGCATACGGAAAAGTAGCGCGAGGGGTGGGGGGAGTAAGGGGAGGGGGTAAAGTGATTTCGAAACTTAGTTTTTGCGCTATGTTACTCTTCCGCGGGGAAACTACTGAACCGATTGGCCTGAAATTTGGCATAGATGTTCGTCGGGGGTCCAGCCCCAACATAGACCCATTAAAAAGTAGCCAGAGAGGTGGGGGAGTAAGGGCAGGGGGTAAAGTGATCTCGAATCTTAGCTCTTCCTCTATGTTACCCTTTCGCGGGGAAACTACCGAGCCGATTGACCTGAAGTTTAGCTCCAACATAGACCATGAAAAAAAAATTGAAAAAACTTAACCCGGCAATGACGGGTATGCAAGCTAGTATCTAATAGAATGTGCAAAATAAATCCTGGAACACCAACTTTGATCTAGAGCAGGTGTCGACAATAGGCGGCCCGCGGTCCGGAGGTAAAATAAATGGACCGCCAAAAATATTTTTCTTTAACGCTTTATCATTTATATTATATTCTATTAAATAGTTTACCTTAAACGGCTTAAACTGTGTTTTTAATACGAAAACAAATAAATTTATTAACTACCCAAGGAGCACAAAAGGTCGTAAAGTGGTCGTCGCGACTTTAGTTTCGTGACTGTACGGTTGCGACGACCACTTTACGACCTTTTTTGCTACTTGGGTAATGTTTAAGTTTTTTTGGACCTTGAAATTTTTTTTTTTTCAAATTATTCGGACCTCCATGGAAACTAATTGCTGACCCCTGATCTAGAGAATCCTTTATATTGTTTATAACACAAAATATGTAACTACTTGGCTTGAGTCCAGTTAAAATTTGCAAAACAGCAACCAAAAATAACTTTGAGATTTAAATTTCTGATATTCTGTAAGAGATTTGTATTAAGTGGGTACTAGATTTCACTTGGTAAATCACAACACCGAATTGTTCAAAGGTGAAGTGGAAATGAATAGGCGAGAAATCTCACGCGTGAGTTTTTTCACTTTGTTTCAGGTTGAATCACAATACTGCTCCTGATATGTCTAATAGTAAAAAAACTATATGGTTTTTTTATTTCAACAATCCCTTCCCTTTACCCCCATAACTTTTTTGCAATTCTCTCAAAAACGGTGGGTTATATAAAAAAAAGATTGCCAGATTACAAAATAACAAGATATATATAGTATGATGAATCGTGCTTCAATAATTCTTAAATCACTTCATTATTTCGGAAATTTAAAACCCATTTAAAATTTCGTTTCATTTCTAACATCGTTAAATTGAAGAGAAAAGATTTTAGAACAAATTAAAGCTATCTCCTAAATCATGTTTTTTTAAGAAAATTGCACATCGAAAGCATTTCAATAGATTTGAATATACAAAAAGAATAAACGTTTTCTTTCTCAAACGATGAAACTTCAGCATCAATAGACCAATTTGAACTTAATCACTAAATGTGTTGCCTCAATAAATAGAACAATGCCTTTCTTCTTGATTCTTTAGCCGCGTATTCTTTGAGCTAATAAGAAAAAGGGTTGAATTCTTGCGAATAACATTTTAAACAACAAAAATGATGACGGTCAAGCAGCATAGTCTTATCATCCCGCTTAGCAAAAGATACACTAAAAACAGTCAACAAAAGGTATGAAAAGCAGAAAATTTTTACCTGTTTTTGATGTGGCCGAAATCGAATTCCCAGAAGATGCTGCTGCTGCTAGACAAAAGTCTACTAGAGAGATGGCCAAGGTTAATCCAATATTAAAAGGAGTTCCTATGCAAAATATTTGACACGCATCTATATATCCCATGCTTCTTTCACTTCCATATCCTTCACAATACCCAACGAAAGGAAATCTCTTCCTTGGCAAAAAGAAACACAAAACATTAACTAGTAATCTTACTTTGCCAAATTTCTTATTCTTTTGTTTCGCGGTAACACGATTTTTTTTTCACAATTCACTTACGGAATTCCATGTTGAATGGTATGATCTTTAGGACAGACCTTATATTCACATGTCACTATGCACTCTTTTTTTATTCTTACACTTTATTTCTTATCTTAACCTTATTTGACTCCAATTAAGAGTCAGTAATTAACGCAACGGTCAGAACATCATAATAAAGTGAAAACATAGCCAAAATGAGCAAAGGGGACAATAATTAATTCCATAACATTATTCCCGTTTTGTCTTTATACCGAGATGCGATGTTGAATTTGTCGCTTCTACGCCAACAATGTGATGTGATATTCTTCATTCATTGACGACCATGGGGGTCTTCTGTCTGGTTTACCCCCCAAAAATCGTTCACCAAAAATATCTTCGTCACGTACTTATATTCTCTGTCGAAGGAGGTAAGATTCGCCTTGAATTTGGTTTTATATTCCTCCTTGTTGGATTGCAGTGGCAATCATAAAAAATCATAATACGCAGAACCGAAAAAAATGGGAATTAATGCAAACGATGTTGCATATGTAAGCCAAATATAAATATTCAAGTCACACATATGTTTCGCTCATGTTCTTCAATCACCTCTTCTAAATCCCAAACAAAATACAAAAAAAACGAAATCCGAATCCTACGTCAGCCGTTAACTTGACTGATCACTCGATAGGAGCTAAATGATCACATTTGATCTTTAGCGAATGCATAGAAATTTTTTATTCAGAAACACTGAGGATCGATATTAGAGCAAAAGCGAAAAACCCGTAAAGAACTGACAAAAAAATCGTGAAATGTTTCGAAGCTTGAGCTAAAGTGAACTGACGAATTGGCCAAGTAGAAGCAACTTCGAACCTCTGTTTGAAAACGTGTTCCCACCAACTTCCATATGCCTCGACTTAATCAAGCTGAGAAGAAAATATTATCTTGAATGGCAATCATGTGCTCACGACAAAGAGTCGAATCCCATTCCATGTGATTCATGTGCTACGGAAGTCCAGAAGAACGATCTCATAGTTGGGTTTAGTGTGCATCTAATGAAATTCGTTCTCAAAATTTTGTCTTTTAAATGTGTTGAACGACTGAAGTTGCAGGTCGCTGATTTTTCAGTTATTTATTGAAATACTCTCTTTTCTTTTATGCAATGAAAATATGAAGGTATTTTTGTATTTCAACTTGTTCCTAGAGAGACATTTCAAGTGCGTTTCAAAGAAATTCCAAACCAATTGCGAGAATTTGATAAAATTTACAAAAAAAGTTTTTGAAATATTACTTGATCTATTCCCCTCTCGGATGAAAAGATTTCGAACTTTAGGAAAAGCATCTATAGGAGAAGCGATTGACGAGGCTAAACTGAAGCCGCCAATATAATCAAAAAAAGGGTAAAATTTAGAATATAAAATCGCAAAAATAGTTCTATTTTATTTAAAATCTAGATCAAGTAATAAAAGGGGGCCATACAATTTTTTTTACACCCGTTTGTAGTTTTATAAGATTGATTGAATTAACAACTATAACGATGTTTATAAAATGAAGTACAGAAAACGATTCGGCCACAAAAAAATTCAGGCACAAGTTGCTTAGAATATTGGACACAAGTTGCTTGGTTTGATTTATTTGTGATACAACACGGTATCCGTGATGCTGATATCTTGATTATTTTTTAATAGTCGAACAATTACTAGGAGTGCTGATAACCCTTTCGCCAGGACATCCGCTTATTGAAACGGTTATCAGCACTCCTAGTAATTGTTCAACTATTAAAATAACCCTAATCTGGCTTTTCGACGATCAATTTGTCCATTGGCTTTAAATATCTTGCGTAATATCCTTTTTAGAATCGATGACTGTCTCCCACTTCCGCCACTCAGCAACAACCCAAGTACGATTCCTCTTTAAAGCATCGTATTCATACTTGATGGGTTTTTTCCATGCCTCAGCTTCACGACTAGACAGTGTTTCCTCAGGTATTTCAGGAATTTAGCTGCCTACATCAAAAAATTCTTCGTCTTCATCACTTCATGAATTTTCGGAATTCTTCTCTTCTGGAACTGGTACCATATTAAATAATTTACCTGGAATCAGGCCCGTAGCCAGGATTTCGTGTCGTGAGGGGGCTTGGTTCTCGAACTCTCAGAACCAATTTTTTTTTTGTGTGAAGGACCAAAATTTCGGTGGGAGGGGCTTCAGCCCCTAAGCTCCCTCCCTGGCTACGGGCCTGCCTGGAATACCTGGTTTTCTAGTCAATATCCCTTTTGGTCGTCCAGGTCCTCGTTTGAAACTGATCGGGGTCTCTTTACTTTAGCTTCATTCGTGGAGACGTTGGAGTTTTATTATATTATATTCCTTCTTCCTATTCGGTAGAAACATTCTGTCGATCTTCGATTAATTATTATCGAGCAACAATGATTCAAATACAAAAAATATTAGACACAAGTTGCACGGTTTGATTGATTTACAACATCGTTTTACCCCTTCAACATCTAATCATATTCTTCCTATCATACTAGGGTAAATTTTTAATTTTGCACCAAACTTTGTCTACTTATTATGATAAATTAACAAAAATCTTTAAAAAAAATTAATATTAATAAATAATTTAAAGACTTGTATAACTTGTTTTTTTAATTTCCTCAAAAAGTAAAATAAATACAAAAACATTCAAAAATGTCTTTCATCCATAAATAACAATTAAAAACCACAGAGAATCAACACTAAAAGAAATTACGAAATAGTTTAACAACGGCTTGTACCCATCTTGGCACTGGTCGGCTGGTGATCTCTTTTTCAGCCGTTGATCCATTTTTGTACAGTAGATCAACTTCATTCTGCAGCCTCATCTGAAGTGATTTATTAGCAGTAACTATGCATACTTGTGTTTCCAGATCACGATTAACAGATCGTTCACCAAAATTGGAAGAACCAATTAATGTTAGGCTAGGAACATCCATTTTTGGAAGATAATACCTACAATGAAATGGAAAAAAGGAAGATCCATAAATTTGTAAAGATCATATTTTCATTTAAATTGAAAATGAACTAACCACAATCCTTTGGCATGGTAGCTCCACCCGTCTTTTTCAAATTCATAAAAACTAACTCTGTGATCCTGCTTTGAATGAACCAGACTTTCATAAAAATGTTTAGCAATGAGTGAATAAGCGGCAGGAATTCCACCAGCAGGTCCACGGGCTCCTTGAAATCCATTCGCCTGATTAAATCATGGTTTTTATTTTTTTAACATAAATATTTTTATAAAAAACTAAAATTGAAAATTAAATGTTTTAACTAATTTTTCCAAAATGTATTCTTAACTTAATGGCCCACTTTTGAATTCTGAATTTCGACATTCTGTATAATTGCCTGTCAAAATATCTGTAATTCACAGCCCGATTCTGATAGTCGTGTCGTTTTCGACAAGAGTCGTTTTACGTGCTTTTGTTGGTAGAAAACAAAAACCAACAACAATACGTAAAACGACTCTTGTCGAAAACGACACTACTATCAGAATTGTAGACGTCAAAATAATTAATATGCTTCAAAAATTATGCAAATTTTAGATCTATTTAATGTTATTCGTTAAATCCGAGCACAGGGTGTGCAATCAAATATTGTAGGTGTAAATAGTTTTGTTATTCAAGTTTAGAATAAAAATTTGAATAAGTTTTTTGAATTCCAAATTGGATTTAAATGTAAAATTATGTGGATGATATTGAATTTAAAATAGATTCCAATTTACTTAAAAATAGGTTCCAATTAGTAGACTAGTATTATACGAAAGAGGATTTTACTGAACACATTTTGTATTCAAAGAGTGATATTTTTTTTGTGTTTATGTGAGGGGTAAATAGGAAAGAAAATAGTTGACTTAAATCCCACGTAATCTATTCTCTGATACCGAAACCTCCATTACAATCTGTTTACTGGTTTATGAGATAATGCCTGCTGTAAATATGACTAAGAATATCGCGTCTTCCCAAGCAATTTATTTTAATGCACTATAAGATTTCACTTACATTTGGATGAGCCATTAAAATACTACAATCTGCCAAACAATGATGCGTAATTGTGTTCATGTAATCCTGAGTGAGATTAAAGTATCCAGTGGCTAATTTAAATTTAGATCCTCCAATCGACGAAGAAAATAAACGCTTGGTAACTATGCTGTCATGATGAATCCCAAGTTGGCCCATTTCGACTAAAGGAAAAATCCAAGTATCAGCATCTGAAATTAAAACAATTACTCACGAATTACATTTAATTAAATCAACTTTTACCCGTTCGCTCCTCAACGGTTCGCTTTTGTTGTTCGACAACTGTCTGGAAGTAGCTCTGAATGCGTTTGCTCGCTTGTGCAATGAAGTCTCCTTTGACGCCTTCATAAGGCAATTGATTCCAATTTTTGTGCAAAGTGATTTCGGAGTTTTTCTGTACAGTCAAACTGAACTCCTGGACTCGTTCAATTAATCCTGAATAGAAATCTGCTAGTGCCTTGTCGTCTATCATCACGTATCGATCTTGGCGGTTGGTGAAGTAATCATTTGATAGATTGGCACCGCTTATAAGCACAGAATTGTCAAATAGGTAAATTTTCATGTGCTGAAGTCCTAGTAGTTCGTTCCATCGTGGGGGTGCTAGTTTTTTTGTTATCCCCCTCAAAGCGGGAGTGTGGTAGAGGGACAGACAACAATTGTCGCTTTCTTCTAACAAAGGTAGTATCATAGTTTTCGAATTTTTGTCGCCTCTCATGCCGCGGGTAAAGTCTAGCAAGATATTCACTGACAGTTGGGAATTGCTCTGCAGATTTTTCTGGATAGCCTTAACGAATGTCTGTTCCAGGTGACCTGTTCCCAGATATAGACTAGCGAGAGCAATTCGCCTTTTAGCCAAGGAGCACTTCTCTACTAGTATCTCGTAGAACACGTTTGGGTCACAGATTACGTGAATCTGGTCTCCTTTCACAGCGAAACAAGGCGCCTCCGAATGCAGCCATTCTAGACTTTCCAGGCCAGGAACAGGATACGCAGAAGCCGCTCGAATGTACGAATTAATCAGAAAATCAGTTTGGACCTGGTCCGCTACGACAGTTAGCAATCTTCTGATCATTGCATTTAGCGGTGACAGTAACCTAAAAATGATGAAATTTTAAAAGGGAATTGTGATGGTTTTAATACTTGCCTGAGAAGAAGTGCAATCAGGAACTGTAGAACTTTTCTCAACATGAGAAATAAAACATTTTCCGTTTTTCTAAATCTCTGCTCTGCTCTGCTGTCAAATTCGTGTGCTTGTCCACTAAACCATATATTATCTATGCACTAAACGGACTAAACGTCAATCGATGGGCAGATGACAGCAAAAATTTCTCGTATTTTCATCCCATTTTTTCTTCTTAAGTGGTGTTTAGATTTGCCAACTAGACTGAAAGCAAGTAAAAGATTCAGCTAGAGAGCCTATAATCTAGAGTCGACGTGTAAAAATGAAAAACTAGCGCAAAAACTTAAAAAAACTGATTAATTGCTACAAATAATTGCCAAAACAACTGAAATCGGTTAATATAAGTAAAAAACTCATGTCTGAGGTGTCAAAAATATTTTAAACGTAAAACGTCGTTCTAATATGGACAAAAAACTGTTCTAACTGGTGTTAATAGACTGTCCTTCTGAGTAGGTGGTGATGTTCACTCTCTAGATTTAGCCATTGACTCGATTCAATTTTCCCTTTCAAGTGGATATTTGAAACCGTCAGATTTTTAAAAGTAGTTTATTAAAACACTTTTAATACACTACTTTTTACCAAATTTAGAAATGCAATTCACACTAGACACTCATACTTATTCATTGTTTTACATATTTTAAATTAAAATTTAAAAAATACCACAATAGAGTTCGTGCAGCTGGTTTAATTGTTAAAATTGTCAACTTATGTAGTTGTTATTAAAATAGTTAATCTATGTATGTAGCCACACAATGCACCATGCTTTTTTAAGGTTATTTTCATAAAAAAAATTTAAAATAAATAAATAAATAAAATCAAACAAATAAAAATAAATAAATAAAAAGCTCTAAAATTAAACTTTAGCATTGTTTACTTTATTTCGCTCGGCATCTATAACATTCACGAGTACATTTAACATTACAGCACAGCCTCAATTTGTGCATTTTCTTATAGCAGTCTCTTAGACTTAGTCCACTAGTTTCTGGCAATTTAAAATATAAAAAAATTCCGCAAATAACTTGAATCACGCTTAGTAGAAAAGGAGTTGCATTTGTTATGTATGGAAGATACCCATATACGCTGAAGGTAGTACCGATTGATAGCGCCAAAACTTCAATTGCCACGATGTCAAGAATAGACAAAGCTTTTTTACATCGAGGGAAAGCCTCGCCCAAATAGCAGAGCGACACTGATCCAAGACCAAATCCGATAACAGCAGAATAAATGCAGAAAAACACTTGAGCGATCTTCGTTTCATTACTTCCCACGGCAAGTATACCGCCTATAAATAATGTAATTCCACCGATTCCAGATGATGTAAGAAGTAAAAGTCGACGTGGCAGTCGATCCGTTATAAAGAATGCGACAAATTCAGATGCATATCGGATAGCAATTGTAATAGTCAAGGCGAATACTGTATTAATCGACTTTTCAACTGTAAAGCTGATTGTTAAAAAGTACATAACTGGAAGGCAGAGAGATGAATTATATAATACTCTTAAAATTGCAACACAAATGAGTGGCTTATAATTTCCTTCCATCAAAATGTTCTTGTTTTGTAGGTTAGCATCTTCTATTATCGCACTTATCTCCTGCAACTCATTTATGATTGAAATCGTTTCGTGTTGCTCGTTTCTCAAGTGAATTAAAGAAATTCTTGCAATATCATTTTGTCCTTTTGCCATGTGAAATATCGGTGTTTCAATTTCACAAATAAGCGATACAATTATCGTTATAACGGCGTAAGCTATCATAAACACTGCACATATTAAATTGAGATCTTGTACAGTAGAAATTGTACCGCCTAGTATTAGCATTAACAGCATCCCTATCATAGTCATCATACTTAATCCTCCTAGGCGAGAACCACGAATTTCCTTTACTACAATCTCAGAAGCGTGGAAAATAAAAGGGATAAATGATAGTCCTACAGCTGTTCCCGCTATATATCGACCAGCTAGGGTTAGCATGTAACTGTTGGGATTTATAATAAAAAAAATGGCGGAAATAATCAAAAGCGCCGAAGATAGCATCTACAAAAGAAAAAAAATCAAATTTGTAGCAAAATAAAAAATAAACTTACATAAAATATCTTCTTTTGAAGAGTGTCTATATATATGTCCGCAATTATAGATCCAAAAAAGATTCCAATGAAGTATGAAATTATAGAATGATCCGTTAACCAATCGTTTTCATAAATATCATTCCAATCCTCATACACAGACAGTGGGTCAGATGAATTTAAGTATGAAAGACTGTCATAAATATGTGGCATCTTTGAATATTCATATTTCTTTTTTTCTCGTTCGATTCTATAAAAGTAGAAACATATTCCCCACGCGATTTGAGCACCACCAGCCATAATTATGACATATGCTGAAAACAAAGTCAAAATTGCTGTTTAATATTTTTTTCCAATAGGATTCAGAATCATTGGACTCAACTACCAGACAGTACTTATATTTTATGAGAATCAAACTGCGATCACCGTACTGTACTTATGACAAGAAATTCCGGTACATGAGAAAAATACCCAAAATAAAATAAAAAACAGACAAAAACCTAATATTCGAAATTAGGCTCGGTTTGGACTTGCAATTTTTTCACAACTGTCTATTGATTTAGAGTGTTATACATATATATAAAACTTCGTCACAACTAAGACATAAATTGCGAATTTGTTCATGGCATGCCATTGAAATGTCCCATGGAGAGCGCATTTGTCCGATTTTTTTGATATATTGGGCAAAAATGCTGGGAAATAATATGTCTGCGAGTGTAATTTTAATGGTAGGCCTTGAAAAAAATCGTAATTTATGTCTTCGGCGCAGTTAGCCGCGATTTTTATTCTTCGATACTAAATTTATGTTGCACGATCGTTGACACAAAATTCTGAAATTTATTCTTAAAAAATACCTGAACTCGAATTTTTTATACAATACCGCTGGAATAAATTCAAGTTTTATAAGTTTTGCTAGGTGAATTTATTCTGCGAAAGATTAGTAGAATCCGTTGAATAAATTTTGAATAAAATTCGTGGAGAAATTAAAGCAAAAATCGCAGGTGTAAACGAAGCCTAACCAAGATTTAAATTACAGTTAAAGTCCTCTAACTCGAATAGTCTGCTGCCATCAAAATCGTTTCGAGTTAGAGGAATTTCGAGTTAAAGAAATTGAAACAATGTTTTTAAATAGATACATGTAATATATATGTATATTTATTCGTTTTTAGAAGTTTTTAAAACAAACTGAAGGGAGCGCAATAAAAGGTTAAAAAATTCGAATTAAAGGAAAATTCGAATTTCAGGGATTTCGTGTTAGAGGACTTTGACTGTAATATCAAAAAAGGTCAGTAAAAATAAAAATTCGTACTCACCTGGTGCTATTGCATTCGTCTGTCGAGTATTTTTTGCAGTAACGTCAATACAAGTCATTGGAATCGGCTCTGGTTGTGATTCTTGTAGCATTGAATTTGAATCTACTTGTCCATGGGAGGTAAAATTCGACACTTGTGGCTGATCATTTTGTTCTGAGGCAGTGCAGATCGTTTGTCTATTTGTATTGGTGTCCTTAAGCATATGCATTTGAAATTCTATCTTTTCGGACATAACGGGTGGTTTTATATGTTTTTCGCCACGATGACACCACTTACGATGATATTCAAAAACTGAAACATCATTGGATGAGTTATTACAGGACAGCAAAAAAAATTTGTTGCAAAAAACAACAATTTTTATAGTTAAGTTAGAAACAAAAGCTTGAAAAGATAGTACAGTGGACCCTTACTCTACGCGGTTAATTGATTCCGCGCAAATACCGCGTATATAAAACCAGCGTAAATCAAGCTATGAAAAGCATAAAACATAAGTCATTTTTTTTTATAAATTCCTTTTTATTAATTATTCGGTAAAACTAGGAAATGATTTAGAAATTAAAAAAATTTCTTTCAAAGAATATTTCATCATTACGAAAAAGGGAACACAAATTATAATACATTTTTTAAATTCAAAACACGCTGAAAATTCTTATCCGCTAGAATGTAAAGTTTTGAACTTACTTTGCTACAGTTGTTGTCACTTGTTAAAATATTAATAGTTTTACTTATCGAATTGAATAGATAAAAGTGGCTACTTCTAGTCAAACAAACCGTAAATATCCGGGACTTTTTTCTCTTTCAAACAATGTTACTGTAATCCACAGCGTGATCTGTAATTTCATATCAGGATGAGTTCTTTTGTTATCACAGAAAACTCTGATCGAGCCTTCATCCATTCTTTTATTCGCTCGGAGATCTGTCAGAACTTTCATAATTCGAAAATTTGCTCAACCTTCGCCCATCGAGAAAGTCGAGATAACCTCAGTTTCTGGATTAAATTTGGAAAAGCCATCCATTTTTAGGAAATATGGGTTGAAAAATTAATGGAAAATGACTTAAATAACATTTTGATGTTCAAAAAAATAATGAAATAATATGATAAAATAAAATAAAGGCCGCCCTCCATTACCATGACTTCGGCAACTGCAAAAAAATAGAGACACATTTATATGAAGATACGTTGACGAGAAAGGGAGATAAGAATCAACTGCGAAAATTTGTCGGAGACTGCAAGAATAATTTCCCCTGTTTTTTTATGGCGATTTTATGGCGATTTCTACTACAATCACACATTGTCCCTGTAAGTGAATAGTGAGCACAGACACATCCAAAGTGTTATTATAGCGTAGCTGTCATTTTTCATGTAGTGGTTGAAAATTATACAGCTCTATAGCTTTATTGCTATGCCAATTTAAACATTATATTCATAGCATAAGGTTTGATATGATTGCTATAAAGTTGTTAAACTGGAAGGGAAAGCGTTTAACTTGTATTCAGTTTTTCCTATTTGGATCTATATAAGTCTATATTGCTCTAGTTTTCTGCATTTTTTTGCAGTTACAGAAGTCGTGGTAATGGAGATCCTCCTTAATATGTAAAATGCAAAAAAAAATTATAGGAAAATAACAATAAAGACATTTTTGATTAATTAAAATAGTTTTAAAGCAAATTGTCGCTTTAAAATATACTTTTTGATGCAAAAATATGTATTTAGGTTACCTCAGAACGACTCGAACTGTTCCAAAATTATCTCGATTTTAAGGTTAAAGCCTAGTACGCAGTTCGAGTAAAATGAAATTTTAACGCGGTCTCCAAATTGGCACATTAAAACCGAAGTAAAAACTGTTTGTGGAGAAAAAACATTGACAGCCGAGCACACACAATTAAAAAACCACACTCGTTAAGAAAACTGGAAACAGAACCTCTATTATTTTCATCTGTAAAATTTTTACCTCGAATTTAATGTACCGAACAGTTAAAATGCTGGTAAAATCAAGTGGAGACTTTCTACGCCATCTAGTGAGGCAACATTGCAACATGAGTTTTTCACATCATTTTACCAGCGAACTGCGTACCTCATGGTAAAATTTCTGAGGTTAAATTTAAGCGCAGTGTTAAATTTGTATGGAAAATTTCATTTTACTCGAACTGCGTACTAGGCTTAAATTCTAATATATAAATATGACAAATCCTAGTCAGAATTCCAGTTATTTTTAGAGCATTCCCAGGTTTTCAGGCTCTCTATGTGGTGAAAATCCCAAAGTGGAAAATTTCAGTTTCTGGCACTGCAGTAATAATTATAATAATCAAAATGGCGTCGGTTTCAAATTCTTAAGAAGATTTTAAACTAATCACGGTTATTTGTCATGGATCAGTCGTCCATTAAAGACTAATTGTGAAAAAGAGCGTTGTGTTAAAATATCATTGTTGAGTGAAATTAAATGATAAAAAGATATAATGTGTTAAAAACATTAAAAATAGCTGACCGACTATAAAGCAAACAAAAGAATTTTATAATAAATTAAAAGTGCTGTAAAAACAACCTTAGACTGAAGAAAAAACACTTTTTAAGAGATAATTATTGGCGACTGAGTACATTGTCATTAAATTTTTAAATTTAGAAGTTCTGTTACAATCTTGTGCGGTTATTAAAAATATTATAGTAAATATAAGCAGAAAATCGCGGTGAGCCATCTAAATAAAAACCATAAAATCCTGCGCAGAAGGTGTCAGTAATCAGATGGCAGACTCATTCGAAAATTTTGCCCAGAATAAAATGGCGGTTCGAACGATTGATGTGGACGATATTCCATTAAACACAACTAAAAAGGAGATATTGAGATACTTTCGTCGATTTGGAAAAATTTCATCAGTTTCGGTTCACAAGGTATATAATAGGGCGAAATTTTGTTATTCGTTCGTCACTTTCGAAGATGCAGCAAGTACCGCGAAGGCGTTAAGTGAAAAATTTCATCGCATAAAAAGATGTCTTGTTCGAGTAAAGCCAGCAAGTATTTGGAAACAGCCTGATTTTGTTCAAACAGTTGAAGGTCCTACTAGTTTACAAATTAATGTTCCAGAAAATGGGATTCTGATGCTAAACAACGATTGTCTTCTCCATATCTTCTCCTTTTTGAACATCACAGAACACATGAATTTATCGCTTGTTTGTCCAGAATTTGACAAAGTTGCCGAAATCATGTTTAGAAACCTTAAAATACTTGATATAAAAGATTTGGATGGTTTAACATGTCTACAGACACGGGATATTTTTGAAAAATTCGGAAAATATGTAACGAATGTAATTTTGGAAGACAAGTTTAACGATCGTTATTTAAATAAAATGTGGTTTGGTTTCCTGACGTGTTTCTGTCCAAATATCGAGAATTTATATTTGAAATACATCCCTTCGGGTGTTGTAAACTATCACGAATTGAAATTTTTTAAAAATTTGACGTCATTGACGATATCTCAATGTGACCTTCACGACGACGATTGTTCAGAATTAAAGAGTAATCAAAAGTTAGAATATTTAGATTTGTCGCTTAATCGTAAAATTACAGGACGACACTTAGATACATTACCGAACTTAAAATTCTTGAATCTTTTCGGCTGTTGGCGTATAAAACCAGTACTGTTTAAATCGATTTGCGAGGTCACCAAACTGATTGAATTAAATATCGAAGAAAGTATTTCTCTTCAGGGCAAATTATTGGACACTTTCGTGAAGACTCAGACTGATTTGAGGAAATTGGGTATTACAATTCTAAGCACAGAATGTGAAATTAATGATATCGCCAAGTTGCCAAATCTGCAGCATTTAGATATGCATTTCTACAACTTTGCAGCTGACGATTTTTTTTGTGAACTGGCGAAATACAGAAGTAGAGATCTGAAGGTTTTACGAATTAGAGCAACACCAACATTTAGACTTTTACAAATTAACCATGACCACATTTTCAACTTAACTGGACTGGAAGAACTTCAAATTTTAGTCGATGATGACTTTTTGACCCAATTAGCATTTCGAATGCCAAATCTAAAGATACTAATTCCAGATTACACCTTTTTATGTGAAGGATCTATAACTTCGTGTATTATGAACGCTACGAACTTAGAATGTATAGACTTCTCTGGATGTTTGGTGTTTTTAATGAGATTAAGTTTCGTGGAGTATATGATAGAAATTTTAAAAATAGCGAATCGTCCGAAGCCAATTAAGCTTATTGTTGGAATATTATTGGAGGATAAATCTGAAGCGTTACTTAAGTTAGCTGAGGAGCAAAATTTATTGAAGTTATGTTTTAATTGATAGATAATGATGATCAAATAAATTTAACACTGGTATTGCTGTACGGAGAAACTTTTGTTTAAGGAAATGTAACTGATTTATCATAATATAAATGATCAAATAAAGTATTTATCAACTTTCGTATGAGTTATTATTTTTATTATCCATTCCAACCATTGTTTATCAATTCTAATCATCGTTGTATAGGTACTTGTTAAGGATCCTTACAAATCTGACTGAATAAAAAGCTCAAAGGTTTTTGATATACTGGTTTTTGATTTCGCTGAAATTGATATGATAAGTGCACAAAATGGTGGTCAACAGAAGTGAGCTCAAATATATCAATGAAAAACGATTAGTAATGCAAACGAGGCTTCACAATAATATTTTTTTTCAAATAATCTCGATTCGTTTATGGCAATGCTGTGAAATGTCAATCTGATGTTTGATTTTCTACCGAGTTGGCGCTAGTGTCTGTGCCGTTTCGCTTTGGAGTGGATTCTTTTTGTGTTTTTTGATAAAAATTGTGTAAAAATGGGAATATTTCACATATTTTCTTATATTTTATTAGTTTATTTGGTGGATACAGGTAAATTTGACTGGAAAATAGAAGTTGGCTTCATATTAAATCGATTTTATTTACTTGGATGATTTTGTTTTATTCGACAATGTTTTATAACAGTTCGCAAATAAAAAGGCATTGTAATAGAAATTGCAATTAAACAACTATAAAAAAAAAGATAATTTTAAGTGCTCTTCCAGCCGATGTATATCTGCAAAAAAAGCAGAAAAATAAATTCCGAATTTAACCTAAATTTCCCACACCAAAACTACAATCAAGTTTTATCTCCTTTCGGGTTAGTCATTAAGTTTTTCCTTAGAACTCATAATGTAAATAGTTGATAAATAATTTCGTTAATTGCAGCAATCAATTGCGTGTTTTCGCTTTAGCCAGGAAGAAAATTGCGGGCGTGTAAAAGGAATGGTTTTTTAACGATAAACAGAAGCGTGTCTAATTTTAGATTAAAACAATTTGTTCATTTTTTTGCTATGAGGCTAAAGGGAATGGTTTTTGCATTCATTTGAATTCCCAGTGGCCTCAAATGTATCTTTTAAAAATAGCTATGACTTGTTCCAATAGCGGAAATTTAGCATATCAAATTGATTGGCCCCCTGAAAGTTTGAGGTGGCCCCCCGGGGAGTTTTATAGGGAGCGATTTTAATTTTGCAAATGCGAAATGTACAAATTGCTGTATTCATTTAATCGGTCTCTATTTCAGTTACATGTGTAAGGACGAAAGATAAGATGTATGACACTATAAATGGGGCGAGTTGCTTCCGTCGTTTAAATGGAACTCATCAGACCGGATGCAGTTGTAAGATTGTTATTCAGATTTTTTTTAATACTAAGGACTAACATTTAATTACGTTTTAGCATCTTCTTCTGGATCTGTTGGTGTCCTTCATGTAATCAAAACCGAAAGTGATTTCGATTTTGTGATAAATGATCCTCCGTCACCGCCTTATGCACCAGTTATCCCCTCACGTTTATTTACAAGAAAGAATGTACTTCGTTTGAAGAACGAAGGAAGGAAATTCGTTTCAGTCGTTGTTGTTATCAATCAAATTAGCAAAGATCAGAGTTTTACCCATGAATTGAAATGTCCAAATCAATATAGTAGCTTAAAAACTGATGGCACATGCGACCAGAATCCAGAAACGACTTGGAATCCCGAGGGAACTGGTCTCCTACATGAGGATTTCCCCTTTCCCATTTATTTCGTTTCCGATGGTGACGAGATCGATAAAATTGTCAACTGTTTTGAGAAGTTCAACAATTTCGACTTTGAAACGCACAATTCAAGATCATTGTGCAGTATCCAAGTGAATTCATTCATGTCAGCAGCTGTCAATTCAGAAGTTTGCATTAGACGAACGAATTTTATTAACAATCTTAGCCCGACGCGATATTGTGATCCGTTGCAGGGTAAAAATATTTTCGCAACGTTATTCCCAAGGGAAATCACTGCGATTGATCAGAGAAGCGCTGATCGGGAGGAAAGATTTATTGTAGTTTCGTCGCATTTGGACACAACCTCAATGTTCGATGGTGTCGGATTAGGGGCTGCAGATTCTCTTGTGTCATTTGCGACCTTAATTAATGTTGCTCACATGCTAGGAAAAATTCTGCCCGACTACAAAAAAGATTATCGTAATGTGTTATTCATGGTTTTCAATGGAGAGACGTACGACTTTATAGGATCGCAAAGATTCGTCTATGACTTGAAGAATGGAGGATTCCCAGGAAAACTTACATACACAAATCCCATTGGAATCGATCAAATTGATCTAATGATCGATTTAGGTGTTTTGGACGACATTACCAGTTTGAAATTGCACACGGCAAAAACATTTGACTCTGGATCGAAATTTTACAGTCTGCTGGGAAAATATAGCGGCGATTTTAATTTCACTATTAAATTAGACGAATCGAATTTGTTGCCTCCAACATCAGCTCAATCGTTCCTCAGAACGAATATCTCTTTCCCCGTGGTCGTATTAAATTCAAAACCAACAAATATATACTATCACTCTGTATACGATGATGCTCTTAACATTAACTATGAATATAAGAACACGTCGGAGGATTTCACTACACTCGACAATATTTCAGACTTCAAGAATTTCGAAGCAGATTCTGTTCAAATTAAGATAAGAAATATTTCTTCTGCTATTGCTGCTAGTATCTATGAAGTAATTACCAATCAGACGTATATTAAAACAAATGAAACTGCTAGCTCAATTTTGGCTGATGAATTTTTATATTGCTTTCTACAATCTGCTGATTGTCCGTTATTTAAAGCGGCATCGCGTCCCCACAGTGTGCCAGGTTTACCATCGCCACCACTCAGGTAATTAATTTTTAATTATTCTAGAAGTCGGTTTACAGTAAAAAAAAATTAATCTATTCCAGATATATAAGTGTGCAAGGCTCATATTCATATGAGACAGCTGGATGGACCAAAAGAATTTTAGGCTTCCTCGTTGGTCAGAAACATGAAAACATTAAAGAAGATAAATGTAATCCATTGCCATTATATTGGTTTGCTGGAGTTAATGGTGAAGGCGAATGTTATTTAACCACACAGAATTTTAGTCAAGCGTATAGTCCAGCATTTTTATTGAAAGGTATTGCACTTTATTGCATTTTTAAGAGCTAATTTTTGGTTTAGGTATATTTTTGTGACGCTAAAACGATAATTTTAAGAGTTTTTACTCGGTGGGCTAATTTTCTAAGGACTGTCCATAAAATTTTCGACCTTTTGAACCCCCCTCCCCCTCGTCGTGCTTTTTTTGTAATAGTTTAATACCGCCGTCACACTATCGCACTACCGCAGACCCCCTTAAAAGCGTGACGTATTTTATGGGCAGGCCCTAAAAACATTTACACTCAATTTAAAAACAAAAGAAAAGCTTTAATCAAATACTCAAAAGTCAAATACTCTATATGAGGACAGACGAAATTTTTATTTTAAAAAATCCGTTTTGATTTTGGTGTATGGAACGGTTATGTGGTCCGTTTGGATTTTTATGTATGGAACGGTTATGTAAAATCATTTTCTAAACACATTTCGTCTTTATACATTTTTCGATACGTTACACCGTTTTCGAGAAAAAGTATCCCATTTGTATAGGGGAGGGCGGAAGGAATTGTTCGATTTCGCCCCCTTTCAACAACTTAGCCTTGCAATTTACGAGAAAATAACTGTAAACAATTTTCAGTTTCTAGATCAATCCTTTCAAAAGTTATAGTGTTTACGGGCAGAGAGACAAAGAGACAGAAAAATGGACGGACAGACAGAAAAATGGACAGACATGCGGAAATCAAAATCTTTTGTCATACAGAACACCCTGGTGTAGTTCAGTTTTGTATCCGATGCTTTAAAAACGGTATACTAAATCTAATATACTCCTATATGATTCTCATATAGAGTATAAAAATCTCATTTTTCGCGTGATGTGGTATTAGCAGTGTTCAAAACTTTATTTTGTTATTTTCGGTCCTTAAAGTTTCGCTCTCAACGACAGGAACATTTGCCACGGTTTCCGACTCTCGTTCTATGGAATGAAAACGATTTGCAAGTGCGACCACTCTCTAAAGAGAGAAATTTTGAGCTTTGTGTGGTTCGTATTGTTTGTAGGAGTCGGAACGATCTATCTCCCTCCCAGGTCGAGAACGAAATTTTTTCTATTTGAGTTTTCGCTCCTTGTTCAAAGCGGTTTGTGGATCTCGCATAAAAATGAACTAAAGTTTCGAGCGATGGTTAAGATGCACTTACACACAAGCATGTATTTCATTATTTAGAGAACGATATTTCGCTCTCAGCATTAAAGTACTGTTCTCAAAGTACGTAAAAACAATGCGCAAATGTAAAGATCTAAACACTTAATGGGCGGGTCGAATCTGCTCTGCTTTTCTCGGTTTCCGGGCATTTTTTAGGAGAATTAAATAAACATACATGCATGGTTTTGAAGCTTTATGGTTTTGACTAAAAATTCAAGCAAAAACCTAAATCTACGTGAACGTAAATTTACGTGGCCCGTCTGTTAAGTGTTAAGAGCGAGAACATAAAAACCATAATTTTATTCTCGTTGTATGGAACGTTTTACTGAAATACCAAATTTCGTTCCTTAGACCGTGATTTTTATTTTCCGTTGATTTTAATTGCTCGTTGGGAGAAGAACGGAACAGTAGAAATCGGAGCGTTCTGAACACTTGGTATTAGTAAGAGAAGATCATTTTCTTGATGCCTATGAAAGTGTGGACGCAGCAATAATTTTTCACACAAGAAACCTGAGGATAGTGCAATAAGTAAGAAATGTACCACAATTTCACAAAGATATATGAAAGCAGGAATTGGTAGAAAATTTCTTTCGGTCGACCATTGTCGCTAGATTCGACTATAAAATAGCCGAGTCGGTTCGCGTAACTTTTGTCGTGTCTATCAGAATCGCCATGTAAAATTCACAGAACAAAGTGTCAGATGTAAAACGGGGCCTTATTATCTAATGAGATCCCAACGTCATTTTCACACCAGTTGTTGTCATTTAACCGGTCGATTGTCTTAGACGCGTCACTTTGCGTGACTCGAAATTTGAGTGTTAACCGGCCCACACACTAAGAGGATACACGACGCGCCATGAGGATACAATCTTGAGTTGTTGTGTATCCACACAGTCTGTGGGCAATGAAAGAGTACAATCAAAGCTTGAATGCCAAGATTGTATCGTTCCACGGCCGCCTGAACTCGTCGCGATTCACGACAATCTTGTTGGGTTGCCGCGGTAGTGTGTGCGCTCTCTCGATGTAAACTGACCGAAAGTTAGCTAGAAACTAATGGGAAAGAATACATGTGGGGACTACACGATACAATCTTTTTCATGTTATCTTTCCTTGAGGATTAATGAGTCATAAGATTGTCGTGAATCGTATCTAGTGTGTGACCCGCTTTAGATTTGTTGTTTTATACCAACAACAACAGAAAATTTCGAGTCACGCGAAGTGACGGGTCTAAGACAATCGACCTGTAAGTCATTTCTTAAAATTTATAGTCTTGAAGGCATAGAATTAAAAAATTGTTTAAAAAATAGTTTCACGTTAAAGTATTTTGCTTAGGGGTCGTTTACATCTGACATTTTATTCGGCGACTTTTATTCTGTGACACAAAATTCCAGAAAGTGACAGCCAAGGTTTTTTTCCATATAAAATCGCCAGAAAAAATTCGAATTCTGTTTAGATTGGATAAGTGGACTTATTCTGCGACAGATAAATCAGTGTCACAGCATAAGTTCAAGAGGGAAATTCAAAAAAAAATAATATCAAATGTGAACGGTTCTTAAGCTTAAAAAAATTAAAACATTTTGTTCGGGTGAACATTATATAATTAATTTTTTTTCACTAGGATATGATTGGAAATCAGGAGAATATTCAACATGGACAGAATCAACGTGGCGGGAATTGAGTGCGAGAATATTTTTAAGGCCATCAAGAACACATGAGGCAGTCACTTTAGCCATTGGTTTCGTAGTTATGATTATTTCATTTGTGATAGTTTTCTTAACAAATAGTAGATCTGATGTACTTTTTGGCAACAGCCCGTCAACAGAAACGTAAGTTATATAGATTTAAGGGTTTTCTTATTGTTCTTTAAATCTGTATATGATTAAATAAATGGATTATTTCAGTGTGACACAACCGGCTGCGTGCTAAATCATAAGACTGTATTTCTTTAATGAAACTAAATACAATCTGGATTTTAATTTTTTAATTCTATTTTAATTTATTTAAGTAAATAATGTTTATTATTTTAAAAGAATAACACAAAAGAATAACATTGGAATCTGTAATACTGAAATTTAATACTGAGTAAAAATTCTGTAATTTGGACAGAAACATTTTAGAGAGAGAAAAAAAACATTCCACATGAAAAATTAAATTAAAATTACTGAACAGTTGAAAATGTAGAAATTTTCAAAGTATTTTAAAATTGGCAGCGCAGTACAATAAATATTATACAAAATTAACAAATGTGTCTGTTGGAAGCAAAAGCGTGCTTGTCGGTTTCGAAACATGGAAAATAAAATTTCAATGAATAACAAATCATCGACTGCGGATTTGCTTGCAATAATCACGAATCTTGAATGATTTCTGTTCAAAATATGGGATAATAAAAAATTCGTCGCTTTCATTGTATTCTCGTTGTTTTTTTAATATGTTGGAAATGGAGAAATGTACAAGAAGACTTCAATTATTAAAAGTTAAACACTTATAAGTTTGAGAGTGGTTTATATGAAAAGTTTGTATATGATTCAAAAATGTAATGTGAATAATTGAAGGTTTTTCTTTACTTAAAAATATTATTCTGTCTCATACAGCGGGGCCAGATATAAGGATAAAAGAAATTTTGATTTTTTTTATAATACAATTTATTATTGAGTTTTATTTCAAAAAGTTTAGCAATTCCAAATTATTTAACTTATTTTTCCATTTTTGAAGTGTGAATTAATTTTTTCAACACCAAAAAATAAGAGAGCCAATATCGCAAAGTTGTAACTAGACTAAAAACTTTTAAAAATTGTACTAACTGGATAAGTTTTGCCAACCACAACAAGATCATAGATAGGATATTTTGCTAAGTTATCACAGGTTTTCATTTAATGTCCGCTGGTTGCAGGAGTGAGTGCTAAATTTAACAGAATTTTTGAATCAAGCAAAAAGAAACCTAGTGTGCGTTGCAGTCTGTTTATTATTAGTTGCGGACTGCGGAATTTGCTGGTGTCTGGTTTTTTGTTTGTACCGAAAGTGAAAAAATGAATATTTTTTTAGTGTTTAAAATGTTTAGTTTTGTATTAAAGGTAATCAAACTGATTGTAAACAAGGAAAAATGAAAAAGGAACGAGTGAAGTTGTGTGCATATTTTCAATTTTACACAACAAACAAAAAAGTGCGTTGATGCTTCGTAGCATAAATCAGGGCTGGAATCATGTATCTCGACGCGTCTCTGTCTTTCGATTTCGACGCAGCTTTTGACTCTTGACTTCGCCATATCAGCAGCTTAAAATTTCCTGGAATGACAGTTCAGAATCACGTTTCGATTCATAGTGACGATTCCGCGAAGTTTCAAGCTCCAGATATGCCGAAATCAAGAGTCAAAAGCTGCGTCGAAGTTGAAAGACAGAGACGCGTCGAGATACATAATTCCAGCCCTGTTAATTTATTTCTATCAGTATTCAGTATAGTTACAGCTTTGCATGAATACCCGTAATCATTTTGACAACAAGATTTTTAATTAAAAAGTATAAAAATTCTAAAAAATCAGAAATATAAAAAAACCTGAACGCTGAATTTTAGGTGTTTTGACTAGAAAAAAAACTTGTCACAAGTAAACGTATCTATTATAAAACATTATCTGTATTCATTAAACATAGATTTTGTTAAATATAAGTTTAAACTATGGTTTTTTGTCAGTTTAAACTCATGTCTATAAAGCTGGCCTCATTGTTGTATAATTTACGCTTCAGGTTTAAAAAAATATTTTCTTTTCATGTAGTTAGCGCATTCATTAATGTTGAATTGAGGCTATCAGAGCAAAAGTGGCCTAACCTACATAATCGAGTTTTTGAAGCTTTTCTACTTTTGTACTATTATTGACTGTAAATTTTTGAAAAAAAAAATTTGTGTGTTTGTGCATCCAAACAATTTTATCTAAAAATTCATTCGCAATATTGATTCAAACACAAAAAATTCACGATTTCGACATGTGGGTTGGGCTACTCTTGCTCTCAACGCCTCAATTAGGGTATATTGGTTTTTTAGTACATATTTTAGAGCATAAAATATTTTGTGATAAAATTATATCCATGCGTAACGTTTGATTACGAAATTTCAATCGAATGATAAATTTTTTAAATCCATATTTAGGAAGAGAGTTTAGAAGATGGGAATTTGACACACAGGCCTATAATTTAAAAATATCTATTTAAAAAAGCTACTTTCTTTCAGAATATCACTTTGTTTTTGATACACTTACGACTTGAATCGACGCGATTCTAGTAGAGTTGCAGCATACGACTCTGTCCTATTCTGATAGTGACGTTCTGATAGGGACAAGCGATTATCTGCCATATTCGAATGTCATATGGCGTCTTACACTGTTCCACAAAAAAAGAGTTTTTAATGAAAAAAGCCAAATTTCACCGATTTGGGGTCCAGAAAACCGAATGTGTCCTTAAGAATTGTATCTCGTTCATGAAACCTGCCTCCCCATTTACAAGTAAAATGAAGATTTTATGAGCAATGTTACACCACTTCAAATCAAAGAGTGCGTCTCGATTATAAATAGATCTTTTCTTCGCAGATTGCCATCCCAACAAAATGCTTTTGTGTAAATGTGTACTGGGCTAGTTTTGTTAGTTATGTCTCGCAAATGTGATTAAAAAATTGTTTTAAATGAATTAGAGCGTCTTCGAATTTTCTGAACTTCTGAACTAAATATCTTAATACCAGACACTTATTAAACTATAAACTCAGTACTTTTCCAAGTTTTTAATTTTGAGATAAAATCTCACCTGGGCTGTGCTTCGGCATTAAAGGGTCTTTCCCTAAGCTCTGGCTGGAACTATACAAAAAACTACCCGACTTGACTTTTCGGCTGCCATTTGTACATCCTATCAAAATTTTCTTTTCAGAAATTCCAGCTGAGATATTTGTTCTTGGATTTCTGTCCAAGCTATTAAAAAAATCTCAGAAAAGCGTTCTCAACTAGACATTTTAAAGGCACGGCATAAATAAAAAAAACATTTCCAAACGAGATCGCAAATAAATGAAAAAAAAGTATTTTTCTGGATGAATTCTGTTTTTTTATATGCATTTTTTTAAACAAAAATATGAATTTTTAACAGTTGAACATTGATCACGATTAAACACTCAAAGACGCTAGATCAGAAAAAATAGCCGAATTGGCCACAAGGCTAGTTTTACTGAGTCAGTTGGTTACCCCGTTTTTAAGGTCAGAGTCGGTTTCAGCGAGCACATCAATATTGAACCCCGATGGCAATTTACACAATTTAGAGTGACCAGAAATCACCAAAAATATTGGACAAATAAATAGTTTCTGATTTTGAAAAGGCTCTGTGAAATCAGTCATATTTTTACGTATTTATGGAGCCAATTTTTCTATTTATGTCAAAACGACTCTTAACACAATCCAAATATCAAAATTAGTCAGTCCCTTTAAGCTGTTGTTTTTATGAACAGACCGACATTATTTGGACCGCATCTATGCTTTTTTCTACAGCCTACAGCTGATCCCACTTTAAGCGTTCTTTACTGAGTGTTCTTTTTTTTATCCCTTGCTATTTAGATAGCAGTTGTTAAGCCGTATTAATGTTTGTCCAGTATATTCCATTTTTCGAAACTATAATTGAATTGTCGTGTATGCTTGCATGCCGTTTTGTGTAAAATCAAATCCTAGACTTAAATTTAATTTTTTGATTAATCCACAGTTGATTTTAATTCGTCCTAAATTTACCCTTTGATCAAAAGTTCCTTTATTAAGCGGAATAAATCTACGTCATCATTCGTTAGAAATTGCTTGAAAAACTGGTTAATGAGATCTTTATTCTATTATTAGTTTAACAATAAATTATTTTGTTACTAATGAAACTAATAATGCTGAGTAATCTTTTGTATGTCTTAAAATCATTTAGCAAATTTTTTATCGTAATTATTTATTAATTAAAAATAAAAATTAATTGTATTGCTCTCTTTGAAAGATTGTTATTTAAAACAAAATAATATTTTGGAATATAGAATGTCGATGTTTTGTCTACCAAATGATAGTCTTAACTATTAGCTAAAATATTTTTCTAAATGATCGATTTTATAATCAAATTGCTGTAAATGTTTAATAAAAATGCATAATGTACGATGAAGAGTTTCTTTTCAATTTTAATTAGAAGTTGATTTAAATATTCTTTTCATTCCTTCAAACTAATTTAAGATGTTTTTTCGTTTTTAAAATATTTTACACGATAGATCTTTTTATCTAAAAAAACTCGTATTTTATATCTTCTACGCCTCTGTATTGTAAAAAATTGGAATCTAAAAGCATAAATAATTACTACTCGTCGTTTATTTATGAATTCAATAAATCGCGAACTTCTCGTCGCAAAAAGCTTTTTTGTCGTTAACAAAATTTTTGATGTCAAACATTTTTAAAGATCGAAATATTCTTCAAAGTCTCTCTATATAAAATACGCGTGGTTGCCACTTTTTTTTTTTTTTTTTTTTTTTGATAGTTTATGACAATTTTTATTTTGGCGCCGTTTCAAATCTACGAATATAAAAAATATTATATGGAACTTTTAATGAAACTCAACAGCGATGTTTATGAAATATATTTGCATTATGATTACATGACATTTTGCGTGATATTGAATATTAAAAAATGTGTGAATTAAAAAATATGAAACACTTTTCCCTTGGTTTTTTAGCAATGATTTTGTTTTTGAAATGTTTATCATAATAAAAAAGTATTCACTCGATATTGAAATTGAATGTAAGACGCGAGATTTTACAGTATTTTAAGAAGGATTGGAATTTAAAAATCAATTTCCTTTTTTTCGCATTTTTCGAATTATGCTTACGTTATATTTAAAAAAAGAGAAACAAATCGTCTACTACCATAATATAAAACGTCAAAATATTTGTTTTTCCTTCAATTTTTCAGGTCGGCTTACGACCTGGGACTAAACTAAGGTCAATTCCTTTTAGAAGTGCAAATCTGAAGCAATACCATGTCAATGGTTAAAGGATCAGTTAAAATATGTAGGGGAAACTGGGGTATTCTGGACCACGGGGAATTGCGGACCAGCGTCATTTTTTCCCCCCTAGTAGTGGTTGGTAGCTGCAAATAACTGTAATCAGTTTGCCTCATGTTAAGCTAATTTTCCTAACAGTACTCGACTTGTGTATACGCACTATCACCTCGCTTCGATAGTAAATAGAAAAGTGGTACTTCGAAATTTTTTTTTTCACTTTGTGTTTCGCTTAAATTTAACCACATTTTTCGAGAAGCAACTCAAGTAAATATATTGATAATATTCGCGGAGCCTTAAGCATTCGACACTGACAAGAAATTTTTCATGAAGTTTGCATTGTGTTACTAATAGCTGCCATATTGTAAAAAAGAGCATTCGGGGAATTGTGGACCACTTTTGTCGGGGAATTATGGACCACTCAATTCTTGACATTTGACAAGCAAACTTCGTGTATTTGATGCATATAAGTGTTTTTTCATGCAAAAACACAGCATTAGATTTTCGGCAATCATACTAATATATAAAAATGAGTTGGTGTATGTCTGCCTGTCTGTCTGTTCCTCTTTCACGCGAAAACGGCTGAACCGATTGACTTGAAATTTGGCATGAGTGTCTGTGGTAGTTCTGGTTCCAACATAGGCATACGGAAAAGGAGCGCGAGGGGTGGGGGGAGTAAGGGGAGGGGGTAAAGTGATTTCGAAACTTAGTATTTCCTCTATGTTACTCTTTCGCGAGGAAACTACTGAACCGATTGGCCTGAAATTTGGCATAGCTGTTCGTTGGGGGTCCAGCCCCAACATAGACCCATTAAAAAGTTTTTAAGTTCTTTCCGGTTTTCTTCGTATTCTAAAATTTAGACAAAAAGCTTAACCCGGCAACGACGGGTATACAAGCTAGTTTCTAAATCGGCCGTTTTGACATCGCCAGAGGATGTAAATGACCTTCGTGAGAAGGCTGATATGAAGCGAAAGAGATTGGAGAGAAAAGGTGATAAACCATAATCGAAAAAGCAAAAAGATCGTGTCAAATCGAAGACATCACAGAAGAAACAACCATCTTCAACCTATTGTGAGGTGGAAGAATACATCGATTTCTGCATAATTTGTAAGAAAAATATGCCAAACAAAATGAACCGCCGAAATACCATCCATTGCAACGTGTGCGATCTAAGTGTACACTTGAAATGCGCCGAAATGACTGCCAGTTATTGGACTTGCAAACATTGCATTTCGCACTGATTTTCATTGCAATTTTTCACTTCATTTCACTTTGTCTGTTATATAATAAATATATGAATCAAAAAAAAAAAGTTTGTCTATCACATTTTTCCATTTTTAATCGATTTACAAAGTGGTCCACAATACCCCGAGATTTTTCAAAATCGCAAAAACGCCATTTTTGCGCCAACTGATAAAACTTGTATAATTTAATACAATTTGACCGAACTGCTGTGACCCAAAGAGAGGTTATTTATCGTACTACAAATTCAAGCTTTGAAATTTTCAGAAAAAGTTATTTTTTTGCGAGTTTTTAGCCAAAATGAAAATGCGGTCCAGAACACCCCAGTCTCCCCTACTAATAAAAATAAGCCAAAAAAAACCATCAATATTTATCGATTATAATCGATAAGCGTTTGGCTATGTAATGTGGGGTGGTAAACGACTTTGGGGATCGATTTCAAAGATTTTTTAGGAATTCTTCAAACTCAAGCTACTCGAAAAGTTTCATTCAGATCGGTTCAGTGGTTCTCGAGTTATGGGCGGGCAGGTCGACAACAAAACATAATACAGGAGGATCGCCACTAACTTCAACTGGCATTTTTTTCATTGCACATCTTAAAAGTCGAACTCAGGTGCACTCGATAACTCGAACTTTAGATTCAAACAATGTTTTTTACCACTTTTTCAGCCAATATGTAAGAGGGCATTAACTAATTTATCTTTTACGCAACTATTAACTAATAGCGTATACTAAGTATTTTTTAAAGATCCTCTCGAAGTCTTGTATGTAAATTAAAATATCGTTCTTCACAGATTTGCGAGAATAACTAAAAAGTGGCCGGTTTTTTCAAACAAACGTAGGGTAGGAGCGGGCATGTTGAATTACTTTTTAGAATTTAGGTTGTAGCGCGCACATAAAGTCACATATCGCTTCAATGGTTAAGCCATTCGATAGAGGGATTCCTTGACTACATTTCATAGAAGAAAATTTTTTTAAATGTTTTATTAACTGCCCTCCAGTTCAATTTAAAGGGCGATTCAACATGCCCGCCGATTTGCAAGTGGTGCGGGTAAGTTGAATAATTGTAAGTTTTCATAGTTAAGAATGAAAAAACGTTATTTCTTAAGAAAAAAAAGAATGAAATAAAGTATTTTATTAAGCAAAAAAAAATTAATATACATTATATAATGCAAATATGAAAAAAAAATGAAATTTACAATTTAGTTAATCGCTTATTAGGTTTTTTTAGTTGACCAATTTTTGATTGTTTTCCTGCTGCGTTTTTATAAAAAATGTAAAAAATCATCAAGAAACAAACAAAAATTTATAAAAGAACAAAGGAAATGTGAAACCAACGTCAAAAAACCAAAAAATACGTAAGAAAAAAAATGATTCAACTTGCCCGCCAAGCCGTTATTCAACTTACCCGCAATCCACTTTTTTGATATTTTCTCTTAGAAAAATCACAAAAACAATAAATTTGACTGTCCCACAAGGTTTTTTTTTATTCTAGAGGTGTTGCACAACACTTTTAATACAAAAAATTTCCAGATTGACAAAAATTTGTATGAGAAATGGGTAAATCACTGTATAGTCTAATATTTACTTTTAGAGCCAAAAACACACATATTCCTGTCCTTTACGATATTAATAAGGTATCGCTGTCAAAATTTTATGACAAGTAGAGGACATCAGTACTAACAACATACTAAAATTTCAAAAAAATTGACTGAGTAGTTTTTTTTAAATTTTGCAATAATTCAACATGCCCGGTAATTCAACATGCCCGCTCCTACCCTTATTATTAAATTGTTTTCCTCTAGGAATATTGAATTGTTTTCCTCTAGGATTTTTTTTTTAATAATTAAAATGTGGGTTTAAAACTCGGGAAATCAAGTATCCAGTAAGTCGAATTTCCCGGAAACTCAAACCGTCTTCGTTTTTTTAGGTTCGACTTTTCGCGATCTTACAGTGGAAGAGCAACTTTTTATAGGTAGGTATTGTTTTTTTTCGTCGCACGCTGCAAAAAACAAGAAAAAAAATCTAGTTCTGAATCAGTATTTTAATTTAGATACTGAATATGATCTTCACTATTATATTTATATGCAACAAGGACTGGTTCATTTTTTTAAGCAGAAAAATATTTTTTTTTCTGTTCTATGCGAAATGCTCTGTTTTTACAAAATTCGGTTTATTTGTAATGAAGAAGTTTGAAAAGTCTACCATTTTCATGTTCCTTAATAGCCTGACTTTCTATTCTAATTGTTGAAAAGCTTTTTAAAGTGGCATCAAATATTATTAAAAAAGAAAAATGTGGAAATAGAAATTTATTTTAATCGTCCTTAATAAATAAACCAATTAAATCTCAATCTATTTTTAGTTGAATGAAAGGAAACGGATTTAATTTGATGAAATAAATCAAGTTTAATATAAGTAGAAATTACCCTCATGTTATTTCATAAACATCGGAATTCTTAATCCTCATGTCATTAAAATTTTCATCGGCCTTAACTGAAGAAATATTTTTACTTAAGCGATGAAAGATCGGGAAACTGAGAAATTCATCGTGAAAATCGGACAAGTGTTAAAGCGATTTTAAAATGCCGGAACAGAATTCCTCTATTTCACACCAAATATTAACAGATTGTATTGAATTTTATACCAGCCGACGCGCGATGTTAAAACATGCTTTGATAATCCCTAAGAATTTTATTAAATGACAATGAAAGACGTCGATATAGACGCCACGTGTATGTTCCCGGTCGCTGTGGTCAAATTTAAGAATTTGAGTTATTTTGGATTTTTAAAAGCGGTGTGGCGCATTTACCTTCTGCTTGTTTTGGTGACGTGGGCAATCTATGCCATGACCTTGATTTATATGACATTAAGCTTTTGCGTGGGATCACCAATGTTGGAAGTGATATTCATCCATTTTCACTTCCAAAATATTAAAAACCATCTGAACGCGCGATGCCTTCAACATGTGTCCGTTGTGGGGATAATCTGTTTTGCGCCTGCGAAATATTGTATGACAAACGCATTTCATGTCAAAGCAATTTTTCAATGGGGCAGACAAAAATATATGATTTTCTTTTTAAAAAGACAAGGCATAAATGTTTGATTAATTGTTTTCACATTTTTCTTAAATATATTGCCGACCACCTGCTTTGAGAATGTTTACAATTATTTGGAATCATTTTTCTACGTCACTAAAAATTTTTTTTTTAAGAACAAAAAGGTAATTTATTGTTATTAATAAGAATTTAGTTAAAATGCGCACGACGCATGGGAATTCATTTTCCGACTTTAAGAATTTTTCAAATTTTTACTGTATGTAAATGCTGTAAATTTCATATACAAGCGTCTTTCTCATTTACATTTACGACTTTTTTTGTTCAAATTTCCTCTAATTGCGTCGTATATCGAAACGTCGTATACAACATTTAAATGTGCTTAACATTTGGAATAGATTACTTTTAATCAATATTTTTTTTCTTACCAAATCCTGCTGTATCATAACAACATTTCTGCAAAATGTTATGTCGAGATTTGGAAAATTGCCTGAGTTACTGTGCTTGATGCCGCAGGTATTTTCTTGATATTTCATAGAGGTTTTCGAACTTTTAACTCGTTTTTCTCAAAACTGATTTTCGCCACTGGTTGGCATTATTCGAAACAAACTATTGGACCGATCGATTTGAACTTTCTGAACTACAGAAAATGCAACACTTGGTGACCGAAAATTCTATTTTGAGTACTAATGGCGGGTTTCCTGAAACCTTTAGCGACCACTAAATCGATTAAACAAGCTCTTTTTGCTTGAAATTCGCCCGCTAACTCGATTTAGCCGTGGCTAAAATTTAAATGGTTTAATAGCTTGATCTGTTCGTGAAGTAACGTTTACAAATGGATTCGATCTTAACCCTTTCAGACCTGATGTCCCACCAGTGGGACAATTCCTCTAACTAGTTTTTACAGCTATCCGACGTTGAAATTACTGTTTAAATCCTTGAATGAGCCTTTTGTTAGTTACGCAACTCCGTAAAAACCAATTATCTGACTTTTTTGTCAGAAATATTTCATATTTTGTCGGAAGCAAACAAGTAATGTTAAAAAAAAATAATAAAAAAAAATTGAAATTTAAGCTGTTTTTGATCTCTAATATAAGAATCTCACATCAAAAAAATTATTTCACCGCCAGAAATAATTCAGGTCTGAAAGGGTTAAAGGATTGATGAGTAAGAACTTTAATCACTTTACTTATTGGCCAAATCAGTTGGCATCGTATTTTCTAAAAAAAAAAATACAACAAGCTTTAAAAGATACAATTTAAAACTATGTCCATTAATACTGTATTTAAAATTCGTCCTTTTGGTATCAGCGTTTAATTAGCACTAAAAAATCATGGCAAAATGTTTCAAGAGCATAAAAAAAATCGAATTTAATTCTTAATACCACCAATTCCGATTCACGATTTTTGATTTTTTTTTAGTGTTTGCGGAGACGCGAAGTCAGTACTTTTAGTATAGATTAAAATATATAGGAAATTTCTAACAAATTTGATTTATCTACAAATTGTGACCAGTGGCATTCATCACTATTATGGAATCCGAAGTTAAAACGTAAAACCAAACTCAGTCGATTCGATTCGTCACTCAATTTGTATTCTGAATTTGCCACAAGTAATTCTACCCTAAAAACGTTACTAAATCATACGCAATCGAACAGAAGTGAGACGCAGCGAATTCAAGAATACAAATTGGGGGGAGATCGAAACTTAACGCTACTTCGGATTACAGAATAGGCATGATTAATTTTTAGTAGGCTTTTAAAATTATTTATTTATAAAATTATTTAAGCCGCTTACAAAAGATTACCATTTTTGTCAACATTGCTGGCAATTTGCCGTGTTGTAGTCGATGTCGAACGTCTGTGGGAATGTTGGTGGTTGATATGTCATGTTGAAAACATGGTTGAGCTGAGATCAAAAAATTTAGAAAAAAATGGATATTCGGTGGCGGAGTTTGATGGTGGCGACCATGTTGTAGCGCCTGTTGAAAAATCAGTTGGACGTTCAGCCAAAGCCGATGACACATTCTCGGAAGTGGTGTTGACAACTTGGTGCCAACATTTCGTTTGGTCTGTGGCAAAAGCTGACAACAATTTTGACAACATGGTTGAAAACAATCTGTGAGCGGCTTAATATTTAGGCATTGAATTATAAGACTACCATGACGATTATGATTTTTTTTCTTCGACAAACCTTTCTTTATCCTTTCTTGTAATTGGCTGGAAAACCTTTTTTACTCTGTCAAGAGAATATATTTTCTCGAATTATTTTTCACCTTCGAGACAAATCGGCTGGATATTTGGATTCCAAAGGAAAATCACATTCTTATTTTGGAAAAAACACTTGAAAAAATAAAATTTAATGGGATTCTCGCATTTATCATCCATTCTAAATTACGGAATAACGGTAGTTTTCGTGTGGTAAATATAAAACTTACGGTTTATTTATCTTTTTTTTGTTACTACAAAATATCCAAAAGTAAAAATTTCACTAGTTTACCTTTATTATAGTAAAAACGAGCAAAACACACAAACATTTAAAACTAACTCCAAATGGAGTATCCTGAATTTTTTTCTTTAAAAACTCTTGCTTTTATTGAAGACTAGCTTGTATACCCGTCGTTGCCGGGTTAAGCTTTTTGTCTAAATTTTAGAATACGAAGAAAACCGGAAAGAACTTAAAAACTTTTTCATGGGTCTATGTTGGGGCTGGACCCGCGACGAACATCTATGCCGAATTTCAAGCCAATCGGTTCAGTAGTTTCCTCGCGAAAGAGTAACATAGCGCAAAAACTAAGTTTCGAAATCACTTTACCCCCTCCCCTTGCTCCCACCACCCCTCGCGGTACTTTTCCGTATGCCTATGTTGGAACCAGAACTTCTACAGACACTCATGCCAAATTTCAAGTCAATCGGTTCAGCCGGTTTTGCGTGAAAGAGGAACAGACAGACAGACAGACAGACAGACAGACAGACAGACACCAACTCATTTTTATATATTAGTATGATAATTTCTTCGGATTTTTTTTGTGAATTCACAGATTTACTGTCTATTTAGATCATTCCGTGTATAAATTGTTTTTACAGCCTCCCAATTTTTCTAAAACGATTATTTAAATAAGCATATCATATATGATATACGATGCAGTAAAGGGTTAAATTTTTAATTTATGTGCCGTGATTAAAAATCAGCATTTTAAAGTCAAACTTTGTAACATTAGGTATTTATATTAGCTAGTAAATTTTTTTTATTGGTAATCTTTTTTGTTGATTATTATTAGAACTGAGTAGATTGTCTCTTGGTCACAATTCTGCAATAAATAATTGTGTTCCCACGATAGTTTGTCACGACATTTTTTAAGAGAATTGTCGAAGATAAATCTTCCCGCATCAGCTAAGGAATGACGATAAATTTTATTAAAACAAGAATATATATCCCAATAAAAACCCATTTAGTTCAAGATATAAATTGTTTTTTCCCTGGCTTTATGTTATGATTTATTCATCAAAGCGTAATTTCTAAAAATATTCTGTCGCTCCGCAATTCCTGACATTCGTCCAGACGGTATTTGGGAATTTTCATTATCTCTGAAAACAATAAAATTTCTAGAAGACTAATGAGATAATAATTTCGTACAAGTTTTTTAATGTTTTACATTGATAATACTGATCTTTTATGTACCATCTTTTATGTATAGCATATGTCGGAAAAATTCATAACATACAAGATCTTTGGATTATCAAGGCGGACAACAGATTTTCACAAGTTGTACAAAACTGTCACAACAGAATTGATCTTATTCTGAAATTCAATGTATTTTAAATAAAAAATTCTTCAAATTTTTTTTTCTTCAGAAATTCTTCAAAAATTTTGCAGTTTGACTTCTCTTTCTTTAATCTCGTTTAAAATCAAAAAAAAATATTAGAATACAGTAACAAAATTGGTGATACAGTGGTGGCTCGATAATTCGGACAATTGCAAACCGGACGTTGTCCGAATTATCGATTTGTCCGAATTATCAAAACCTATATATTTCCATCCTAATATAACAAAAGCTATAATTGCCAATCTGGCAATTATTGAAAACCCATATGGTAATATTCGTATCAAAATTCGAACAGTTGTATCAAAATTCCAGTTTGAAGTCAAACTTTCCAATAAGATTTTTTAAAATTTATTCCAATCGGATTTTGATGCATGGGAGTTTTATGTAGAATCATATCATAAATAATTTTTTATTCTTGCACTTTTTTGATAAAGATGCTGAATAAATATAACCAAATTCAACTTACATACATATACGTATTTGTATTCGTATTATACCGTTAATCGCGAGAGGTCTTTGTTGAACATATGTGACAGGTTCAAGCAAGGTTTTTTCTTCTAGTGTCCGGATTACTGGGTCAAACTTTTTGTCTAATGTCCGAATTACAGAGTCTTTAATATTAAAAACTTTCTGTCCGGATTACTGAGGTGTCCGAATTACCAAGTGTCCGAATTATCGAGCCACCACTGTATTACTTTTTCGAATTCACACGTGGTATGAAGGGATCGATAGTTTAAATTCATTTAAATGATTTTTTTTTCGCAGAATCCTTGTTTTTATCCCTCTTTTAATAGATCCATGCAGACTTTCTGGTCAACACTTACGGCCAATTTATTCACTAGGAGTTAAATCGCCTTAACTCCCTTAACTCACCTTTAACATGGAAAATAACGTTAGCTAACTCCCTTAACTCACTAACTCGGCTTAACTCCTTGTGAATAAATTAGGGGTTAGTGGCGCAGCACGAAGTTTGAGGCTCCGCAAAATTTTTCGTAGTTCTCCCAAAAATTAGAAATGTTATCAAATCTTTTTTTGACGATTTAAAAATCAATGATTTTTTCTAGGAAATCGAAAATTTGAAGGTCTTTCTTTAAAGGTCGGTCTAAAGCTCGACCCCCCCCTTTCTCTTGCGTGTGGTTTCTTGCGCCATCTAGTTATTTTTTTGTCTACATCAACAAAATTGAAATTTATAGAACTTGGACTCAGATTTTGTATTCTTTTATACTATGATTTAAAACTAAACTCATTTCTCTCGGAACCAAACTTTCCAATCTGATTAAAAGGATTTTAGGGAAAACAAATACAGTGCACGCTCAATATAATGAACAACCAAATAGTGAACCCTTCATGATTATAGTGAACATTAGTTTGAAAATTGGCTGCTCGATACATTGAAATATACTTTTTTTAGCCCCTGAAAAATTCAAAAAAAAAATTACAAATCTGAAAAAAGCTGCACGTGAAAAGGGGTTCAAATACGAAACAAATTTTAACGGAACTTATCACTAAGTCTTTTTTTATGAATGTAGGAAGCTGTTCAATTAACATGTTCAATTTTCATGCTTTCAATGATTTTGGAAATAAGGAAATATTGTAGTTTTAATCAGCTCTCAGTACAGTGAACAATTCGATATAGCCAAGCCAAAGCTTGGTTTTCTCATACATGCGCTGCAATCTAACATCTCATCACTAAATATACATCCATTTTATCATCATTCCGAGATGGCGCTTTAACCTATTGCCGAAAAACGAAACTCGTGAGAGATTGAATGAACAAATTAAAGGATAAAGTCAACTGTCAAAATGTTAGCGCGGTATTACACACGGCAACTTTCGGGCTTACTTAAGCCGATTTTCGGGAGAAACGACTGAGGAGGGAAAAGTTGCCACTCGAAATCATGGCTTATCGACAATCTGCATACATGCAAAGCGTGTGAACCGGTCTGGGAAAAGTAGTAGGCAAAAATCATTTTCGTTCTGACCGTCAGCAGGTAAAGATCTTGGGAAGTATATGAGCAGCAGCAATTTCAATGGTTTGAGTCCACACACACACATGTAAACTTGTGTAGCATATGCAAACAGGATTGGCTTATTTAAGCCACAAATGTAATCACATTGGCTTATTAAGCCCAAAAGTTGCCGGCATAAATAAGCCAAGTGTAATACCGGACTATGTTCTTTCATCTAAATAAGGAAAGTTTTGGCAAACGAAAAGGTCCCAATTTACTTAATTTACATTATTCGCTTCTATTATTTCCAAATACCTACTCTACATTGATTTTTGATAACTATTTAACAAAAGTTCACAACATTTTTCCCTTTTTTACTTTCCTCTGCTATAGGGGGAAAGTATTGTATTATTATTCATGACGGAGACTGACTCGAGCATGGAGGCAGATATAAACTTTCTGATCACTACGAAATACGTTTCAGGCAAGATTTTGAGGATGTCCGTTCATCTGTCTGTCGATCCGTCCCTTTTACGTATCTTAAATAACTCGAGAACACGTTGAGCTAGCGATTTAAATTTTTTTTTTAAATGAGTATTACAAAAATGGGTACCTCCCATACAATTTTTGTATTTTAAATAAATTGAGCTTTAAATTTTGTCCCAATTGATAACATTTTCAAAAATTATGTAAAATCATAGAAAAACGATCGTTAGACAATACGATTTTTAAGAAATTTTGATGTGAATTCGCCTAAAGAAGCAATTGGGTACACAAAGTGATGTAGTGTTGTGTTAAGCAGCGTTTAAAGCAAACATAAATTCGATTTTGTGTAGGAAAACAGAACTTGTGACAAAATGCTTTTGAAATATCTAACACGCTTTTGTTTTTTGTCGAAATTTATTAAACAATTTATACTCAATAACCATTTTATTTCAGTATCTAGGATCCGAGTCATGGTCTTTGGTGAAAAAAAAATAACTTAATATTGCCGCGCGTGGTAATAAAAGCCAAAACAATCCTCCCAAACTTCTTGGCGCAATACTGAATCACACTAATAGAAAATGTTTCCAAGAGCAACAAGTTCAAGAATGCTAACCCTATAAATATCCAAAATATGCTAGAAATGAAAACATTTCTGCACAAAAATAAATTTCAAATAAAACACTGAGTCTCTTTTGTATAAAAAAATATGTGTTAAAAAATTAATTTGTATAACATTTCTGTACATTTAAATAAGGGAAATAAATATGTAGAAAAATTAAAAAGAAATAAGAAAAAGTTAATAATAATAAATCAAAAAATGTAAAATTAATCATCCCAAAGTTTCGACGGCAAAAAGTTTTTTTCTTTTAAATTTATGATTGACCTGCTTATAATTTGTGCGGCTTGTTTAACGTATCCAAATCCTAATAACATCACGATTGGAACCTTTTCAGCTTTTACTTTTGTAAAAACGATCTCGTCTCGCATCACTATCCCCTATCACATAAATTTTATTAAATATTTATACTAACTGTGTTATGTTATAAAAAATCTGTAAAAATTACTTCTGCACTGACTGCCAATTCTCCAAGTGCGTCGCCATCTAAAATGTCCGTCCCGGCTATGTAGATTACAATATCAGGAAGAAATTCATCAAAGGCTTTCTTCAAGTTTCTGTTAAAAATACCTCCCAATGTAAAGGATTTCACATATCTTAATAGCTCACTTACATTCGCAGTTTCCTAAGGTACACTTCATCTTCGCATTTCGATTGTAATTCGATTTTTCGACTGATGGCTGCCTTTGCATATTCGTCCTGTGGATAAATGGACTGATTGTACATGTCCATAATGTAGACACTTCTGATATTCATAAAATCACGTTCGTAGCCGTTGCCTTGTCTCGCTGATAAATCAATGACCATCGCTTTCGAGACGCAGCCACTTTCAAGTAAAAGGTACTTAAGGGCCAATGAGACATCAGCATAGGGTGAGAAGGAACCACCTTCATCAGAGCTGCAATGCGTGAAGCCACCACCGAGATTGATAGCCCATCCTTCCCGAATTGCACACTTACATGCTAGGATTGAGCCATTCGTTTGAAATCTCATTGGACGCAAATAGCTGTGCTGTACGAAAATATTTGGAACATAGTAGACGAGGGGGATCTCTGCAATTCGAGATACAACATCACTCAACTGAAACAGTAAAAATCCAATAAAAAAAGGTGTTATAGTGGATGCAAGATGTTTGCGATTACCCTAAGACTGTCGAGATATCGATCTGAATGCACTTCTGCCAATTCCTCATCGCGAATTTCTGTTGGTTTCGTTATTTTGTCATCCGATATAATTTTACTTAATTTCAAGTTCTGGAATAAAACAGAGAAATGTCTTAAAATTATCGTATTTTAATTGGAATTCAATGTATGGGAAAGCTACGTGAAATCATGCTTTAGACACGTTTGGCGATAATTAATTTAGTTTTTATCCACAATTTGCGGGAAATCCGTAAAAAGCGTTATCTATTCTATGTAATATTTTGCAAACGATGTACAAAGTCACCGAAGTAACAAAAATATCAGTTGTTGATGTGTTTCCTGGTAGTTCCAATGCAATTTGTTGCAAAATAACCTGTTTGAAACCGTTGCTTTGTGACTAATTTTTAACTCACATTGCACATTAATAAATTTCCTACTTGTTTGGTGTTGTTACCTGGGTTGCCGTTGTGTTGCCGTAACGTAACTCAATTTGGTTACATGGGATCCGATTAAATTTAAATTGTTATGTAAAATCGTGTTCTAAATACTTTTTGGATTCATAAACACCCACTTCAGTAAAAAATCACAAAAACTGTTTCGTTCGTATAAAAATTAAAGATTTTACGTCACTGGACTCGGGGACCATATTTTTTTTGCTTATAGCTTTTGTTTACGGGTTAATATCCGGACAATTTCAATTTAGACTTGTGTTACGAATCTTCGGCCACCTGTTCACATGAGAAAAGTGTAGACCTTCATCTCTATTCTTCACTCTGCATGTTTTAGTAAGCAAACCATTTGAAAAATAAAACCTTTAACATTGTAAACTGTAATTATTTCAAGATGTTTCCAATATATGTCTTTGTTTTGTCTAGTTTTAGATTAATCGTAGTAGTAGCAGTAAACTCAAAATAATTTGTGATCATATCGACAAAATGCACGTTATTGTGCGTTATTAAATACCAGCTAATAAAACTCGTTGTTGGATTAACAAAAAGGGAAATTTCTCACTTGTGGCTTTTTTCTAATAAAATGTTTTTATCATGAAAATTAAGTTTAACCAAATTTTTATACCAAATAAAATTACAAACCAAATTTTATTTTTTTTAGCAAAACTGTTAAATACAACGAGTGTTTTTCCGACTAGAAATTGTGAAAAATGAACATTACGATATGCAATGATTAAAAACATGAGATAAAAATCAAAACCAACCCAGGAAATTTAACTATTCTGCTGAATATTATTCTGCACCTGTACCCAATTGGATACAATGAACGTAAATGGGTTAATAAAGTTTAAACTTTAAAATTCCTTGGCGTAGTTCCCTAGGAAGTTTAATATTGACGTTTAGATTAAGTCAATTGTAATTCTGCCAATAGTGTAAGGAAAACCAAATGTTAATTAATCCTTTTTTTTACAAAAACTTCCTTAAAAATTCCCTTTCTTGATCGTTCTATTTTTTTTAGAAAAATTGCAAGAAAATCAAAGCAAAATTTTAGTTTTGACTGAACCTCTCTACACTAAAATCAAAGATTAGGTAAATAAAGATAAGAATCTTAGAATAAATGTTGAGGTCTCAAAAATATCCGACGGCGGAAATGGAATCTTAGTATACTTTGCAAAATGATTATTTTCCTTTATATTTTGACTCATAACTGTCAAAAAACCGATAAAAATATTTGAACTGCATGCGTTATTTGATTGAGATTTATTACTCTGCAATATTTTCCACAGATTTTAAAAGTTCTATGAAAAGTTCTGTAGTTTCTTATCTTTTGTTGTCTAATCCTTGTTCAAAGTCAACTGTTTATCTAATTTTCTTGAAAACTGTTGATTTAATCGAAGGGCAAATAAAACTTAAGTCAAGTGAATAAAATTCAATAAATATTTTTACTGAAATTTACTCATTTTGATACGATATTCCACATAAATTTTGTACTGAAACCTTCTGAATGCCTAGTAAAAGCATTTACTAGACTTTTTTTTATATTTACAGAAAACTTTTTACCTCCTCCACATTCACAATTTATAAACACAGTAACATTTATTTTTATAAAACAATTTTATAAAAAATAAGTAAAATCTTAAAGAATTTTATAAAAGTAAGGGGTCTTGATTGAAAGACCCATTCTGACATAAATTTTAAAGCAACCAATGAAAGTTATTAATTTTTTGCGCTGGTCTAAAAATTATTAACATGCAATGTTATCCCCCCCCACATTTACAGTACAAAATGTTATCTTATGAAAAATGTTTTATTAACAATGTAAAATATTTTTTAAAACAAAATTAAACATAAAAAAGTTTAGATTCCAAGAAAAAAAAATTTGATGTTGGACGAAATTTAAAAAAAAAAGAAAGTATGAATGTTCTTCTGGTTCAAAACTTTTTTGAATTTTAAAAACGTACTTTTTTGAATTTTAAAAACGTATAACAGTTATTTTCAATCGATCTGTATTGTTGTAGTGAATTATCATGTTATGTACAAGAAACATTGCAGAATTTAGTATAAAAAGATCCAAATATAAAATTGTGTTATAGATTAATTGAAGAAAAAACGTTTAATTCTTTTACATGATAGACATGTTGGCCCTTCTCCGTGTCGTATGGATATAAACACTGTAATCCACAGAATGTAACATTGTAATCGTTTGTAAATACGATCGGTAACCGTTCTTTTCTTTGAAAGAAACCTCTCAGCATAGTCGATAAATCAGCGTAACGATAAAATTCTTAAAAATCGAACACTTTAGTTCATATTTTTTCTCCCGGAAAACTATAAAGTCCTTTTTGCTTCACAAAAATAATTTCGATTAACACAGTTTGGGATCCAGCAGCTATTATTCTTCCGTTACAACTTTTCGTGTAATGAATTCGTTTAATCCAACGATAACGATTTAAATGGCCCGATTTGAATTTAATTAATATCAGACGGAACGATCCTATCGGAATGAATGGCGAATTGAACCTGAAATGCGATTGCGAATTTAGAAAATGTCTTTTAGTGGTATTTTTAAAACAATATCGAAGCGTAATCTTCACACGGCGACAATCAAACAGATGAGAAAATCGACTTTAGATTGGATAGGTTTGGGTTATTTTATTATTTCGGGGTAATTTTGCAGCGCAGAGATGAAAGCTCCTACCAGCTTCCCTGTAGAGCCTTCCATAAGATGACGCGTCATGGCGGTTAATTTTCTTTTTGATGATATATAAACAGAACAGATGTGCTAATACTCGTGTGTTTGTCATTTTTTTAAACTTTTTTTTCTGAGTCCTCATACATATATACAGATATTTTATAATTCATTTTTTCGTTTGAATTTCAGATTTCGCGAAAGTTTTTTCCAAGATTATCGGATTTAATGGTCCCAAAATAACAGCAATTACATAGATTTGGCTGTCGTCACAAAATGACAGATTGGAGTAAAATTAAACTGATATATTCTCCATAAGAAACAGAAAATAGTTGTTTTATTGCATGCTTCTATATTTATGTTAAGCACATTTTTATTTATTATCATTTTTAATGCGGACATTTATTTTCAGTATTGAACTCAAGTGATCTTGGGCTAAAAAGTTTTTTGTTTAGCAATAGGGAGCCAAATCTTATATGAATGCGAGTTGTGGTGGACAATGAAAGTTTTTCTTGACCTTGAAATGTATTTCTGATGGTCTTAAGAAAATGGGGACTCAAAGGAATCTGCGCTCCGAGGAAGTGGCGGAAAAATCAAACAAAGAGAAAAACAAACGAAATCCAGGTTTCTTTTGCGTAAAAGCTTGACGGATGGTGTTCTAATAATGCATATTTGATCATCCTCAAAAAATAAATAAAATAATTTATTTTTATTTCGTTGGATCTTCCTTTCTTGTGGCACTTTAGCAGACAAATCCAATTCATTTTCTTGGCAACATCTGCTTAATATTAAAATGTTTAAGATTTATAGCATTGGTAACACTATTTTTACAAAGCTTTTCATTGACAATGAATGTTGAATATTTTCAAAATTAGACCACTCCTCTACCTCATAAAATCTCACATAGAATATTTTGAAAATATTACACGATTTTACTTACCTTGACCTTAACAATGAATTAAATCAACTGAATAGATTTTAGTATCCTATCCGGAAATCATTGCCCTGCCACCTGTTGTCTTTATATCATGATCTCAAATCACAGTCAGAAAGCACGCAAATAACACGACAAGAGGTGTAAAATTATTTGTATTGATTTTAAAATGGATTTCGAAATGAATTAATTATAATTTTTGTAAACAAATTATTGCTCAGCATTGGAAATATGTTCTGATATTAAAAACTTATAATATTTATGTTAGCGGATTAAGATGTCTAAAATCCTGCCAATATTTCTTGACTTATTTCCGAAAACTGGAAAAAACGGTACTTCTAGGAATTTATTAGTTAATCTTCATACATGCCTTATGGTGGGTTTCACGAAAACTTCAATCTAAAAGAGCCCGCTAACCCGATTTAGTGGTCAATAAAAGTTTCGTAAAACCGGCCATTAGAGTTTTGCAGAGTTCTGAAAATGCAAGAGTCCTTAAAAAAACTATCAATGCAATTTTTATTGTCGCAATCTCTTCATCGGGTTTGTAAATCCCCGAAATATCAAAAGGAAATGCGCATTCCGAAATTTTAAGAAAAGTAAAGGTATATAAGCCCAATCGAATCCATAAGAATAGAAGGTAATAGTAAACATAAGAAAAGCTACAATTGCCAGGAGCCAATCGTCAAATAAGGACAGACATGTTTATTTAAAAAATCCATTTGTATAGGAGAGGGCGAAAGGAGTGGCCCGATTGGATTTTGATGTATGGAACGGTTATGTAAAACCATATTCTAAACACATTTTACCTTAATACAATTTTCAATACGACTCACTGTTTTCGAAAAAATTGTGAAAAACTGTTTCGTTTGTATGAGGAAGGGGGAAGGGGAAAGAAGGAAGGAATGGTACTTAGCCTTACAATTTGCGAAACTATACGAAATTTCATGTCTGTAGCTCAATCTGTTTCAAAGTTATGGTGTGCACGGACAGACAGACGGACGAACTTGCGGAAATTAAGATGTTTTGTCATCCCATATTGTGTCCGACGATTTGTTCAGATTTTTCGAATGCTCTCGTTGCTGCAGTGCGTTTATAGAATCTCCCAAACTGCGTAAAAAAAAGAAAAATTTTACAGCTCAGATTTACTATGAACAGTTTTCGGTTTTGATAGATGTTGTGCAGTCACAATATATCATCCTATCGTGTACCAATCGCCAAAACTAAATTTTTAGAAATACCTGTTTAAGATATGGAGTTCTTGTGAAAAGCAAAAATAAGGCAAATATTAATATCTTGAAACGCGAAAAACCGTTTCTCCTGGTTTATCGTCAGCACAATTTTTTAAGGCGCAATTGCTGCAGAAATTTTTCGGGATGCTGCTTTCACTTCACTTTTTTATCTTCAAACATTTTCGCGCCGATGCATTCATCAATATCAGATTTTTGCTCCAGGCAAATAAAAATCCTAAAAAAGTGCTCTCCTTTAGATATTTTAGTGGACGGAAGCATAATCTATTTGCAATCGAGACCGTGTTCAAAGAAGTTTTTTGAACACTAAAAATACGTTGTACCTAGAGTATCTTGTTCTCTACTGATTTGACTATTTTGAGTTAAAAAACCAAATTTCTACGTATTCACAAAAATAATCTCTCACTTCCATACATATTTAAAAAAATATATATATATCATAAATTGATTAAACCCATCATCTAAATAAATTAAGTTGATCAAAACAAAATTTAATTCTATATGTTAATTTATGGAGATAAGAAAATTTTGTATGAAAATAATTTCGAACTATTTATTAGTCTGATATTCTCTGATAAATAATTAAACAATTTACTACGCCAGTTATTGAGGCCGATTTTAATTTTTGTGAATTTTCTTTTCAACACAATAAATTTGAGAAAATTTCTGTCCGAGTATTTCAATTCAACTTGCATACGCCTAATAATTAATCATATGGTTTGACTGGTTGCAATAAATTTCCCAACAAGCGGGATAGTATAAAGTTGAAATATTTTCTTTTCACAATATTTCAATTTCACTGCGTACGAGTTGTATAAAAATTTACTGCCAATGTTACAAATTGTGAAAAGTTTGTGTCACAATAATTTCCTTTTAATTTTGATTGTTATTTTCGACTTAATTTTAAAATAATATCGAATTTTTAACAATTCTCAATTTTAACCTGAAAAATGTGGCTACTCTAACAGCTCTTAGATAATATAAAAAATTTTTGCTATGATTTCTTTATTTTTTCAAATAAATGTAAATTACCCTTTAGCTTTTAAGAAAAAAATATATTGTTTGGTTTATTTCCCACATGGGATTAATGAAAAATTCGAATAAAATAAATTTCACACAGAATAATAAATTGTAAGCAATACAAATTCAAAAGTGTGCGTCTATTTTTGTGCAAATACTTTTTTTTTGTTTGTTTAGCGGGTGGTCGTATTGAATTGGGAAAAATAATCCTCGGTAGGTTCATTGGTGTAAATGATTTGATCAATAAAGTCCTTTTTCGTCTTCTGTTCCAAAGCCAATTTCGAATTTTCTACCGATAAATCTTTAAAACATGATCTATAAAAAAGAAAAAAAAATATTAAATTATGGTTTGGTATCTATAATAAAGCTTTCTTACTTTGCTTTCTTGTCGAATTCAATATCATTGTTGGTTAAAGTTTGAGCAACATTTGCGGAAAATTGTTCCCATTGGGATTCGTACTTCGCTAGATCATTTTTCTTTCGCTAAAACGTAAATAACAAAAAAAAAATGATTTTTCATGAAAAAAAATATTGAACATAATAAAAATAAAAGTTATGGGAATTTTTATTTACTTCAATTTATTTTACATATATCAAAATCAAAAAATCTTCGGGTCTTCGGGAAAAATCCTAACTCGAGGAGACCGGTTAAAGATTTTGAATTTTGACAGAGGAGAAGTAAAATGTACGCCTTTTCTTTAACTTTGGTCATACATGTGACGATATAGAGGACAAAATGATCTTTTTGAAAGAAGAAAATAGTCTGAAATAAACTATTTTTGTTAATTAATAAGAGGTATGGCTACCAGCATAGTTATATTATTGAGCCTAAGCTTCACTTCATTATTTTATTATAGGTTTAAGACCTTTAAGTTATTTTATTTATATTTTTTTATTTATTAGGGCAGAAAAAAACCCACAAGTAGAATTAACAACAAGATCTTAAGAATAGGTACCTTTAATTTATTAAGAATATCAGTTGTGATCAACACAACACTTTCCTCTGCAATATTTAGTTTCGGAAAAAATATGTCAAATCACGAATCTGGTGGTAGAATTTTCAAATTCTAAACGGAAGTCCTGAAAGATAACGCTTTTTTTCAAAAGCTTTAAGTTATTTTTGTTTTTTTGCTCCAAATAACTTATGGAAGCTAGTTTTTCATATTTTTGGCTTCCCATTTAATTGCAATACTGGCTTTATTGCAAATTTTTTTCTTTGCAAATTGATTGTGCAATTAATACTTGTTTTTTCTCTATCTCGCTTTTCGGCGTTTTTTAATAAAACAAATAAAACGTATGTATGGCTTTCAAGTTTGGTAATTTCAAGTATGTTTAATATATAGATAATACTACAACTAACGCGAACAAGAAAAAACCCCAATGGGCATAAAAATGTAAAAAAAAACGGACATACCGTAACATAAATTTAAGGACAAAGTATTAAGTGGGAACATAATTTGACTTACGTTTTTTTCTTCTACTTGAGCCTTCTGATCGCGTCGAATTTGTTGAATTTCCTCCGCACTCATTCCACGATACATGTAAGTTATTTTCCGTCCCAGTCCCAAACAACTTTGTGCAGTTTTTGGGTTTTCCGTTAACATATCACTTGTGAGGTGGTTATAGATTTCCGCCATATTATCTTCTTCAGTATCCTGTTTCGTTCGAAGCCTTCGATTGTGTTGTTCAGCGGCCTTCATATTTTTGAGTATTCAATTTTTAATTTAAAATTGCAAAAATATGTACGAAATCTTTTTACCAAACTTTTATTATACTTCGCAAGTGCTTCCGTAATCTGTTTTCTTGTATTTTTCTCAGCCGAATCCAATTCTACTGCCCGTTTGTCACGGGATTCTAATGCTGTTTGCAGCAAACGGTCCGCTTTTAGACGCTCACGTTCGGCATTCTTACGTTCCTTCATCTGCAAATGTTTTTTGTCTATTATTTTTCATATAACAGTAATCTCTCTATTTACGATGATTTATTTTTACGAAAATTGTTGGTAGATACACAACCGTGCTCTGGTAAGAGAGAGAGGTGTCTCGGGCGCTACAAACCGGAAAATTACTACTAGCCGGATGAAAATTTTAGATGAGTACAACAAATTCAAAACGGTGATTTAAAACAGAGAGCAGAATGGCAATCCTAATTTTAGAGTACATTTGACCTTGGCATTTAAAAGTTTTTACCTGCGGCGCAATCTTCATTTCAGAAGAATAAACTAAGATATATTTTTTTAACTAGATAATTACAAACAAAAATTGAGACAATGTTGTTTTTTTCAACCGCGCTAACATTAATTCACTTAAATTAAAATCGCGTAAATAGACAGATTACTGTATTGGGAATTTAAATAAATTTACTTGTTGTTCCAACCATGCTTTTTGTTGGTTTCTTTGTGCCTTAATTCTTTCATTACTCGTCAAATCTTCACCAATAAATCTGTTTGAATTAAAGAATATTTGCATTAATGAACCTTTTTTTGGTGGCATAAAAAGTTACATTTGTGCACTAGATATCCCCAAACGTGGATCTTGGTCCGAGATTCTTGCTGGCAGTGCCTTTTTGTTATAATCTGGGTCGTATAAATCAAATTCACGTCTACTCTGTGGTTTTTGGTAAGTGCTACGGTAAAAATCAATCTCGGACACAAGTCGACGTTTTTCCTGCAAATATAAATAAGAAAAAATATATAACGAAATAAGTGTTTTGTAAAATTTTCTATGGTCGAGAATGGAAATATAAAAAAAATGTAGTACGCTTAATTATATAAAATTTCACAAAAAATTTAGATATTTGAGACCGAAATGCAATCTACAAAAATCAAAAATCAAATTTGCCCAACTCTCAAGATTTACCTTTTCTAGCTGCTGCTCTTTAGCATTAATAATTTCATTGCGGCGCTTTTGTTCCTCACTAAGTTTTCTTTCTTTCTCAAGCTCTTCATGCTTTCGACGATTTTTTTCTGCTATTTGTTGTTCCAGTGTATGGGGATCAACCTGTGAATGATTTGAAATATAATTTAATAGTATTAAATATTTGTAGCTCCGTATCTCACCCCTAAAATTCTTTCTCTTGCATTGAAAATTCTTCCTTTTCTCTCTTCCTCATAACGTCGTCGCCTTTCAATATTCGCAGCTTCCCGTAAATCTTCTTTTGTTGTTATTTGAAATTGTAACATTACTTAATAAAAATTTTAAACAAAATTAAAGGTATTTTTATTTCTTTTAAAATAACAAAAAAGCCTCGCCTTTTATATAGTGCTCTTTATTGACATAACATGTCGCTTAGATACCGTATAAATAAATATTTATTTATTTCTTCTCAACAGATATAAGATTACAGATTCATAATCAAAGGAGATAAATATTTATTAAATTTATTTAGTGTTTAACCATTGAACCATTTCTGATTCGTGGAAGCTGGTAAAGCAGGCTCTGATGACCGTGAGCCAGCTTTCCATACCAGAAACAGGCTCCTGATGGGTTTTCAGGGCAGACATGTCCGACCTGTTGGGGGGAAATTTGGATGTGAAAACATCCGCAAAAATAATATAATAATTTTGTTGTATTATTTTTGTTTTTGCAAACCGTATAAGCCGAGAAATTCTAAAAGGATTTATTAATATTTTTTCCTGTGAATTTGTATTTTTGGATAGATTTTTAATTGATCTTTGGTAATATTTGAATCAATAAAATCAAACTTATCATTGTATCGTACTTCTAACCTCATGAAAACCATTGCATTTATATTTAAATAATTCAATAAAAAAGAGAAAATACATTACCTTATTTCTTTTAAAACCACATTTGCTTAACTTGACAAATTATTTATTAGTTTTACATTTGACTGATACAAAAAAATAATTAGTAAAGACTTTGTCATTATAGTTTTACATATAAATAATGTTACATTAATATATCTTTTGTGTATTATCACGTAATTTGTAAATGCTTTCACATTTGTTTAATAAAAATATATAATTTTTATGGAATATAATCTAATAAAATATATATTTATATATATTGAAATTCTATATAAGTTCTTTTCCAGTTTTTTAAATAGTCTTATACATTTTTATATGAGGAGAGTTGTAGTCAGATTAAAGCACTTTACATTCTAGTTGGAAGCAAGCCCTTCACTTTCAAATTTAAAATAGAGTCAGCGATAACTCGAGCGGATGATCTTAAATAGCCACCGCTCAATAGCATTACCACTGGTACGTCTTTATTGCGGCATGTAGTAAATACAATTTCATCTCTGTCTATAACACCCTGTGGAGTAATAGAAAGCAATCCAAGTGGATCGTTGACCAGAACATCTGTACCGGCATTGTAAACCACTATATCAGGAGTAAAGCTGTTAAACGATTTCTCCAAACTCCTGAAAAATAAAATAATATTATAAAACTTGACAACATATTCAGGGCGATTATCAGACGTTTTAAGTTTCCGCAGATACAATTCATCTTCGGTCCTGGGTCGCAATTCTACGGCACATTTAATCGCTAACTTTGCATCATGGTCTCTCGGATAGATTGACGCATTATACATGTCGAGTATAAAAACATTAGGTTCTTCTATAAAATCCCTCTCATGGCCGTTGCCTTGATGTGCGTCCAAATCGACAATCATTGCCTTCGAAATGGTTTTCTCCTCAGACATTAGTAGTTTTATAAGAAGAGTGATATCTGCATAAGCACAAAAACCGCCGCCCTTATACGAGCAACAGTGATGGAATCCACCGCCCAAATTAATTGCCCATCCCTCTTGCATTGCAAGTTTTCCAGCAAGTATTGATCCGGCGGCTTGATATCTCATCGGTCTCAAGTAGCCCCGTTGCACAAAACCATTTGGCACGAAAAATAGCGCTGGGATTTCAGCAATTTTTGCTGCATTCACACTCCACTAGTGGATAATTATTGAAAATTGTATTAAGTTGTGTTGAATTTTTCAAAAATGCAAACCTTTAAACTGCGGATGTATTGTTTCGTGTGAACTTTAAGTAAATCTTTTTCGGTTATTTCGTTTGGCTTGTGTGTCTGTCCATCAGTTAAGAAATTTCCTGCTTTTAACATCTAGCGGTGAAACATTTTTTTCAACAAAAATTAATTAATTCGCACAGCTTAAATTGGTTTAAATAAAAATAATTACTTGAAAAATTCGTGATCCCTTTGCAGCATCGAAAGGATGCAGTTTTTGTAGACCGGCAAAATTTACTCCATAGTGTGGACTAAATACAACTGGAATCTTTTCTTCATCACGGGTTGGTATTTCGTGGTGAACTTTCTTCGTGAATTTTTTCATTTTCCTTGGGTTGATGAGTAATAACTTTGCTCAGAATTGCTGGTACGATCAAGAATTACTTCTAAAGAATTTAACAATATTAGAAAATGAACAGCGCTTACTTTCTTTAAATAAAACTATTTTCTGTATATTGCAACAACCCCGAAGTGTCGTTAACCTACGATCTCACAATAAATCGTAATTTATCGCTATATTTTAATAAAAAAAATGTACAAATTGTAGGAGATTTCAAGAACAGTAAGGAATACTCAGTTACAAATGCAGAGAATATTTAGTTTAATTTTTGATTTGCTTAGAAAGGTGATTTTTTTAGGATTTTTTTAGGAACGGTCTGAAGTATTGAGTTCTAGCGAAAACCAAAACTATTGAAAATGTATTCATTTTTTTAATCAAAATAATGTGTGATTTTTTAGTTAAAAGAAAAGAAAATCCATTTAAATTTGAATAATTCCGCTATATTGGTCAGGTGCGGTTTTCGGTATTTTACCAAAAGTAGATAAAATCGAACCATTCCAGGACCAAACATAACGGTAATACTTCATAGATTGAATCTATGAAGTACACGATTTTCTTAAAAGTAGCTTTAAGAAAATCGTGTACACAGACTAAGACCCCGTTTACATTTGCGACGTTCCTATCTACAATGACGTAGAAAGTAGGAAATTACATTTCGAACGCAATTTTAACCATTCGACACTCATGACAGTCCGTGACGATTAAAAATTTAGATTAATAAACTGTGAATGAATTTAATTCAATCGTTTATTGTATTGTTCCTTAAAAATTTGGCTACACTCTTATTTGAGACACTTTTTGTCGAATTTTTTATGCGTAATTTATTAGGAAAATCAAGATCTAAATTTTTTACCTTGTTGGTTCTTACAATTCACTAAAATTATTAATTCGGCTTCGTTCAATCGCATTTCTCTTCACAATTCTGAAGTGAATCAATTAGTAAATCCTTTTTTTATCCTTTAAAAAAATCAAATGTTACCTTCATGACTTTCATCGAAAAATAAACAATAAAGCACCAATATTTGCTACACTCTATATTATTTGTTTCTTAATTTGATGCTGGTTTATTAAAAGTTCGTTTTAAGGCAAATCTTTGAAATTTCTTTAGACTTTTTCGCCAATTTCGGCAAGTAAACAACTCAGGATTTTCTTCATTCAATTTGTCAAAACATATTTCTTTTTAGCGAATCTGGCGACAGTTGCTTGGAGTGACATTCTCTTGAATCACAAATTTCCCACTGAGGTTAACCACAGTAGAGAGGATAAGAAAATGAAAATAAGAGCAAACGTTTGAAAAGATTTTTGTACAGTCATTCTTTGAGCTGAAAGTGGGCACGAAAATTCCTGTAGGAATCCGATTCTTAAACCGTGAATGTGAATTTAATTTTTTACCAGCATTTGAATCATTAATAGAGAAAATTAGTGACAATCTTCCGCTGTCGGAAGATTGCATGTGTTGGTGGTGTATGAAAATGTGGCTAGGTTTTACATGTGTTGTGTTTTGTTAGTAATTTACGCATAGGAAAGAAAGAAAAACCGCGTCCACGAGTATATCGGTTATCTTTACTCCACCGTAGGTACACGGAAAAATCCCTAGGTTTCCTAACCAGTTAAACTATGGCTCCATCAAGCCAGAGCGAATAAACTATTTAGTGTTTAACCATTGAACCATTTCTGATTCATGGTTTATACTCGACCTTTTAGCATTGAATCCTATTGGAATTTCTCGGCTTATAAGGTCTGCAAAAACAACAAAATTATATTATTTTTGCGGATGTTTTCACATCCAAATTTCCCCCCAATAGGTCGGACATGTCTGCCCTGAAAACCAATCAGGAGCCTGTTTCTGGTATGGAAAGCTGGCTCACCGTCATCAGAGCCTGCTTTACCAACTTCCACGAATCAGAAATGGTTCAATGGTTAAACACTAAATAGTTTATTCGCTCTGGCTTGATGGAGCTATGTTGCCTTAAACCTTATAATTCGCACAAGGTTTGTGGCATCGGAGTATAAATACTCAAATCGTGTTTTACTCCACCAAAATTCTGTAAGCCTGCGTGGAAGCTGGCAAAGCAGGCTCTGATGACGGTGAGCCAGCTTTCCATACCAGAAACAGGCTCCTGATTGGTTTTCAGGGCAGACATGTCCGACCTGTTGGGGGGAAATTTGGATGTGAAAACATCCGCAAAAATAATATAATTTTGTTGTTTTTGCAGACCTTATAAGCCGAGAAATTCCAATAGGATTCAATGCTAAAAGGTCGAGTATAAACCATGAATCAGAAATGGTTCAATGGTTATACACTAATGAAGACACCTATATAGGAACTCTACTTATTCTACTGGATGATGGCTTTTATGATAGAGACTTTTTCAGTTCTTTACACGATAACAAGCTGTCAAGATTTCAAGAAAATGGACAGAGTTTCGGCTCTTGAGCAAGAAATAGGTGATTTGCGGCGTTTATTGTTGAAGAAAGAAAATGAGCTCTGTGAAATAAAGGAGCAGACGGTAAGGTCTTAGTTTATCATGAAATGTTCTGTTCAATAATAATAGATTTCCTAGAACGTTTTGGCGGACAAATTGTCTAACGATGAAATCGCAAGATATAGCCGACAGGTGATTTTACCGGAACTGGGTGTAAAGGGTCAGCTGAAGTTAAGGAATTCTGCTGTTCTAGTTGTTGGGGCTGGCGGACTGGGATGTCCAGCTTCTTTGTACTTAGCCAGTTCTGGTCTCGGCCACATTGGAATAGTCGACTATGATTTTGTGGAGATAAACAACTTGCACAGGCAGACTCTACATACGGAAGCCTCTCTGGGAACGCCCAAAACCGAATCAGCTAAAAACGCACTGCAGAAAATAAATTCAAACATGACTATCGTTACCTATAATATGCAGCTGACAAGTGTCGACGCCCTGGAAGTGATCCGGGAATACGATGTGATTGTGGACTGCACTGATAACGTTGCTACCCGTTATCTTTTGAACGATGCCTGTGCCCTGAGTGACAAACCTTTGGTATCGGGTAGTGCTCTTCAGGTAAGCCGGAGTAGTACAAAACTATTTTTTAAACACTGTTCTAAAATTTAGAACACTAGCGAAAATTAAGTATATAAAGATAATAATTCTAGAACAAATCTGGGGTCTCGAAAATTTTTTTTAAATAATATTTAACTTTTTTCGTAATACCTACTTTCCTGTTGTTTTAAACTTAAATGCGTAAACAGTTACTGTTTTTCGTAGAATACTTATTCAACACACACAACAGTCTAAGATGTAAATAAAAAACATAACAAAAGCTATAATTGCCAATCTGGCAATCATTGGAGACCCGTATGGTGATATTTATATCAAAATTCGAACAGTTGTACCAAAATTCCACTTTGAAGTCAAACTTTCCAATAAGAATTTTTAAAATTTATTCCAATCGGATTTTGATGTATGGGAGTTTTATGTAGAATCATATCCTAAATAACTTTTGTTCTTGCACTTTTTTGATAAGATGCACCGTTTTTGAGATATTCGCAAAAAACGTTTTCGTTCGTATGGGGGGTACCCCCCCTAATGGTCCATTTTTGCCCATTAACGAACTTAGCCTCGCATTTTACGAAAAACGGATCCACGCAAAATTTCAAGTCTCTAGCTCAATCCGTGCGCCCGCAATCCGCGCCACAGACAGACGGACAGACAGACGGACAGACAGACAGACGGACAGACGGACGGACATGCAAAATTCAATTTTTTTTATCATTCTAAACACACTGGTGTAATTCATTTTTTTGTGTGATGACGGGATCTTGGCGTTACAAACGGTAAGGCAAAGTTAATATACCCTTTGGTTTCACCATACGGGTATAAAAAACTATTTTGACAGCGCAGTTACTTAATTCGCGTTCTGAAATTCTCGAGTAAAGCTGCTTTCGATTTTTTTGGAAACATTTTTGGAAAGTTTCAAAACGGAATCAACTGTTTTCAGGAGTAGTGTAACTATACGTTTTGGTTCTCTTCCACCGCAAAAACTTGTATAGGATCTTAAAAATTAAAAACCAAACCGTCAAAAACCTTTTTTTAAAGTCCACGAAAATTGGAAGACTTTTTTTTAGGAGACTATCCTTTAAGAGCCCACAAAATCTTAAGGTCTTCCACATTGCGGGGTTACAAACCTTTGTTTAACAATTTAATTTGAAAATTACAGTGTATAGTTAAGTTTTTATAATACAATTTGTTTTTCTTGTTTTCTATTCCTATTCATTCTTTCTAGATGGAAGGTCAATTAACAGTCTACAATCATAAAATGGGCCCATGCTATCGTTGTATTTTCCCAACCCCTCCTCCACCCGAAACAGTAACAAATTGCGGCGATGGTGGGGTGCTTGGAGCAGGTAATGCCTTTGTGTTAATTAAGTTTTAGCACAAAATATCTATATAGAGCAAAAAAAAACTCATATTTGTAGTGACTGGAGTGATAGGCTCGCTGCAAGCTCTAGAAACTATCAAAGTTCTCCTTGACCTAGATGATGTTCTTAGCGGTCGACTTCTTTTGTTTGATGGCGCCAAATCAACATTTCGAAACGTTAAATTACGTGCGAAGCGACCAAATTGCGATGTATGCTCTGATCAACCGATTATTACACGCCTAATTGATTATGAGCAATTTTGTGGTATGCGAGCTTCCGATAAGGACTTCTCTCTAAATTTATTAGAGGAGCATGAACGAATTTCAGCTATTGATTACAAAACTCTTGTTGAATCGAAAAGTCCCCATGTACTTATTGATGTCAGAAGTCCAAATGAATTCGAAATTTGTCATTTGGAAAACTCTCGCAATATCCCTATAAAAGATATACTGGAAGACAAGCAACTGGATTTGATTACAGAAATGATAAAATCCGAAAGCCTTCCAGGTATGTATGCTGGTTTTTTAATTTTGTCTTTGCGATATATTTTGAAATTACGTTCTTTTGACAGTTTATCTATTGTGTCGGCGAGGAAATGATTCCCAATTAGCTGTTAAACATTTACAAGTGAAACTTAAAGGCATTACTTACCCAAAAGATATCCGAGGCGGTTTATATGCATGGCATGACACCGTAGATAAATCATTTCCGATATATTAATAAGAAATGTAAATTTTTAAAGTTAAAAGTGTGATAGAGGATCTTCAGTCGATTTTATTAGTTTCACTTCTGTTGGTATTTATATTTTTGAAATTTTCCACATTTGTAATATATTTTTGGTTGATGTATTTTGTATTTCTAATTTAAAAATAAACGATTTGTTATTTCCAATTGTATTTTGGTGTTTTTTAAATATATTTCCTATGAGCATCCGAACACTCAAACAAATTATTTGATACCTTTTTTTTTATCAAAATCGGTCCGCTAGGACGGGATCTTGATTTGAAAATAAAGCATAATTTGTGCTACTTTGCGGGATGTACTCTTATCCGATTTCTTAATAAAAGCAACCATAATCTATGTATTAAACATCGTAATGCCAATTTTTAATAAACATTTTTGAAGTAAAAAAACGTAGTTAAATAAAATTTCATCTTAATGAAGAAAACATAGCTTTATCCACCTTGGGATGATACCTTTCTTACATAGTTGACTCGTGAAATTTGTTGTACAACAGATCCCTTTTTATAAACTTTCTATTAAGTTGGATTGTCGCGACCTGGCTACCTACCTGGCTATGTGTCTATCTCTGGAATCTTTGGAACCTTATATCTCCGAAACTATGCAACCTAGGAAGATGAAATTTTTTTTTACTTTTTAGTGCATTTTGAAAGTGTATAAGGTTATAAAACTTGTTTTTTAAAGTGTTTTTTTTATACTCGTATGGTGAAATCAAACGGTATAGTAAATTTACCTTACCGGTTGTAACGCCAAGATCCCGTCATCACACACAAAAATGAATTACACCAGTGTGTTTAGAATGATAAAAAAAAATTGAATTTTGTATGTCCGTCCGTTTGTCCGTCTGTGGGGCGGATTGCGGGCGCACGGATTGAGCTAGAGATTTGAAATTTTGCGCAGATTTGTTTTTCGTAAAATGCAAGGCTAAGGCCCCAATCACAGAAAACGCCGTATGCGAAGTGAGTGCGTTTCTCTCGTTTTTCGATAATTGAAAACGTTCGAAGGGAGTTGTGAATCATTCACGTTTGACGTTTCAAATACGCGCCACTTTCATTGCGTATCTGAGTGAGGGACAAAAGGCAAAAATGTAAGTTTAAAGGATTTAATTGAATAATTAGTACATTTTTAAGTTATTATTATAGGAAAAGAACAACAAACCTATCCTTTTTAGCTGTAAAAATTAGCAAAGACACAAAAAAAAACTTAAGGAAAGTTTCATTAAACGCCGTATTCAATGATACGGCGTAAAGTGAAAGTGAATCGAATGGGTGAAGTAAATCTCAGATACGCCGTATTCCATGATCGGCACCTAAGTTCGTTAATGGGCTAAAATGGACCATTAGAGGGGGTACCCCCCATACGAACGAAAACGTTTTTTGCGAATATCTCAAAAACGGTGTATCTTATCAAAAAAGTCCAAGAACAAAACTTATTTAGGATATGATTCTACATAAAACTCCCATACATCAAAATCCGATTGGAATAAATTAAAAAAAAATCTGATTGGAAAATGTGACTTCAAAGTGGAATTTTGATGCAACTGTTGACCGTTTACTTAAATCACCATACGGGTTTTCAATAATTGCCAGATTGGCAATTATAACTTTTGTTATGTTTTAGCCAAAGTTTAAACCTCGGCGAAAAACGGGAAAAATTTAGCCACTTTCTATTTTCTCCATACAAAGAGAAAAAGTTTTTGCGATTTTCTCGATAATGGTGCATTTAAGCAAAAAATTGCTAAGACAAAGTAGCTACAAGTCTGGTCGTTCGTGGATGACAATAGTTGACTACGATAGTGGACTATTTCAGACTATTCTCGGCGAACATAGTCAGAAATAGCTAAGAGTAGCTAACACTCACATATACACAATGTGTGAATTATGTTTGACACAGAAACTATTAAAATTCCCGTCGGAGATCCGTTTTTAAGAACATGAAGTGGAAAATGATCATAAAATTATCTGCGCTGATAGAATGGATAACGATATTTAAAAAAAAAATTGTATTTTTGTTCATTTTTTATTGTGTTGGTGTGAGCTATCCAACGAAAAATGACTACGACTTTGGTTACGGTCGTTCTTTGGTTACACGTGACTATAGTTGACTACGGCGATTGATAACCGCCATTAGCTATCACTAACTATGACTACGACTATTACTGCACTTCAGAACGCGCTCCAGAGATATGTCCGTGATTAGCTGCAAAAAAGTTGTCAAGAATTAAAACAAGTAAAATATTAAAATCAAAAATTATTTCAATTGTTTTTTATGCAAATAATTTATATACATTTATTTATTTCATTTGCAAAATGAAACAAGAATATAATAAAACAGTTTGTTATTGCGAACAGAAAAATATTTTACATCTAAAAATAGTTTTAAGTAGTTATTTTGCTTAAAAAAAACTCATAAAAGATTGAAATATGGTTTGTACTGGTTTTGTAATGTTACACAGAAATTATTAATCTATTACAACATTTTGCTTGCAATACAGAAAATTAAATCGGATTTTTTACGAATTTATTGATTCCACCTTTAATAAAAATATTCTGTGCGAAATGCTAGGACATGATAGTTAAAATTTGGACTTTGTTTTCAATTTGATTTATACAAAATAAATTATAACTTACGTTTAAATACAACTTAACTTAAGTTTGAGGGAGAGAGCTAACTAAATAATACAAAAATATACAGCCGAACATATGTTGATTATGTTTAGTTTAGTTATTCATAGCACGAGTAAATATTATATTTTACAATTATTGCATAATCTCAATAATCGGGACCTTTTTTTCATTTTAATTACAGAAAATGCATTATTATAAAGACGATATTTTAAAATACTGTATCAAACTATAATATATTTAATAAAATTTTATGATCACCTACACTTGTGTTTGATCAGAATATTTGATAAATATTTATGATTCTTTAATTTACACATATTTGATAATTTTTCAGTACATTGTAAAAATTAATGTATAATTACGTAAATGAGAGGATTATAAAATGTAAATGAACAGAATTATTTAACTAAGATTCTGTGATGTGGTTTTGATAATGAAAAAATTCCTATTAGGTACTTAATAATTATATAGACATAAATTAGTTTATAGTTTCGTTTCACAGTCTTTGAGTTTGAAATTTTCATGGCACGATGATATTATTTGTGCATTTTTTTTTTGTTTGTTTGACATTTCTGTTTGAACTAAAACAATTGTAATTTTAGTAACGATATCGTAATGGGGAAGTTTCTCTTAATGTTTCCGTATCGGATTCATCATCACTACTGGATGGTGGCGTTTCTAATAGTGGCACCCCTAAGTCCAAATACTCTTCGTTAGCATTGGCAGTTGCAGTCAGGATTTTGTCCAAATTTTCAACAATTTCTGAAAATGTAGGTCGAGCATGGGCATCAAAATTCCAGCATTGCCGCATTAACATATAGCTGTAAAATAAAATATTTTATAAAGTCTTGACTTGCTTTTGATGATTTCCATTATTGGCTTACATATTCAAAGAACATCGTTGTGGTTTCTCCATTCGTTGTCCAGACATTAAATAATTATATAATTCCTCAGCTGACATTATTTGTGGATAAGGCTGCTCTCCAAATGTCATGATCTCCCATAGGAGGACACCATACGACCATCTAAAATATATGGAATAGTTAAAACGAATTTTTCTTTACATGAAATTTCAGATATATTTTGTCTTTAAAAAAATGAGAACAATTTGAAAGAGAAAACTTACACATCACTTTTCGTGTCATAAAATTTCTCTTGTAATGACTCTGGTGCCATCCATTTTATTGGCAATCTGCCATTTGTATTTTTCCTGTAGTAATCCGTATCTTGAATGTCTCGAGCCAATCCAAAATCAGCAATTTTGATTACGTAATCATCACTAACCAAAACGTTTCTCGCTGCCAAATCGCGGTGAATGCACTATAAAACATATGAAAATCATAAGTCGCTAACATTTAATTTCTTTTTGGACTGTTAAACAAATACTAATTTTTCTTTTCTATTATGATTATGATTAGTGATTAAAAAACCCACGGCGATATTTATAGTCTCTCACAATTCAATCGCATTTTCATGTATGAGAAAGCTATGTGAAATTTAGCTTTATAAATTTTCTAACTTGATAGAAAACGAATTCTCTTTAAAAATATGGCTTAATTAGATTAACAGCCGTATTCTGGCGTTGTAATACTTAAGTCACAAGTCACAAGTCCATAGAATTTGAGGCTCTTGTGACCGAGTTGTGACTAGTGACCGTAGCTAGAATAAGGCTGTAATATTGTTTATGATTACTTACTCGTCGTGATGCTAAATATTCCATTCCACGAGCAACTTGGAAAGCAAATGAAATTAAATCTTTCTGCGTTAAATGCTTAAAATCTTTGTCATCGTATAGAGGAACATCGAAATCTGACGGTCGGTTCTTTTTAAGGAAATCCTTCAGGTTGCCATGTGGTGCATATTCTACGATAACATAGAGCGGTCCTTCCTGACTGCAGCACCCGAGCAGGTTAATAATATTTATATGTTTTCCAATCATCTTCATCACTTCCATTTCCCGAACCAAACTAGCCATATCAGCATCTGTGTGACCCTCTTTAACCATTTTCACAGCAACAATGCAACTATTTGAGCTTTTGCCTAGTCCGTGCGCCTCAGCCATTACCACACGACCGAATGCTCCTTCACCCAATGTCCTTCCCAGAATCAGTTGACTCCTCGGAATCTCCCAGTTCGAATCCAATGGGAATTCATATTCATTGAATGGTATTGGATCGGTGTTGCTACTTTGTAGTAAAGTGGTTCGTTGTTTTTCAATTTTTATAATTGGTATGACCAAAGTTTCGGCACACCCGGGATCAGCCGATGGTTTATAGATGACAACACGTTTCGTCCATTGGTGGACAGTTTCCATTCGATGTTTCATCAGTTTCTCGTGTTTGAGTTTTCTCATTATGAAAAATATGAAACATGTTCCCAAAAGAAACAGAAGTGTAATCGCTGTCGTCACAATTATTATCCAAATTGAATGATTCTTGATTGGTTCCGATATCAAGGTTTTGTCAATCAGTTCTGAACAAACAAAAAAAATTTTTTTTTTTGAAAAAGAATCCTCGTAGACCTGATTTTTGTATTTACCATTTACAACATGTAGATACCCACTTGCCGTCGTTACGCCCAATGTATTCGCTGCAATGCAAGTGTACCAACCTTCATCTTCATGGGTTACATTCTCAATTCGAAGAAGTCCTGAATTTTCCGAATCAGTCTATTTGTTGAAAATCAATTTCCGAAATTAATTTTATAGTTTTAATAAATTTCCAAGTTGTTTCGTTAATAAAAGTGATTGTTAGAAAAGAAAAAAAAAGAATAGTAAGTAAGGAATATTTTCATGCAACCATCACCTTAACTTCTTTTGAATTATTATAGTCGGGGCAGTTGGGGCCGCACCCATAAAACCATTGAATCGAGTGGTGGAACATTGTTATTAAAACCTCACATGACATTTCGGCTGTGCCATGATATGGCACTGTCACATTTTCAGGGAGTTTTATAATTATCGGTTTATGACTGACACGATCTGTAAATTATAAAGAAACCATCACCAAAGTTACATTAGAGAGAATTTAAATATATAAAATTAAATGATTTTTTGTTAGTATCTAATATTTGAGATAACCGATTTATTTAAAAAAAATTCTATGTTTTGAATAAAGTGTTAAAAAAGCCAAAAATCGAAACAAAAAACATTTGAAATTTTGAACAGGTATTAAGTTTTTGGAAAAATTGAACAATAAACAGTTAGGAAGATGTTTAAGGCTGTAATATAATGAAAAAAAAATACCTTAATTTTACAAAATATTATTTAAAAACACAAGAAAAGCTAGAATTGCGAAAGGCGAATCGCCAAATACTCTATATGATGACAGACAAAATGTTTATTTAAAAAACTTAATTTGTATAGGAGAAAGGGAAAGGAGTGGCCCGATTGGATCTTGATGTATGGAATAGTTATGTAAAATCATACTGTAAACACATTTCATCTTTATGAATTTTTCGATACGATGTACAGTTTTCGAGAAAACAGGAAAAAAGTATTTCATTTGTATGGGAGAGAGGGGAGGCAGTGGTCCGATTGGATTTTGATGTATGGAGCGATTATGTAAAATCATATTCTAAATATATTTTATCTTTATAAATTTTTTAACACGACTCACCGTTTTCGAGATAATTGCAAAAAACTGTTTCATTGGTATAGGGGAGAGGGGAAGGAATGAGCCAATTTTGCCAGTTCCAGAATTTAGCGTATTTACGAGAAACGTAACTATACAAAATTTCAAGTCTCTAGCTCAATTATTTCGAAAGTTACAGACAGACGGACGGACAGACGGACAGACGGACACACGGATGGACAGGCAGATGGACGGACATGCGGAAATCAAAATCTTTTGTCATCCCTAAAACCTTGGTGTTTATTTTTGTGTTCGACGCACAGTGGTTCGAGATCGTTTTCTATTGGTCAAAATTCAATATCTTTTGATCCATTGAAAGTTTTGAAATGCGGCTTTTTTTATTAAATAGAAGAGTTTTCAAGCTTTATTTATCATAAAGTTTCATCAAAATCGGATAACTAGTTTCTGCGATATTGTCAAATAAAGCTCAACTTTTTATGTTCTGTTCATTCTTTAGTAGGAAAGTAGTTGTTTTGATTTGAATAATTTTGAAATATCATAAAATATGACTTTTTGTTACTATTATTAAATTTTTGTGAAATTCTATAAGTAGTTAAACATAGTAAATTTATTGTGAAAGTAGATTTTATTAGTAACACCAAATTAAATAACAATTTAACTAAAATTGGTTTATCATACAAATTTTATTAACATCGATCATTAATTAAATTTTGTCTAGGGGTAATTCTTGTATTTCATCTATAATTTGAGAGGGGTTTGTATCATGTAATAACTTTTTAGCTTCTTCATCTAATTCCAAATGTGGCGATTTCCATTGGTGTCTAATGCTCGAAACGAATGGGACTGATGTTACGAGCAATATGTTAAATAAGTCTTCATTTCCGCTATTCCTTGACATTTTCCCGGTGTTATGTTCTCTGAAATACCTGTAGTCTTTATTCCTTTTTTCTTGAGCTTCTTCTGATAGATCTCCAAGTGGTAGTAGAGTATTTCTGATGATGTCTTCGCCATGATATAATATTTGGTGGACTGTTTGTGGCATATTTCTCCATGGATAATTCTTGTTATATATATATATATATATGTTTGGGGAAAACCCTCGATTTATTTGCAGAGATATGTGGACTTTATAGTACATAAGTTATCCTTGTTACGGGTAATTAAAGATCAAATTGCCAGCACAATAATTATCAAATCAACATATTATCTGCACCTGTGTAGCACACCTAGATGTCATAAAACTGTCCGAATCTCGAGAATTAAAGTTTTTGATATTTCGGGAAATCCCGAATCTCGAGAATTAAAATTTCATCATTTCGGGAAATCGCGAATCTCGAGATTGTGATTTTCTCGGGAAATCTGCAACTCTATATGTCTATCATAACACTTTCAATGCAGGTCATAAAATAATAAAAATACAAAGATTGACGTCTAAGAGCAGGTTTTAACCAGCCAGCATTTTATAACACTTCGAAATTGTATTAAATAAAATATATCACTACTTTGCTTCCCTGTTTAACGTTTTTTGTATAAATTTTAGAATACAAAAAAACCATAAATAACTTAAAAACTTTTCGGAAAAAACGTTATCCTTACAGGACCTTCCCGTTAGAATTTGAAAAATCTAACACCGGATTCGCGATCAGTGACCCTGGAAACCCCCTTATGCAGATTATTTCCGGGAAAAACAAGAAAAGGATATTTGCTTTATCCTTACAGGACCTTCCGTTTCGAATTTTGAAAATCTAATACCGGATTAGTGGTCAGCGACCCTGAAAACCGTCCAAAGCCAGTTTTTGTGAGGAAAAATGGGAAAAAGGATATTTATTATCCTTACAGGACCTACCGTTTCGAATTTTAAAAATCTAACATAGCTAAAAACTTGCTCCTGGCAACGCAGATCATTTTGCAAAACACCGCGTAAAAATCGGTCCAGTAGTTTTTGAGTTTTGTAATCTCAAATCAACAGACCAACCAACCAACAAACTTCCATTTTTATATATATAGCTTAATGAAAACGCCGCTAGCGCCTCAATACGGGTACTTACGGCAACAAAACCATATATGGAATTAAAGGTAATTGTTGTGGCTATAACTTAAAAAAAATTTCAACTTGACGTCTGTTGACGGGCACAAGTTATGATTTTTCAAACTTCAAATTTAGATGAAAAAAGTGTTCCTAATAAATATTTAATTATAATTAACTTAAAAATAGTTGAGGTTCCAAATTAACTCAGAATTATAGGGAAAGATCCACTCATTCAAATAAAAAAAAAACGAATGTAAAATCTTAGAAAATGTGAAAGTTGTGTTTACTTAAAGTTGGTAAAAAATCAAGAAATTTACTTTTTGGCAAAATTTAAAAAAAGTTTCTAGTTCAATGCTTCCGCAAAGACACATTTTTAAAGATATTGACCTAATATTTTTTATTCCCGACTTTTGAACTATTTACTATCAAATTTGATCAAAAAAAAAAATCAAATTGGTTACCACAAAAAAATTGAATTTTGGCCAATGGATTTTAATCCTGAACCACTGTGCGACGGTTGGTTCGATGCGTTGCAAACAGTATACTAAATCTAATATACTCCTATATGTATATCATGTAGAGCATAAAAAGTTTTTATGTTGCTTGAACGTTTCTTGTATGGGCCAATGGGCCAATATGGGCCAATCTGTATTAGTAAGGGCCAATATGTAAACGTTAGTTACATATTGGCCCTTACCAATGAGCTTTAACTAACTTAGTAACAGCTTTTGGCGTGTGCGAAATGGGCTAATTGCTTGCTTATTTCGGTTCGAATTCTAGTTTTTTTCTTGGAAAGTTTTCAGTTCGCTGTGATAAATGAATGAAAACATAATAGAATTAGCATGCAATTAAACCGTTTCGGACACACCTTAAGTTATTACTAAGTTATTAACAGCACATTGGTAAGGGCCAATGATTATAAAATAAAATAGAAAATAAAAATGCATTTAAAATAATTCACAAGTCGGAGGGCCACAAATAAAAAAATTGGGTTGGTTTACCTGTTAGTTTTTCTTGGGGGGAGTAAAATTAAAGTCCTGCCATAGAAAAAATACTAGCGGTTTTTAATTGAGATTCAGTGAATGTGAGTTCAAAATGTTGTTTACAAACCGAAGTTACGATGAACTGAAACCATTTTTCATAAATATCAATGTAAAATGTTTTAATGCGGCCCTGATACTTAATAGATTGCTTATTCAAACGCATTTTATTGTTTTTTTTTTATACTATGGTATTTTTATACATTTTCCCCAATATTCATAGAATTGGAAACTAATAATTTGCGCCTATTATAAAATTTTAATCCTAGATTAAAGTGAATGTTAAAACAAGTGATAGGACTAAAATTATCCTTCCTTGTGTACCTAAACATTTCAAATATTTAATATTTATGTAAAATAATGTGATTTTAATATTTTTAGAAATTAAAAAATGTGATCAGAATTAATTTTTTAGACCAACCACCAGATTTTGGGATTAATATTTCTTCCCAGCCACCGTATTACATATATTTCATATGTAGAGTAATACCTGTAAAAGTTTTACTGTTCCGTTGTTGTCAATACGATTTATCGCATTTTTAACTAGACTTGTTGCAGATGCTTCTAGGCTATTAATTGATTCATTGAGTATTGTGTATGTCGCCCATGCAATATACGGTGCAAGGCCATTAACTAACATTTCACAATTAAACTCTGCTGTTGTATTTATTAACGCAGTTACGTTTTTCGGATAACCTTCCTTAATTATAGGCTTAGTACGCATTCTATCTATTATTGTTATTATTATTATTTTTTTTTTTGCAAAAAAATGTGAAATGTAAATAATTTTTTAACTTTGTAAAGTAAAATGCAATCCTTTAACCAACCTGTGATAATAAGTTTCGTTTCGTGATGAATACAGCCATGAGTATTGCATACATCACATCTATAAATTCCAGAATCCTCAGTGATAACGTCTTCCATTGACATCGCAAACTTTTTGTAAGTGACTTTGCCAAATGATCGATTTATTGGTTTGCCATCTTTAGTCCAATTCGTTTCAGGAGCAGGATTACCTGTTGCCAGACAGGATAACTTGATATAACTTCCCGAAGGACGAGGCAAAGTGTAGGGCATTTCTTTGTTTTTAAATTTTGGTGCCGTTTCTTCTGGTTCTGATGGATCCATTTCTATTGGTGTATCTGTAATATTTATTTTTTGTACAATCACGTTTTAGACTATATTCTCTAAGACTTACCATCTACAATTTGTAGATAGACTGGCGCAGATACAGATCCCAATGAATTCGTTACTGTGCACGTGTACCACCCTTCGTCCTCGTGAGAGACATTTTTCAATTGAATACTGTCCATTGGATAATTGTTGAGCTAAATATTAAATAATATTCATTAATATACTCTTGGAGACATGTATGAAAAAAGAACTTACTTGTATTTGTTTATTTACGTCATTTTCCGTACAACTATTGGTGAAATGGCATGGTCCGAATTTCCACGTTACTTGAGAATATACGTCGGATGCGTATTTGCATTTAATTTCGCCTGTTTCTCCAGTGATCAATGTTAGATTATGTGGCGGATTTATGATTTTTGGTGTATGATCAGGCACTGAAAAAACCATAAACACACATTTTTTTTTGATTAGACAATCTATCTGTATAAACTAAAAGTTTGTTAATTTCAGGTTAAGTAATTTCAGGTTTTTTTTTATGTTTTGAGACCTTTTAAAGTTATTGGCATTAAAATTCCAATTCTGATGTTGGTATATGTTTGTTTGTTATCAGTAAACTAAGGAGTTTCTGGTCAGTTTCATGGAAATTCACAGTTAACGTAATAATATAGTGGGTTCCGACGCTACAAGCTCGAACTGAAGGATTGTTGCGATTTTTTTGAAAACAGTACGTAATATGGGAAAAATTATAAAAATAGAAAGTAATTAGATTGTGATTTTACATATATTTACTATACATAACAATTATATTGTAACACTCTAACATAACTTCTTCATACAAGCATGTCAGTTTTTGTGAATTGTGCATTTTATCACCTCTGTCCAATTAGAGTAAGTATTTGAAAATATCGTCGTATTTAAGAATACTGAATGACATGCATAAATAAAAAATGATTTTAATGACCTTTTAAAAATAGATTTAAAATCTAGTTATTAAATGTCAGTTGTAATCAACACAAAACTTCCCTCTGCAATATTTAGTTTCGGAAAAAAATATGAAAAAATATTTTTTCAAATATCCCGAGAACCGTTAAGGTATCTACGAGAACCGTTAACGTATCTTATCTAAACCGTTTTAAAGAAGAATGCACGAAATTTTATTTTCTTTGAATTTGGTTGTATGCATTTTTCCTCAAAATCGCATATTTTGCGGAAACTTTTTAAAAAAACTTAATTTTTTCAAAAAAATTGTATGGGACGTACCCGTTATAGCTATCGTTACTTTTCCAAAAGTTGATAGAAAACTACGATTTTCGCAAAACTTATTTACAAAAAATTTCAAATCGCCAGGTCAACGCGTTCTCGAGTTATTTAATATACGTAAAACGAACAGACCGACCGACAGATGCACGAACATCCTCATAATATTCCCTCGAATTTATCAGAAAGTTTCTACCTGCCCCCGTTCTCAAATTATCCTTCATCATGAATACAATACTTTCTATGTATAGAAGAGGAAAGCAATAAATTACGTTGTAGCGAAAATCGCGCAATAGGAGATCGCATTATAGGAAAATTTCCGAAACTTCTGCATCGCGTTGTAGCGTAAACAGGTTATAAGAGTGTCGCCTTGTAGAGGGTCTTTTTAATTTATGACAATGTTTGAATTTTTTCAAATTTTTACAAACAATCAATTTTTTACTAGCCGAGTTAAAGATTTTTGCATAAGTTTTTTGCTAACCAGAAATAACTTAAAAATTTTAGGAAAAAAACTTTTTCCCCTTCAAGACTTCCATTTTTCGGGAAAAGGATATTTTCATAATCCTTGCAGGACCTTCCGTTTCGAATTTGGAACTTCTGTCACCAGATTCGTAATCAGCGACTCCGAAAACCCCTAACGTCAGTTTTCCATTTCGTTTTGAATCTTGAAACTCTAACACCAGATTCGTAATTAGGGCAGGCTTAATGGCAAAAATCAACGTTTTAAAACACCAATAAATAAATAAACAATTAAGCAATGACATACCCGATATGATTACATGAATTCTGTGACTAATACATCCCTCCGTGTTACAAATTTCACATTTGTATATACCAGAATCATCTGCAGTTGAATCCTTGATAATCATTGACCAGCCCTTTATACGAATTTTACCCAATTTTCGGTTCAATGTGGAATTTTCTTTAATCCAAGTAATATTTGGATGAGGACTTCCGAATGCTGGACAAGATAGTGCAACTTCGCTATCCGATCGCTTTTTTATTTCATTTTCGATTTGTCTTTTGAAGACTGGGGGAGATCGTCCTTGAACGCTTGATGTGAAATCCTACGGAAGAATTTCATTGAAATATTTTCAAAAAACTTACATTTTAATGCTTACCTCAGAGGTATTAAAATCAATATCTTCTGTTACTGCTGCCATTGTTTCCTGAAAATCATCCAGTACCAAATTTCGAACATTTGTATCTTTTCTATTAAATGATTTAATCCTTATAATAGGATCAGAATCAGTGGGAACGGTTAAACTGTCTGCTGGCGGCTCCATAACACTGGACAAAGTCTGAATGTTACTGGGAATATTTATTTGTTTACTGTTTTCATTAGTAACTTCCAACGTTATGTTGGCCCATTCGCCCTTTAAAGATAAACATCCATATTCACCAGAACCAGACCTTTTAATTTTGTCGATTCTTATGCTAAATAATTCGATGAATTAACCAAAATTAATGTATTTTGAAATAAAAGATTTACCTTCGCATGCGTTTTCCTTCGTGACCTATCCTATCGTTATTTCGATACCATGATGGATTTTCTAAGGAACATCTCAGCAGAACATTCGAAAATGCAGGTACTTTTTGTAATGTATTGTTATTTGTTGAATCTGTAAGAAGAATAGAAAATGCGGGTTAATAATGATAGACTATATCGCACATGGTCCCGTAGACTGTAGTATCTCAAAAAAATGTGTTTTTGATTAATTATTCCATTATGTAAAGGAAAATTGACTGAATCAAATGAAAAACAAATTTAAATGTAAACGTAGTCCTAAAATGTATTTATTTTTGGTTTTTTAAATTCCCATTTTTTTAAATTTAAATTGATTTTGTGGAAAACAAACCTAACTCTATCTTTTATTATTGCAAAAAAAAAAATGAAGCAAATGATCTGTAAATTATTATCAAAGAGTAATAAATTGAAATATTACTGTACAGACAACAGAAAAAAACAATTATTTATAAACAATTATTTTGAAATGAAAACTTTGAATGCGTTTTTCTCGAAATGGCCGATTTTGAGATACTACAGTCTACGGGACCATGTGCGATATGAGCTCTTAGCTTATATCTCAAGTAGCCAAATTAAAATTAAAAACATAACTGGCAATTATTGAAAACCCGTATGGTGATTTAAGTGAATGGCAAACAGTTTTATCAAAATTCCATTATGAAGTCAAACTTTCCAAAAAGATTTTTTAAAATGTATTCCAATCGGATTTTGATGTATGGAAGTTTTATGTAGAATCATATCCTAAATACCTTTTGTTTTTCGACTTTTTTGATAAGATGCACCGTTTTTGAGATATTCGCAAAAAACGTTTTCGTTCGTACCCCCCTTACACTCTCGAAAAAATCCGGGGACGAATTAACTCAGCCTGAAAACATAGCTAAAAGTTTAACACCGTAGCGCGGAGTTATTTTTACATTTGTATTTTACGGAGCTAAATATTCAATTTAACACCGTTTTGACCTAAATTTTAAATGAACTCCGAAAAGAAGTCAAAAATTCACTACAACTCCTTTTAGGAGTTATTTAATTGTAAAGGGTGTTCACGTTTAGAAGAGGCTTGCCAATTGGCTTCAACAGCCTATTTGGAAGGCAAATGGTTTACAATTCGAGAGGTCCCGTGTTCGAGTCCCGGCAGAGACATGCAAGAAAAGTTTTTAACAAGTAATATTAACTTTGGAAACACGAAAAAAAACTCAAAACATTTCAAATGCTTGCAAAAAAAAAAAGAGAATTTGCGAGGTTTTTTTTGGGCCATCTAATAAGTTGGTTTAACACCGAAAAATTGTTAAAAATTAACACCCATAAGGAATTGTTGTGAACTCCCTAGCCCGGTGCTCGATTTTCTCCAATAGGTGATGGACTCCCTCAAACTCATTTTCGGTGCGTAATCGACTCCATTTTTTCGAGAGTGTAATGGTCCATTTTTGTCCATTAACGAACTTAGCCTTGCATTTACGAAAAACGGATCTGTGCAAAATTTCAAGTCTCTAGCTCAATCCGTGCGCTCGCAATCCGCGCCACAGACGGACAGACAGACGGACAGACAGACGGACGGACAGACGGACGGACATGCAAAAATTAATTATTTTTATCATTCTAAACACACTGGTGTAATTCATTTTTGTGTGTGATGACGGGATCTTGGCGTTACAAATGGTAAGGCAAAGTTAATATACCCTTTGGTTTCACCATACGGGTATAAAGAATCGATTTTTATGGTAGAGGTGGAGAGAAGTGGTCCCATTGGATTTTTATGTATGGATAAGATATGTAAAATCTATTCTAAACACATTTTACCATTATAAGTTTTTCAATATGACTCACCGTTTTCGAGAAAATTGCGAAAAACTGTTTCGTTTGTATAGTGAGGGGGGGATGATCCGATTTTCCCCGTTCAAGAACTTAGCCTGGCCATAACTATACAAAAGAAACGTAACTATACAAAATTTCAAGTTTCTAGCTCAAACCTTTCGAAAGTTATGGTGCTGATGGGCAGACAGACAGACGGACGGACATGCGGAAATCAAAATCTTTTGTCATCCCTATTTTTATTGGTTTATTTTTGTGTTCGACAATTGGTCCGATGTGTTACAAAGGGTATACTAAATTAGTATACTCGATATATCATATAGAGTATGAACAGAAACGTTGCAGCAACCGAAAATGTCGATTTTGTTATTTTGTAGCGCAAAAATCCGGAAATTTTCGGTTGTTCCACCGTGTCTACAATGTTATAGTAACCAAATCTATAAATTTTTGCTACTTGGAAAGTAAATGCACATTAAATTAAAAGATTTGAGTAATTTTTTCAATATGGAAAGTGCATGAAATAATTTACAGTCTAATTTTTACATGAGCGTACAACGTGCACTCTTAAGACTATTTTTTCAAGAGAAACGAATAAAATTTTATATGTACAATTTTCATAAATATTTTTGATTGTTCCTTGGCAATTGTATGTCAACTGTTCCCTTTATAGCAATGCAACTTGATGTAATGCTCTTATGCTACATTAAAAGAAAACAAACAAATTTCAAAGGTTGTAAAACAGTGTTTTCTATGCATGTCAATGGTTGCTTATTTTCAACGTATAACAAACATGAAATTATGTATGTTTGGCTGGACAGAAACAACGTTGACTACATTCCGAATGTCTTTTTCCCTAACGTGCTTCGTATGTGAATGAAGCGCATGTAATTTTTCTCTCTCAAATATTCCTTTTAATTATTTGATTTCGCTTTTGCTTAATATATCCATATTTGTATCCCATTCCAACTAGTATTTTTTTTATTGTTTCTTTTATTTTTAATAAGGCAAGTAATATGCTGTTGCCTTATTGCAGCTCATTCGATAGGGCCGGAAATTGTCATCACGTGAACTTCTTGAAACAGGAAGGAAAGCATAAGATGGCAACTTGAATACAGATGACTGTGTTAAGTGCAACATGCTAAAGCCAACCATGGATATTGATATAACGGCCAATTCCTAATCGAAAGAATTTTTTATGGAGTAAGAAGTACTATTATTGAGTTTAATTGCTAAGCCATCGGCAATACTTTTTTTACAGTAGAAAAAAATGAAATGGGTTGCAAAAGAGTCAATAGACTTTTAAATGATTTTTGAATTTTAGATCTTTTATTTTTTAAGTCAATAGTGTTTTTTTCAAGACCCAAGAAAGATATATTAAAAAATTTGTGAGAAAAATAAAAAAAAAACGGTGAATCTTTTCTTTTTTTTTAATATGAGAATTTTAAACAGAAATTTCATAACAACTCCAAATGACGTTATTTAGGGTCTTTCAATAAGGACATAACATTTTTGTATTTTAATAAAAACGCACCCTAAAACTTTTTTTAGGATCTGGCAATGCTAAAACGTCAGTCAAGGTTTCAATTTTTATCATGGTGAAGTTCACGAACGAGCAATGCCACACAGCTGGTCAAACAATTGATCTATTGAAGGAGAAGTTCGGTAATAGTGTAATCTCGAGAAATGGTCCGGCCGAATGGCCACCTCGCTCATGCGATTTAACACCGCTGGATTTCTTTTTATGGGGTTATGTTAAGTCGTTGGTTTATGCCAAAAAGCCAACAATGTTAGAGGAGCTCAGGAACAATATCGCACGCCAAATTGCCAACGTTCCGCCCGATATCTGTGGAAGAGTGGTGGAAAATTGGCTCCAAAGCAAACGTGCTCGCGGTGGCCATATGAACGACATCGAATTTCATACTTAAATGTAACATGTCCACTACACCTGGAATAAATTTCAGCCCAATATCTCAATTATTCAGTGTTTTATTTAAATACAAAATTGTTATGTCCTTGTTGAAAGAGCCGATATAAGAATGTTATGTAAAATCATATTTTGTTTTTATAATTTTCGTTGCAACACATCGTTTTTGACAAAATCACAAAAAACATAATGTATATGGAAAAAGGAGAACTGATCCCATAAAATTTTGATACATGGAAAAGTTATGTAAAATCGAACAACTGAAAAAAAAAATTCTGAATTAAAAATGTTCTCGACATATGAAAAAAAACATAAGAAAAGCTACAATTGCCATGAAGGCAGACAAAATTTTTATGTCAAAAATTTATTTGATGCGAGAGGTAGAAAGGATTGGTCCGATTGGAGGTGTATTGAACGGTTATGTAAAATCAGATTTTAAATACATTTTGTCTTTATAAATTTTTCTATACTATGCACCACCAACATGAATGGGGAGAGGAGTGGTCCAACAGAATTATGATGTATAGATAAGTTATGTAAAATCATATTCTAAACACATTTCACCTTTATAAATATTTCAATACGTCTCACCGTTTTCGAGAAAATTGTAAATAACTGATTAGTTTGTAGAAATGATCCGTTTTTGCCCGTTCAAGAACTTAGCCTTACCATTACGCAACTATACAACATTTTAAGTCTCTAGCTCAATCCTTTCGAAAGTTATGGTGTTCACGGACAGACAGAAAAATGCACGGACATGCGGAAATCAAAATCTTTTGTCATCCCAACCACTCTGTTCATTTTAGTATTCGATGATTGGTTCAATCATATTTGACGATTGACCCCTTGGCAAATTGTCGCTTTTCTTATGTTTTTTTTTTGGTGGAGTTAAGTATTATAAATTTTTTTTTATTTTGACGTTCGGAAATACATATTTTGAAAAAATCGCCATAAAATTTTTTTAAATATCGGTTTTGACAATTTTAGTTTTAACTTTTCTAATTAACAAAATTTATTAATACAGATTGATTGAACACTTCCTTTCATCGCACGAGCGCTGAATTTTTAAAATCTCTAGAAATAACATATCGCATTGATATAAATATATTTTATTGGCTATAAAAATTTAATGTGCTTTCTCAATTTTTTATTGCGCTGGCAAAGTTATAAAATTGAAATTAGTTCAATAAATTTTCACTTAATTTAAAATGAATTTTCATGTCTGATGTTCATTTACATTCAGGTTGAATTTTACTTGCCTTCCGTTTACGATAGCAGAGATGATTTTTCATTTGCGTTTTGAATTTTTCTTTTTTTTTCAGTAAAGGAACTGTTTTATTGAATCCGTCGATGTATAAGTAAGATGAAAATGCTTGCATTATAATAGTAGACAATACTGCAATAAAAACACAATGGATCTTATTATCTATATGATATTCTGTGAGGAAGAAAGAATGACGGCAATTTTGATGTTTGATCGACCTCCCAAGTGCATTATGAAAGTTTTTACCGAATATTATCGCTGATTGCGTACTACCACAAATAAAATAACTTCATGCTTATTATAATCCGCTTTTATGCTGGAGGCATAGTTGGTCTTATTATCAAATAGACAACATACCTTCGCCTAGATAAAAACTAACAATTGATGCACTGTGCAGGGTTTCTCATACATAAATGCATTATTATAATTCTAGCGGTATTTATGGAGGATTTATGTAAGAAAACACATGAAACTTCTCTGGAGGTTTTCTCTTGCGGAAATATTCTTAGTGTGCGTGTAAGTAAATTTGATTATAAGTATGAAGTACTCACCAGAAATTTAATTTTTACCATAAATGATCCATGAAATCAAATTTTAATCAAGATTTTATGCAAGGGACGGCTTTAGAAAAAAGCATGTCGCATTCATTCTATGCTTGTTAAAAAAAAAGATATGTTCTTCTTTTCGTCAATTCGAGTAAAATTTTTTGGCAGTTCAAATCATACTAATATATAAAAATGAGTTGGTGTCTGTCTGTCTGTTCCTCTTTCACGCAAAAACGGCTGAACCGATTGACTTGAAATTTGGCATGAGTGTCTGTGAAAGTTCTGGTTCCAACATAGACCCATTAAAAAGTAGCCCCAGAGGTGTGGGAGTAAGGGGAGGGGGTAAAGTGATCTCGAAACTTAGCTCTTCCTCTATGTTACCCTTTCGCGGGGAAATTACCGAGCCGATTGGCCTGAAGTTTAGCTCCAACATAGACCAGTTTTGAAAAAACTTAACCCGCCAACGACGGGTTTGCAAGCTAGTATCATAATATATACCTACCCTTGTAGTATAATTCAAAATTATTTTTTGGAAAGTCTCCAAATAAAAAAAAAATTTACACGTTTTTGTCCAAAAGTTTATTTAAAATTTTGAGAATGAAGAAATCACAAAAATCTGCGCCGCAGGCGAAAATTTTGATTTCATATTGATTTCATATTGATTTCATATTGATTTCATATTGATTTCATAGCACTATGCCAGCTCTGAGAATTGATTTTAGATCAAGCAAATGTAAAAGTTCTAATATTCTGAAAAAGGGAAGAACCAGGGGGTGGGGGGTTTAGAATATGTAAAGAACGATGGGTTTGTTTCAATTTTTCTTGCTGGCTAAAGTTGTTCAAAAATTTGCGGCGCAAATGACAATTTCTCGGTGTCAAGGTGAAATATTTCCTACAAAGTTGCGATCAGGGCCCCCGGCCCTCTCCCGCCCTTGCCAACTTCTTGGTGGATCGAAGCAAATTTGGGGGACACAATTTTTCATCTCGCATGGTATTTTCGAACAAATTTTCATTGCGAGTTTTTATACAGGATCTTTGACGGTTGTCCCAAACACTAAATCTGCAGTTTGTTAAAGTTGTCGACCGAGGGTGGGAATTTAATTAAATCAAATGAAAATCTTCTAGGGCTGATCCAAATTTAGCATAATTTAAAGAATCATTTTTGATGCATTTTTTTGCTCAGCTTCACTCATTCACCAAATGTTTTAAATAAATATTTCATCAATTCATTTCGGGAGTATTTAATTGGAGTTCTTGTTTCAAATGCACTTCTATTTCCTCAAAACCCACTAAATTGTTGTCTGCTTATTAAAGAGAAAGTCTCAGGGGTTTGACCTATAAATTTAAATTCCATAACAAACAACGTGGTGACAATAGACGTTTAAACCCCTTTTTGTGAGTGAATTATTATTGTTTGAGAAAAAAAGAACAATTGCATTCAGATGTGATTTTATTAAAAAGAAAACGATGAAGTTTGAGTGACTTATTGCTTTCACACCTTTATTGTATTCGTTGTCTATAATTCTTGAGGTTTTACAATTAGAAGAAAACGGCTTAGTTAACGATTGCATTGACATTTTCCCCTGGCTGACGAGCCCATCCGCCAACAAAGTCCACCACAATTTCATGTTTCGGTTGAGCTCAGAAGCCAGAAGGAAGTGAACACGTTAGGTGCCATCAACGTAATCGCTTAAATCACCGTAGGTGTCATTAAGGTTTCCGTACCGCAAAAGTCAGAATTGATTTTGTCATTCAATTCCGTTAGCTATTTTAAGTAAAATTTGTTTTTATTTTGTTTGCATCTCATAGATATCAAGCGGTGCAGCACAGCACACGACGCGGTACAGCTCAAATATCAATTCAAGTGTACATTATGACAGACTCATAGCATCACATTAACCCACAGCTTCCGATACTAATCTATTGAATGAATGGATGCATGTTTTTGAAGGCCTGTCATCATATAGACATCTTATCCCCCTAAGGGGCCAAAAATCTACTTACAAGGCGATGTATGCCGCACGCGGCAAGGAAAAGGAACTACGGCTGTTCGCTAGCCAACCATTGATAGGATTTTGTGGAAAAAATAATACTTCTTGACATATCTCTGACGCTGGAAGGTAATATTCGTTCTACTCGTTAAAGTAACATAACAGATTCTTAATGTTTATTCTTCCACCATGCAATCGATTGCTTAGCGACCAAGAAGATAACCTTTAGTCAGACAAGCTGACTGCCTAACTGCACCTTATGCATCTGATGTGTTATTAAGAAAGACGAAACGAGAGTGTACCGTAAAACAGCAGCATACACCAAAGAAAAACGTTTAAGAAACTATATTGGATTTGTGAAAGAGGCATCCCCCTAAGGAAGCTTCATATTTTCGTCAATATGACAAAATGCATTCGATTTGAATGTAAATACATAAGACATGTGTAGGGCAGATGTGATTATTGTTGGTTTTCATGTCAGTCGGTGGTTTTGTCTTATTTTTGGAAAATTGTTACTGAAACTGAAGCTTGAAATCTGTCCGATAATGGGCCGGGTTAATTTTACTGAAGTATTTTCGGGAGCTATGAAGATATCCTGGGTGGAATACCAACATTTCAATATGTTCATTAAAAGCTAATCATTTTAATTGGTAGATGATATAAGAGATAAATCATTATAATGCATTTTTCGAAGGAAAGATAAACTTATGTTTTGGGTTATTATTGCGATAGATTTTTGATCTACAAAGTTAGTATATTCAACCTGTGATGGTTGAGAGAAGAAGAAGAGGTCGTTTTGTTACGAAGCAGTTAACTAAATCATCTCTCCTTCCTCTATCCTGCTCGCCATTAATGGTTTAAGATAAACATAACAAAAGCTATAATTGCCAATCTGGCAATTATTGAAAACCCGTATGGTGATTTAAGTGATTCCACATTTCCACATTGAAGTCAAACTTTTCAAAAAGATTTTTTTAAATTTATTCCAATCGGATTTTGATGTATGGGAGTTTTATGTAGAATCATATCCTAAATAACTTTTGTTCTTGCACTTTTTTTGATAAGATGCACCGTTTTTGAGATATTTGCAAAAATCGTTTTCGTTCGTATGGGGGGTACCCCCCCCCCTAATGGTCCATTTTTGCCCATGAACGAACTTAGCTTTGCATTTTACGAAAAACCAATCTACGGAAAATTTCAAGCCTCTAGCTCAATCCGTGCGCCCGTAATCCGCGCCACAGACGGACGGACGGACGGACGGACATGCATAATTCAACTTTTTTTTTATCATTCTAAACACACTGGTGTAATTCATTTTTGTGTGCGATGACGGGATCTTGGCGTTACAAACGGTAAGGCAAAGTTAATATACCCTTTGGTTTCACCATACGGGTATAAAAAACTTAATCTGGCTGATTTATCAACGTCCAGCCCAAATCTCTGGAACCAGAAACAATGGTCCTTACCAATGAGCTGTAACTAACTTATGCTACATTTACACGAATGACAAATTTGTCATTTTTTTCTTGTCATTATGTTAATTTCCGTGTAAATGGCATAATTTTTGTAATTTTTTCTGTCAGAGAATGTCAATCTCTCATAAAAGAATGAACTTGTCCATTCTTTTATGCCAGATTGTCATTCGTGCAAACGCAATATTAGTTATGACAAAAGTTGAATACTAAAGTTGTCATAACTAATATTGCGTTTGCACGAATGACAATCTGGCATAAAAGAATGGACAAGTTCATTCTTTTATGAGAGATTGACATTTTCTGACAGAAAAAATTACAAAAATTATGCCATTTACACGGGAATTAACATAATGACAAGAAAAAATGACAAATTTGTCATTCGTGTAAATGTAGCATTAGTAGCAGCTTTTGGTGTGTGCGAAACAGGCTAAATGCTTGCTAATTTCGGTTCGAATTCTAGATTTTTTGAAAAGTTTCCAATTCGCTGTGATAAATGAATGAAAACGTACTAGAATTAGCATGCAATTAGACCGATTTGTATATGCTTTAAGTTGTTACTAAGTAAGTAACAGCTCATTGGTAAGGGCCAATATGTTCCCTCCACGACGCAGAAACTCAAGCAAAATTTTGCAAAGTTATATCAGGACAGGGTGTTTGGTTTTTTTTTAAACATTGATTCAACACAAATCCTGGTAGTTAAAAGGTTGAAAAGTATCGCTCTTATGATTTTAGGACTGCTGATCACGAATTTGGTGTTAGAATTTCAAAATTCGAAACGCCAAAGTATTCCTGATAACCTTTTTTCCATTTATTTTTCGGGAAAATTGACATTATTGTGTTTTTGAGGTCACGGCAATGAAATTTCATTTGTTTTATTGAAAGTATTAATTCGGCAACGACGGGTCCACAACCTAGTTTAATCCTTTCGTGCGATCTTTTGAACTATTGCAAGGAATTTTGTTTTTGTCGAAATCAAATGAAAAGCAAATAACGTTTCGAACAACAAAGTGTGTGGAATTGTATGTGGAGGACATACTTTGTCGCCATAATCTGTCGCCGTAAATGTTATGTCGGGCCAATTTTATTCCGTTCTTAATAAACAAAGTACCAGGTAGACCGAGCCATGCTCGGCGACCTCAAAATCCTACTTTTGCTGATTTTTGGGGAAAAACTAAGTTCACATTATCTTTACAGAGCTTTTCCAGAGTTTTTAAATTCCCGACCTAGAATGCTAGAACTAAAACTAACGCGCGATAACAAAACTTCATATAAATCGGTTGAACCACCCAATTCGAAGATACCAGGCGAGGGGTATCGTGGGGAGGGAAAAGTCAGGTTTATGGTGGAAAAATCGAAAGCCCTTAGAACCCTTAGTAATACTGTAAAGTTTCATTAAGATAGGACCACCCAATGCGAAGATAACAGGCGAGGGGTATCGAAGGGGAATTTTCTCAGGGGTGAAACCTATCTAGATCGATTCCTTGTCCTCGAAAAACAGACAGACAGACATTCCTCGTATTATATTATAGGATTATTATAAATATTAGGAATAAAACATTAGCTAAAAATACAAGCTTTTTTTCATCAAATAGGAAACATGTTTCGATAACGGTAAAAGCTATCGATTTACGGTGGTAAAATCCAAAAATATAGAGTTTTAATATTTTTAATTTTTTCGAAAAAAGTGTTAATTCGCCAAAATCTAATTTTTTACTTTTAATGAAAATATTTCAATAACGGTGCAAGACAGGGGATAAAGGTAAAATACCAAATTGTGGGAAATATTATTCTCTTCAATTAAAGAACCACCGACTACCCGTTAGTTTTCGAGATAATCGCAAAAATTTTTTTTTTCTTAAATAACGTTATATCTCGATAACGGTTTGAAATAACAAGGTCTCGTAAAAAACAAAAGTGCGTATTCATATGGTTAATTCCTCTATTTGGTTCAATTTTTATAGTTATTTGTAGGAAATATATATTTGTACTTTGTGATATTGAAACATTTTAATCGTAGTAATATTTTAAAATCATTCTGTTACTTTTATTTCAATATTTGTCATTCTAAAATAATTTGTAAAACTGTTCGGTTCAATAAATAATATATATTAAAATATCGGCATTTATTTAATTTTGAGCCATCCTACATATTATTGATTAGGTATATCAAATGTCACCATTAAAAATCCTAGGAATTTTCAAAAAAAAAAAATCAAACTGAAGTTATTTTTTTACCACCCAGAAGTTCTTTTTTACAACGCTTTGTTATTCTAAAGATTAAAACAATATCTTATTTATATTTTTACTGTAATGAAACCATTAAGGATTAGCACATGTGTAAGACATCGTCAATTTCAATCAGAATAAAACCACTTTAATCCATTATCCCATTATCATTAAAGCAAGCATTAAAAAACAAAAGGCGCCTTTTTCTTTCATATTTCTAAGACAGCGATATAAAAAAATGAACATCTGTTTTTTTGCAATCCGTTGAGTTCCGCGTAGACGCGGCAATTTCAATCTATCCAAGTAAAAAAAAGCCTTGTTCCAGATCATTAAAAAGATACCATTCACAGATCTTTTTCCCATATACTCCTGGGTATAAAGTGTATTTGCAAATCTACTAATAATCTTATGGCAAAAATCATAAACTTTTGCCTCTATACATACTCTAGTAGAAGACAGTCGAAGTTAAATATTACTCATAATGTGGCATAAATGGATAGTTAATTATAAATATAACCCATTCGTTGAGCATTGTCCAATAATAGTTTGTTTATCACATTAGGATTCTAATAAGCGATAAATTAAATGTAGTCAGCAAAGCCTATTCTATGCAATTTATGCTTGTAAATGCAGTAACAGTAATATTTGCAGTAATATTCTTATGTTGTTATGGAGCTGCGAAAGGCTGATATATTGAAGATAAAATACTAATCTGTAGACAAGAAATCGTAGTTTTTTTTACGAGGAAGACGAAAGGCTTTCAATCTGGTTTCAATTACTTGTCTGTCTGTAGCATAACAAATCAGATCGTGATGCAGGCCGGCGAGGCGATGTTTTTAACAACACTTCTTGTCATAATAATCTAAGGGAAAAACATTGATCTGACAACTGTCTGGTTAGATAGACACTACTCCCCCATATGTTGAAGCTAAGAACATAATATATGAATATGCAGAAAAAAACAAATGATCTACAGTATAGCAAGAACAAGAAGCGTGTGCGCGCAATCTGTTTATGACACTTTTTTGTTAAATTTGATATAGCCGTAACAGCAGCATAACTCACATGAGGGTAAAAAATTTTTTTTGGGGTGGTTTCACAGAAACTATCTCATAAGAATTCTTTAATATCCTCACATGTTCACAATCTTTTAAGTTATGCATTCTAAACTAAAAACGAAGAATTTTTATAAGGGGATAATTAGCAATCTGTGATAATTTAAAAAAAAATCTAGATTCATAAATCGTTCTTGGAATTGTTTTGGAAAAACAAATTAATATTCGGAAAACAAAATATGACAATCATTAATTCTGTATAAGGATTGAAATCTCAAAATTTGCGATATGCAAAAAGACCCACATATCATTTTTATGGCAATTCTGAAAGACTTTTCGACTGAAGCAACACGACAAATGTCACGCGAACCGACTTGGGCTATTCTATTAGTCGAATCTAGCGACAAAAGTCGACCGAAGTGACGGTTTGTAGTCGAGAGCAATTTGGTTGGAGACAGCTATCACTTGTGTTCATGGGCGTCCACAGGTACCGACAGGGGGGGGAAGGGGGGGGGAGATAGGTTTTGGGAAAAACTAATAGTTTTGGGAAACACTAACAGCCTTATTAATAAACGTTAGTTAATTTTTATCAATGGTTTACGCAGTGGATAACTCGAAATTCTTATTAATAAAAAATTTTAAGAGTTAACTGACGTTAGTTAACTCTGTGTTAGCTAACATACCGATTTCCTCGAGTTAAGGAGTTGATAACTCTTGACGGCGCATAACTCTTGCAAAAAAGACTGGAAGAAGCAATGATCCATTAAAAAAATGCAATTTATGTTGTTTTATTATATTACCTTATCACTTGAACACCAATTTTCTGATCGCTTTCCTTCAATTTTTAAATTTTCCACTTTTAATTACTTTGCAGTGAATCATAATTAAAATAAAAACATTAATTTCACTCCTATTTTAATATTGTCTCCAAGGAAACGGATTTAAAAAACCAAAATATGACTTATTTTAATATCGTCTCCAAGGAAACGGATTTAAAAAACCAAAATTTGACTTAAATGTAAAAGATTTTCGTATTTTTTGGTACAATTCGGCACAAGGGTTGCCGTATTCCAGCGAAATTTTTAAATAAAATACGAGTTAGCTATTATATGGAGGAAATTTTTTTATTAATAAGAATAGTTATCTAATGGATAAGTTTGCTATCTCGGAGTTAGTTAGCACATGAGTTATCTCCGTGTTAGGGATTTTTTATTAATAAGGCTGTAATAGTTTTGGGAAAAACTAATAGTTTTTAAAAAATTTCTTGAAAAAGGTTTAAAAAAAATCGATAATTTTGTTAGTAAAATCGAAACTGCAATGGTTTTAATTAAACAAGCTACAAGAGCTCATCAAGAGATACAATGAATTAAAACAATTTTTTTGTATGTTGTAGAACTACGCTCAGAAAATTTAGGTGTGTAATCTCTGTTTTTGAAATCGTTTTTTTTCATTTTTAATCATTTTAAACTTTAGGTACTTTGAATATCTAAAATATGGGGCGAGTTTGGGATATTGTAAACATAGCCTTTCAGAAATTGCGATTTTTACTTTCCTCTGCCATGGAGGGAAAGTATGATATTTATGCCGGAGACCGACTCGAGAATGGGGGCAGAGATGAACTTTTTGATCAGTACGAAATCCAAGGGGCCCCTAGACGTATACAATATTATTAACATGCCCCTAGACCAGTGGTTCTTAAACTTGTTGGAGATACTGACCCCCTCCAGTGTTTGATGCGCGTTCACCGAACCCTTCTTAATTAGAAAAATAAAATATGATTTTTTCAAATTCAAAACATAGGTATATATTTATACATAGGTGCACAAAATGAACAAAACCATTAAAGAACAAACCATTAAAGAACAAAACCATTAAGAACAAAGAACAAAACCATTAAGAACAAAGAACAAAACCATTATAACATGATTTTCACATAAAAACAAAAAGTGTGTGTTTTGACCTCCGCTGAACCCGGGAGACTGACTCACCGAATCCAGGTTAAGAACCACTGCCCTAGACGATGCAATATTATTGCACAATAAATCATTTTTCGTTTGATTCTTGAGCAGTCAAAATGTCCCTAAATGACATTGAAGTTTAAAAATAAAGAGTTTTAAAAAAAGCGCAGATGGATGAAGGAGTGGTTAAAAAAGAAGTCAGTACACCCATGAACATTTGTTGAATTACTTAAAAATAAGCCACGGTTAGGACTACTCTCAGCAATATTTCATACGATACTGAGCCAATATTGTGCAATATCGCCCTCAGACTATACAATAAAACCTTATTGGGCAATAAAAATCAAACCGATTTTGATTCCTTCAATATATTGCTCAACCGTTCAATATGACCCCTAGACGGTCAATATATTGTACAATATTGAAATATTGCACAATAATATTGCACTTCTAGGGGCCACATTAGGCAAAATTATGAGGATGTCGATGCTTTCTGTCAGTCTGTTTGTCGATCTGTTCGTTTTACGTGTCTTAAATAACTCGAGAACGCGTTGAGCTAGCGACTTGAAATTTTTTGTAAACGAGTTTTACGGAAATCGTAGTTTCCTATAAACTTTTAGAAAAGTGAAGTTAGCTATAACGGGTGCTTCCCATTCAATTTTTTGAAAAATACAGTTTTTTGACAAAAAAAAAATCGAAATCTATGCGCTTTTGGGATAAAATGACTATAACAAAATTTAAAGGACAAAACATTTTCTATATTTTTTTGCTTTAACAGTTTTTACGTATCTCTAACGGTTCTCAATATATTTTAAATAATTTAAGTATGTCGAAAATTTCTCGGAAACTATGCCCTTTTGAGAAAAAATGAGAAATATAACCAAATCCAAATAAAATAAAATTTCTTCTATTTTTTCCTTTCACGGTTTTTATGTATCTTTAACCCTTCTCAAGATGTTTGAAAAAATATCATTTTTTACATATTTTTTCCGAAACTACATATTGCAGAGGAAAATTTTGTGTTGACCACAACTGATATTTTTATCATGTTTTATTAAAATTTTACCCGATTTTTAAAAGCTTTTATTTAGCTTGCCTTCGTGTCTGTCTGTCTGTCTGTTTGTCTGTTTGTCAGATCAAATCTTGCAACCCAATTTTGACCCACTTCCACTTGTCCGATTGACTTGAAATTTTGCACACTTATATAAGTCCGATGACAATACAATATTTTCACTACTTCGTCCTTGTAAGGATAACGGAAGGTCCTGTAAGGATAACGTGATTATCCTTTTCTCCAAATTTTTTAGTTGTTCAAGGCTAAGTGCCTTTTTCCCACAAAACATTTGTTCCGCATTAATCTCCTTCAGCAAAGTGTTATTTGATTATTGCTAATTGAGTTTCGCAGTAACGTTATCAATCAACTGTGCGAAAGTTATTTTAGCACTCAATAAAAAACTACTTCAAAGTCGTGGAAAAATATATTTTCTCATCTGTTTTACGTTTCCTTAGTTTTGTGGAATGCAATTTTTCCCAGATAATCCACTTATTTCATTTTATATTCGGCGAATTTCCTTCAAATTGTTTCTCTTTTGCGCTTTATTTTTAAGGTGCAAAAAAATTAAAATTGCCTTCCTTTCAAAATAAACGTATTGAGAATTTTATTAATACTCTGCACTGGAAATTTCCGTTCAAGTGTTTTAACCCTGACGTGTCGATAATGTTCGAACCATTAATTTCGAACGTTTCGAGCAAAACTCAATCGATAGACGAAATGCTCTGCATGACTTTGGGCATCTGTTCGAAATAAAGCGGAATTTATTTTTAGTCCAAGCTAAACGAGAGGTTTATTGTTCTGGCTTAAGTTTGATTGAAAGAAAATAAAACACGTGCAGCGAAATAAGTTACTAGAATTTCACCGGAGACTAAATTTATCACTGAGTTTTTCTGAGTGTCAGTTTTAAGAAATTCGTACTTGAAAAAAAAAATTGTGCTTTCGAAAATTTAAAAAAAAAATTGAAACAAATAGTTACAGAGAAAAAGATCCGAATTAGATCACATTAGCTTCCATATGGTTTGTGGTCAAGTCAAACTGTGGGATTTTCACAAACACATGACGATATGTGGTCTCAGGTCAAAAATTTCTCGAAAAATTTGTTTACATTTAGATCTCGTTCAAGGAAATCTCGCAATTTACCTCGTTCTCAATGGTTATAAATAGATTCTCACATTTCTTACGGTGTTAGACAAATGATGTTAATGCTAATGTTTTCACATCGTGTCAATATTTCACAGAGGGAAAACTTCACCGCAAGTGATTTTCCGAGATTGAAAATTTGAAAGTTCATTTACTGGTAGAAATCTTTAATTTTCCAACACGTTTTCTTCGCATTTTTTTTCAAACATTTTTTTTCTGATTCTGCAATAATTCACGAACGAAATCTTCACTTTATAACTTTCTACACCACAAAACATAAATCTCCGCCGGAAAGCGCAGCTCTTGTTACTTCGGTTCATTGGCAATCTTTAATGTTTTAAAATCTATTCCCGAATTGACGTAAGAACCATAAGAAACGGAAAACTTCTCACTGTTGAGTGATTTTTTCCTAAATATTTTTAGAAACTTATATAAATCAAAATGTAAACATATTAAAAAATGTGATAAAATTTTTTTTTTAATATAAACGAAAAACACTGAAATGTGCTGAGAAAAAAAAACGCTTGTCTTTGGAAAAAGAAAGATTTCCATTATTTTGGCTTGTCTGGCTAATTTTCAAGAGATCCAGATGCCTCAATAAAAATTGTTGAGGACTCGAATAAATCTGCGGAAATTAATTAAAACTTTGGCGACACTGTCTAATAAATAAACTTAACACTTTGTTTACTTAATTTTTTTCTTGTGCACAAGGAACATAAAAAAGCGATGGTATTTTTTTTAAAGAAAAAGAGAATAATAATTTGGCTTAAGTGTTGGGAGTTCCGAATTTCCGAGTTAATAAAATTATATTTTTTGCAAAGTAATTTCTATCGTGCCCACTTGAGATTCGAGACCGAGAAGTATCTTTCGATGTTGAACTGTACAGAAACCAGTTGACATTTTATTTCCTTTTGATTTTCTTTTGTCAGTGATAATATCTCGAGAGTGTTTTTGAAATTTCGATACTTAAATATTTTTTTTTTTGGTTGAAATGCAATATTTGTGATTTATTGAGGTATTTTTATTGCAGTTGCTCTTATAAAATATGAAAGCGGCTACTGAAAAGCATTTTCAGACCACCCATTAAGGTGGTTGAGAAAGTAGGAAGATTTTCAATTAAACTATAGCAAGTTTTTAAGTATTTTTGGTATTCGAGTTGGACATTTCGTAGTTATACTCAATCAAATCTGTCCAACTTTTTTTGATGTGCAAATTCTGTCCGGAAATTAGTTTGCCTAATCTCAAAATTAGTCTACTGAATGTCTTTATGATTAATAGTTCAAAAAATTATTGCTATAAAATGATTCTATAAACAAGTTGTTTTTCATTTTAGGAATGTTCTGATATTTTCCATTAAAAACCGATGAAAACGAAATCTTTAAAAAAACATAAAATTGAGCGCTTGAGAGAAATCCGGGAGCGCTTGAGAGAATTGTAAACGTTTTTTTAAACAAAGTCTCAATAAATTTGCATGGGCCGAAAAATAATTTAACTACACGGTAAAATATCCTGGAGTACTTTTCAATCCAAAAATTATATTGACGAAATTTTAACACAATTTTGGATTAGAATTTAATCCAAGATTTTTTACCTTATACCCTATAAAAGTAATTAAATTTAATATAATGAAAAAAGTTCAATGTGAATCAAATTTAATGAGAAACTAGTTTGACCCCAGCTTGGCCAAACAGTTGTGCTTTAGTATTTTACATAAAGGTAAAATCTATTTAAAACTAGCTTGAAAGAACCCGGCGTTGCCCGGGTAGTAATAAATTTTTGAATATGAAAATATCCTTTTTTTTTCAAAAGTATTTTGATGTAATTATATTTAATTGAGAGGGGGCTCGCACCATGTAGAGCGGAGTAGTTTGAGTGGTTAAAAATTTCTTTTATGATTGACCTGCCCAACACTGAAAACCGTATTCAAATCCCTTCAGTGGTTCAGAAGATAACAGGCGAAGGGGTGAAAGGGGAGCCGATACCGCGACCACACCTAACTATAAACCGTGGTCATGATACATAGTCTATGTTGGTGCAGTAGTTCTTGAGTTTATACATTACTCCATGTCACAAATCAAAAAAAATGCTTCCGCACCCCAATAAGTTTGTTGCTGTACTCCAGATTGGGGACCTCCACACTATATGAGAATCATATTGAAGTATATTAGATTTAGTTGTAACGTATCAAACCAATCGCTGGACACAAAAATGAACTACACCAGCGTGTTTGGGATGACAAAAGATTTCGATTTTAGCATGTCCGACCGTCTGTCTATCTGTCGTCTGTCCGTCTATATATCCGTGAATATCATAACTTTCGGAAGGATTGAGCTAGAGATTTTAAATATTTACAGTTGCGTTTCTCGTAAATGGCAATGCTAAGTTCTTGAACTGGCAAAATCGGACCATTCCCATCTCCATATAAATGAGATTTTTTCGCAATTTTCTCGAAAACGGTGAATCGCATTGACAAATTTATAAAGCTAAAATGTTTTTTGAATATGATTTTACATAACTTATCCCGATACAATTGAATTCTCGAAAACTGTGCATCGTATCGAAAAGTTTATAAAGACGAAATTTGTTTAGAATATGATTTTATACAACTTATCTATCCAGTTGGACCACTCCCATGAATCAAATACAACAGATTGCGCATTGCGCAGGTCCGCCATGTTGGATTTTTGCTCTCAAGAGATTGTGACGTCAGCTGCGCGTAGATCTTTAATAAGTCTATGGAAAATTTAGAATTTGTGGTTTTATCTCAGTTCTAAGTGTTTGAAAAGTAATTAAAAGTGCTGTAATATCAAAACTAACCTCAAGAACTAAGTGTTTAATATTTAAGACATTGAAATGGGTGTTTGTACCCTGTGCAACAACGAAAAGAAAGGCAGTGAAAAGACGAGTTTCCATACATTTCCCAAGGACAAACTTTTATTGAGGAAATAAACAAACTTCTGTTAAAGAAAGGATACATTTAATATAAAAACTGCGAGAATTTGTAGCCTACATTTTGTACCTGATTGCTTCGAAAATAATATGCAGTATGAAATAGGTAAGATATGAGTAAATAGCAAAACTCTAAGTAATGTTTATATTTTACAGGGTTTGTACATCATCGAAAATTGAAGGTAAATGCTATTCCAACTTTATTTAGCATTTCCGAAACTGTTGCAACTTCAAGTCAGACAACCAGGATGGCTGAAAAGCAGTCAAAACTATTAGTTGCTGATTTATTACAACAAAACGAGGAGCCTTTGCATGACAAAGCAATCAATGCGTATTCATGGGTTCATCATGTCTGAAACACTGTCTGAACCTTTAGATAATTGTGATATTAAAGTAAAAAAACTTTTTTTCACATCGAGGATGTATTTTCGTATACGTAAATTGAATAAAGAACTCTGTGAACATTTAACTACAAGAAAAAGGAAAAATAAAAAAATTCTAACCTAGAAATTTTAGCTATGTTTCATTTATTTTCACAAAGTGTAGTAAAAATTCACAGGCATTGTTGTTGTTTGACTATTTTTTTACTATTTATAAAAATAAATAATATTTATATTGCAGCAAACAGAATAAATTCCAGTTTTCAGGCGAAAACAGAACAAATCTCATATCAATGACATTTCAGTACGCTCTTGTGACGACATGCGCAGAAGTTTACCAAAATGAAACTCGTCTTTGCGCAATCTGTTGTATTTGATTCATGGACCACTCCTACCTCCCTCTCCCATACAAATCGATTTTTTTTAAATAAACGAATTGGTCGGAGACAAAATACCTTATTTAAATTCGTTCTCCAAAAAATGAATGATTTAAATTATCAAATCGTACAAAAACAGTGGATGAATAAAGGAAATTTGTGTTGATGCAAGTCCAGATTCAATGTGCCGCTAACCTCACTTTTGGAAATCACAATGTTCTGGAAAAAAGCACAAAATTCAACACCAATCCATTTAATTTCACTTGGTCACTGAGTAAATACCTTGATTCACTTCGTTCATCACAAAATAAAATTCTTTCGACGATTTAAAAGTGGGAAAAACAGCGATATTTTGGGCACTATATGGATAAACAACCGCTTCGCCTCGATCATCAATGAGGAATGAGCGAATATATTTCTCAGCTGTCAAATGTGAGTCTGAGAGCGTAACACCATCTGTTGGCGATAAATTTATCGTGAAGGACAAAATTATCCGTTTTTCAGATCCAAATACATTTTTTTCTCCTTCCATACCATAATCTCATACAATATGCAAATTTCAATTTTTCCGATATTCCCGTTTTTCCCCAAAATTTTTCTCGATTTTTCCAACAAAACGAAAAAAAATTCGAGATTTTTGATTTGGAATTACTGAAAGTGCAAACCAGAAAACCGCTCCCCTGAAAGTATGCAATTTCGGTTTTCCAAGATTTTCCAACTTTTCCGGTAGAAATTTCCAATTTTCGACTCCGTTGTGTTGCAATACGAATCCAACAAAAAAAACCCCATGCAAATCGGATTATATTCAGCCGAGTTATGGATAGTCAAACGGACCACGATTCATTTTTATATATATAGATATGAATTGATTGTACATACATCAAAGTTCAATTGGACCACTCCTTTCCCCCTCCTATACAAATGGATTTTTTAAAATAAACATTTTTCTGTCAAACCATGTTTTTTCCAATAATTATAATCCGAAGGAGTTTTGGTTATTGTTTTCATCTAGTGGTTTCAATGCAGTAGGTTTTTTTAAAAATAGACAATAATCCTAAACATAACAAAAGCTATAATTGCCAATCTGGCAATTATTGGAGACCCGTATGGTGATATTCTAACAGTTGTATCGAAATCTCATTTTGAAATCAAACTTTTCAAAAAGATTTTTAAAAATTTATTCCAATCGGATTTTGGTGTATGGAAGTTTTATGTAGAATTATATCCTAAATGTTATAATTGATTTAAGGCTTTCGCGGTTGCTTAATGCCATAATTAAGGACTTTCGGTTTAACCGCGTGAATTTTAAAAAAGAAGTAAAACTTACTTTTTATTTGCCGAGACGTTTCGGTTAGAGCATGTGCTAACCATGGTCGCTCGAGGACTGGTTCAAGCTTTGCTTAAAACATTGGACGGCTTCTCAAATTATAACGGTGCCTGTTGACCGTTTGTTGGCAAACTGTACTGATTGTGTCGTCCGGTTTATCGATGGACTTTAACGGTCGCAGCAATTTCAACACGGGATTCCAAGTTTCGGATAATTTTAGGCTGTCATCTCTATTAAACGTAGGCCTGCGTTTAATTTCGATTGCTTCTCGAACTAAACGTGGATAATATCGTTTTTCTGTGGCCACGATACGTGCTTGGTCAAAACGTATCCAGTGATTTTGACTATTATCCATGGTATGTTCAGCAATAGCCGATGTCTCCTTCTTGTTGTTTTTTATGGCTGAGAGGTGTTCCTGCAACCGCACCGAAATATTCCGTTTAGTTTGTCCTATGTAGAAGCTGCCACAACTGCAAGGTACCTCATAGACACCGCAATTTTCTAAGGGTATACGATCTTTAGGAGATCTAAGGTACCCTTTAATTTTTGTAGGTGGTATTTGGATTGTTTTGATGTCTTGTGCTTTGAGTACCTTGCTGATCCTGCGTCAAAACCAACGCCTTATTGTATTACCAGCAGACAAAGGCAATGCAACAGTAGTGATCGAAACTGCCGAATATGTAAACAAACTGAATGAATTGTTATCAGACAGAGATGTTTACGAAAAAGTGAAAACAGATCCTACCAAGAAAATTGTACGCAAAACAAATCAGCTGATACAGAAGCATATTGGGACGTTAAAAATGCTTAACAAAAAAGAAAAAACTCCTGCTTGCTGCATCCCTCCAAAACTATATGGATTGCCTAAAATACATAAGGAAAACGTACCGTTACGGCCGATAGTAAGCCAAATAAATTCGCCCACCTATAATTTGGCAAAATCCTTAATCGAGGTATTTAATCCACTGATAGGCATTTCCACAACTTATGTGCGAGACTCAGGTCATTTTGTCGAGTTGATAAAGGATCTGACTATTGGAGAGGATGAAATCATGGTGAGTTTCGATGTTGTTTCTCTTTTCACTAATGTCCCCATAGCCGATTCCATTGCGGTAATAAGAGATATGATCCAGGACTTAGATATAGATGAAAACTACCTGGAACTCTTAGAATTTTGTCTAACAACGGGATATTTTTTGTTCAATGGCGAATTCTACCTACAGAAAAACGGTGTGACCATGGGCTCGCCCATTGCGCCGATCGTAGCGGATCTGTGGATGCAAAACATTGAGCAGAAAGCACTTTCGAAAGCCACCTCAAAACCAAAAGTGTTTCTTAGGTATGTCGATGATACGTTTTGCATCATAAAAAGAGAATACCTAGACCCATTTTTAACACTTTTGAATTCGATTCACCCAAAGACAAAATTCACTATGGAATCGGAGTCCGAAGGTTCTTTAGCATTTTTGGATGTGCGGATCATCAGGAGAAGTGACGGTAAACTCGCACACACGGTTTATAGGAAAAACACCCACACGGACAAATACCTACATGCCAGTTCGCACCATTGTCCTGCGAATTTAAGATCAGTGGTTTCATCTCTAATTCACAGGGCGCATCGAATATGTGATCCCGACCACCTGGATGCCGAACTGAAACATGTAGATGAGGTGTTGAAGAATAATGGCTACAACAAGAAACAACGGAAACAAGCGCCTAAGAAACCACTACAGCCAGAGAGCGGAAATCCCGAAAAAGTGGCTTTTCTTCCATACTTACGTGGGGTGTCAGACAGGATCAGCAAGGTACTCAAAGCACAAGACATCAAAACAATCCAAATACCACCTACAAAAATTAAAGGGTACCTTAGATCTCCTAAAGATCGTATACCCTTAGAAAATTGCGGTGTCTATGAGGTACCTTGCAGTTGTGGCAGCTTCTACATAGGACAAACTAAACGGAATATTTCGGTGCGGTTGCAGGAACACCTCTCAGCCATAAAAAACAACAAGAAGGAGACATCGGCTATTGCTGAACATACCATGGATAATAGTCAAAATCACTGGATACGTTTTGACCAAGCACGTATCGTGGCCACAGAAAAACGATATTATCCACGTTTAGTTCGAGAAGCAATCGAAATTAAACGCAGGCCTACGTTTAATAGAGATGACAGCCTAAAATTATCCGAAACTTGGAATCCTGTGTTGAAATTGCTGCGACCGTTAAAGTCCATCGATAAACCGGACGACACAATCAGTACAGTTTGCCAACAAACGGTCAACAGGCACCGTTATAATTTGAGAAGCCGTCCAATGTTTTAAGCAAAGCTTGAACCAGTCCTCGAGCGACCATGGTTAGCACATGCTCTAACCGAAACGTCTGGGCAAATAAAAAGTAAGTTTTACTTCTTTTTTAAAATTCACGCGGTTAAACCGAAAGTCCTTAATTATGGCATCCTAAATGTTCTTGCACTTTTTTGATAAGATACACCGTATATTTTCAAAAATCGTTTTCGTTCGTATGGGGGGTACCCCACCCCCTAATGGTCCATTTTCGCCCCTTAACGAACTTAACCTTGCATTTTACGAAAAACGGATCTGCGTCAAATTTCAAGTCTCTAGCTTAATCCATGCGCCCGCAATCCGCGCCACAGACGGACGGACAGACGGACAGACGGACAGACGGACAGACGGACAGACGGACGGACAGACAGACGATGGATGGACGGACGGACAGACGGACAGACGGACAGACAGACGGACGGACAGACGGACAGACGGACGGACATGCAAAATTCAATTTTTTTATCATTTTAAACACACTGGTGTAATTCATTTTTGTGTGTGATGACGGGATCTTGGAGTTACAAACAGTAAGGCAAAGTTAATATACCCTTTGGTTTCACCATACGGGTATAAAAAGCTACAAACGATTTCTTTTTTCTAGCGAAAAAATGGAGTTATTTTTTGAGTAAAATTAGTTAACGGAGGAAAATTGAGTGACATTGAAACCTAATATTTTTCATTTGCACAAAGATTCTATCTTGTGAATAGGCGACTGAAATATAAAAATTCTGCCGGTATCAAAAATATGTCTAAAATACGACGAAAAAATATTTATATGAAAATAAGGAGAATTTTGCCGTAGGTAAAGGTCTTAAAAAAATTGTGGGAATATTTTTCCAAGTCTGAAATGATAAAAAAACCTCTGACATGGAAAAAAACTTTTTTAAATAATTATCAAAAATCTTTTTAGTTCAAAAAAGATCAAATAACTACGCAAAATCTTTTGTTTTTTTTTTATAAAAAATATATTATATATTTCATAATTTATTTAAAAATAAAATAGAAAAAAAGAATAAAAATAAATTCTAGGGAGAAATTTTTCATGATATTTCATTTTTTTTTTCAAAAATGTCCACTTGGCAATGTATTCTTGATATGTGCTATTTGTCTTTATAAAATGTTTTATTTCGGTAGACTTTTTTCGGTAAGAAGAATTTCAGAAATTTTTTTAAAATTTGTAAATATTGTCTTAAGTTCTTTTAGAAAATCTAATGACATTTTAGATAATCTAAAGCATGACATAATTGTAATAGGGATTAGGAATATTTAAAAGTGTAAATTCAGTACATTCAAACCGTTTCATATGACTTTATAGATCATTTTTTTTAAATTTATAGTAAATATTGTTGTTTAAACCACACACATTAAGATAAAAGATTTATTTCACCTATAAATATTAAGGATCAAAATAAAGGCCATTGTAATTTAAAATAATTATTGTGGCATTGTTTACTCAGTATTTTACCTCTTATAATTGCACCTCAACGTACTGTGTCATTATTCTGAAGATATATTTAACAAAATATATCATTTTTGTCAGAAAAATAATAATTCTTTACTGACACACTGGAAATGTCTGGCAAAACGCCACTTTACGTAATGTTTCTTTGCGTACAAAATGTTGAATGTATTGAACGACAGAAAATATGCGTAATTATTACACCAAGCCATGAACTAAAAATGAAAAAAAAATCGTTTTTAACAAATTAAAATCATCCTGTTCAATTATACTCGTGCGGAGGCTCTCGTTGCACATAAAAATATTCGTTGCACATAAAAACTTTGGAACATAACATCACAAAAAATTAAGTAAGTATCTTTGTCTGCCCTTGGGTCTTCAACACTGGTTAGTTTTTTTTCTTGAGAAACATGAGATGTCGTCTGCTATGCGTTGCTAAAGAAAAGGCGACATGTGACATGTGCTCTGAATCAGAGTCTTCGAAACGGATGAGGGCGTTATAATTAAAGGTCGAGCGAAATACATTATACTGCTGAGATTATTTGACATTTGCGTGGATAAGTTTCATATTTTATGTTGAAGCATAAATTTTTTGCTTTAAATTATTTATGACCGAACAAGATTTTTTTCAATTCGTTTCCCAATTAAATTTCTCCACTGAGATAAAAGACCGATTTTCGTTTATTTCAGACAGACAAACTTTCTCTCTCCGAGATAATCGCTGTGGACGATGCATAATCTTTGCAGCAGTAAACTAAAACATAACAAAAGCTATAATTGCCAATCTGGCAATCATTGGAGACCCGTATGGTGATATTCGTATCAAAATTCGAACAGTTGTACCAAAATTCCACTTTGAAGTCAAATTTTCCAAAAAGATTTTTTAAAATTTATTCCAATCAGATTTTGATGTATGGGAGTTTTATGTAGAATCATATCCTAAATAACTTTTGTTCTTGGACTTTTTAGATAAGATGCACCTATTTTGAGATATTCACAAAAAACGTTTTCGTTTGTATGGGGGGTACCCCCCCTAATGGCCCATTCTTGCCCGCTAACGAACTTAAGGTGGGTTTAGAAACACGAGCATTTTCATTTTTACTGGCAAAGTGAGTGAAATGCCAGATTTCTTATGACTTTTTCACCACGTGGGAAAGGGACGGGAAACCACTCAGTAAAAATTTTACTGGAAATTTTGCTTGCATGTAGTGGTTTTACTATCCATAATTTTCGTCGACGATAGGAAAGTTATGGCAGTAAACAACAACAAACACATTGGACTTCCCCGCCCTGCCAGCAAAATGTTACCCCTGAATTATGGGGAATTATGGCAGCCAGCAAAAGTAAGGTTAAGTTCGATGTTTATTTTAAAGCTACGCATTTTAAATGGAAACGGGAGGTGATAATAATTATGTTATTAATTATAACATCACACAAAATGATTTTGTTAGGTGAAATTGAAGTGCTAACAAACGTATTGCTGTGAGAAGGTGATGTGCAGTGACAGTTCGCCATAAAGTGGAAGGGAAAGTACGTGTGAGACACTGATGTGATCGACTTTTTGCGCACCTAAATTTGAATTTCGCTATCCCGCTCACTTTGCCAGTAAAAATGAAAATGCTCGTGTTTCTAAACCCACCTTCAGCCTCGCATTTTACGAAAAAAGGATCCGAGCAAAATTTCAAGTCTCTAGCTCAATCCGTGCGCCCGCAATCCGCGCCACAGACGGACGGACGGACGGACATGCTAAATTCAACTTTTTTTATCATTCTAAACACACTGGTGTAATTCATTTTTATGTGTGATGACGGGATCTTGGCGTTACAAACGGTAAGGCAAAGTTAATATACCCTTTGGTTTCACCATACGGGTATAAAAAAACTTTTGGTTAAAAAAGATAAACTGTTTGGATATAGGAACGAAATATGAATTTTAGAAAAGTTTAACCCCTGTAAGGAAACTAATTTTGTTCCTGGAATCAAAATTTTCTTTGTAAAGATCAAACTCTTTGAAGATGTCTCACTAGAAGCGAAAGCGTAGAAAAAGTTTTTTTTTCTCCATGCTAAAAAAAATGTGTAGCTTATGTTTCATTCTAATAGATCATTAACTAAACTGTAAAGTTGCATTGAAATCCATTCAGCGGTTTTCACATAATGCGGGAACAAACAGACAAAAATTGAACTGAACCCGGTTTTGATCATAACTGGCCTAGATTAGTGTAGAAACGAAAAAATAAAATCGATCGTCAAAATGTGCAGACAGAAAGAGAATTTTATATAAAATAGATAGATAAATATTCATCAAAATATTTCAACAGCCTTTGTGTTTATCTGAAGACTGACTTGATGTTTGAATTTTTTTTCCTATTAGAATCAACCCTCGATTTTATGAATCCTTATTTCTTACTATCCTCAGAACCTCTGTCAGGATATTTATCCGGGTTTATTATTAATCATACTAATATATAAAAATGAGTTGGTGTCTGTCTGTCTGTCTGTTCTTCTTTCACGCAAAAACGGCTGACCCGATTGACTTGAAATTTGGCATGAGTGTCTGTGGTAGTTCTGGTTCCAACATAGGCATACGGAAAAGTAGCGCGAGGGGTGGGGGGAGTAAGGGGAGGGGGTAAAGTGATTTCGAAACTTAGTTATTGCGCCATGTTACTCTTTCGCGGGGAAACTACTGAACCGATTGGCCTGAAATTTGGAATAGATGTTCGTCGGGGGTCCAGCCCCAACCTAGACCCATTAAAAAGTAGCCCGAGTGGTGGGGGGAGTAAGGGGAGGGGGTAATGTGATCTCGAAACTTAGCTCTTCCTCTATGTTACCCTTTCGCGGGGAAACTATCGAGCCGATTGGCCTGAAGTTTAGCTCCAACATAGACCATAAAAAAATTGAAAAAACTTAACCCGGCAACGACGGGTATGCAAGCTAGTATAACATATGACGTCCTTCAAGATTTATTTTGCCCACCACACCGGTAACCGAATTCATGTCTCACTTTTGGACGAATTTGGACATAAATTTAATACGTTGTAAAAGAGCGAAAACAGAGAACCTGAAAGGGAGAGTCGGGTGATGTTGGTTTTCATACTTGAGTAATTCGCAAAGCAATAAATTTTTAGCAGCTTTTTAAATTCTAGTTTCACAATTTGCAATTTTTTCTTTTCCTAAAAGGGAAAATTTTCGCAAATTGGCACAGCCAATAAAATAACTTATCTACTAATCCAATTTAGAGATTGTGCAGGTGTAAAATATTGTAGTTTTCTTCATCACCTCCCAAAAGGACAATTGAAATAGGTGGACTTTCTTTAGTGCTAAAGCACCACATTTTTCAAATATACATATCAGTTGCACTTCAATTTTCTTTGAAAGTTTATTAAAGTGTTTTTGAGCCTACGACTTATTTTATAGTACATACAATGAAAATTTATTCCTAGCAAATGGATAGAGAATTTAAAATCTTTCTACAAAATTTTGTTAAAATTACAGGCTTTTATCCTAAATTTTAATTACATTCATATTTTATTCTGACATTGATTTTATGTTGTACCTTTTTATTACGTTTTAAGTTATTCAAATAGTCAAAACCACTTACCTAAACTAATTTGAATAGTATCACCATCTGTCGGGGGTATCTTTCTTGTTGATACTAAATTTAAAAATATCACTAAAACAAAAACATTTCTCCAACTCATCGCCACTAAGTTGTGTCTATCTGTTGACCCGAAAGCCATTTTTCTTAAATCTGGGTAAATACTCATCATTTAAAAAGCACTTTTCAATATATGAAAGTTTTGCTTTTATTCTGAGTTTTCTTTCTCTTCACGGAGATTTCAATCTTTCCTATTTTCCTCTTCTATATTCTCACTTTTTCATATGGAAAAAAATCGCTATTCCTTTTAATAAATTTTGTGTTTTCCTCCCCAACATCAAAATTCAAACGAATAGATGATCTTCACTTAAGTTATAATCATCGTTTGTTGTTGCTGTTGCTGGTGACGTTGATATTGATCCATTTGACCGGATGTTTTCTCAGGTTGTTGCCATAAAAAAGCATCACTTTGGAAATGCTATACCATCGACCTGCAAAATAGAAGAAAAACGAATAAATTGAAATGAATTGAAAATTTGTTAACATCATTAATTTTCCATCTAGCAGCAGATTTGATATATTAATTAACCCACCGACAGCAAAAGGAAATCGTCTGAGCAAAAAATAAAAAAAAAATAAAAGGAAAACTTCACTTTTTCACTATTTCCAGAAAAAAAATACGCGATGTGCTAAAAGTTCTTGTTATGCACGATGCCGGGGGAATTTGAAGACAGGACATGTAAAAATATCATCGCTATAGGCGTCTTTCCGAAGAAGAAATCAGCTGCCGTCTATGCTGGCAGACGCTTCTTACATTACAAAGTCTTCAATGTGGAAATACACCACCCGGAAAATTCTCTAAATATTTACCTATTCTCTGGACCTGTTTCTTACATACCAGCACTAGCATCCGAACTAGTGGCAGAGGAAAACAGCAGAGCAGATGAATTATTTCTACTTCACGACGCTTTAAATTTAGAGACGTTTCATGGTTCGACGGAATTCCGAATTATATGTTTTCCGAAATGCACGCGAATCATTAAAAATGAATTTCATTCGATAATTAATGAAGATTTTTTGTTGAGATCCCAATATTTGGAGAAAAAATATTCTAGAATATCTCATAAAGATTCGTCTGAAAGCCAATTAACTACTGAATAGACTGAATCTGTGAACAGAAATGAGATTTTTTTTCGTTTCAGATATTCTACATATTTATTATTTTTTTTAAAACAATTTTGCTGCGTAGACGATTCCAGACCAATGTATTTTTGGACACTTTGGTTGCGTAAAGCGTGTGTAGAGGGAAAAAAGTAACATTTTGGCTCATTAACGATTGATCTCGAGGGCATATAGTTCAGGAAATACAAATTAGCTTTAAATGCCCAAAATCAAAATGAAAAGTAAATTTTAATTGCAGTGTTCTGTTACTGTGGGCGTCATAACCAATGCTTTCAGTTTAAATTTCATTCAGAAGTCGATTATTGTCTTTCTGGTAAATCTGATGGTGTGAAATTGATGGTTATCTTTTATAATTTTTTATACTCTGTTAAAAATTTCACCCATTATAGAAAATGTTTATAGGAATTCTACGCCCTGAAGTCGAAAAATGTAAAAAATGAAAAACGCGGTAATTCCCTAGTATTATTATTTATTGCTAAACGATTTTTAATAATTTTATCATTTTATTCCTGAAACTTGATTCTCAAACGTAAGCAACAATTGCCAGGGGCCAATTCTCAAATCCTCTATATGAGGACAGCCCAAATTTTTATTACAAAAAATTCATTTGTGTGTTGAGGAGGAGCGAGGCAAGAAGAAGGATGTGATTGGATTTTTATGTATGGAAGACTTATATAAAATCATATTCTAAACACATTTCGTGTTTATAAAATTTTCGATACAATGCACCGTTTTCGAGAAAATAGGAAAAAAGTATTCCATTTGTATGGGGTAGGGGAGAAGCAGTGGTGCAATTGGATTTTGATGTATGGATGAGTTATCTAAAATCCTATTCTAATCACATTTTACTTAACCCTCATACTGTCCTCGGGTCATTTCTGACCCAAATTCGATTTTAATTAAAAGTATCTTCTCAACTACATGAACAATGTTTGTTCTGTGAACAAATTTCTTTTGAATACCGAAAACAATAATCTATTTGTTCATATTTTAATCCATTGAACTGTAGTCTTCATGGGTCATAAATGGGTCATAATGGGTCATTCTTGACCCACGAAGACATCATACGTTATTTTTCTTAAGGACAGTATGAGGGTTAATAAATTTTTCAAGACAGCTCACCGTTTTCGAGAAAATTGCAAAAAACTGTTTCATTTGTATGGGGGAGAGGGGAAAGAATGGTCCGATTTTGCCCGTTCAAGAACTTAAGGAGCCTCCACACGTTCAATGTTGCTTGACAATTTTCCTTGAATGACTCATGTTTCAAGTAACATTGATCGTTTGGATGATCTTCAATGTTACGTTTGCAGGCAATTTCCATCAATGTTACTTGACAAAAATTTTCATCAGCAATACTTGTCAAGTAACATTGAGCGTGTGGAGGCTCCTTTAGTCTTGCTATTGACGAGAAACGCAGCTATACAAAATTTCAAGTCTCAAGTTCAGTCTTTTCGAAAGTGTATGGTGTTCACGGACAGATAAACAGACGGACAGACAGACAGACAGACAGATGGACAAAGGGACAAACGGACGGACAAACGAAAATCAAAGTCTTTTGTCATACCAAACACCCTAGAGTAATAGTTCATTTTTGTGTTCGATGATTGGTTCGATGCGTTACAAAAGGTATACTCACTCTAATATACTTCTATATGATTCTCACATAGAGTATAAAAAGAGAAATGTTTTCACATGTTCGTCTATCTGGTACATCTGATGATGCTTCTTTAAGAAATTTGAAATTTGGCTTCCAGGTATGTTGGTTGCTAAGGTAGTATTAATCATATTTTTTGATATATTATAAAGATATTAGTTTTTATAAGTGCTGTTGGAGCTTTGGCCTTTTTGTTCAAGAAACACACATTTGGAGAAATTTGGCTATTTTTGAATGCCAAATATCTCAGAACTTTACGAAGTAATTTTATATCCTTAGCGATGCTTGACACTAGGCCTTAATTTTAAATAAAAATATCAGTTGTGGTCAACACAAAACTTTCTTCTACAAAATCTACGACCCTGCGCAATTTACGCTAGAGCACTGTCGCGTTGTCAACCTAAGACGACCTCCCAATAAATTCTTGGTTTATTCAAAAATATCAAAAACGTACAAAATTTGAGATAACTTGAGAACTGTAAAAGATATCAATTTACGGTAAATGGCAAAAATGTAGAAAATGTTAACATCTTTAATTATTCTTTTAACTGATTTGTCGAAAAACCGTTAGTTTGCAAATTATTCGCAAAATATGATTTTTTACATATTAATGAAAATATCTCAATAACGGTAAAAGATAACGGATAACGGTAAGAAACAAAATTGTGCAGAATGCCATTCTCATTAATTCACTTCATACATTCAGTCAGCAAAAACCCGTTAATTTTCGAGATAATCGCAAAAATTTGTTTTTTTGGAAATAACGGTTTATCTCGATAACAGGTTGAGATATCGAGTTATAGCTAAAGACAAAAGTGTGGGAAATTTTATTTTCTCCAAGTTTTGTCATACTTAAGGCCACTAAAAAACGCGTAGTTTAGGAGTAAATCGAGAAAAACGAAATTGCGATTTTTGAAAAACCGCCATTTTGGATACTTCCGGTTAACGGATTTCCACCAAAAGTTGATAGGATCGTCCCATTTCAGGACCCAACATGCTAGCTCTATTAGTTTTTGAGAAATCTTGAACACAGACTGACAGACAGAAAGACATTTTTTAAATATGACTCCAATCGACTCAGGAGTGATCGGAAAATGTTTTTTAGGCAAAATTAAGAGGTCGAAATTTTTCATGAATACAATACTTTATTATACTCCGTAGAAGAAAGTAAAAATGGACAACATTGCAAATAAATGGTAATATTTTATGGTAAACTAGCTTTTGATACCAGCAAGTGTTGACCCGTATATTCTACAAAAGAAGAACCAAATAGATCAAAGTATATCGTCTTTCTAAGCCACTAGTGGTGGAACAACAAATTTTGGGCATCCCGCAACATATAAGAAAAGCATTATATGTTTTCTTACATATAAGAAAGGTGTTAAAATCAAAGCGGATAATACATTTTTTTGTGGTTTACTACTAGCTATAATTCCATGTCACTCGTATATCAAATTGACATTATTTGAAATGACTCGGCTTTGAAAATGTGTCAATAAAAGCAAGGAATTTCGTTCGTGCGTGCAATTCAAAATATTTAGATGCACATTCTAATGGATACGTCAAACACAAATAAGAAATGCAAGGTCACACGTTTCACAAACCGCAAGAAGTATCGCCATAAATCAAATTTAAACTTCTACTACAAGTAAAGCTATAAATCGCGTGTAATCCGTACTTAATTGTCTGCAAATCGATCAAAAACTGAAATAAAAGAAATATTCGCAATTGAAATGTGCAGCACAATTAGCACAAAATACAAACTTCACCAACATTACTACTGACACTTAAACGAATCGATTGAATTGTTCGATTTGACTGCATTTAAATGTAAATATTATTTGTCAAGTGGGTGACGGTAAGATTGCTGTCTTAGGAAGAATGGCATTTCACACCAAAAAGGGAAAAAACAAACGAGTTCAGTGGATTTAAAAACTGTACTGTAGCACATATGCGTATATTATTAATAAAATTATTTCATAAATTCCCATTTCGATAATATCGAGTTAAGTGCATTTGAGCACGATTCACCGCATAATGAATATCAAATATAAAAATAGAGACCAATTTCATATTTTTCGCAGTCTGATCTGCATCTATTTTTGTGAAAAATTGGCGGCGTGGTTTTAAGCCTTCATATTTCATTTTGCGATTTTAAAATACTTCATTTTTGTATACAAACGAATTGTGAGATGGTTTTGTAAATAAAAATTATACAACCGAATTTTCTATTTTTAACAATTACGGCTAATAACGTCTTAAGAGCACAATTTTTGACAACAGGATAGACATTAGATATTTTTTTTGAAAGCACTTTTTTTCAAAATTTCCTTTTTTCAAGTTACAACAATTAAACGAGACAGGGAGTGTTTTAGAAAATAAATCTCATTTTATAAACCAAACTAGCTTATATACCCGTTATTGCAGGGTTAAAGATTTTTGCACAAGTTTTAAACAAAAAAAAATTGGTATGCCTTCAGGATTTCCATGTGAAATATTGAATTTCTAACATCAGATTTGAGCTCAGCGGCCTAAAAAACCCTCTAACGCAAGTTTTCCCGAGGAAAATAAGAAAAAAAGGATTTTTTGTTATCCTTTCAGGATCTTCATTACGAATTTTTAAATTCTAACACTAGATTTGTGATTAACGAACCCGAAAACCCCAGAGTGCCATTTCTCAATCTTATAACGGACAGGATTCATGGCAAAAATCAATGTTCTATAATACCAACCTCCTAATCACCAGCCTAACGACCTCCTAACCACCCCACCTTTGTGAGCGTTTACGTGATGGATGGAACAGGCTGTCAGATTTTTAGCTCCAGGGATTTGGGATGAGTCAGTCCGTGAATCAATCAATCAGTCTGTCAGTCGGAGCAAACGTCTTATACATAGATTTTAAGTAAATTGCAAATTTGTAGAAGTGATAAAAAGAGTTTAATTGAATTTTTCAAAGAAGTTGGTAAAGATTGTTCTTAGGTTCTTTTTCTATAATTTTACTACGGAAAAAAAATTTGTCTTTTTTTTCTTTTTCTTTTCCATGGCACTTATAGAAGATTGGGTCTCTTAAATTAAGGTACTGTTACCATTTTTCTTTTCTGCTGCCCGCACCTTTAGTTTTACATGGGTAAACTACAATAAGGTTTCGCTACAGCCCATCAATAACAGAGGCTGTGATAGTAGTATAGACTGATGGTGTTGTTAGCACAAAGCAGTAACTATCATGACTTATTTCGATAAAACAAGTTAAGTGGACTCGAATCCAAGATCTTTGGCATAGGCTGGTTGCTTTGCCATTCAACGAAATTGACATAAAAAAACCTTGTTATCAATAGTATTAATTTTTTTCATATCGTAAAAGAATTGACTCTTTCTTAGGAAGGATAGGAGTATATAAATTTCCTTACAATTTTTCGCAGTAAATTATCATATAACAAATGCGCAAGATGATCCCGTCAGAGATTTTTTATTTTAAGTAAACGATCGTGCTGTGAAGAAAATCTGTACTACCGTCAATCAAAGACCGACAGCAGAAATATGACTGCATAAATGATTCATACCATAAATACTCTGTCGATTTTTATGCAAAAGAGAAATATTCAATTTCAGATAAAAAGCAAATAAATAAGAAACTCGATCAAATAAACTTAAAGATGTGCGCCATACATTTCGACGTGCATATAAATTAACGAGACGCGGTGTGCGGATTGCAACCCACACTTTCTTAACCGGCGATATTTGCTTGGAAATCTTAAAGCGGAGGATTTTATTTAACGTTTTGTTGAACTTGAACCTAACTATTTATATGGACTAAGTGGGCTTGTTAAACTTTTGATGGAAAGTCAATAAAACTCGTGTCTTATGTCAGCATGCAGAGCACTCATTTTAACAAGGTGCTTACTGTATTCAACAAACAATAAAGCACATATTTTAATAAGATTCAACACTGAAGTCATTTGTTGGATATTCCTCAAAAGATCACCGATCTTGCCTAAATCATTGAAGCTGTCAATGTTCTTAAGAAATCATTTGGCTAAGGTAAATATTTGAACAACTTTATTTGCGAGGGTTGATCTTTTTTTTAATTCCTAAAACAGTACTGAATGCCGGAAATTAAAGAGATATGTTTGAGATTAAATAAATTTATTGTATTTTTTGCTTATTAACATAACTAAATCTTGAACCAACAAGTCGTTGGAAGTTGGAAATTTGGAATAAAACCGTAGATGTTGTATTAAGAAAAAAATTCTATTAATAAACTAAAAAAGGACATTTGAAGTTTTTTTTAATATTGCGAATCTTGTGGGGGTTCGAAATATATTTCAGGTTTCCACTGGCCATAAAAAGTTACCCTATCAATCAGTTTTTAGGGAAAATCGGATTACATGACTATCAGAGGTTCTGTAAAGCCTGATAAATTTTAAGGGCCATAGGAAGAGCTATTCCAGAAGATATGTTTGTTTTTCAGGGAGATCAAAAGACATGCCAAGTCGAAATGGATCCAAACAACAATTAGAAGGTTTTAACATGAGTTCGATCACTACATTAGCCCTACTCACCCTACATTAATCCGATCGAAAACTCCTAAGGTTTAAAAAAAATCATGTGGAGAAAAAAAAAATGAAAGAATTTAGAAGAACTGAAAATAAATAATAATGATCTTGGTATACGGAAATTTCATACGTTTGGCACTCCAAACTGTTTAACAATGTGAGAGCTTCCGGAGGAGATTTAACTTCCGGAGGAGGATATTAGTGAAGAGAAGTTTGATAATTATTGAGCAATTTGATAAATTGTTTCTTTCCCAATTGTCGTGTGGTTCAATTGGATGTTACTTCTTTTTTTTAACCTAAAAATGTTCCGTAACAAATTAAAAAACTTTAGTGGATTATTGTTTACACAAAATATAAACAATAATCCACTGAAGTCTTTTAATTTTTTTTAAATCAGAAAAGATTTCAGTGAAGTGAATATTTTGTGACAGAAATTATACCTTGTGAAGTTTGGGCTAAGAAAATTTATTCTTTGAGTGAAAAATTGAGTGATATTTTTGTTCAATTAATGGAAGGATGTTACAGTTTCGATTTAAGAATACGAATTTAGAACCTAATGTAAAATTTGTGTATGGATCATGTGTAACAAGCAACTATACATTTTTACATAGATTCTAATTTGTGAATAGCCCTATAAATCATTGCTTATTTTCCCCAATAAGCTTTTAAACGTGGCCATTTTTTATAGGCAGTTCCAGTACAAATTTTTTTTACTTTTTTAGATATTGTTACAGAATCATAAAAATATCTTCAAACGAAGCTTCGTTGTGAATCTATAACTTTTTTTTGTAGTTATATAGGCTTTTTGTAAAAGGAAATTATCTGAATATCAATTTTTTTTCAACTTTATGATCGTGTGAAAGAACTAAAACTGACCTATTTTTAAATTTTAATGGTATATGTTTTTCTTTTGAGAATAAGTTTTTGTAATCCAAAACTAATTTATGAGATACTAATATAATAAAGAAACTAAACAAGATAAGAAAGTAGAGTTAAACGAAATTATCAATATGTCAACAATGCAAGTAACCTAAAGAGTAACCTAATAATTTCTTATCTCTTATTGGTCGCGTGGCGAAATCAAAACTTGTAATCGTATTAAAGCAAATTTAATGGTCAAATTTAAAACTGTTGATTCTTTATAGATTGTAGAAAATATTGTTTACTAAAAATTTTTGGCCTTCGTCAAAAGTTTCAGTCTCGAAAGTTTATAAAAGTTTTAAATTACACTTTTTACTTGAAGCTATAAACATTAATAAAATTGTCTAAGGCATTAATTGAATGTGTAACATTTAATTTAAAAAAATGTAAAAAATCTGAAAATTTCCAAAGAATGTCAAAATTCTTGCATTCGATGTGAATCATTCTTCCACACCTATAGAAAATTTTTGTGGCCTAGCCGATGATAAATGCCTAATCAATGTTATGTAGTTTTATCAAATTTCACAATTAAGCTATCTGGACATGCTTGCGCTTTCCCTTAATTTAAGACATTTGAATATTTATGTGTGCTACGGCTAATATTTATTTTTGAATATTTATCAAATATTTATGTTAAGAGATTTATATGTTTATGGAGCTTTTAGTAAAACCCGATCACTATCAGAACTATTATAGAAACAAACGGAAATATTATAGAAAACAAATCAATGTATATTAGCTAAATTATAAAATTCATCTGAACAAATATTTTATTGAAAATCATCGCGACGATAAACATTTAGATTGAGGCCTCTGGCCAATAAAATCCATGTCCATTCTAATATCAAGCTTACCTAGTGATCAGGTAATGATAACTAATTCATAAATCAGTGGTGAACAAAATTTTAAATATGAAGAAAACGATTGGCAGATGGTCAGTATAAAAGCTTAAAACAGAATAATGTTGAAATATTTCATATCTTGACCGGTAAATCATTAATTTATTGCATCTCGTGCTAGTCATGAAATGTGAATGTGAGAATCGCCTTTAAGTGCAATGGTTGATATTTCATTCTAGGTGTAAACGCGTGAAACAATAAAAATGTCCATAAAACCAATGGAAACATCAATTAGATAAATGTAATACCGGACTCTATTATATTAATTTTATGACTATGTCCAACTGACACGATGTGATTTATTTCATTAATTTATTGAGGAATAATTTACAGGTAAAGCATTAAGCATGGGAATAGTCGGAATATTCCAGTCACTTCCATATTGAAATGGCCAAGAGATGTCTTTGAAGTATCTAAAGGTACCAAAGCAACAAATCGTCCACACTATATTGATAAAGACCAGAAATGCACCTAGAAAGCAACTACAGGTAGATAGAATAAACAGATATACACACTTGGGCACCTATCCGCAACTTCATTAAAGTAAGCAACATATTAGTTTTACCTTATGACGACAAGATCTTCTGCAGAGACCATTTATACATTTTTCGGTTGTTAGGAAATTGTGAAGACATATCGGATGTTCGCACAGCTTCTTTGATCTTGGAATTTTATTTAGATCTCTGGGTTTTTGAGTAGGTTTTTCGTAAACAAATGCGAAAATCCAAGAAGTAATTTTTTTTTGTGTTTGAAAGTTACCAAATGAGAAAAATCTTTTGATCTAAATTTTATTTTATGAGCAAAAACAGGAAAATATGACATTTTGATGATTAAGTACATACATTTGAAACTATGATAGGCTCAATTTAGTAGCTTCGTTGATTTATTTTATAAAACAGATAGTGCTATTTTAAAATTCCTTTAATGATACAAATTTCCTTTAATGACACAAAAAAAATCAAGCGGATAATTTCCAAAACTTTTCATCTTATATTGTCAAACGCATGTGTGGATAAAAAAATTGTTTAGAAAACTTAGGAATGGTAATTTGATAATTTGAGGATGTTATAATTCCACATGCTTTTATTCCTTTATTAAAGTAACTGAGGGCCGTTTGCATCAGTAAAATTTAGCAACTTATGTCCAAGTTAAATTATATAAGTCCCAGAATTTCTACCGTTTAAGTAGACTAAACACAACTTAATTTTTTGATAGTATGCGCAAACGGGCCTAAATTCTAAAACTAAATGCCTTTTCCACCAACGCAACTTAGCAACTTATGTAGACTTAAATAATTAGTCTTAGAATTTATACGGTTTACGTAGGCTAACCGCAACTGAATTTTTTAAGAATAGTATGCGAAAACGATTCTAAGATACACATAATTATTTTTACGTCTTTTAGGAATAATCATAAGTAATACTTATTTTTTTTTATATTTAGAGTACTACCGATTAATCGGCTTCGGCCACCTTCGGATAAAAATTATACCCAAACTTCAGCTTCGGTCCAAATTAATCCGAAGGTTTGAGTACAAGCTTTCCGTCTTCAGAAGATTGATTATGAGAATTTTTAATATATTAAAAAAAAGTGTCTCAATGTTAACGAAATTTTCTTTTATTATAGATAAGAATTGTTTGTTCTTTGGTTTTGTAAATTTTTGGTGTCGGTGTCTGGTGGTATCTGTCTGTCTGTCTGTTCCTCTTTCACGCAAAAACGGCTGAACCGATTGACTTGAAATTTGGCATGAGTGTCTGTGGTAGTTCTGCTTCCAACATAGGCATACGGAAAAGTAGCGCGAGGGGTGGGGGGAGTAAGGGGAGGGGGTAAAGTGATTTCGAAACTTAGTTTTTGCGCTATGTTACTCTTTCGCGGGGAAACTACCGAGCCGATTGGCCTGAAGTTTAGCTCGAACATAGACCATAAAAAAAAGCTTAATAACTAATACAAGTTTTTGGAAGCTGATTTCATTAATCGATAGAGAACCTCAAAAAACCTATAAAACGTCAAAAATCTCAAAAAAAAACCGATTTTGGCGGATACGTCAGAACAGTACTCAAGCGCCGAAATGCTAATTATTAAGCACAGTAAAAACCTTTCGCATTTTAAAAATGCATAAAAAGTTTCTATTAATATATATTTTCACCAATTATGTACAATTTACCCAAAAAGCTGTGATCAACAGCTTGTGGAGAATTTCTTCACGATTTTCAAAGTCAAATCGAAAAGTAATTTTTAGGGTCAGATCCCTTTTGTTCCAATCGCCTAATTTAGAATGTAATTTTATCACATAACTTTTTGTACAATAAAGTCTTGCGAACGACTTTTTACAAATAACCAAAATTTACGAAATTATGAGGGTATTCACAATCCTCTTCGGTATTCGGTATTCGGTATTTTCGGTAATATTAAAAGACTGAAAATATTCTGCTGTGAACATCCTACAGCAAAGATTTGAGAACAGCGCTTTTATTTGATACGTGACCAAATCATGAACTGCGAATTTAATTGTAAAATATGTCACATACCTTTAAATCCATGTTTGATGTATTCTTTTGAATTTCTATTGTGGCAACAGCTATCAAAATTGAAAAAAATTGCAGTCCGATGAGATAACCAGCGAAAAAATTTGACAACTTAAAACATTACTAGCGCCACTCGCGGTTGATTCTTGATACCAAATACCGAGGCTGAAAAACACGACTCGAGGCATGTATACAATTACCGAATCCGGTAATTCATTTTTACATGAACCAAGTTACCGTCTCGGTAAAAATCTGTTAAATTTGACTGAATTACCGAGCGGTAAATTTAACCGCATTTTAAAAGAGGACTGTGAATTGCCTCTATGTTTTTAATAATATCGGAAAATCGTATGGGTATAAAGCATATTTAAATAATTCTGTGGTCACAAGGAAAAACCGCTTAAGTCGAGTTATGTGGTTTTAAAGGTTGGTGCATATTTGAATTCTCCTTATCCAGTTCTATATTCTGTCAAAATTTGGTTTTCATGCTGTACCCGTATGAGGAATGGCAGAGCAAATACCATATAACCTAAGTCAGTTTTGCTTGCAAAAACAAAAATAATCAAAACTTTAAACCCAAATTACTCAAAACACGCTTTTTCGACTTATGCGGTTTTTCCTTGTGACCACAGAATTCTTCACTATAGTCTGTTTTTTCAATCAATTTGTATGCACAATAGTGCATTCAATATTAACCGTTTTAGCTAAAGACACAAGTTTAAACTTTTAAGTAAAAGGGTTCACGCAAGAAACTTAAAATCGTGACAATTTATATATTTTTCTTTGTTCAGGTGTGGTAGGAATCGTTGTCTAATTTTTGAAAATCACGTGTGGAAATACTGCCAACGATTTAAACTCTACAAAATTAGTTCAATGAGACATTAATAAACTATTGCCTTGATTTCTTCAATTGTCGCAGTCTCTCAGAACACAAAATTCAAACATCGTGTGACTAATCATCAATGGGCGCATTTAGACCGAGCTAACTTGGCATTGCTAATCTGGCGGTGTTAAACTAATAATGTATATCGCGTAGACTGTCAGTTTTTTGCATTTAAGTACAATTTATGTAATCTATAGTATGGAAAGGGCACAAGGGATTGTCGGCTTTCCTGATAGTAGTTTTTTACGGGCAAGGTTATCAGCCTTGCGCCCACCTTACTTGGAAGGAACTAGCTCCATCGTGTTTTTCCGTTGCACACCCTGTTGGGTCCCGAAGACATAAAGTCTATCCAGCAAATGGTCAGGATCTACCCTGAACTGGTTTACAAGACATTAGTAAAAGCAGAAAGCAAGTTCACAGGGCCAAAAGGTAAGTTTAAAGTAAAAATTTAACTTAGAAATAGGTTAATTTTGCAATTATATATCAGCAGGCATTGCTGAAGTTGCTGGCAGGCATTGCTGAAGTAGAACGCATTGAAAAAACTGCCAACTTACAACCGGTCTAAACGCGCCCAATGAACGATAGAACAACTTTATAATCCAAAGTTTCTTAGCTGAAAATTATTGAATGAACCACTATTGCTTGGAAAATTGCATTGATTTAAATCGATTGCTAGTCGTTAGTTGCCGTTCGCACAAATTGTTGATTGTGTGTCATCTGGGAATATTAAATGTAATATGATGATAATACGAGTTTATTGTAATAACTCAAAATGTGACAATATATTGTATGATTAACAAGTGTTTGTCGCATTTGTCCCTCTTATCTTATTACCCGTCAGAATGACCATCTTGGACCCAATTGTCTTATACACTTCTGAACAAGCTCCATAAAATATGCCTTAAGAAAACTCTGGCTTAATAGGATAATTGACGAGTTGCCTAATGGGACGAGATTTATGTTTCTTGGACATGGGCTGAATTTCTTTTGTGATTCTTCGGTAACATGTCGTGGCCCGGCCCGGCCCTATTCACCATTCGGTGTGTATTTTTTTGAAATGTGCGCGCGGGCTTATCAATTAATTTTGATTTCATCTCAAGAATCTGTTTTATTTTATTGAAGGGACAATTCTTTGTAAAGTGAATTTACAATTTCCACAATAATACATCCAATCCAATTCACATACGTATTAGTAGAATCATAAAATAGTAATGTGTAGATTTATTCTTTTTTTTCTAACAATCAATCCACATGTGAAGAACTTGTTTAATTTATTCGTTTATAAACGATTGCTTTGTAGCAGCGTTTGGTTTATCAGTTGACATTAAGAATTTAACGTCTTAAATAATTGAAGCTTGTACATAGACAAGCATTTGCTGTTGACGAAACGATCAAGACGTCTAAATTAAGATGACAACGAAATCGTGACTTTGAAACGAGTATAATTCCACATTTTACCTGATTCCTGATTGTTCCTTGGATGCATGTGTTTCTAATGCATGACCATATGTGTACCAAAACAATTAAATGTTTTCCTTTATGTAGATTTCTTTACTTTACGATGGGTTTCTTAGATTTTTGGAAACTTTTTTTTTCCATGGCATCACACATGTTTGATTCCTTCGTTCGTCATACGAAATGTTGTCGCTAGCAACAACTTCAGACCACATGCTGATTTATTGAGATTTCCTTGACTTCATTTTGAATTTCAGTTGCATTTCAAAATCCTTTCTGAGAGAAATATATTCGGTTCATATGTTCACAATGCCCACGATTTTGATTTTGGTTTTTTTAAACCCCAAAAAGGGTTGAGTCGAATATGATTTGGGGCAACATATTTTTTTTTTGTACGCAACCAGATGTGTGGCAAGTGATCATTATAATATGAATGACATTTAGAACTGATATGATCAAATAGGGTGGTCGACTTGGAGCCTGTTGGTTGTTTCCATAATTTTTCTTTTTCACAAAGGAAGCGGGAAAAAAACTCTCAATTCAGCGTTCTTTTTTGGACGAAATTTGATTGAAATCATGTTAACCACTCTTTAATCGCCTATTAACAGAATGAAATTCGTCTTCGATCATAAAATTATAATGCCATTCCATACATGGAATAATTTGTCTCGTTAATATTTTGGTTAAGTCATTATGGGAGAATTTAACGATCAATTTTTATTTAATAGTAATGAGTTGTGGTGAAGATTACATTTTTTATACTTCATCATATCGGGTAGCCAGGTATAAAACGATGTTATTAAACACTTTGATTGTACTGCAAATGATATTTTTATAGGTCAATTTATTTGCTTTATTGTTGTGTGTTTGCTATTTTTGAAAATAAAAAAAAATTGCTTTTTTATTTTGAAGACCAAGTATGTTTGTAGGTAGATAATTGAAATTTTGCCATTTAATTTAAATAACAACTTAAAACCACAAAGCAATTGAAATTTGCTGTTATTCTTTGTAGGTAGTAATGTTTAACCGACTTTTTCATTCTCTAAATAAGGTATGAAGTGGAACCGAATTTCCCACTTGAATCAAATTTATTTCAGAGATGCGCTTTTGTAAAAGAAAATAAGTTAATTAGAGTTTTCTGAATACGTTTTGATAATTTCGTACCAAAAATGGCGAAAATTTAACTGAGTTCTAATTCCGCATCGACCAAATTTCTGTTAGCCAGTGTAGACAGCTAGTAATGCTAATCGCGGGGTTTTCAGAGTGGAGATGACCGATTGAGGAGACTTTTTTGGGATGTAAAACCATCTACATATCATCGGCTGATTATTAGTTTACCATTTTTATATGTGAAATCCTGTTTATATGCTAAACTAATATTCAGTCGGCGATATAAAATGAACAGGTCAATATATTTTTATGACGAGCAAACTGAGGTGTTTTTAGCATTAAATTACTTTTTTCAGCATTAAAACAAAAAGGATGCTAATTTGTTGCCATTAACGCAAAAAACTTTTTAAAACTACAGTAGAATCCCGATAATTCGTATTTCAAGGGACCAGCAAATTCATACGAATTAGCGGGATATACGAATTATCGGGGTACGAATTATCGGGATTCTACTGTATATGTAAAAGGTTCCCACTGGTGGTCACGATGTCTCGAAATAAAACACGTAGTGTGACACCATCAACATCCAATAATGACCACCGGTGGTCACATGGTCCTCTGTTGGAAAATTAAAATGTGGCACGTGGCGTTCAACGTGTTAAGCTATTTTAAATTATTATCACAGATATATTCGGTGTACTCGTTTGAGTACAGCGGGCGTTAATAAGTTAAAGCCAATTTTCCAGAGAAAATGGGGAAAACAGGATATTTACGTGATCCTTACAAGACTATACTGAATTTTCCTGAACAGATAACCTTGCTTTTTCGCCGATAAAAACATTTTGGAATTAACTGGTAAGCATTTGAGAAATTTTAACGTTCGTTTATATAATAAAAAGGTATGCAGATTTTCTATTGATTCATTGAGTAAGCTCTCTCCTAATAGTAGCAAAAATTTTTTCATGTGGGGTTGATTTTTGTTGATTTCGATACAATTATTTAACCCTCATACTGTCCTTAAGAAAAATAACTTATGATGTCTTCGTGGGTCAAAAATGACCCATTATGACCCATTTATGACCCATGAAGACTACAGTGCTCTTCAATGGATTAAAATATGAACAAATAGATTATTGTTTTCGGTATTCAAAAAAATTTGTTCACAGAGCCTACACCATACAAACTTTGTTCATGTAGTTGAGAAGATACTTTTAATTAAAATCGAATTTGGGTCAGAAATGACCCGAGGACAGTATCAGGGTTAAGGGCAAAAAACAGTAGACGCAAGTGAATTTTTCTTTGATTTTTGTGGAAACCTATAGGTAGTCACGGTATCGCCAAAGCACCATAACTTTTATTTGAATAGATCAAGTAGAACTTCATAACTAAGGCCCCGTTTATACTTGCGATTTTTTCTTAAATTTCTCCACGAATTCTATTCTGAATTTATTCCCCGAATTTTATTCATCTATCGCAGAGTAAAATCACTTAGCGAAAGTGGGTAAAATTTGATTTTATTCGGACGGTTTCATATGAAAAAATTTGAGTTCGGGAGTCTTTCAGGAATAAATTTCTGAATTTTGTGTCGGTTTGCAAATTAATTTAGTGTCGAAGAATGAAATTCGCCGAATAAAGTGTCAGGTGTAAACGGCGTCTAGCAATAATTTTTTTAATTAATAATTTTTTATATAAAAAAGCACCAGAAAAATATATAGCATAGGTATTTATTTGAGTTCATTCATATTTTGTAGATTTACTAGTTCTTCAGTGTTTGTAGGTTAATTAGTTTTTGAAAATATAAATATAAGAAAGCTTTTAATTTTGAACATTTTCCACCTATTTTTCAAACTGTTTTTGTGATCGAAGAAGTGATATTTTTGAAAGTGGCCGTAGGGTAAAACATAACAAAAGCTATAATTGCCAATCTGGCAATCATTGGAGACCCGTATGGTGATATTCGTATCAAAATTCGAACAGTTATACCAAAATTCCACTTTGAAGTCAAACTTTCCAATAAGATTTTTTAAAATTTATTCCAATTGGATTTTGATGTATGGAAGTTTTATGTAGAATCATATTATAAATAACTTTTGTTCTTGGACTTTTGTGATAAGATGCACCGTTTTTGAGATATTCACAAAAAACGATTTCGTTCATATGGGGGGTACCCCCCCTAATGGTCCATTTTTGCCCATTAACGAACTTAGCCTCTCATTTTACGAAAAACGGATCTGTGCAAACTTTCAAGTCTCTAGCTCAATCCGTGCGCCCGCAATCCGCGCCACAGACAGACAGACGGACGGACAGACGGACGGACAGACGGACAGACGGACAGACGGACAGACGGACAGACGGACAGACGGACGGACATGCAAAAATTAAATATTTTTATCATTCTAAACACACTGGTGTAATTCATTTTTTTGTGCGATGACGGGATCTTGGCGTTACAAACGGTAAGGCAAAGTTAATATACCCTTTGGTTTCACCATACGGGTATAAAAACATAACACGCCGTTCCCACTTGACACTTCTCGAATCTCTCGAATTTTATCATTTGACTCTGAATTCATGTACAACCATTTACACAACAACACAAAAACGAATATTTGAATAATAAATTTAAGTATTTAGTAGTAAAATTTACTATTTTGTAGTTAAATTGACTATTTTTGTAATTGAAATTAATTATTTTAACTATTTTTGTATTTTCGTTGTATTCCCGATCCCCGTTTATAAAATAAATGTGCATATATAGTGCATACTACGCGAAAAAGTAGTAAATTTAACTATTTTTTTTATTGTTTCAGCCACAACTTAGAGGTAGACTCTTTAATGCCGAAGCAAAACTCAGGATGGTCGGACGAACGAAAGGAGATATCATGGGGAAACGTGACTATTATTAAAATAGTGAATTTCTATTACAAAAATAGTCAAAATCGACAGTTTTTATAAGAAATTTAACTTCTTAGCAGTAAAATTTACAATTTTGTATTTAAATTGCCATTTTTATACCCGTATGGTGAAACCAAAGGGTATATTAGATTTGCCTTACCGTTTGTAACGCCAAGATCCCGTCATCACACATAAAAATGAATTACACCAGTGTGTTTAGAATGATAAAAAAAATTGAATTTTGCATGTCCGTCCGTCTGTCCGTCCGTCTGTCCGTCCGTCTGTCCGTCCGTCTGTCCGTCCGTCTGTCCGTCCGTCCGTCCGTCTGTCTGTGGCGCGGATTGCGGGCGCACGGATTGAGCTAGAGACTTGAAATTTTGCGCAGATTCGTTTTTCGTAAAATGCGAGGCTAAGTTCGTTAATGGGCAAAAATGGACCATTAGGGAAGATAACCCCCATACGAACGAAAACGATTTTTGCGAATATCTCAAAAACGGTGTATCTTATAAAAAAAGTAAAAGAACAAAAGTTATTTAGGATATGATTCTACATAAAACTCCCATACATCAAAATCCGATTGGAATAAATTTTAAAAAATCTTATTGGAAAGTTTGACTTCAAAGTGGAATTTTGGTACAACTGCTCAAACTATGATACGAATATCACCATACGGGTTTTCAATAATTGCCAGATTGGCAATTATAGCTTTTGTTATGTTTTTAAATTCAAATTAACTATTTTGTAATGAAAGTTAATTTTTTTAGTGATAGTCCCGATTTCCCATTATAGTTAGATTAGATTTACTACTTTTTTTCTTCGCGTGTAGCTTTGTTACCAAATTTTAAAAGCTTGAAGGCTTTCGATTTATTGCTTAGAATTGCTGTTATACAATGTGAATAAGATTTATTGAAAATACTCGATAGTGTGAACAACTCTTTTTAATACTTCGTAGAAGCAATTCTTTTTTACATAGTGATGCATATTCAGTATTTTAGATTAGACTTTTTCAAATATTCAGAACTATTCTCTCAGGTAAAAAAAGTTATAGCACACAAGAATGATTAGAGTGATACCTTTCTTACATAATTAGACCTTATATGATGAAAAATTGGATATTTATGTCGAATTTTTTACACGAATTTTGTACAGTACACAAGAAGGATTAAAATATTTTATAAAACCGTATTAAGTAATTTTTTTTTCCTAAAAAGTGCGCAAAACAAACTTTTTTGAAAAATTTCTCTTTGCGTTAATGTAACATATTTGTTGATTCATATACGCAATATATCTATCTTCACCAGATTCAAAATATTGTATAGAATAAATACATTGAACATCCACAGTCGTGAATTTTGAATTTACCGGATTCTAAATCAAAATATTATCCATGTAGTCTTCTGAGGTAATAATTAAAGGACATTTTGCATGAAAAGTTATAAAACTTTTCTAAATATCGCCATTAATATCCAACAATATTTTAAAATCGAACTAAAAATATTTCATTTGCGCAAAATCTATTTTTAAAGATAATGCCAGATTTTTTCTAGTAAATCTCTCGCATCGATTCAAAGAAATGATTTAAGTTTATTTGACTAATTTCGCACAGAAATAGAAGAAAATGTCTATTTTTTCAATTTGATTTCCATTGAATTTGTATTTTAAGACTTATTTGCGACAGACGATAAAGAGCCGCATCAACACGAGCATTAATTGTCTCTAAATGAATGATCGAATGCATTCAAAGCTCCATTCAGAATCAATAAAATTTCATAAATTGACAAATACGACGAAAAGAATATACAAAAAAAAATTACAAACCTCTTGTAACATTTATCGATTGAACAAAAGACAAATAATGGGCACTAATCGATCAACTCGCGCATGAAGTTCTTCTTTTCTCAATGCATTATTATTATTGACTTATTGTCAAGTCTGGCACTCGTCTTGATCGGCTCTCTTCCTTGCTAGCAATGAGCAAAAAAGAATTATGCGGGCTACACACGCACTTTATTAATCCAATGAAGGCACACGTCGTCCCCTTTTAGTCCTTTTCAAATAAATCTGGGTACCAAATATATTTCAACTTTCAACTACCACACATCAATTTCACACTTCACTATCAATATTTTTTGTTGAATTTATTCTTGAAAAACTATTTTTTTTAAATAATTTTTAAACTTAGGTTTCTTGCGTGTGATGATGATTTTTGCATCGATTTTAATCAATAATTAAAATATTAAAAACAAAATTTCACTGGTATCCTTTTGGTTCAAACTATTTGAAATTTCCAAGTATTTTACATTAGATGTATGAAAATTTAAAACATATAGACGATCTACATTAAAATCCAATAGAAAAAAAACCAAAACGTTCCAAAATTCACAATTAAATCCAGATTACCGTGTCCGAATTAACCGCTCAAACGTCGTCGAGCTCTCGGCAAAATAAATCAGAATTGAGCAAAAGCGCTGCGTTTACGGCCAGCATTCACTTGAAAGATTGATTCGATACTGAATCTGAGAATTCACTAGGTTTGAATCGAAACGATCGCGCCGCGCCGATGTCGCCCATATGAAGCGGTGGCAAAGAAAAGATCCTCCCGCTTCTATTCCAACTGCTAACAGAGCTAGCTGTACGCATGTGAGTTTCTTGAACGTAAACGACGTCCACATATCGCATGTCGCACATGTGTGCCACTTGATTTTTAGTTGAACGTGCATGGAAGTTTTTCTTAAGCCACTCCAAGGATTATTAATTTAAGGAGGACCTCGAAACAGGGATCTTGAGAGATTCCCAATAAGACAGACACTTAGTATTCACTTGCAACTTAGAATTTAATTCCAAGATCAAGTTTAGGTACTTATAGCTATTACGGCCATTTAGTCATAGTATTCGTTCGCCTTTTATTAGCAGTTCTAATTATTTGAATAGATTATTACGTTTATCAAAATTACGATAATAAATTTTGATTTTTTGTGCTATCTTTTTAGCGACTAGTTTTAAAAGTAATTTTGGATTTTTCCTCTGTTATTTCGTACAGAATTTTTGAAGAAATTCTTTTTTTTTGTAATGATTGTTTGTAAGGCAATGAAATCCACTGGAATTTAATGTTAATAATAAGTATATGGATTCTTTCAGAGATTCTTTCAGAGAGCATAACAATAAAAAAATTAATTAAAATTAAAATGAAAGTAAAAAACAATAATTTTTATACCCGTATGGTGAAACCAAAGGGTATATTAACTTTGCTTTACCGTTTGTAACGCCAAGATCCCGTCATCACACACAAAAATGAATTACACCAGTGTGTTTAGAATTACAAAAAAAATTGAATTTTGCATGTCCGTCCGTCTGTCTGTCCGTCTGTCTGTCTGTCTGTCTGTCCGTCTGTCCGTCTGTCCGTCTGTCCGTCTGTCCGTCTGTGGCGCGGATTGCGGGCGCACGGATTGAGCTACAGACTTGAAATTTTGCGTGGATCCGTTTTTCGTAAAATGCGAGGCTAAGTTCGTTAATGGGCAAAAATGGTTCATGGTAATGGGCAATAATGGGCAAAAATTCCGTTTTGAGATATTCGCGAAAACGATTTTCGCGAATATCTCAAAAACGGTGCATCTTATCAAAAAAGTCCAAGAACAAAAGTTATTTAGGATATGATTCTACATAAAACTCCCATACATCAAAATCCGATTGGAACAAATTTTAAAAAATCTGTTTGGAAAGTTTGATTTCATAGTGGAATTTTGATAAAACTGTTCGCCATTCACTTAAATCACCATACGGGTTTTCAATAATTGCCAGATTGGCAATTATAGCTTTTGTTATGTTTTTTTAAATTGTTCAAAAAGAAGAAAGTAATTTTTTAGGCGCTGTGTACAGTAATCCCGGATAACTGCACAACTTCTTTAAGTGCAACAGAAATTTGAACCTCGGGCATATTTTTAAGAATTCCACACGATAGTTATCGCTTAACTGCAACCCGATTAAGAGCGAACGCCCTATTACTGTACGAATAATAGTCCTCAATTAAATTCCTCCGTCATATATTTTCCTTCGAATAAGTGCACAAGTGCTTTTTTCCTTTATTATACCCGTATGGTGAAACCAAAGGGTATATTAACTTTGCCTTACCGTTTGTAACGCCAAGATCCCGTCATCACACACAAAAATGAATTACACCAGTGTGTTTAGAATGATGAAAAAAGTTGAATTTTCCATGTCCGTCCGTCTGTCCGTCTGTCCGTCTGTCCGTCTGTCCGTCCGTCTGTCCGTCCGTCTGTCCGTCCGTCTGTCCGTCCGTCTGTCTGTCTGTGGCGCGGATTGCGGGCGCACGGATTGAGCTAGAGACTTGAAATTTTGTGCAGATCTGTTTTTCGTAAAATGTGAGGCTAAGTTCGTTAATGGGCAAAAATGGACTATTAGGGAAGATAACCCCCATACGAACGAAAACGATTTTTGCGAATATCTCAAAAACGGTGTATCTTATCAAAAAAGTGCAAGAACAAAAGTTATTTAGGATATGATTCTACATAAAACTCCCATACATCAAAATCTGATTGGAATAAATTTTAAAAAATCTTATTGGAAAGTTTGACTTCAAAGTGGAATTTTGGTATAACTGTTCGAATTTTGATACGAATATCACCATACGGGTCTCCAATGATTGCCAGATTGGCAATTATAGCTTTTGTTATGTTTTTATATTTTCTTGATCGTGTGTATGTATTTTTATATTCCACTAGAAAGGGTAGTAACCAGTGCAATTATGTTGTGATCTCACAATCCTAAAAAAGTAAATGCATTTTTTTTTTAAATTAGAGACCCTGATAAGTGCATGATTTCGTGCAGTAAAAAGGGTCCGGTATAAGTGCAAAACTTTTGCTATTAAAGGAGTATCGGATAAGCGCAAACCCTCGTAACTGTGGAAGAAATCCCATGCGCAGTTATCCGAGTAATACTGTATCAGAAATAAAAGCGTAATAAATATCCATTGTATGTTGTTTTTTATGGTTTTATTTTTTGCCTTCGAATTCACATCCTTACAAACTTTTTGACTCCAGAATGGAATTCAGCGACCTCAAAAACCTCCAGATGAAAATTTTTCCCGTAAAACTTGAGGAAAAGAATAATCGCGTTATCCTTACAGGAGCTTCCGTTATCCTTACAGACTTCTTAACATCAGAATCGGATTCAGGTACTCTAAAAACTCCCAAATCAGATTTTTCGCGGAAATTTCAACGGTAATGTTATAAAATAAGTATTATTTCTCCAAAAAAATTTAAGTATCCGGAAAAACAATATTGTTCCATCCTAGCGGTGAGGTGATACCTTTCTTTCATCATATGATGAAAAATTGGATATTTATGTCGAATTTTTTATACAAAAAAAAAAAACTCGACAACTATTTGATGTAGAAAATTGGTATTTGGGCACAGAACAGGTTGTTATCAAAAGTTCAACCCTCATCCGAAAATGACGAAAATTGAACCACAAATACAAACGGAAAAGAGTTTCACGATTTTCTGGAAACGGTTTTTTCCAAAATCGTGTTTCAAAGAGTTTTATGGGACGATAACAGCTTTCGAATCCAAAAAAACGGGCCATCATGTGGTGTCAGTAATTGGAATGGTTTTTCACGTTTTCTTCGCTTAGAAAATCATGAAAAACTAACTTGGACAATTGCAAACAGCATTGCCAAGTCCGATTTTGTTGTTATTGACATAATATTTGAGAGGCGGGAAATTTCAAAATTGAAATTTGTTTTGTATGGAGTTTGTCTTTTCAATTATGTGTCAAAACGGTTTTAAGATACATTTTTAACTCCTTAAAATAAGAAAGTCACAATGCCTACGAGCTATGGTGTTAAATTAGTTCTGACCCTGCAGAGTGTTTACTTTCTACTATGTTTTGAGGCGGTGTTAATTTTTCCCTGAGTTTTTTTTTCGAGAGTAGAGTTTTCGGATATTATTAAAAATAATTATGTACACCGAAAATATTGTTTTAATATAAATGTGTAGCTTGTTTTACTTTCAAACAAAGTTATAAACTGGCTATAAACGATTCGAATTTTTATTTTATTTTAACAGAATGATGTAATTAAAAGTCTTAAGATATCATCCCGGATTTCACTTATTAAGTGAATTTATTATTCTTAAAGATACTAAAAGGAGGATCACCTCAAGCATGGGAATTAAATGCACCCTATTTGATGTGGCTATATGCGTCGATGTCCGACCAAAATTCATGTTACGCGCTCATTTTTTGAGATGCGTGTGCGTCACTTAACAATGCGTCTCCACATCATATTTGGCTTGATATTTATTATTTATCTTCTTCGTTGCCAAGAAGTTATACACCATAGAATCAGCGGACGATCTGAGATTGTTATGTTTTGGTTTTTTGGCGGATGAATTTGAGTAGAAACATAAAGCGAAAAACAAGAATTGCTGAAAGAAACGAAAAAAAAAAAGATTTTCGGAAACGGTTTCTTTTCTACAAAAAAGATGACGACTTTAAACTGAGATGTTTTTGCTTGGATGTGTTATGAGTTGAGAGTACTGTGCTGTTATGCTGCCGAGTCATATTCAAATAAATTGTCTTTATGAGCATGGAACAAAAAACTAAGAAAATACTTGACGTCGAGATGCTTGTAGTTTGGTGCCTATTTTTAGCTGTTAAGAAGGTAGCATAATCATAAGGAATAGAATTTATGTAAATGATGCTTAAGTGAAAGTGATCTTTATGGTGTATGAATTAAGGGCTACTTATGTTTTTCTATACTTCGGCCGGAACTCATTTTTATAGTTTAGGTGTAAGTAAGGATCAACTTCTCGTAAATAAAGATAAGAAGGTTATCCCTACAGTTTTATGTGATTTTAATATTTTGCAGCTTTCAATCGCAGGTAATTGATATTTGGAAAGAAAACTTCCTTAATCCGGTAAGGCTACTTTTTGAATTATTGCAGGAAAATTTTTTTAAAGTTTTTTTTTCGATTAAATACGATGTTTTTTTAAAAAAATTTAGTAGAAATTTTAAACATTTTCTAAAAAAAAATGCACCGGAATTATTGGTGTAACTGACATTTATTTTTTATATATTTTTTTATGTTTGACAAGCTGTTATGAAAATCTGTGACAAGATTTTTCTTCGCCTAATTCATTCTTTGCCTAAACTACTTTGCAAAGTAGTGTCAAAAAAGTACTTTGCCAGTCAGACATGGATATTGACAATCAAAATAGAAACACTTTACATTTAAACCAATTTGAAAAGCCTTCAAAGCGCTTTTCTTTTGGCACAGTGCTCCAATTGACTTTTAATCTAACGAAGAGTTATGTAAAAGCGGATTTTAAACCTTTTTTGTCTTTATAATTTTTTTGATCTGATTTCACTCTTTTTAAGAAAATCCCAAAAAAAAACATTTTCATTTGACTTAATTTTCTTTTTTGTGAAAAACTCCTATGGAAAATTACAAGTACATATGTAGTCCGGAATCGTGGCCGCTCAAAAGCGTTATATCCTAGACATAACATGATTCTGAGCTATACAAAATTAGTATAAGTTTATGTGGAATTGCTCTTAGGGACCGTTTACACCTGACACTGTATTTCGCTTATTTTATTATTCGACACTAAATTCATGTTGAACAACCGTTTACACTGCGACACAATATTCAAATTTTTTTCTTAAAAGACGTTGGAGTTTTTCTTATAAAACCGACAGAAAAATCCAAATTTTGACAAATATCTGTTTCATTTATCTACCGTACAAAAAAGGTTACCGGTATGCAGGAGGTTAAAGGTATTTGAATAAAAACGACCCATTGTATGATATCTTTTCCCATAAATAGGATGACTACGCGTCTCGGGTTCGCTGAGATAGCTCCAGATTTAGGATTGTTGTTCCGGCATGCCGGAAATTCAATTTTGGTCCCAGATTTTTTAAATTAGTGTAATAATTTTTTAAACACTAGAAAAAACGATGACTAAAAATGAAAAACGTATTCTATGTCGGCTGGAGGTTGTTCTAAAGTATATTTTTTTCGCCGCCGGCAAATTTTTCCAACAATTTTTCACAAAGGGTGCATGATTTCTAAAAATGTGGCTTGCGGCGCATCTCTCTTTATTGTTATTATACCCGTATGGTGAAACCAAAGGGTATATTAGATTTGCCTTACCGTTTGTAACGCCAAGATCCCGTTATCACACAAAAAAATGAATTACACCATTGTGTTTAGAATGATAAAAAAAGTCGAATTTAGCATGTCCGTCCGTCCGTCCGTCTGTCCGTCTGTCCGTCTGTCTGTGGCGCGGATTGCGGGCGCACGGATTGAGCTAGAGACTTGAAATTTTGCACAGATCCGTTTTTCGTAAAATGTGAGGCTAAGTCCGTTAATGGGCAAAAATGGACCATTAGGGGGGGTACCCCCCATACGAACGAAAACGTTTTTTTCGAATATCTCAAAAACGGTGCATCTTATCAAAAAAGTCCAAGAACAAAAGTTATTTAGGATATGATTCTACATAAAACTCCCATACATGAAAATCCGATTGGAATAAATTTTAAAAAATCTTATTGGAAAATTTGACTTCAAAGTGGAATTTTGATACAACTGTTCGCTGTTCACTTAAATCACCATACGGGTTTTCAATAATTGCCAGATTGGCAATTATAGCTTTTGTTATGTTTTTTATTTACAATTTCCGTTGTGACTATTTATAAAGCAGATAGAGCACAAACAATTAAGTTAATATTTTCTTGGGACTGTGTATCTCATGATTTAAAAAACTGCGCCGCATTAGTTTTAAAAGATTTCGCCTGCGGCACACATTTTTATACCCGTATGGTGAAACCAAAGGGTATATTAACTTTGCCTTACCGTTTGTAACGCCAAGATCCCGTCATCACACATAAAAATGAATTACACCAGTGTGTTTAGAATGATAAAAATAATTAATTTCTGCATGTCCGTCCGTCTGTCCGTCTGTCCGTCTGTCCGTCTGTCTGTCTGTCCGTCTGTCTGTCTGTCTGTGGCGCGCATTGCGGGCGCACGGATTGAGCTAGAGACTTAAAATTTTGCGCAGATCTGTTTTTCGTAAAATGCGAGGCTAAGTTCGTTAATGGGCAAAAATGGACCATTAGGGGGGGTACCCCCCATACGAACGAAAACGGTTTTTGTGAATATCTCAAAAACGGTGCATCTTATCAAAAAAGTGCAAGAACAAAAGTTATTTAGGATATGATTCTACATAAAACTCCCATACATCAAAATCCGATTGGAATAAATTTAAAAAAATCTTATTGGAAAGTTTGACTTCAAAGTGGAATTTTGGTACAACTGTTCGAATTTTGATACGAATATCACCATACGGGTCTCCAATGATTGCCAGATTGGCAATTATAGCTTTTGTTATGTTTGATTTTTTTTCTTGGTCTAAATATATATTTTACATACAAAATTTATTGCTCATCTTGTCTCAGACTGGCCCCAAAAAATTATGGTGAACCCACCCATAAGAAAATTAAGTTTTCTGAAATATTATTTATTTACAAATTATTTATTTACAAATTATTTATTGACAACTTTCATAGCTAGAAAATGATTTAATGTTATAAAAATTCCATTGTATTTCTTACAAATATGGAAACCAGTGCTAGATATTTGGTAACTGAATCACATCAAAAAAGTATTCTTCTATTGGAGCAAATTTTTCATGGAGACAATTAAAGTTTGTTATTTGTTAGTTAGATATTCGTCTTTGATTTACCGTGTTCATGAAACACCGAAATAGAAATGCTATTGGTATATAAGAGTTTTATTGAAGAAAAAAAAAGTAAATCTTTCAATTCTGATCACGTCATAATTTACGTGTGTCGCAAAACGATCAAAAAAGGTTTTCCACGATAGATTTCGATTTGAGCGAAGCTAACCGCTGAATAATTTCAGTGGCAAAGTACTTGTCTGGAATTAATTACTATTCGAATGCAGTATACGGGAATGAAATTATACAAGAGATAAGTTTATAAGCCAAAGTTTCTATTATATTTTTTTTATATACCTACCTAATATACATTACCACTTTAGGCACTGTAAATAAAATGAAATAAAACATAAATATTGTTCTTAGTGCAATCGAAAAAGAAGAAGCAGCCCAAACCGTCAAAAAGGTTCCAAAATGAGAAAAAAAATTCTGTTCCCATCGCAGTTGCTTGTCTTTAAGTTTCCGATGTGGAATATGCGGAGCCGGGTCCTTGGGTTGATAAATCTCAAGTGGGATTGTCTGGCTGTCTTGGCTTGTATTTTGAAATTAAGTAAAGGGCTCTTGACTGGTTGCCCTCTTAAAATTTTCTTTATCGATCATTAGTATATTGTAAGCAAAACGCAAGTGTCATTTGAAATTTGATGGTCATTTGTTTAGCTTATATTATTGACATTTGTTATAAAAAAATGTTAGATAAATCGAGCATAAAATTAAATAATATTGCTAGGTATTTTTATTTTGTAATACTAGGGTCAATATTATTATTTTTCGTATTTCTGTAAAACACAAATTGATCAAAACCAAGTTCAAAAATCTTTTGCATCCACTTTATTGGCTTGACTTGGCCATTTTGGTTTCTATCTCCTGTTTTCCAGCATTTTTCATTGACAAGTGAGTTAATTTATTCTGACAACAGTATCTTATCCGCCCCGCGGGTTTTCACTAAAAAAAAAACACTATGTACCATTTTTACTCTTTCATTCTTAAATATTTTGGTTAATTTTGGCGTCCTGATTTCATATCTGACAATAGTTTAGTAGTCGAACTTGAGAGGTGTTGGAAAAAGTCAGAAATTTCGATGTTTGACTGAAAAATTACCTAACACGTTAGCTCTTATATTATTAAACTATAGGGTGTTCAAGCAATTTGGTCAAATAAAGAACAACATTTAAAAAAAAACATAAGAAAAGCTACAATTGCCAGGGGCCAATCGTCAAATAGTCTATATGAGGACAGACAAAATGTTTATTTAAAAAATGTATGTGATCTGCGAGAAGCAGTGCTCCCATTGGATTTTGATGTATGGAACGGTTATGTAAAATCATATTCTAAACACATTTTGTCTTTATAATTTTTTTGATAGGACGAAATGTTTTCGAGAAAATAGAAAAAAGTATTACATTTGTATGGAGGAGGGGGGAAGGAATAGTCCGGCTTCGGTAGAAACGTAACTGTACAAGATATCAAGTCTCTAACTCGATCATTTCGAAAGTTATGGTGTTCTCGGACAGATGGATGGATGGACATGCGGAAATCAAAATCTATTGTCTTCCCAAACACATTTTAAAATTTTTGGGTGCAGAATTTCAATGAAAATTCATCACGATATTAAAATAATCTTAAAACTACCCCGAGTTTTTACGCAAAAATTTAGTAGGGTCGGGTAGGGTGAAGTGGTCCGTAGGGAGAAGTGGTCCACCACCATTTTTGTTAGTAATAGTGACATTAGAACAGAATATACAACTCTCATCGGTTGCTCTTGATGACAGCTTGTTTTTAATTAGTCATTGAAGTGTGCAGACGTATATTTACTCACTCTCACAGACCAGTGCCAAAAAAAACATTGTTGAAAGTTTTCGCAAGTATTCACATTCAACAACATTTTGACGAATTCTTCATCAATTTCAAGAAGCTAATTAATCTAAAATGTTGTTTACATTATGAACTTTGTAAATCCACCGAATTTCTGCACTTTTTTCCACAATTGTTGAAGCAGCGTCATTCCGCGCAAAATAGCGTCGGTAGGGAGAAGTGGTCCACGTTTGGTGGGGTGAAGTGGTCCACCCTGCCAATGTCATATTTCGTGTTTTCAAGTTTTTTTATGAATTATTTTGAGTGTTTCAAATCGTGGCCGAAAATCGATGCGAAGCTCGATTATAACTTCTCCCAAAAATCGAGCTGAATTAGAGTAGCAGAACAAGCCGCCGAAAAACGACGCTTAACAACTACACCGAAGAAACCAACACCAAAACACACCAAAACACACCAAACGCTCATTTGTTACTTTCGAATAAACCATATTTTTGATCAAACTTCATGATTATACTTTTATTTGTCATTTAATTTTATGTTTATGCGATTTCTGGAAAGTTTTTGAGGGTAGACCACTTCTCCCTACCATTTAAAAAAAATCGAATAATCAAAGTTTTCGAAAAATGCCTGAAAATTAAATTTAATGACAAAAAGTTGGCAATCTGTGAATGCAGAAAGTTAGCTTAGGTCCTGCGCTTGCGATTTGACTATCTTATCATGCAAAAATTCAGTTTTTGACCATTACCACTTCACCTTACCTGACCCTATACCGTGTGATGCAACTCACAAACTAACCGTTGCGTCGGATAAAAAAATTATACTAAAAATTTTGTATTTGTCATGAAAAGTAAGGTTGATTTGTTCAATAGTAGAATCGAACCATGGGGAAAGCCTCTCCCCATTTTTGTGATTTTCAAATATCTCCCATAAAATCAAAATTAGTTTTGGACAAAAAAAAGAAATTTTCTTTTTTGAATAACGGTACATTTTCCAAAGACAAAAGACTATACGCTTTTACAAAAAAAAATCAGTTTTTTTTTGTTTTCAGTTGGCAACCCAGTTAGATTGCATTTCTATTAGAATTCGTTCTGGCCTTCTCATATCGATTATTTGATAATTGACCTTTGGTAATTTTAGTTTTTGTAAAGTGGTCGTAGCCAAAGGTTGTAAAGTGGTGGTAGCGACTCTAATTTCGTGAGTCCATAGTTGCCACGACCATTTTATGACCTTTTCTGCTACTTGGGATATATTTCAAATTAAAAACTCTAATTTTATTAAAATAAACAGAAAAAAAAACAGTTCATTAATCTAAAATATTTATTATTAATAATTTCCTACCAAACTCTACATTTGTTTGTCGGATTCATGCTGGAATTATTTTTACATTGAAATGCTTTTGAAAATTCCTCGAAATTCGAAAGAGCCCCAATAACACGGAATTTTTCCAACGTATGTTCAGCATTTCTTAACGCTAGTAATGTTCCAGCTGGTTTCTGTTCACTACACCACATTTGAGCGAAATTCAAGAAAAACAATTGAATATTGGTCATGTTCAAATTTGGCAGTGTTTCATGTGATAAAATCTCAGGATCGCGCTGGTGTTTCAGCCAATTTTGATAAGCAAAGAATGACTGTCGCAATCCGCCATTATCAGCTATATTTTCACTTAAAGTGTTTTCACCTATTGGAATTCCCGTGCCATTTACACTGTAGTTCATGTATTGCGAAATTAAACACTGAGCGCGATCGATGAAAGCTTCAGTAGATGTTTCCGACCACCAATTATGCATGTTGCCATTAATGTCGAATTCACGCCCTTCGTAGTCGAAAGCATGCGTCAATTCGTGACCGATGAGATATCCTAAACTACTGAAAATCAAGGATTTCGGAAAAGTTTTGTGAAAAATTGGAGGCTGAAGAATTCCAGCAGGAATAATGATCATGTTTTTCAGGAGATCGTAAAATGCATTCACAATAGCTGCCCCTACTGCCCATTCATCTCGGTCCATATCGGTGCCTATTCGTGCAAAGTCCTTTATGGTTTTATGGCGGAGAAAATTCAATCGGTTGATGAAGTAGTTCTGATGATTCACTCGAATGTCTTTGTACTCGTTGATCAGGAAATTCGAAGACAGGATATTGTCAGGAAAACCGATCTTCAATCTAACCGCTTGTAGTTTTCGTTGTGCCAATTGTTTTGTGCTATTGTCCAGCCATGGAATCTCTTCGATAATATCCTTAAACGATGTCCTTATCTCCTCCGTAATTTCCTTTACGGTTTTTTGGTTTTCCTCATCATAATATCGACGCACATACATTAAACTAACGACCGATTCCATATGAGTGCTCACCTGCTCCACACAAAAGTTCCATCGCAGCTTTTTCACTGGAGTCTCATCGAAAATAAACATCAGCTTAATCAGTAAATAGTTTGCCACTATGCGAGGCTCTGTCTTTGCAATAAGTTGGGATAAATTCTTTAAGTAGCTTTCATCGTGCACAATAATTTGAAATGATGAATTGACTGGATGACCTAAAATCGTCTCGAAATATTTGGACCATTCAATGCCTGGTATGAGTTCGGTGAGTTCCTTAATTGATAGTGGCCCAATAAGTTCAGTACTATCATCATCTTCCACTTCATATTCATTTTCCTCATTCTCATCTTTTGATAACTTGGCTAAATTTGATTCAAATTCCAACAGCTCTGTGGCCGCTTGGATGGCACTTTTTCGATTTGCTCCGAATCTCACCATCGTATCAATCATAACTTTTTTGAATGCAAACATAAACACAGATTCTGTTTCGGAGACGTACTCATGCTTCTTAATTATCTCAAAGTTGATCTCACCCAAATAGAGCGCAAACCTGTTCTCGTTCAGCATGTCCGGATGAACATCAGCATTTATTAAAGCATTGATGCCTAGAAGTCTCAACTCCCCCGCAATTTTAAGCCAATCGAAGTTGGTAGCATTCCAACGTACATCCAACACCGGCCAGCCGCCCATTTTTTTGATCAATTCCAGTAAAGGTTTCAATCCTTGTTTCCGCAGGTTTTTCATATTCATACAGGATTTGTATAAATTTTGTGCCTTTAATTCCGCTTCATTTCGGGAATTCTTCCCTTCCAGCAAACCCTTGAGAATTAGCTTGATCCTGCGATTTACCAGCTCAATGTTGCTATTTTCCAGTTCTCCCACGGGAATCGGATTGTACTTCGCCCAGTTGCCACAGGAAAACTGATAAAAGTCATCACAAGGGTCAGCTGTGCTATTCATATACTTTTTCATTAATTCACCTTGACCTCGAACAATATTATTTTGCTGTTTTCTATCAAGCTTTGCTTTCATCTCACGAAAAGTAACCGGCAACCGGATTGTTGCACCCAGAGTCCAATGAACTGCTAATGATACTATCAACACTGTTATCAGGCTTAATTTACGAGACATAATTTATAGATTTAGAAGAAAAAAAAACTTTTATTGCACCACAATTTTTTTATTTTATTTTATTTTTAATAATACTGATAATATTGGATTTAGCACATCGTTTAAAGGGTAATATTTGCCACCTTTAGCGAACTTTAGGACTGACATTCGTTATCATACTGAACTTAAACGCAGCTTCTAACCTCGGGTCAGGCTCAAAATTTTTGACTAAAGACTGGTTTTTGGTTATGGTTTGTTTTGAATTCTATTAATAGTTGGTAAAAAAATGCTGTCCGGTTTATTCCTCATCAGTTCATTCAGCAAAATATACTTAAGATACTCACAGATACTTTTCAACCAAACAAGATTCGCTTAGACTCCTGTGATGACTATCGCGACGCGTTTTTAGTCATTCCCAATAATTAAGAATTTGAAAATGACCAATGCGATGTCAAAACATCGTCATTATCAACATAATCATGGTCAAGGTAAAATCTTTTTCCATAGCTTATTGAATATTTATTTACACCTCTTTTACAAGAGACTGAAAAAATTTTTAGTAAAAAAACGCGGGATTTTGAATATTTTTAGCAGTGAATAATAATGCTTTGTTGTTAATGAGCTTTTAATCCTCCTAAACAGTTATAGATTCATCTATTAGTTGTTAGAAAATGTGGAGAATTTTTTTATGAAATTTTGCATAACGGTTGCAGTTAATGAAATTAATCAAATGGACTTTTTTTGTTTCTCTCAAAGGCGCTTCAAATTGAGTATCAAATTTATTCTAGTGAATTTTTTTATTGAAATTATTTTTTGATAAAAAGAGGGAAAGATAACAGTTATTGTATCACAGCATATCTTATGGCAAATTCATTTTTTTTATCCTAATTTAAACCAGAAGTGAGTTAAAATAGGTTTGGATAAATGTATCCAAAAGAGTTACGAAAAATGAACAATATCACGTTGAATCGTAGGGTATATATGTTGAAAGATAGAGAAAATACTAATTTTCAATCGACTGTAATCCAAGTGCGTTAGCCAGAGAATGAAAAATCATCCTGTGTGAACAAATAGAGCTGCCTTTCCGTCCTCTTTTCCCCACTTGTTGTATTTGATCGATCTTTCAAAATATCCGACCATACACAGAAATGGGTTTTATCAATTTTTTTAGAAGAGGAGGGGTATCAAATCCAATTCGCCTTGTGCGCAACTTTACCTTTATTATAGCCCTGAGGCCCTATCACAGAATCCGATACGAATGGTTCAAATCGTAAACTCAATGTTGTTGTTAGTGTTTTATACCAACAACAACATTGAGTTTACGATTCGAACCATTCGTATCGGATTCTGTGATAGGGCCTAATATAAAACTCTCTCATGCATTAAAATAATATGCGATCACTCCTTAACCACTTTTCCATACAAATAATTGATTTTTAACTGAAGATTGTAAACGATTTTCATTTCCTCATATTTAATACTAGCTTGCATACCCGTCGTTGCCGGGTTAAGTTTTTTCAATTTTTTTTATGGCCTATGTTGGAGCTAAACTTCAGGCCAATCGGCTCGGTAGTTTCCCCGCGAAAGGGTAACATAGAGGAAGAGCTAAGTTTCGAGATCACTTTACCCCCTCCCCTTACTCCCCCACCTCTCGGGCTACTTTTTAATGGGTCTATGTTGGGGCTAGACCCCCGACGAAGATCTATGCCAAATTTCAGACGAATCGGTTCAGTAGTTTCCCCGCGAAAGAGTAACATAGAGGGAAAACTAAGTTTCGAGATGATTTTACTTCCTCCCCTTACTCCCCCACCTCTCGGGCTACTTTTTAATGGGTCTGTGTAGGGGCTGGACCCCCGACGAAGATCTATCCCAAATTTCAGACCAATCGGTTAAGTAGTTTCCCCGCGAAAGAGTAACATAGAGGAAGAGCTAAGTTTCGAGATCACTTTACCCCCTCCCCTTATTCCCCCCACCCCTCGCGCTACTTTTCCGTATGCCTATGTTGGAACCAGAACTACCACAGACACTCATGCCAAATTTCAAGTCAATCGGTTCAGCAGTTTTTGCGTGAAAGAGGAACAGACAGACAGACAGACAGACACCAACTCATTTTTATATGATCATCATCGTCCTCGGCACTACAGCTCTCAAAGAGCCTGGGCCTGGGCCTCCTCAATTGAGGTTTCATAACAATTTCTTCCCTGCTTCGCACCTACAGTTTTTACATAGATTGCGAACCATGAATGAATTACAACATTTGTAAGGTTATTACGTTGCAACCCATCAACAGCAGAGGCCGTGATAGCAATCTAGATCTATGATGTCGTTAACACCAAGCGGCAACTATCACTACTCAATTCGTAAAGCAGGTTGAGTGGACTTGAATCACAGCGTGCAACAGTCGGGAATTGAAATACCAACCTTCGGAATACGGGCCAAGTTCTTTACCACTTGGACTACGCTATCTCTTTATATCTAATATCTGTGACTAAATTTCAGTGCCTGCGTTTCAGTAACAAAAGAAGTATCATAGATTATCCTGCAAATTAGTGTATCTTCTTGAACCCTTTCCGGCTGAAGTAATCTGAAATTTTGAAGCAATTTTAGTCCGGTTTTCACGATTATGGAAGTCGTTCTCCGAGGAAATTTATTTTTTAGAGAGATTTACTCTACCATGTAAGGCGGACCTAGAACAGATTTAAATTTTATTTTATTAAAGAGCTTTTAATACTTTGTGAATACCGGATGAAAAAACCCTTTAGTGGTTCTGACGGAATGCATTTAAAACATTTCAAGATTCCAGGTATTAAGTCAATTATTATAAATGATTTTGCATTCTAATCATTTTTTTTAAATTTAATTGACCTTCAATTTAAGATAAAGAAATTAAGAAGCAATAAATCTGAATTTAATTTTTTTTGTTACGTAAAAGTAGCTATATTTGCGATATAAAGTTTTAATTTACAACTTTAGATAAATTTATTTGGAAGTAATAAAAGCAATGTACTGTATAGACGCTTGATTTTATAAACACAACAACAATTTAAACATTTATTCTTGTAGTTTTGTAATTTCAGGAGGGTCAGTAAATTAGAAAAAAAACAAAAATGATAATGTTGTATTTTAAGTCCATGTTAAAAAAGATTCATTGCATTACATCACATTAACAAGTTAATTTGTAATAAAAGTCACACTCAATGAGTTGCTATAACTAATACTCTTTTATGTATAGTTGACCAATCCGTAACTGTCATACCTTTTTTCTGGCTTCCTAACTTTTTTCTAGTTGGTATACTGCAGTTAATATTTTGCTTAAACGATTTGTAAATCGCAAAAAAAAGCAAATATTGCGGCTCATTAGTGGTAAAGGCAATTTTATGCAATTCCATGCAATTACTTTGTCCATTTGTCAAGTTATGCATTTACTAGACATATATGAAAGTTTTTTAGTTCGCGGGCTCTTTTAACCTCTATTTGCAAACAATTCTCTTGACGATGCTTTTAAGATAATCAGTTGTGAACAAAACACAAAACTTTCCTCTGCAATATTTAGTTTCGGAAAAAATAAATAAAAAAAAATGTTTTTTTTTCAAATATTTCGAGAACCGTTAAAGATAGGGCGGGTAGGGTGAAGTGGTCCGTAGGGAGAAGTGGTCTACGTTTGGTATGGTGAAGTGGTCCATTTCGTGTTTTCGAGTTTTTTTTATGAGTTATCTTGAGTGTTTCAAATTGTGGCCGAAAATCGATGCGAAGCTCGATTATAACTTCTCCCAAAAATCGAGCTGAATTAGAGTAGCAGAACAAGCCGCCGGAAAACGACGCTTAACAACTACACCGAAGAAACCAACACCAAAACAGACCAAACGCTCATTTGTTACTTTCGAATAAACCATATTTTTGATCAAACTTCATGATTATACTTTTATTTGTCATTTAATTTTATGTTTATGAGATTTCCGGAAAGTTTTTGAGGGTGGACCACTTCTCCCAACCATTTTGAAAAAATCGAAAAATCAAAGTTTTCGACAAATGCCTAAAAATTAAATTTAATGGCAAAGAGTTGGCTATCTGTGAATGCAGAAAGTTAGCTTAGGTCCTACGCTTGCGATTTGACTATCTTATCATGCAAAAATTCCAATTTTTGACCATTTTATGGCCAATAATAAAAACGTGGACCACTTCACCCTACCTGACCCTACGTAAAATCCGTTAAAGCAAAAATGTAGAAAGTTTTACATCATTTTTACATGAAAAACATGCAGCGACTTTCAATTTCTTTGAATTTGGTTATATGCATTTTGTCTCAAAAGCGCATAGTTTTCAAGAAATTTTAAAAACTAAATTTTTTTGAAATATCGTATGAACCGTTAGGGATACTTAAAAAATCGTTAAAGAAAAAACATCCTTTAAATTTTGTTATATTCATTTTTTACCAAAAGCGCATAGGGTTCGAGTAATTTAAAAAAAATGTCTGGGGGGTACTCGTTATAGCTAACGTTTCTTTTTCAAAAATTGATAGAAAACTACAATTTTCGCAAAACTCATTTATGTACAAAAAATCTTACGCGTTCTCGAGTTATTTAGGATACGTAGAATGGACAGACGACAGATCGATAGACCGACAGACCGACAGACCGACAGACCGACAGAGCGACAGTAGAATAATCCGACAGACCGACACACCGTCAAACTTACAGACTGACAGACAGATGTACGGCTATCCTCACAATTTAGCCTGAAACGGATTCCGAATTGACCAGAAAGTTTCTATCTGCCCCCGTTCTCGAGTGGGTCTTCTTCACGAATACAATACTTTCCCTCTATAGCAGAGGAAAGTAAAATAAGTGCCATTAAAAAGTTCAATTTCTCTGCAGTTTCATTAGCAATATCGAGACATTACAACAATTTGTAATTGGTGTTGAATTATGTGAGATTAGAAAGGGGGACAATTTTTCACTCAAATTTTGCTCTATTTTATAAGAAGAGGGTATACTTTTTATTTTCAAAAACCCAAGGTATGGGAGGGACAACAAATCTCGGTGGTTTGGTTTCAAAAATTAAATTTAAATTCTACTGTCAATTACACCACATTTTTTTCTCACATGAAAGTCAGAAATTTAAGCTCTAAAGGAAAACGACATTGCTTACATGACAAAATTAGGTTTTCTTAATGTCACAAGACATTTTGACACTAGTAACGGTAGTTTAAATGTTTCTTTCGGTATGTTTTTATATAATTTACCGAAGGTGTAATTCAATACGACAATGTTGATGTAATGAAGAAATTCAAATGTTTGGCCGCGCTTAAAACGATACTTTAGAATGATTTTTATGTTTTTATTATGCTCGTAGTACATTTCAGTACATGCTCGTATAGTAGTCCGCCACCGCATGAAATCCCGATTTAGACCAAAAGACTTTGTCCGTATATTTAAAAACTAATTTGTGAAACACAATACACTAGGCTCAAATAAAAAATTCAAATAAAACGAGAGATGTTTGTTGTCGGGGGCGGTAAATGCGGAAGGCAATATCATCATGTGTGCACTGTGGGGACTCGGTTGTTGCCTTAGCTGTAGTTTCGGGGAAATGCTGCGGCCCGGCGTGGAAAAACAGCTTAATTTCGGTAATGAAAACTACAAGAAAACAAACAACAGAAGACATTATGCTCAAATGGTCGATACGGGATTTCAAACAATCTCAAGATTTACGGCCGATTTAGTTTCTGGAGCGGATCTGAGACTTTTCTTTCTTTGTGTTGATTGGTCGAATGTCTTTTGGTGCCGCACTCCGCTATGCCCAGCAACTATTGAGTAAAGCTATATCGCTAGACCAGAAAATTGCGGTCTTAATTTCAACTTTTATGTGACCCTGAAATTATTAATCGCCATCTCTACTACGAATTGAGTTAATAGAAACCAAAGTTGGCAGATTTTTCGGTCACAGGAATATCATATTCATGATTTATTTCTGCCCTTTGCTAATAACCAGAATCCATGGGTGACTGTTGTCAATTTTAAAATCGTAGTTCTTTCAGATTTTACTAAAAACTGATTGTAACTCTTAGAGAATATTTGGTTCACATATTTCCTGATTAAATCCCACAGAGGCATAAAATTCACCAGAATCAGAAGATCGCATCGCATATCAAGATTATTTGGCTGGCTGCTGTCCAACTTTTTAAGCTTAATAGATGTTTTTATATTAAAAAAAAGCAACATAAAAAACTGTCTCGTAAAGGGAGCATTAATATGGGGGAAAAAATTAAATAAAATGCCACGGATGAAAACGAAAACATCTGACAAAGACCCGAAACTCTCTCTGGATATCACCGGCAAAGTCACAGGACGCGAAGTATTGCAGGGGGGACAGAGCAATATAATATGTCGAGTTGCGTTCCTATGTTTTGTTTGGTGACGGGACAGCGGAACTGCAAAAACCAAAACATCCAATTTATTTCCTTTTCTGTTTTATTTGTTATACGCGATGCTGCTATTTTCAACGCTCGCTCAACATTTGAAAACACCGAAAAGCGCTTAGGATTATGAACGAAAACAACCAAAGAAATTTTGGGGATTATTAGGTGGTTCCATATGTCCCTCCTTGGGATGTCTATTTGGTAGATACGAGTTGATCATTACATTCGTACAGCTCGTGATTTTATCTTAGTATTGTTGATTTCCAATATCTTATCTTTTCTTAACGTTGGAAGATCAAACGGATCCAAGATAATAAAATCTGCACTGAGTAGGTAGGTGTGAAGCGAAATTATACAAAAAAAAATACAAAAGAACGAATCAAATAAAAAGAAAATCTGTATCTAAAGATAAAAAAGATTCGCATTTACACAGGGGTGCGTTCTTTTATTAACCGTGGTTAACCGTGGTTAACCGTGGTTAACCGCGGTAAACAGAAATGCGTTCTTAAATGCCTACGGTTAACGCTAAGTAAACTTTACTGCCGTTCCTAAATGACAAAGTTAAGCTGTCAAAGTTACTTTTCTCAACTCTGCTCGAGAGCTGAGTTGGAGAAAGTTAACTTTAATTGTAATTAAAGAACGCGATAAAGTTAACCGAGACGGTTACAACTGTCAATCGACTGTCAATTCGTCTCGTAGTTTCGAATGAGTTTTGTGCAGAATAATGGAGGATTTTATTGTGGTCCTTGTAAATGAGAAATACATCAAGGAGAATTCTATTTTTTTTTAATGTATTGTTGTGCGCATCACTGCTGTCAAAGTTAACCAAATCGCGTTCTTTTAATCAGAGTTAACGTCGGTAAAATTTCAACTTTGGCCATCAGCTGATCTAACTTTGACAAACCCAACCTTTACTTTACTCGGGAATAAAGGAACGCACCCCAGGAAAGATAAGTTGAAATGATCCTGATGTGTAAACTTTGTAATTTTTTTTTCTCACTATTGATGTTAAAGGTTTCTAGTTTCAGAATGAAGGGGTATCAAAACTTAGAAGAATTTTTGTGTAAAGATTGGAAAATAAATATTCTTTTAATATACTGTTTAAATATTGAAAATAAATATTTTTTTTTAGTTTCAAACATAACAAAAGCTATAATTGCCAATCTGGCAATCATTGGAGACCCGTATGGTGATATTCGTATCAAAATTCGAACAGTTATACCAAAATTCCACTTTGAAGTCAAACTTTCCAACAAGATTTTTTAAAATTTGTTCCAATCGGATTTTTATGTATGGGAGTTTTATGTAGAATCATATCCTAAATAAATTTTGTTCTTGGACTTTTTTGATAAGATGTACCGTTTTTGAGATATTCGCAAAAATCGTTTTCGTTCGTATGGGGGGTACCCCCCCTAATGGTCCATTTTTGCCCATTAACGAACTTAGCCTCGCATTTTACGAAAAACGGATCTGTGCAAAAATTCAAGCCTCTAGCTCAATCCGTGCGCCCGCAATCCGCGCCACAAACAGACGGACAGACGGACAGACAGACAGACGGACAGACAGACGGACAGACGGACGGACATGCAGAAATTAATTATTTTTATCATTCTAAACACACTGGTGTAATTCATTTTTGTGTGTGATGACGGGATCTTGGCGTTACAAACGGTAAGGCAAAGTTAATATACCCTTTGGTTTCACCATACGGGTATAAAAATTGGGTTACACGGGTAATGAACAGTACATAATTTTCCGTAACTAACGATTGCGATTACAATTGAAGCTTTTCGACCAATGAGATCAAAGCTTTCAACGATAGGGACATAAAAGCTTTGATCTCATTGGTCGAGGAAGCTCAACCATAATCACAATCGCTAGTCTGAATTGGGCTTAATCCGGACAAATTTCTTGGTCCCGTGCGAGTCCGGCTTATACAGATTTCACTTTAGTTTATTTTCAAATAAATATAAACACAACATTATCGTAAGTGGAATCATTACATTATTGTAATACTTTACAAGCGAATTACGAATATCAATGTAGGCCGCAGCTCTCTTTCTTACATTCCAAGTTATACTTCTACAAAATTTAATTCAAGTCGAGTCTACGATATTTGCGTTTGCGTTTACATTTGAGTTTGCGTCGATTATCTTTCATAAAGTGCACTTAAACACTTAAGATCTTTTAACTTGTTAAGAAGATCTAATGTTATGTACATGTATCAGCCCTAAATTTATGTCACAAGGCTATATTTAATGTTGGTCTCCGTACTTTATTGTCTCGGAAGCAATAAGGCAATTTTGCAAACAAATTTATTAGTACTTATAGATTTTATTGTTATTATTTTTATTGCTGCCAATTATATTTTCAATTATATTTGCTCGAATATTTTCATGGCATTCGGTAACATTTTATACCACCTAAAAATATCTTCAGAATTTTCATTGCCGCCTCGTGTCGAAAAGAACTTTCAATAATTTTGATGAAAGAAAAATAATTTGTTGAAAAAATATACTTTTAGTTCAATCACCATTCGATTAATATTCTATTGGCGATAGATTTCCAGTGTTGAAAATCTCAATGCTAGCCAACACCCTCCTATATACTCAACGAAAAAGAATTGGAATAAATTTTCTATTTTTTTTTTAAATAAAATTCAAACATAATATTTGCCAAAGCAGTTATAGTTGGCGACATGCCAAAGCGATCTCATTTAAATCAATTTGATCGTTAGGCTCGGGATTGGCCAGCACCCTTTCGATAAATTAAGCTTCTATCAGGTAAACCAGGTGCTGTGTATGACCAATAAATGTTGGAGGAACCGCAAATATGTGGTAGGAATACATTACAACATTTGATTTTCTACCATAAATAGTACACGACAAGCAATCGCAATTATGCAATATAGTCACCACACTGAAGTAAAGAAAGGAATATAAAAGTATTAAATGACTAATTGTTTAGAAATTTTATGGCTAAAATCAAATTCCAATTAAGACACGAGTTGTGTTTGTCTGTATAACAACAGGTATAACGCAGGTTATTTTTGCATGCAATATTCCATGAATTTTGATTATCAAATTACAGTTTTTTGAGATCAATGAATTTTGTGGTCATTGAATTTAAATTTCAAGTGGCAGTAGGGTCTACATATCATCAAGTAATTTTATTTTTAATAGTGAATAAGCAGCAAATGAGATGTCAAAGAACTAAAGTTTTTTGGTTTTAGATTTGATTAGAATTTGAATGGAAATTTAAGAAGTTAATAACTCAGCCGTAAATTCCACAAGTCCAACACAAGAGGGAGATTGTTAATGAATGAACGAGCTTTTATGTAAATATATTGAAAGAAATCCTGAATTACTCGCATGTGCGAGAAGAAAACAAAATGGCGGCCGGCAGGAGCCATTTCTTCCAAATAACGAAGTACCCATCGGTCAAGTTCGGTTATTAGGTCAGAGCTTCCGAGTTCTCTGATCACTACAAATAGAAAGCTGGCAACAAAAATCAAATATTTTTTTAAAGAGTTTTAACGCGTGTTATAATAATTATCCGCGCGTATTAGAAACTCTATAAAAAAAAAAACAAAATGGCGGCTAATAGATTCAATTTTGTCCAAATAGAACAAACAGAGTACTCACCATAAGGGGTCTTAAATAAAAGTGCTTAAAAAAATTATCATAAATCTTCTCACACACCAATAGGATTTTATGGTATAGATACGTCATTTGTTCCGAAGTTTTGGATTGGTCCAGAAGGTTTCAAGTCGGAAATCAACATTTCTATCAACTTTGAATAAAACCGAGAAGGTCGAAAAATTTTTGGTCAATTGAGCTATAAAATATTGTAAAGATAAATCTCAAAATAGTTAGATTTTGAAAAATCTCAAAATAGGTCTCCCTTAAAATGTCAAAGAAAGCAGACAATCCATTTGAGGGCTTTAAGATAAAACAACGATTTTTTTTTCGTCCATATTTTGTTTCTTTCTGTGGTTTACCTCTAAAAATTGAGACAATTGAGTAATTAATTCGTTATAAATTCTAACTCGAAAACCTCTCAACCGATTGAACTAAAATTTCTTGAGGTCGTATACTACTGACGAAGGCAACAAATAGGTAATTTCAATTACAAAAATAGTCAAAATCGTATTAGTAGTAAAACTTCCTATTTGGTGATTAAATTGACTATTTTTGTTGTAATTGAAATTAACTGTTTTATTAGTAGTCATGTTGACCCATTATAAAATAGTTAGATTCATTCAGATCATTTTCATACAAAAAACGATAAATGAAGCATACAAAACGATTACAGTAATAAATAATAATACTACACTCAGAGAAAAAAAATAGTTAATTTTATTATTTTTGGTAGTTGATGTTGATAATTCTACGAATCTCGATGAACATCCAAAAATAGTTAAAGTTGTTAAAGAATAGTCAAGAAATAGTGCGAAATAGTAACCATGTCTAAAATGCTCTCATTTCGGTGTTTACAGCAAAATAATCAATTTTAATTATAACAAATAGTTAAAATACAAATAACTATTTGGTACTATTTGTTTATCGTTTTGTAGTTGAGTTCTCTAATTCCAACTACATAATGATAGGTTTCAGATTTGAAATAATAAAAAAAATTATATAATAGTAAAAATGACAAATTTGTAATAAAATCTATTACAAATTTATTAAAAATTTACTACTTTCTACTGACGCGTCATTTTGCTCCTCGTTTTCGTGTGGTAAAGTTGTAAATTTTTCAAGTGCATTAAATGGAACAGTCAGATTATCAAGAAGCAGCTGAGGGTGCGCCGATTATTGTGTTGGATCAAACTTCACTGGATCCCCTATTCGTATTGTTAGATTCTTGGGATTTATCATCTCTATATCCTATATTCAACGGTAAGATTTTTTTTGCATTTTTTTAATTTTTCCAACATTTTACTTAGAAATAAAATTCGTTTCTTCCTCAACTTTCCAGAAAAATAAAACCTTAAAGAACTGTGCTATCAAAGAGACAGGCGAAGCAAACCATTTGAAAGCGGAGTGTTCTCTAACTGGTATTATTCATTTTTATGCTATTTTGTTGAATAAAAACTATAACAAGTACAATATTTGCTTTAAATCACAGAGCACTAATACAGTTTTTTTAACTAGACGAACAAATCGAAAATAATAAGAAATTCTTGAAATATCTCCAAGATGATTGGATAAAATGCGTGAGCAAATGGGAAAGTCTACACACGCATTTTCATAAATTTCGTATAAAATTAAAGACAAACATAACGAGAACGGAAATAAGACAGAAGGTATTTTTTTTTTGTTAGTAAATTTCTCATTTTACATTCTACTTTTTATATAGATTCTCGTGATGCCATCCTCATGCTAATGTGATTTTGAGTTTTTCTTTTGTGATAAATCCTGGTTAAGGTTATTTTTACTGGAAATAAAATATTTTTGTAGCACAACACATTCTGTTTCTTTTTCTGTTGAGTTTCTGTTTTTCAGTAAATTCAGGGCAAAATAATTGAAAAATCATTATTTTTCTAATAATTTTAACTAATTTGTAATAACAGTGATTAGAAAATAGTTGAAAATTACGACTTTTGTAATACACAGTAACTATTTTAAAGTAATTTCAAACACAAAATAATTATTTTGAGTCTGAATTTCTACTATTTCGCAGTAGACTTAGTGAAAAAATAATTGTTTTTTAATAAATATAACTATTTTTAAATTAAATCTATAATAAAATAATTAAAAGTAATGATTATGCAATAAAATTTTACTACTAATGTAATCTGGCAAGAACTATTTTATTGTAATTATTTACAATTTTATATTGTGATCAACTATTCTTTATAATAAAGATCAACTACAAAAGTGATAGTCACGATTTGCCATTACTAAATAATTGAAAAGTTGTTAAAAACAACTATTTTTTTTTCTCTGCGTGTAGAGTTCCAGTTGACCGGTTGTCTTGAAATTTAAATTTTGTGTTAAATTAATCAGAGCAAAATCTTGCAAAATTCGGATTCAAAATTATAGTGGCGCAAATGAAAAAACATTTTTCTTATAGAACTCTATAGGGAACTGATGTTTTGCGACCCCAAAACTTCGAGGCTTCACGCGTTTCGAAGTTTTGTATCTCTTACGAGCCATTGCCTCAAACGAGGAATACGCCATCAGATTTTTCACAAAATATTAGTTTCAAAGATTTTAATTTAAATTAAATAATACAAGAACTTTATATGATTTATGAAATAACAGCCCACAATTAGTAATTTTTCAAAATGTGAAACCATATCAGAATTAGTTCATTAAACTTCCACCCGCTCATTTCCTAAATGAACACATAAATTCTGTTTTTTGTCAGACTCTCACGTAGCTCGGATTATCAGGAATTTGAAGTGTTTAAAATTTCCTGATGTATCAAAGGAATTGAAGTTGATAAATCAAAAGGGCTCAAAATAAATCTCATTTGCAGTAATAAATCACATTTGTTTGTTGTCTAATCTCTGGAAAAACTTAGAAAATTGAAATGACCCTTCATGGGATTCTAAAGAGTAACAAACATTGGAAAATTAATTTTTTTCTAAGAAATATCTATAAAATAACTCCTTCTGGAAGACATATTATGAACTATATTTAGATCGGTCGTTATTCAATTTGAAACATGAACAAATGCACTTTAGTATGGAGATTTCTTGAAATCATATATCGCCGCTACATGTACCCAACTGGAGTGATGCATTGTGCAAAGGGCTTTAATTTACCTTGAGAAATAGACAGGCGATACGAGATTTTTTCTACCGTGAAATCACTTAGGAGGACTGACAGTAAGAATATGTGGAATTTGAAGAACGTCTTAGGGAATGCTTTAATTGACAAATCGCTTTTGGCTTGAAGCTGTCATGTTACAAGCAAAGCCATAAGATGTCAATTTAGTTTGTTTCTATTTCCGGAATTCACGTTCATGATGTTCTATTAGGTGTCATATTTCATATAATACTTACGACCATTGCCACAAACCCTTCCGAAATATGAGATATTATGATCATATTATTGTTAAATACTATTATTTTTTTTATTGATTATCTTTGAAAGATTTTTTTTAAGTTTTTATCAATTTCTTAAGGTTTATTCAATGTTTCAGTGGAATATTTAGCCAGGTTTCCCTATCGAAACGTAGCAATAAAAAGGAAAACTACAGTTTTTTAAAACATAGGTTTATCCTTTGCAGCGAGATGATAAGTTTCTTACATAATAAAACCTTATATGATGAAAAATTGGATATTACGTTGAAATTTTTTATACAAAAACATTTGAAAACTCAAGAACTATTTGGGTTAAGTCTCATTCACATATGTGAAAAATCCTTCCTCCCCATCCCATACAAATGGATATAATATTTTCGCAATTTTAGCTCCCCGTTGTGATGGGGCCTTGAAACTATTAGAATTTCTTACGATTCAAAGAAGTCGCTACCTGAACCATAATAAAACCTCAAAATTTTAAATTCCTAGCGCAACCAGATCACCTAACTTTTAAGTGACATCTAAAATCAGGGAAAATTCAAAATCTGTAACTTTGTCACGAGGAACCAAAGTAAGGGTGGGGGCGTAAAGTACAAAAACAGTTATAAAATACGTTCCAATTGTCCAAATCCTTTGACATTTTACAGAGAGGTTTAAAATAACGTAACAAAAAAGGCCCAGAAAAACAAAAAAATGTTCAAAATAAATCAGTCAAAGTTCCTATCCGAATTTTTAACTCGTTTCTAAAACATTCACAATTCAAAAGTTCTAGGGTAGTTCTAGTCAACCTACGAACATCAAAGAGGTTGATGCTACATAATCAGTAAGGAAACAAATCCTTTGGAATCCTGTGGGATTTTTTTTAACTTTATTAAGTGGGTGGGCTTATTAACTTTATTAAGTAGGGCACAAAAAAGTCTAATTTTTCAACAAAAAAAGTTTATAAAATTCGTGCTGAATATCCTGATTCTTTGAAAATTACCAGGGTGAGGTTAAATATATCGTAAATTATAAAAAGCTCCAAGTTCGGATATACTTTGAAATTCTTAACTACTGTGATATTAGAGGGAACAATGGAGCTCCTAAACATTCCGAAATTTTAGTTCATAAATAAATGTTCAATGGTTCTCAAGATCCGATAGTATATTTTCAGCTTGGCAAGTTTCTAAAAGAAACAAAATATACTACCGGATTTTGAGAACGATTAAAATCTTATTTATGAACTCACTTTAACATCACTCTAGACAAGAGTTTCAAAATCATTGCGGATTTGGCCCCTTTTTATATTTATCTCAACACCTTTTTTGTTCTAGCCCTTTAAGGATCGAGAACTTGGCGCATTTTTTAACTGTCGAAGGTTTTGGTTGTGATATCATTGTCCCTCTCCTCTTTCTGATAATAAAGTTCAAGAATTTATTTATACGGCGAACAACGAAACTTTCAAACAACTTACCACACAATGTGTTCTTTTGATTACAATCTGCAAAAGTTGAAAGAAAACAAATTAATTTTTTTGCAACGAAATCTGGTCTGAAAACCGAAAGAAAAATGTGAATGAATAGTTAACTGAGAAAATAAATATCTAATCGAATGTGTAAATTAATTAAAATATCGACTCGAAAATGTGCAACAAAGTGAAGAAATGGTTGGTTGCAATTATTTTCTCAATTTTATGCTTGTGCGGAAACTGTGTCAAGCATGTTTACAACGTCTCACCAAATTAACAACTTTTATAATGCAATAAAAACACAAAAAAAACTGCCACCAACAACAATACAAATACGTATCAAGGTATTTTAATCGAACAAGGCATAAGAACATAGTGAACGCGTTCCAGCTAATAAAAGAAACACCTCAATGAGTTTGAAAATGCAAATGTCGTCGCTAGGAAATTATGCTACATTTACACGAATGACAAATTTGTCATTTTTTTCTTGTCATTATGTTAATTCCCGTGTAAATGGCATAATTTTTGTAATTTTTTCTGTCAGAAAATGTCAATCTCTCATAAAAGAATGAACTTGTCCATTCTTTTATGCCAGATTGTCATTCGTGCATTCAACTTTTGTCATAACTAATATTGCGTTTGCACGAATGACAATCTGGCATAAAAGAATGGACAAGTTCATTCTTTTATGAGAGATTGACATTTTCTGACAGAAAAAATTACAAAAATTATGCCATTTACACGGGAATTAACATAATGACAAGAAAAAAATGACAAATTTGTCATTCGTGTAAATGTAGCATTATGCTACATCTACACGAATGACAAATTTGTCATTTTTTTCTTGTCATTATGTTAATTCCCGTGTAAATGGCATAATTTTTGTAATTTTTTCTGTCAGAAAATGTCAATCTCTCATAAAAGAATGAACTTGTCCATTCTTTTATGCCAGATTGTCATTCGTACAAACGCAATATTAGTTATGACAACTTTAGTATTCAACTTTTGTCATAACTAATATTGCGTTTGCACGAATGACAATCTGGCATAAAAGAATGGACAAGTTCATTCTTTTATGAGAGATTGACATTTTCTGACAGAAAAAATTACAAAAATTATGCCATTTACACGGGAATTAACATAATGACAAGAAAATAATGACAGATTTGTCATTCGTGTAAATGTAGCATTATTGTTGTGTTTTTTGCTATTTTATTATATTGTGATGATCAATTTACCACAAAACCGCAAGTGTGCCGTACTCGATTTTACTTTTAATAGAAATTAACTAATCACAGTCTGTGCGTATTAGTTATATATTACACGTTGCGTAATCGGATCATTAACACCGATATTAATTTTAGCAGTACTTTTCATCCCGAGATATTTGGAAAGATTTGGGTTTCCGCACATTTGATTCTAATTAAATTTCTGTTCGAATGAATAAAAATAACATTTTTAAAATTGTAGGGAAAATTGGAAAATTGCGGAAATTAAATCATAATAAGGTGAAAATAGAATAACTGAAAATAGAATAGAAAGATAACAATTTTCTTTGAATTCAGGTTGCACAAAGTTCGTTTATTTCTCTCTCTTTCTCTCTTTCTCTCTGTATCTCTGCCTTTCTTTCTGTTTTTTCTCTTTCTCATTCTTTCTGTTTCCTTATTTCTTTCTTATCTTTTCTCTCTCCTTCTCTTCTTCCGTTTTTATGACTCTGATTGGACCTCTCCTAACCATTAATTTTTCATTTCCGCTAAAGGCACCTGCATTTTTGCATGGGATTGGGAAAATCTAGCAAACCAATTTTTACTTTCTTATACGTAGTACAATAAAGTATATCGTCTTCATAAAAACTTTCGGTCTCTTAATTTGGCCTAAAAGCATTTCCCGAGCACTCCAGAGTCAATTGGAGCATTATTACAAAAATGACTTTTTGTCTGTCAGTTTGTGTGCAAGATTTCTCGAAAACTAATACAGCTAGAGCCATGAGACTCTACAGGCATGTTTGGTCCTGGAATGGGACAATGGTGGAAATCCGTTAATCGGAAGTAACCAAATTGGCGGCTTTTTAAAAATCGCAAATTCGTTTTTTGTTATTTACTTCGAGACTACGCGTTTCTCGGTAGTCTTATGTATAACAAAAAATTGGAGAGAATAAAATTTTCTACAGTTTCGTATTTTACTAGAACTCCGTATCTCAAGCCATTATCCAGACATACCATTATATAAAAAAAATCAGTTTTTTGCTATTATCTCTAAAAATAACGGGTATTTGGTGGTTTAATGAATTTTTTTTTTTATGTTTATGCCAGGAGCTTAGGCAAATTGCTTCTAATGCCGAAGCACAGCTCAAGACATCATTCATTCAACCATTCATACAATCCATTCACACTCTTAATACTCCTCATCACACTGCAACGAAGACTTTGCGCGACAGTACATAGCCTTATCGTCCATTGTGTCCTGTTACAGAGCTTGGGGGAGTATTCAGGCGGCGGGAGGAAAAGACCAAACTGGTCCGTGTTTAGGTCCATGAGCAGAAAAGTTCCAAATTCAAATTCAAGCCGAATTATTTTGCCCTGAGTGGGATAAAAAATGAAATGAATTGAAGAAAATGTTTGCTATAATTTTGTCTGTTACCGTTATCCGATATCTTTTACCGTTACCAGGATATTATCATTAAAAACTAAAAAGTATGTTTTTGCGAATTGCTTGCAAACTAATGGTTTTTTTGGAAACACACCTAATGGCAGAATTAAAGGTATTAAAGTTCTCTACATTTTTTGCATTTTACAGTAAATCGATATATTTTACCGTCATCGAAAAAAAATAATATTTTTATGTAAATTAATATTTTATTGGTCAGGTAAATTGTGCGCAGAAACGTAAACGTATGACTTTCTTAATAATTTTGTATTAAGAAAGTCATGTGGTGTTCACATCAGATATTTTTATTTCTATTACCAAAGGTTTGGCTCTTGGAAGTGAAGTTTATACTTTTAAGGGACTTTAAAGATTTTATGTGTGAGAGAAGTTTTATGAACTCAACTAAAAAAAAATACTTGCGGAAAGAAATCATACAATTCGAGTACATTAGCCATGATAAAATTCTTCCATCATTGTAAGATTGTTTATAAATCTTTTGAGACAACTTGTTTAGATCTTCATCTGCGAATTTGTTAAAACAAACGCATAGATTCCATCACAGAAAGGTAAATATTTATGAAGAATACGCCAATTCAGTCAAAAATTTCTCGCAATGAGTTCCTATTTCAAATTCAAACGCACTGTGGGCATTAACCGAAAGAGATCTTTGAAATCAAACTTATTAGGATCTTGATGATTAAAGTGTGGTTAGGTTCATTGATATGCTAAAAAACCCGCTATTTCAATTTGCCAATAGAACAAACCGGACACTCTTGATGTTTGGCAATTGGTAAACATAGTCACATTGAAGAAAGGACTGTTGAAAATCCAACGCAGTTATTTTAAAAGAATAGAAATCGATTGAATTTTAAATTCAAGCAGTTTTCCGCCTTCAATCGACGTTAGATTCAACTTTCGATGAATGCCGGCCGTGCGCTTCCGTGTTCCGGTCTCAACTTTTGTGTGATTTTAGTTTTATCCATCGATTATCCAAAGCCATATTTTTTTTTAACTCATCAACGACCATTTCTATTCTCGATTCCTAAATCTAATTTCGAATTCTCGTTGCGTGTAAACAAGAGACGTTAGAGTCAAGCCGAGTGGCGACAAATGCTTCTTCTGCCTTTATTGATGGCTCTTGAAGTCAACTGCGACGGAGTTGCTGAATTATGTAGCATTGTGGCCGCACTTAATGAGGCCGAGAAACTTACGTCTCTACGTTCGCCGAAGACGCTGATGATAGAAAAGAAATGTCTATTAACCTCTACCATTCCATTTTGTTAAATCAACAGAAACAAACACCGAAGCTGTTGCTGGTGGCACATCACCATTTCCATTCGATCATCCAAACTCCTAGCATGATGACTATAGCCGATAAATTATCCACGCTTTATTCCAATGTTTTGTATCGCGTGGATTTCGATGATATATCAGATTGTTTAAAGTTTTTAAATTAACCAAATAATTTACGCGATCTCAAACGGATCTCAGTTGTGTTCTCATGATTTGATACATTTGGTCGATTGGATGTTTGGATAAAAAACTTTAAAATGGACTTAGACGAATTTAAAAGTTTTCATAATTTACAGGAATTATTAAAGTACACTCAGAAAAATGGAGGCTAACTCGACGACCTACATACGGCGTAATTTGCCTCGGGCAGGAAAATTTAGCCTATGCGAGGCGCGCGTTCGCCTGTATGAGGGAAAGTAAAACTTGTGTTGGCCTGTGGCCGGAGAAATTCTGAAATTAAGCCACGAGCAGGTGAAGTAGGCCATTGGGAGCAGCACGAGTTGACCTTAGATAGGCATTTCGAGGATGTAATGTCATGTAATGGAAACCTCTGTCAGCCAGCTAGAGGTCAGAGTTAACCTGACAAAAAGTTGACCTGACATTTTTCTGAGTGTATATTCTCAAAAGAATTCATAGAGTAAGACTTTTTTGAAAAGGGTCACCAAAAACACTAAAGTCAAGGGGAAGAAATTATTGGTATTGTCCAAGATATCTCTTATCTATTACATCAATCTGCGTAACCGTAAATCGGTTGTCTTTTAGCGTTATCGAGATATTTCAGATTTTGTAAAATCAAAATTCATATTTTTATATAAACTAAAATTTATTTCGTCAGCTTATAGTGTTCTCGTAAATTGTACAAAAACGTAGATTTTGTATAAGACAGTCATATGCTGTTCACATCAGATATATTTTTTTAAAAAAACCTGACTTTGAATATAACCTGAAAATATTTTTTCTGTAAGAATTTTTTTTTAAAAGATTAGAAAAAAAGCAATTGACCAATGTTGGAATTTTTGTTCCGTATCCAAATGTACCAAGCAATTTTCCTTTGTAAACTTTGAGATTATTTGTCGGAACATTTGGAATTATGAACCATATATGATACGGTATCCTAGGCCAAATCCATCTCTGTGCCAAAAGTTGACTGCAATTATGTTGAAAGTACCATATATTTTTCCAGCATAAAAATAATTGGAAGTACCAGTATAATTTCAATCTGACACCACTAGTTTTTTAAGTTGAATTTCGAAATAAAACTGAAACACATTTGGTACCTACCAATTAAGTTTCTTTACAATTGGTTCGCACCAATAGATTTATCAATTAAATATCTTTAAAATCGGTACGTACCAACAGATTGACCAGTTATATTTCTGGAAAGTGATTCGAAAAGTGCATTTACCGCTAACATTCAGTCAGTCGCAGCTAGTATTCCAAGCGAAACAGTTGGATTTTGCGAATATAGAGAGAAATGGTAAGAAAAATGGCAGAAAGAATATTTGGGAAAATACTAGGAAAAATTGGACGAAAAGTGCTAGGAAAAATACATAGTTGGAAAAATGATTGGAAAAATAATTGGAAAAATGTTATGAGAAACAGTGAGAAAAATGTTACAAACAATCACCCCTATTGCGAATGTCGTGTCGTTTTCGACAAAAGTAGTTTTACGTGTTGTTGTTAGTGTTTTTCTACCAACAACAACACGTAAAACGACTCTCGTCGAAGACGACACGACAATCTTGATACGGGTGAATAGTAGGAAAACATGTTGGAATTCTATATGGTAATTGGTAAAATCAATGGCGTCACAACTAAATTTTGTACTTCATAACTTTCAATTCGTGGTACATTCCAAATACAATTCCAATTAAAAATTCTAGTGGAACATGGTACGAAAAAGAACCATTTTCACAAGAAAAAAGCTTGGATTTCCAGTCAAAATTCCAAAACTTGTACCAAAAATTGTACCTTCGGTACATGGTACAAAATTATTGAAGATCCAAATGGATTTCCAACCAATTTGGTCAATTAGGTATTTACGGAAATTCCCATTGATTTTCGTGCTTTTATTTCTTTATTGTTTAATATCTTTTCAGATTTTAAATAATAAATATATTTAAAAATAATTATTTCTTGTGTAAATCGTTTTTCAAAATTAGAAAAGAATATTTAGTTACTGGAAAAAACTTTTTAAAAACTAAAATAAATAACAAAAACATAACAAAAGCTATAATTGCCAATCTGGCAATTATTGAAAACTCGTATGGTGATTATTCGTATACAGTTTTTCCAAAATTCCACTTGGAAGTCAAACTTTCCAATAAGATTTTTTAAAATTTATTCCAATCGTATTTTGATGTATGGGAGTTTTATGTAGAATCATGTCCTAAATAACTTTTGTTCTTGGACTTTTTTTGATAAGATGCACCGTTTTTGAGATATTCGCAAAAAAGCCTTTTCGTTCGTATGGGGGGTACCCCCCCGAATGGTCAATTTTTGCTCATGAACGAACTTACGAAAAACGAATCTGCGCAAAACTTTACGAAAAATGAATCGCATTTTACAAAAAACGAATCTGCGCAAAATTTCAAGTCTCTAGCTCAATCCGAGCGCCCGCAATCCGCGCCACAGACGGACGGACAGACGAACAGACGGACAGACGGACAGACGGACAGACGGACAGACGGACAGACGGACGGACGGACATGCAGAAATTAATTATTTTTATCATTCTTAATACACTGGTGTAATTCATTTTTGTATGTGATGACGGGATCTTGGCGTTACAAACGGTAACGCAAAGTTAGTATACCCTTTGGTTTCACCATCCGGGTATAAAAATCGATTTTCTGAAATTGAAAAAGAATCTCGTTAGGTATTCCCCATGAATCAAGGTATTCCCCATGTGAAATCAGAATAGGTTTGTGTTCCAAATCAAAGTAATTTGGCATATGAATAGGAAAAACAAACAAAAAAGGATTAGCAAAAAATTTGGTATTCTGCTCTGAATTTTAATGGAATGTTTCGAAAGAATTAAACGGATATTTTTAGTATAATTGCATTAGCTAAACTTGAACTCTAGCATGCAATGTGGTAACCATACATATTAAGAAATAATTAATTATCGATTCCATAAACTCTCATGCCACCTGCAGCATATCCGGTTATCCAAAATTCAAGTGAAATCATTAGAGAATTTATTTCGATGTGACAATAAGACACTCTGAGCAGGAAATGTCTATCAAACGCATATTCGAGAAATCGTTTCTTACACCTTCCAAAAAAGTCTTCATCTCATCGACCGAAGGTTTCCGTCAAACTGAAGACCAGATAAAGTATAGTAACAAAATGAGATTAGGGAAAATATAATTTTTTGGTAACATTAATCTCTCCGTTCAAGGAAATGATTTTCTGTTGTTCGATTTGACAATTGCTTCCGATCAACCAGGGATTAAATAGGAACACGTGTCATCATAAATCAATTGCGTATCATAAAACGCTGCATCCTGTCATCGCCCGCAAATGGGTGTCACTTTACGATAGTTCAATGACAGATACTTTTATGACAAAAGTCAAATAGAGAATAGAAAATATCTATTTTATAAAATAAACCGTAAGAAATGCGATTTTTTAAATTGCTCGATTGCTTAAGGAAGACATAGAGGTTATTTTATGCGGGCCAACATCCTATTCTTATTTTATTCTAAATAAATCTTCTTAGAGAGTAGAGAAATTTGATTGCTTCAAAAATGTAGACTCTTAAGAAATTAATTTAAGCTGCAAGACATTGTCTGGGATGCGTTTGATCTTTGACAATTCTTTTAACGTTAATTGACACGCGCTGTTCACAGTTTCGACAAGTTTTGAGTTACGCATTATGAGTGAGATGTAATGCAGTCCGAAAGTGATGTCTTTATAAATAACATGAAGAATATCAACGTCTTTGAGTCATTAAAGATGAAATTCGAAATATGATTAGGCCAAAACTCTAGTACAGTAATCCCTCCAACTGCGCGGTTTCTAACTGCGCGGTTTCGCAACTGCGCGGTTAAGCTTTTAATGCCAAAATTTCGAACTGCGCGGTAAAAATTTCGCAGCTGCGCGGTTTTTTTATAATTTTCGTTCAAAAAAACATGTTTCTAATCCCAAAAGTTCATACAAAGTAGGGTTCACAGTACGTGGTTTCGGTTTGCGCGCTCAGCTTGCTATTTCATACAGAACTCCTATGATATTACCATTTTGAATATTAAATTCACACAACTGGAGGTTAAAATTACACGTAAATGTGAAACATAACAAAAGCTATAATTGCCAATCTGGCAATTATTGAAAACCCGTATGGTGATTTAAGTGAATAGCGAACAGTTGTATCAAAATTCCACTTTGAAGTCAAACTTTCCAATAAGATTTTTTAAAATTTATTCCAATCAGATTTTGATGTATGGGAGTTTTATGTAGAATCATATCCTAAATAACTTTTGTTCTTGGACTTTTTTGATAAGATGCACCGTTTTTGAGATATTCACAAAAACCGGTTTCGTTCGTATGGGGGGTACCCCCCCTAATGGTCCATTTTTGCCCATTAACGAACTTAGCCTCGCATTTTACGAAAAACGGACCTGTGCCAAATTTCAAGTCTGTAGCTCAATCCGTGCGCCCGCAATCCGCGCCACAGACAGACGGACGGACAGACAGACAGACAGACGGACGGACAGACAGACGGACGGACATGCTAAATTCAACTTTTTTTATCATTCTAAACACACTGGTGTAATTCATTTTTTTGTGCGATGACGGGATCTTGGCGTTACAAACGGTAAGGCAAAGTTAATATACCCTTTGGTTTCACCATACGGGTATAAAAAGATAGATTTTTGAAATTACCACGATCATAAATTTATATACTGCGGGATTTTTTTCAATATATAGAAAGGAATATAAATCTGAGAAAATAAAAACGCACTATTTACATTGGTTACCTTTATCAATTGTCTAAATATATTGATTCATCTTAGTCTAATTTACATTTTCTTGATGGATTCATAATCGAATTGACGGGACAAGCGAAAGCCTCGGCGAAATCATTTGAATTCGAAAGAGTTCCGATGACACGAAACTGTCCCGGCGTATGTTCGTCAGTATCGATCATAATTCGATTGGAAGCGGCCGATGATGCATCACAAGACATCTGTGCAAAACTGACAAAGAACAGCTGTTCAGGTGTGAGATCTAGGCCAGGTATGATTTCATCTTCCGCATCCTCAGTTTGATTTAGCCAACTTTTGTAAGCGCTGTATGCAATCGAAATGCCACCATTATCTGAAAAGTTTTCATTAATTGTGCGTAGGCCGTCGATTCGTTTTTCAATATTTGTCAAACCATAATTTCCATATTGTCTGACGAGACACAGCAATTGCACAAAATATTTGATGAACGAATTTTGCAAATTTTCCATTTGTTCTAAAATGTTTTTTATGTCAAAGGCGTGATAGGCTTCATGACCAAATTTAGTGCCAAAACCACCGTATTTCGCCCATTTTGGAAAATCGGGGTGATAGAATGGTGGTTGAAGGATGCCAGCTAAAACTGTGATTAAATGTTGCTGTGCATTGTATGCGGCATTCACCTGCAATGGCATTAAACCCACCTTGTAAGATGTGCCTAAGGTATTCTGCTCCATTTTCACGCGATGTCTCCACAAATTCAAGGTATTCTCAAAATATTTCTTGGGTTCAATCTCTAAATTTGTGTAGTTATTTTGGAGAGCTTTATAGAAGCCCTCTTTGCCTTTGTAGCCAACGTCCACATCAAAACGGAGAACAGCAAAAGCCAGCTTTTCTTTTAGGTCGTCGTCATGGAACCAATCACTTATGAATGAAAACATGAAAAATTCAAAGAAAATATCTTGAGTAATCATCGTTACGTCTTCTTCCATAACAGTGGTAAAAAAATTCCGCAAAAAAATCGCATTCAATGGGATTTCCATAACAGGTTCCATATCTGTATAGCAATCGTAAGCACGATCCTCAATCTCTTCTAAACTGTAGGAATCCTGGAATTCGGTAAGAGGCTTTATTGCATATCCTAGGCGGAAGAACAAATAACGTTTTAACGTCCCTTTAGGAATAGTCGATACTAAATTAATAAATCCTTTTAAATAGCGAAAATCTCCCACATTTATACTGTATTTGTAGACATCGTCACTTTCGCTTAATCCTAGTACCGTCTGTATATAAAATGCCCAATCGACACCGGGCAGTTCCTCTTTAAAATCTTCCAAAGTTCCCGTCATTGGAAATGGATGTCGTGGAATATCACGAAGTTTCCTTTCTAAATCGAATATTTCTCTGACATAATCAAATCCTGAACTATTGTCAACTTGCATAAATTTTAACACTTCGATTACTCTGGTTTTATCAAGAAATTCACATTGGGAAAATCCATAGTCAAGTGTTGTGGATACTTTAAGATCCCCGAGGACCAAAGTCCCAGGATCTAAGAATAACTCAAAAACATTCTTTTTGAACTTCTTGACATTCAAGCCGAAAAATACATTTTGATTTAAGAGTCTTAGTTGCGCCGTCAAATTTAGCCAATTAAAATCGTTATCGTCGCCAGGTCCTACTGGAAATCCTTCAAACGTGTGAAAGAAATCAATGGCCGGTTGAGCCCCTCTCTGCTTAATTAAATCAACATTAATACATGATTGAAAAATATGCATCGCTTTAATTTCAGCAATCGTTGCTGCAAAATTATTCGTCGAATTATCCTCATTTTCAAGAATGTATCTGTCGGTCCTTGTCAAATACTCGCCAATATCCATTTTTAGCACTTCCAAAAGTTCTTCCATTAGTCTCCTTCGTAGCACGCTGTCCACATTAAACAACTGTAGTGTTGATCGGACATTGTGTTTTTCCCAATTTCCACAGGCGTACGTGTAAAAATCATCACAAGGATTCACACTGAGATTCATAAAACTTTTCGTAATCGTCCAAAGAGCTGATTTAATACTCTCAGGCGATGAGTTTTTTAACCATAGGAGATCATAAAGTTCGTTTAGTTTCACCTTGAAGAAAAAGAGCAATCAGAAACACTTTTCATTATTTTCTTTTTCAGTGTATTTGACTTGAAAAGTTTACCCACTTCTTGAGGTGACACAGGATTAAAAACTAAAATTATTATGAAACCAAAATGTATTAACATCGTTATGATTATTTGAAAGTAACGAAATATACTAATTGCCTCAGCGTATTTTACTTGAAATTGTTGTTCTTTTTATAGATTTACTTGCCAAATTTTGATAACCAGACATTAGAGGTCAAGGAATATCCAGAATAAGTCTGATTTGAACAAATTCTCAGTTGTTTTATTGAAAAATAACATTGATTATGCAACTCTAATCAGCTTTCTATTGATTTGTGACCATCTTGTCTGTATAATATTTATTTTACTCGTAATAAGGTAAGTGTACATAATTCGGATCGCTCTTTTGAAGCTAAGATGCCCTATTATTTGACTTTGGTCGATCAAATGCGAAAATAGGTAAACTTTAGTTTTGATAGGCTTTTCAAAATATGCAATCAGTTTTGAAGTGCGACAATTATAGGAGAGAGCGGGCTGGATAAAAAGCATGAATGTATATAAGTTCCTCTACTCTATGATAGTAATTTTATCCGCAGTTTAGTTTTACTCCCAAAAATTAAAAAGTCTAGTTTTTGTTTCATCTAAATCAAATGACTGGTTGCTGAAAGATGGCCCCATATCGACTTTTTACCCGATTTTCGTGGGGGGCGAGGGGAGGTAAAGGTGTGTGCGAAGCGGTCTAATTGCATGCTAATTCTAGTATGTTTTCATCCATTTATCACAGCGAACTAGAAACTTTCGAATAAAAACTAGAATTCGAACCGAAATTAGCAAGCAATTAGCCCGTTTCGCACACGACAAAAGCTCTTATTAAGTTAGTTACAGTTCATTGGTAAAGCCCAATTTAGACTAACGATTGCGATTACGATTGTGATTACGATTGCGATTACGATTGCGATTACGATTGTGATTGCGATTACGATTGCGATTGCGATTGCGATTGAGATTGCGATTACTATTACGATTACGATTACGATTGCGATTACGATTACGATTACGATTACGATTACGATTACGATTACGATTACGATTACGATTACGATTACGATTACGATTACGATTACGATTACGATTACGATTACGATTACGATTACGATTACGATTACGATTACGATTACGATTACGATTACGATTACGATTACGATTACGATTACGATTACGATTACGATTACGATTACGATTACGATTACGATTGCGATTACGATGGCGATTACGATTACGATTACGATTACGATTACGATTACGATTACGATTACGATTACGATTACGATTACGATTACGATTACGATTACGATTACGATTACGATTACGATTACGATTACGATTACGATTACGATTATGATTACGATTACGATTACGATTACGATTACGATTACGATTACGATTGCGATTGAAGCTTCTCGACCAATCAGGTCAAAGCTTTCAACGATAGGGACATGAAAGCTTTGATCCCATTGATCGCGGAAGCTGAATCGTAATCGAATTTGTAATCGCAATCGTTAGTCTGATTTGGGTTTAAGGGCCATTATTAGGGCCCGGATTTAAGGCACTTATAAAATGGGAAAAAAGGCAGGCAAAAAGGCAGTATAAAAGACTGAATAAGCATTAATTTTTCAAAAAAAAGGCATTTATTTAAACAAAAGGCATTTTCATTGCACGAATATGACATATCGCACATGGTCCCGTAGACTGTAGTATCTCAAAATCGGCCATTTTGAGAAAAACGCATTCAAAGTTTTCATTTCAAAATAATTGTTTATGAATAATTGTTTTTTCTGTTGTCTGTACAGTAATATTTCAATTTATTACTCTTTTGATAATAATTTACAGATCATTTGCTTCATTTTTTTTTTTTTTTTGCAATAATAAAAGATAGAGATAGGTTTGTTTTCCACAAAATCAATTTAAATTTTAAAAATGGGAATTTAAAAAACCAAAAATAAATAAATTTTAGGACTACGTTTACATTTAAATTTGTTTTTCATTTGATTTAGTCAATTTTCCTTTACATAATGGAATAATTACTCAAAAACACATTTTTTTGAGATACTACAGTCTACGGGACCATGTGCGATATCATGTATCACAAAATTTAACGCAGAACGCTTGCAAAAAATTTCAGATAAATTAAATTCATATAAATAAATTTAAAAAAATATATAAAAAGCTAATAGCCGTATAAAGAGCCTCACTTCATTTAAGTAATATAAGTGTTCGCTGCTTTTTACCTACAACTTGTTATAGTGACGTTACTTTAGGTGCATTAAGAATCATAATAGGTAATACGGATCTAATACTGATTGCAAGAAATAATTAAGTGAACTAATAAAACTTACCTAAAAGTTCTTTTCTAATCCCCGAAATTGTTTCTAAATAGCAGGTTTCCAATTTTTTCGTAACGTTGATTCATCTGGAATTTTTTCATGGCAATATTTTTGAAAAAAACTCTTTCAAAATATAATTATTCAATTTCCAAAGTGGAATATTTGCTTTAACAAATGCCATACATAAATCTCTAAAAAATTATGAGTCGCTTCTTCTGCTGATTGCATTTTTGAATAACCCGACTTTTTTTGAACTTGCTTTCTGCAATAAATTCTTGTGTATGGCAATTTTTATGTGTTGTGTCACAAAATACTTTTTTGAATGATTCACTACTTTTTCGCACATTTTGCAGAAAAGCAAACTCCCGTCTGTCGAGAAACAGTCTCTACCAAATGTATTTACAAGGTTCACGAGTATAAGGCGGTTTTCTCGTGTGATTTTTGGCATTTCTAAGATTTCAATTTACTACCAAAACTAAACTGATCGTACATTGGCGCAACTGTCATAAATATAGGCATTGCCAAATCAAAAAAAAAATAATGATAATTTTTATGGGTACTTAAATTACCCTAAAAGGAATTTATAAATCTTTTTAAGATCGGAATTATTAAAAAAGGCATTAAAAAAAGGCTAAATGGTCGAAAAAGTGGGAAAATAAGCAAAAATGCCTAAAAGGCAGTTATTATACAAAAATGAACGAAAAAAGCAAAATAGGCAAAATGCCTTTTTGCCTTAAATATCCGGGCCCTGGCCATTATATTATCATATGCTTAACTAACTATGCAATTTCCTGAATTTGGGAAAGGATTTTGGTCAAATTTTCACAATTTCATGAGCATTCGGTTAAAAAGAAACTTTGTTCACTAAAATCTGCCCACCTCAACTCTGGCAACCCGTGATCAACTATCTCACAAAATTTCTGAAGGTTTTTTTGAAACGGTTTTCACTAGTGGAGAAGTCGATTTCTTTGTATAGTTTTGCTTATTAAAGTCAATCTATACTCCTTTCCTGTGTTCTACTATCTCGTGAACAATACCATAAAAAAGGGTTGGTCAGCAAAGTAGGCAGGAGTGCAGCTTCTGTCTAGAGATAAAATGAAAATATAAACATAAAAAACGAAATAAAGAAATTGAATTAATTTTAATTACTTGCAACAATAACATTTTTCGAAAACTGATTAAAAACTTTAAAACAAATCACATTTCTTTTCAGGATTCATGTTTGATTCCACAGGACAATTAAATTCACTTGCAAACTCCTTCGAATTGGACAAAGTACCGAAAACACGATGTGGCTTAGTAGCATGCAAATCCGTTTGTGCAGTCATTTCAACAAAATAGTTTGAAGTTTCATCACACCAGGTTTGGGCATAGGCCAAGAAAAACAATTGCGAGTCAGTCATATTGAAAATATTGTTCACACCACCATAATCAACGTTATGCTGCGTAGATCCTCTAAATGCAGCAAAAGCGATTTTAACACCCATACTGTCTGCTAAATTCTCATCCAGAGTCCTGGAACCTGAATCCATCTGAAAACCCTCAAAACGTTCCTGAAAGCACTTTAGTCTATTATCATATTCTGTTAAAAATTCTTCACTGTATTCCTCTTTCACTCCAAAAGCGTCGTATTTTAGATTGAATTGATCTACACTGTGCATTAATTCGTGGCCAATTATTGTTCCAGCGCTTCCGTAATTTAGCCAATTCGGGAAGTTAGCACTGAACATTGGAGGTCGCAAATATCCTGGAGGTACCATAATTTCACCCTGGTTTAGGGGGTTGTAATACGGTGGAGTTGTCAATGGATTTTTTAACCAAATCGGTTCGCTAACCAAGGAACCGTTACGCGGAAAGTTCTTTTGAAAATCAAACACAACCAATTTTAGTACATTCTCGAATGGTTGGTCCGGATCCACACTAATTATCCGGTATGCTTCATTTAATTGGTCTCGTGACAAACTATTGTCGGGGTAGCCAATATTTTGTACTATTCCTTGCACTTTCGTTATTAACTTTGATTTGGTGTCTGCATCCAACCAAGATGAATTCTCCATTAATTCTAAGGCGGAATTTCTGATGTTCATCGCTAAGAGTTTGGCACTTTGTCTGTTACCGTCTGAAAGATATTCAGTGGCGTAAAGATTTATAGCAACATCTGTCATGAAAATCTTAACCCGATTAAGACACACTGCTGGTCTCTGTGTATCATCGATTTCGTAACTAGTCTGTGACCACTTATCAATCGTTGTTATGTAACTGCTGTCCAAATAGTAGAGAAAATTTAATAAAGTCCGGAAAACCAAATACTCGACAATTGTTTGTGTCGGAGTTTCAATTAGAATTTCGGTAACGTTTTTTATATAATCCAAATTTGTCACTTTTATCATATCATTTTGATAAATTGCCTTGCCTAAAGTAATTTCAAAAAATGTTTTCCAGTTAATTCCAGGAGCCTCTTCTTTCAACATTTCTACAGAAAGGAAATCAAAATGTTGCCATCTTATGCCTTGAGAAGTTGAAACGGATGCCATTCCAAGTTTGTTTTCGAGCTCCACAATTTTATTTGCGCTATCATCATCTAATGTAATATTAATAGTTTTAAATGTGGTTTGCACGAATTCCTGCAAATAGTATAAAATATAATAATTTCCCTCCTTATAATCGCTTTTATCCTTTAGCAGGAAAGTTCCTGTGTCCAAATATGTGGTATAATATTTCATGTTTTCCAGATCGACTTCCACGAATCCTTTAAATAAGAACGCCTGTCCGATATGGTTAAGGTGAGCAGAAAGATTCATCCAATCAAAATCATTATTAATTGACGAAATATTTTCGATTGGCCATCCTAGAATTTCGTTCAAATGTGACACCACTGTGTCAATTCCATGTTCGTCAATTAAATCCTTATTCATGCATGATTGAAACAAACTCCTCGCCTTACTTTCGACAGTGTCTCGACTGATCTGATCATCTGATTTTTCAAGTAGTCGAAGCAAATCTCTTTCAATATTAAGCGCTTGCAGAGCAAATTTATTCTGTTCCAATTTTCCACTAAATGCCATTACATTCTTCCACTTGCCACAGGAATAAAGATAGAAATCTTCACATGGATTCACGAAATAATTGACTGATCTCTCAGCAGTTTCAAGTATTTGATTTAAAGATTCATTTTGATCAAAATTCTCCTAAAAAAAATTCAAGTATCTTTTAGTGTTCTCAGCAAAAAAAAAATTGTTTGTCTCACCTGCTGTACGGAAAAGGTAATTTCCAGAACAGTAAACAGAATAATTAAACTTTTAATTCTATTGCACATCATAAAACCGCCCAACTATCACAACGTTTTAATGTGAATGTCGAAAAATAAACTGAATGTACTTTTAAATATTTAGTATCATATTCCTGCGTTTTATATTTAAACTGAAATATAACCTTATCTGAGGTCAAACAAAATAAAAACACTTTTTTTTAAATTTAGCTTGTATCAGAAGTCTGCGAATACAATTTTTTTGAGATTTTAACAAGAAACTTGAATTACATCATAATAGCTTTCTTTTCGTATCTTTAAATACATCAAGCAAATAATAAGTAAAAAAAGTACAGCGGTGGTTTTCATTCATGACGCATTTATCTCTTTAGTGACAATTTTAGCTCTTAAAAATACAGTCGGATTTTTGATTACGAGATTTTTGTATTTGTACAGGCTGTTAAAAAATTGGATCGTTCTACAAAAAAGTTGTACTAAACGGTGTCACTTTGGGTGCCGATAATACTCAGCAACGAGGGTAGCATGGAGATTTTTTGGTTCGCTTAAAAAAGGTGCACTCAGAAAAATGGAAGCTAACTCGACGACCTACATACGGCGTAATTGGCTTCGGGCAGGCGCGCGTTGGCCTGCATGAGGGAAAGTAAAACTTGTGTTGACCTGTGACCGGAGAAATTCTGAAATTAAGCCACCAGCAGGTGAAGTAGGGCCTTGGGAGCTGCACGAGTTGACCTTAGATAGGCATTTCGAGGATGTAATGTCATGTAATGGAAACCTCTGTCAGCCAGCTAGCGGTCAGAGTTAACCTGACAAAAAGTTGACCTGCACATTTTTCTGAGTGTGTTCAAATTTTCGGGGTCTTTAAAAAAAGTTTTTAAATTTCGATCACCGACAGAAGAGATATCAATTTTTAAGGTCAACCATTTTTTTCGGGGGTAAGTGCGGGGAGAAGGGGAGAGGGAGCAGGGAGGAGAGGGAGGCTCAAATTTGTAGTGTTATCATTGATTGCACAACAGTTTAGATATCGCACCGCTCAGACAAAAAAAAACCCTTCCGGCAGCCGAAATAGAAAGAGGTAAATTTCACGAGTAAGTCTTTAATAAAAATTTACCATAGGAAAAGGGAAAATTTGTGGTCAAATCGAGTTTTGGTGTATGGAAAAACTATGTAAAGTTTTAGAGACTTAAAAAAGTCAAACTCTTAACGCGGTTTTCTCAAAACAGGTTTTTAATTGGCCGAAGAGTTTTCTCGGGAACCATTCATCCAATTAACTTAATTACTTTTTTGTCCTGTCCTATATTGTATTCATGACGGGCACTGACTCGAGAACGGGGGCAGATAGAAAATTTCTGATCAGTACGAAATCCGTTTCAGACAAAATTATAAGAAAGTCTGTGCATCTCTCTGTCGGTCTGTCCGTTGTACGTATCTTAAATAACTCAAGAACGCCTTGACCTAGCGACTTGAAATTTTTTTGTAAAACAGTTTTCCAGAAATCGTAGTTTTTTATCAACTTTTGGAAAAGTAAATATAACGAATACCTCCTATATATTTTTTTTTTTAAATACAGTTTTTAAAAATTTCACGAAATTTATGCATTTTTTGGAAGATATTAATAAAGCAAAATTTAAAGGATATAAAATTTTCTACATTTTGTGCTTTAGTAGTTTTTTTTCTATCTCTAACAGTCCTCGAGATATTTGAAAAATTTTTAGTTTTATGAAAAAATGAATATCACCAAATTTATAGGAAATAAAATTTTCTACATTTTTTGCATTAACGGTTTATACGTATTTGTAAAAGCTCTCAATATATTTAAAAAAAAAACAGTTTTTTGAAAATGTCTCAGAAACTATGCGCAATTATGAAAAAATGAATATAACCAAATTCAAAGGAAATAAAATTTCCTGATTTTTTTCGTTTAACAGTTTTTACGTGTCTTTAACGGTTCTTAAGATATTTGAAAAAATATTATTTTTCACACATTTTTTCCGAAACTAAATGTTGCAAAGGAAAGTTTTGTCTCAACTGATACTTTTTGTTATCTGTAAAACATCCTATATGTTGTGAATGATAAAACTTATTTTATCAGGTCCAAAATCAACAAAATTTATAGAAATGTTATCATATTGGTAAATATTTATCATATTGATCAAATTTAATCATATTCACAAATATTTTATTAACACGTTGACGGACAGTTGCGGCTATAGCCGTCAAGTTCAAGTTCACTATGTGACATGACGGCAATAGCCGTCCAATACGAAACGGTCGTTTTTAGACACTGCGGCTGTAGCAGCACAAATGTGCATTTACCAGCGTACAAGTAGAAGCCTAGTGTCAATTTTCGAATTTCACTTGTTTCTACTGTCGAATTTCACTTGTTCGAATTTCACTTGTTTCTACTGTCCGTCAACGTGTTAATTTTGGACCTGACACAATTTTTTTTAGCCCTGGCTTGCAGCTTCACATTTTGTATTTTTTAACGAATTGAAATAGGTACTAAAAGCACCGTTTCATATTCTACATTTTAGGGAGTTAATTTCCTATTTCGGAAAACATTTGTGATACAAATACTTGTCGTTCTACGGTTCTAATCCTTGACTTGAATATTTAAATGATAAATTTTGAAAAAGAAAATTTTACACTTGAATATTTTTTTCTTTTAATGTCCTTTAATTTCTGTATCTACACTATATACAATTTAAAGTAATAAATACTACACCATTTAAATATTATTAACCTAAATATAACTACATTTTTCAACTGGATTCATTTTAGATCCCGCAGGACACCTGAACTCCTCCGTAAAATCTTTGGAGTTCGTCAGCACACCAATTACCCGAAATTTTTCTGGCGCATGTTCATCATTTTCGATATTGTTCAGAATAGTTCCTGGATCCGTAGCATCACACCAATTCTGAGCATAGCTAACGAAGAAGTGCTGCGTATATGTCAAATTAAGTCCTGCTAATTGTTCACTTTCATCATATTCTGGATTCTTATTTAGCCAATTTTTATACGCTTTATATGCGATTTTCAATCCTGTATTATCAGACAAATTTTCACTTAACGTCGAGACGCCATTGACCGGTTTTTCAACATTGGGAAAACTGTAATCGTTATATTGGCCCACAAAGCAGCCAATCACACTTAAATATTGTAAAAATGTGAAGAAATTCATACCATTTCGTTCATTGCCATTTGCGTCGATATTCGCGTTATCAACATCGAATGCGTGACTTATTTCGTGACCCATGATTGCGCCCATTCCGCCAAAATTTGCCCATTTTGGGGAAAAATGATTGTAGAATGGCGGCTGTAGAACCGATGCTGGATAAACCATTTGATTTTTATTCTGCGCATCGTAATACGCATTTGTATTGATCGGATCTAATAATTCATAGTTGACGTGTGCGACTCGATTTAAATTGTGACGCGCATGGGATTTTTGATGACGCAGAAGATCTATTGACGTTTCAAAAAACTTTTCAGGATCGATTACGACATTTTGATATTCCGCTTCGATATTTTCGAAAAGATCATCGGGATATCCTATTTGCACCGTCATTGAGTTCACCTTTTCGCGAATTATTCGTTTCGTTGTTCGATCCAGCCAATCATTTTCGCCAACAATTTCCTTAAACGCTTCTTTTAACTCGTCAATCATCGCAAGAACGTCGTCTTTACTTTTGGAGAAATACCGTCGAACATACAGCGCTCCTAGCACATTTCGAATGTCTTCCTGTTGCTGTGCTAAACAATCTATCCATAGTGGGCCACTGTTGTAAATCACCGTGTAAACAGCATCTGATTTTTTACCATCCAAGAATGAAAACAGAGAAACTGCCAGCCGCACAAAAAGGTACTTACCGATCGTTTTCTTTGAAGTCACCTTAATTAAATCGCTAAGGGCTTTCATGTATTCTAAGTTTTTCACTACAATTTCCTCTGTCAATTTAACATCGCGTCCTTGTACAATCGACAAATAACGGTGAAAATCTATAGATGGCAATAATGCGTTAAACGATTCGATGGACATTTTTTCGTAATGTTGGTATTCTTGTGCGGGTGCGGTACGTTTCAAAATTTTCACTAGTTTTGCTTCGAAATTTGCCACGTCCGTTAATAAACGCGCAATCTCGCGACGGCGAAAACCATACTCCTCCAAAATATTCGATACAAAACGTTTTATTTTCCTTTTAAAACCAAACACCGAACTTTCATAATGATTTACAGATACTTCCTTAAACATAAAACTATCAGTTCCGATTGCCGTTATATACTCGGATGGATTGTACATATTTATTTCGATGGCTTCACTGAATAGCGCTCCTCTACCGAAATGTTCCATGTGGGCGGTCAGGTTCAACCAATCGAAATTATCTGGTGGTGAAACCGATCTACCTCCACTTGGCCAACCATTGAATGTCCTTAGCATATTTAACGCCGGCTCCACACTCCTATTTTCGCGGGCAGTGTTATTTAGGCACGATCTGTACAGCGTTTTCGCTTTAATTTCTGCCTGTGTTAAGTTCCCATCGTCATTATATTCTAGCAGATCCTTCAAAGTGATGTGCAAACGATTCCTATACACAGAAAACGTATTGTGATCCTCGCCTTCGACCAGGACCGGATTGAAAAACTTCCAATTGCCACATGAATAGGCATAGAAATCGTCACATGGGTCCACCGTAGTGTTCATATATTTCCGAGTTATTTCCGAATAAGCGGATCTGGCACTTTCACGAGTTAATTGTTGATCCCAAAATAAATTATATCCATCATCCAATTGCTAGAAAATTAGTGAAGATTTTAAAAAAAAAAATGACAAAAAGGAAAAATAAATTATAATAACTACCCCATCTTTTGTTATTCCAATGGTTTGTGCCGATTTAAATACTAAACTGATGATTAAAATTGAGAAAATCGTCACCGAGGTCATAATTTAATACTTTAATTCGAAAAATGTACTCAGAATTAACCTAACATATTTTTCAACTCAACTGTTCCGATTGCGATTTATTTTCAAATGAAGATCTTTCCTAGTTTTTATAAGACTGAGAAATCCAAAAAGAAAACATGCAAAAACTTATCATTTGGTTATCAGTGTCAAGTTCATATTAAATCATGAGCAATTGGTGGAAGCGAAATTGATTTCATTTGAATCTCCATAAATTAATTTCCAGTAATTGTTTATATTTTTTTAACAGTTTAATATTCATTGATTTTATTACTGTGTAAGTATATTGAAAAATTCTTATAATTTCTGTACTTCGATTTTATTTGAAAATCGAGATAAGAATGATGATTTCCTCCCCGCAGAGGAAATCCGGAAAATATATGTATGTGATTTATTTTATAACTGTGAGCGATGTAGATTAAAGTTGATTTTGCAGAATGTTGCAGTAATAGTTCTTTTTATGTAATATTAGACGAAAGACATTTGAGTGGAGAGAAAGAATGTCAAGGAAAATGATTTTTTTTAAGTTTGATTTATTTCTAATAATACAAGTGTCATCACTATAATCAATCGGAAATATGGTTATGTACAGTGAAACCTCGGTTTATAAACGCGTTTTATGTAATCCAAAAATGTCTGTATTTATGAACAATAACTTGGTTTATAAACTAAGTTTCGGTCTTAGACCGCCGCCATTAAACTTTTAAAAGCGGTTTCTCTTTATTTTTTTTAAAAAAAAAAAGCTATTCAAAAAATTTACTAAAAAGGAAAACACTGCTTTTATCGCGCATTTATTTTTGATATACAGCGTCCAAGAAATTATTTTCTCGCTTATTTAAAAAAAAAATCTTTTTTTTAAATTGGTTGGAGTGGAGAAAGGTCGCTTCTGGCCATACCGGATGTCAGGTGTGTGTGAAGAAAACCACAGTGTTCGGAGGGAGACGTTTTTATCTGAATCAAACCTAACCTAGCTGTAGTTTGTTCTTAGGTGAGAAAATAAATCAGTTGGAAAATCGTAGTTCTTGTTTCACTCACGGTCACAACAAAATTTGTTTTAATTTTTTTCGAAATTTTATCCTAAAATTTTAACTTTTATCCACGCTTATTTATGCTTTTTAGTCGTCGAATCCTGGCCTTCGAATTGTTATAGACTTCTTAACGCCAGAATTGTATTCAGCTACCTTAATAACCACCAGATAAGAGTTTTCCGGGAAATTTGAGAAAAAGAATAAGCACGTTTTCTTTGCGGAAAATGTGATGAAAAGGATAATCACATGTATCTTACTGGACCTTTCGTTATCCTAAGTAGTGAAAATATTGAATTGTCATCGGAATTACGTATGTGTGCAAAATTTTCTAGTGAATCGGGTGAGTGAAAGTGGGTTAAAATTAGATTACAAGATTTGACCCTGACAAACAGACAAATAGACACGGAAGCAAGCTAAATAAAAGCTTTTAAAAAGCAAGCTAAATAAAAGCTTTTAAAAATCTTGAAAACATCAAAGTGTTGTGTGGTGCCAAAATATAAAAAAAACAAATAGAAAAAATCCTCGATATACCCGTTTTTGAAAATGATTTTAAATCGTATGTCTTTTCAAACCGTATACCTACGCATCTTTATCCTTCACTCCCCTATTTACAATAAAACTGATTTCAAATTTATATCGAGATTTTATCTATTAATTATCTTAAAAGTGTGACGTTCACAGGCGACAGTCGATTCGACGACTTTTCAAGTTAATCGCTTTACGTAAGGCTCCCATCTCATTTTGGCTGAAATACAGGATAAACCTGCGAAAATTAAGGATTTTACAGGATTTTACAGGATAAATTTTTCAAAATACAGGATAAATACAGGATACAGTTCTAAGTCACTTATTTGAAAAAAATTTACATAAAAAATGCAATACACTTGTGAATGTAATTATTATTGTATCATTGATTAAGTGTAAAATCATTGCTTTTGTCGTCATTGTCAATTTCGAGAGTTTTATTATCAACTCACGTGTTGTATTCGTCTTTAGAAGCTATTTTCCGAAGCATTTCCGGCTGCGACGTCAAGAATTCATAGAACTCCAAGCAAGATAGTTTCATATTGGTTTTGATCGTGAGAATCGCTTTTAATGTTTCAATTTCTAATTGAGTTTTTCATCTGTCCACGTCCTGTTCATTTGGGAGAAAAATCGTTCCACTGAAGCTGTTGATCCTGGTAAACACAGAATATATTCTGCGATCGTAGCAATTTCTTTGTAATCGCAATTATTCGGACACACAAAACGAACTGTAATAATATCTTGCACAGTGTTACCAGTTTGTTTCTTGCGAGAGGCTATTTATTCTCTACTCGCTACGAGTAGAGTGCCTAAGTGTTCATAACATTTGTGCTAGTCTGAGCAAAAAAGGAACAATATACGATATTTTCCTCATTAAATCTCGGTTATACAGGCAAAAAAAAACCGGATCGAAAAAAAATACAGGAAAAATACAGGATAGAAAAAAAATACAGGATTGCACTCAAAAATACAGGATAAACCTGTAAAATACAGGATAGATGGGAGCCTTAGCTTTACGTGAACCGGACAACTTGATAAGTCGTCGAATCGATAGTTGCCTATGACCTTACGGAAGTCTTACCAAGATTGCAGTTACTCATCTTAAGACGGACCTTAATTCTAGTTTATTTATATTCAAATGCGCCGCAGATGCTAATGCTTTTATCAATGAACCCCACAATTTTGTCAACTCCCTAAAAGTTAATTTACAATTTATTTCGGCAACCACGGCATTCATCCTCGGCGCTACAGAGATTTCATAACCATTTCTTCCCTGATTTGCACCTACAGTTTTACACGGATTGCGAACCATGGATGAATTACAACATTTGTAAAGATAAAGAATTTGTGACAAGAAAAAATCTGTAAACCGAGGTTTGTCTGTAATTAAAATTTTTGTGGACTTTATTAGCACATACTTTTACTCGGAAATCCCGAACTCGGAATTAGCAATAAATTGTATTTCCGGTATGAACCCATAATACATTGGAAAATGCGTAAACACCTATTTTTATGGAACCCTCTCCCAAAATTACTTAAAATTATTATTCGATTACAAAGTAGATTTTTGATAAACAAAAAAAAAACCAAATTGAAAGAAATCAAAATTATTCTCATAACTGAAATTATTCTTAAAAATTTTAGACTGACGCATTGATTAGCAAAAGATTTGCCACACAATCAATAATTAAAATAAATAGTTTAAAAATGTCACCTCAATTTCCTCCGAAACTCTAAATATTTCTGTGCAGAAACTTATTAGTTAAAAATTGCGTTAAAACCTAAAAGTATTCTAAAACGAAAAAATATATAAATATTATTAGCAGAAAGCATTTCAACAGAAGTTAATTTAATTTATGTAAGCATATTGTAACATATTAACATATTTTATATACATTCATTACATAATTTGTCTAAAAACTTTAATTAGTTCCGTAAAGAGTCAATGAGCAATTTCCAACTACTAATAAATTATTTGTTGTTACAGAATCACTGACTTCCATCACCCATTTTCCCCAAGGATTTTCCAGCCAAAATGAAACCGCCATAAATGTCCAATTTTGGAAGCCATCCTGGGATTTATCGCGTGGTCGTCGTTCAAGCATTGCAATTCGCGTTTTACTCGGTGATGTTAAATACACCTCAATATTGCCACGGATTTTCGTTTGAATGTTCACCGTTAACTCAACGTGTTCCAGATATCTAATTTGAGAATTTTTATTATAGAAGATCATCTTTGCATAGTTTGGAAATTCTTGAGGTGAAATGTGACCTGACAAGTAAAAAAATGTGTAAAGAGGAAAAACTGTGTAGTATAATTTTTCTGAATTCTAATAACATTTTAATAAAATTGTCATAATTAGAGGAATGTCTATTATTCACACCATTTTTTTATCACTAATTTTGGGACTAATTTTTATGACTCAGAATACTAATGTTCTGATGCCCACTTTTCTCTCATTCAACTGTGGTGTGTCCCTTTTATAGAAAATATAAAAAATATTTTTATAAATTTTACCATGTATCCTTTGTATAATTTGTTCTGGAACATTTTGCCAGTCAGTTGCCATTGTTACAAACGCATCGGCATTCATTAATCCAAAACCAAAACGAATATTGTAAGGAAAGCCAGCTCCATTTATCTGCCATCCGACGTTATTCTTCAATGGTGAAAAGTTTGCACTTCTAACAATAATATGTTGTACATCCCGCCAACCTAGGTTAGGGCTAGAAGCGATGAAAGGGTATTGCGTGATTGGTTTTAATTTAGTTAAAAATTTTACTTTGCTTCTAGTCCTAATGCAATAATTCCAGCTGCTAATGGGGCTGATGCTGATGTTCCAGTGTGTTCCACCGTGCAGGAATTTTTTAGATCCGTAGTTGCCTAAAAATAGAATTTGTAAGGTTGGTTGAGATTTATTTTAAACATACAAATATTTGTTCAAAGAATATGTAGAAATTCAAAATTTCTCTTAAATTCAATACCGCATAAAGAATTTATTGAATGAAACTTTTATAAATATAATGAAGGCAGGTAGAAAACTATGGCCTCGAAATAGTGCAGCAAAGGTAGATATGGATTGGGAGGGGTGTTACCTTTTTAGGAGCAGGAAATTTTGGTCCATGACAAAAATTACATTAAAGTACCGTTAAATATTAACAAAAAAAAAGTCTTAAAATGTTTGCCAAATCTTAATATTTGTCACAAGTGCTAAAGCCCCCTCCAACCACCAAAAAAAAAATTTAGGACAAAATTTATCTTTCGTATGACATTTCCATTAACATGACAATTTTCATTCCTTGTTTGACACATTTATCATTTTACACCAAAGGATATCGAGTCGGTTGGAACATTCCTGCTAGCAAAATTCATCCATTAATTAGTACTTTTCAATAGATCGTTCGCGTTTAATATCTTAGAAATGCTTTCATCCTTAAATTGGCAAAAATTGTAATTTCCAAATGATTAATTTCATCTAAATAATTTATTTGGATTTGATCTCTTTTGCACAATTGAATATTTTTTCGTAGTTATCTACAGAAAGAATGTACCAAATATAGGATTTATCCGAAATTTTTTTTAGAGACTACGATGCACTGTTGCATGGAACACACAAAAATTTTAGGTCTTCTTTTTACATCCAAATTCACGACCCAAAAATTCAGCTCATTTGGTCGGCGACGAAACCCTATTAATTAGGTAAGGTGACCATATTTATTTTGGGTCAATCCGGGATAAGATGAGTGGTGAGGGGCATGGAAGCGAGGGTGGCAAAGGGGGGTGGCAGTGGCTAAAACAAAGCACTAATGAAACAACAAATTTTATATAGAAAATAAAATTTGATTTGAACGAAAACCAAGGAAAAACAATCAAGTAATATGCGCCGCAGTCGAAATGTAGAATTTTAAGTGAAATTTCAGTGCTATTATTATAGAACTTCTACCCTAACTTTTTTGTGATAAGGACCGCTGTTTGTTGTAGGAAACTTAATTGCAGATCTGGCTCTTAGGCACTTGGCACACCGAATGCGAATTCGCACCGCAATGCGAAAAAGTTTAAAGCCTAAACCACAATTACACTTTTTCGCAATGCGGTGCGAATTCACATTCGGTATGCCAAGTGCCTTACTCTTACTTTTATGAAAATATGTCATAAACTCCATTAAAAACTTCATAATATCTATGAAAACTTCATAAACGATATGAAAATTGTTTCATAACATTTCAATGGTTTCATAACATTAAATTTTCATCGACCGTATTGTTTTTCATAGATACAATATTACGAATTATTTTTTTGAGTGTGTATACTTTTTATTTTTTCTACGGAAATCGATCTATATTAGAAAAAAAAATTCAGAGCGAATAATTAAATCTTAAACGTCTTGAAAAATTAAATATTCAAATTTTCCACTATAGTAAAATCTTTTGAGAAAAAGTTCACTCAATAAGTTGAGTTACTTTAAAATTAAAACCCCTATAATTTGGTTCCAAAATATGTATATTTACAAAAGGTTCAGTATTGGGCATTGGGTAGTCAAACGGGATTGCCTTTCGTAAAAAAATCATGGAAAGATCTCTGAATTAAGATATTTTCCAAGTTAATTAAGGTTTAGGACAAATCCTTGTGGAGGACAAAATGAAAAATCAATAAATTTTCAATTCTATATTTATTTCTACTTACAATCATTTGATCTTTTGATGTTCCCGATGAGTACGTCACAGTTAAAATTGATGAACATTTTTCACTATACCAGGGCAAATCTCCATGCTGTGTTACACTTCCTACTGTAATCGTGTAAATACTAGCCGCGTATCCATCGCAATTACAATTATCCTCCTTATTGCCGCCATTTCCGCTCGCCCAGACATAAATAGCACCTTTTCCGTCTCGGCCCTTCAATAAAAATATTTTTTTTTCTAATTGCATGACTAAAAATGACTAAAAATCGTTTTGTTTTTTTGTGAGTTCGTATTCTTGATAGATATTTACTTATTTTTTTTATTAAACCGATTTTCGCGCATCGCAATTTTTCAATGTGAAAATGACAATTTGACGATAAACTACTGTACTGACAGGCATAGCAGAACGCAGGAATCGACGAATGGTTTTTGATTTAAAAAACTGTAAAATAGTTTAGTTTGTAAAGGTTCTTGAATAACGAAACACGTAAATATTTGTATAAATAAAATAAATACAAAGAGAAGAATGGATAATTTTATTAATTTACTAGAATTTGGACCCGGCTTCGCCTGGCTAAAAGCGTGAACAGAAAAAAAAAATTAGGAAAACTAAATTCAGTTGGTTAAAAATTAGGTAGCCTGCATGCTGTTCGTTAGTTTTTTCTCTTCGGAAAATGATTAACAAACTAACAAAAAATCCCAGCACTTGCATTCAGTATTACTTTACCCCTTACTCCTCCACCTCTCGGGCTACTTTTTAATGGGTTTATGTTGGGGCTGGACCCCCGACAAACATCTATGCCAAATTTCAGGCCAATCGGTTCAGTAGTTTTCCCGCGAAAAAGTAACATAGCCCAAAAACTAAGTTTCGAAATCACTTTACCCCCTCCCCTTACTCCCCCCACCCCTCGCGCTACTTTTCCGTATCCCTATGTTGGAACCAGAACTACCACAGACACTCATGCCAAATTTCAAGTCAACGGTTCAGCCGTTTTTGCGGGGAAGAGGAACAGACAGACACCAACTCATTTTTATATATTAGTATGATATGATAAAGACACATCCCACATATATATAAAAGCCAGATATCACTCACTCACTCACTCCTCACAGTATCTTCCGAACCACTAAACCGATTGGCATGAAATTTTTAACACTGATTCGGCATGCTAGGTGCGCGCTAAGATCATTGGTCGCGTTAAAAACATAATAGGTGAGCTTTAAGAAACGATTTTTTTCAAAATTGGAACGGAATGTCCTGTAAGGATAACGCAAATATATTTTTTTCCATTTTCCCTTGAAAAAACTGCCATTAGGGGTTTTAGGGGTCGCTGATCAGGAATCTGGTATTAGAATTTCAAAATTCGAAATGGAAGTTCTGAAGTCATAACGGTTTTCTTTTTAAAGTTATTTCTTGGTTTTTTGGTGCGAAAAAACTTATGATACAGACTTTATCTCGGCAACGACGAGCATATCCGTCGTAGTGTGAGTATACAAGAATAAAAAGTTTTCTGACCGAATTCTCTATGTACATACCTCCGTAATTCCCCGCTTCAGAGAAAAACGGGCGAAAACTCCTGGCGCTTCCAAATGTGCTCCATCATCAGATGGTCCCCATGAAGAACTATAGATGTCGACCTTTCGGTGAGCAAATCCTAAGGCCATTCCCTCAACTAAATCGTAGACTTCATCGCCCAACAATTTTATGCCACCTATACGTGCATTAAATGAAATTCCGACTCCGCATTTCTTATTATTTGCCACCATTGCAATTTCTCCTGCACATCGTGTTCCATGCCGGTTGCTCAGACTGTTGTAATTTGGCCGTGGGTCAGGTGAGTCATTGTTACAATCCCAACTTATTTCCGGATCCTAAAATTATCCAATTTTAATAAACACGAAAATTATCTCATCCCTTAATAAAATTACAAAATTCTGTATGAGGTCATCATGATTATATTCCAAACCATCATCTAATACTGCTACTCGAACTCCTTTGCCCGTAATTCCTTTTGCATAGACCGGAAGAACATTTAAATCCAATTTTTTCCGCCCCGTTGAGTTATATAGATTTTGCTAAAGGGGCGACGATTATAAACACAGTTTCGTAAATTTTAATTCATTTTGAATTAAGTAAAATTCATTAATTTATACCATGTACCATTGTTCACTCCATAATTCGTCATTGAAGAGGGGCTGGTACCACACCTGATTTATGAAATTCAACTTGACTTCGTCGAGTGGCCAATTGTATAAATCTCTTTTATCACGGATAAGGGGTTGCTGCTGTGATGCCCACAAAACACGTTCATCTGCCTCTAAATTCCTGTCTGTCACTTTGGAGCGTTTTTCCGTTCCAAGAAACGCGTGATTTGCCTCAAACACAAAAATATTTGGAAATCCAGTCACCTAGAAAATTAGTGGGTGTATTAGAGATAAATAAAGGATTATATTGTATGTAAAAAATAATTTTTTGTATACAAAAGTGGGGTAAAATGTTACAGATCTGGAAAGGAAAAAGCACATATTTGTTACATACTAATGTAAAGACAGCTGTCGAGCAGTTTTTGGATTAAATATTTTTAAAACGATTAAGATCAGCCTTTATTTTGGTCAAGTTTTTCACTTTGTTATTTACAGTAGAATGGCCAAAAAAATGCCACTGTTTTTGGTTATACATACGAAAAAAAACCATAAAAATAATGTTTAACACGTTCACTGCCAACTACGAGTATTCTCGGTTTTAAAAAAAATGAACTAAAAAGGAAAAAAATATTTTGTGTGTCAGAATGATTTTATCTCGCTTTTGTTTCTGAGACACAGCGGCCAAAAAATTATTATTTTCCTTTTTAGTGCATTTTTTTAAATGAAAATGTTTTTTAAACATTTTTTTTTTTTTGATCTTTGTATTTAATCCTTTTTAGGCGTAAAATGACGTCCGTCTTTCACCACCCTTGTTTATAATTTTTAGTCTTCAAATACATATCCTTGCTTTTGAGATATTGTATGGACTTTTTAACTCCGGACCAATCCTTTCATCTCTATATCTTTTAGACGCTAGAATTTTCTAAATATATTTTCAGGATATAGAAGATGAGTTTCCTTCAGAAAACAAATTTTCGGTCAAATAAACAAATCGATGCAGTCAAGTTTTAAATTTAAAATGGAGTCCACAGACACACACCAAATGAACAGACAGACAGACAAATGTACATTTTTTTATATCTTAAATACACTGACATTTTTTTTTTGTTCGATGATTTACAAAGAGAAAAGTAATTTCCATAAATCCATATCCTTTTTTCCAATAACATTTTTATCTCTGACAGAAAGATTAAATCGAATGATGGTATAAATTCCGAGTTATCAATATTTAATTATAGATATTTCATATAAGAATTAATTAAAATTATTTGAAAAACCGAAATCATAACGGAGCCCTACACGTCGCGTCCCCGGAACATATACCCATCGACTGAATTCAACGAGTCCGCAACATGTCTGCATATGCATGTGTGCGTTTGTATGTATGTACCGAAATTTGTCAGATCGACATCTACCAGTAAACCTTAATCGTCCCATAGAACCCTTTTTTGAAAAAAAAACGAACCGTTTTCGAGAAAATCGCAAAAATCTTTTCCATTTTTATGGGAGAGGGAGGAAGGGATGGTTCATTTTTTCCCATTTTCGAGAGAGGTGTAGCGTTTGATAAAAGTTTGTATTTTTTTCAACTTTCAAATTTCAACTTTCTACATCAATTAGTTCTCAAGTTTTCAATATTTTTGTATCGGGTCTTTCAACAAGGACATAACAATTTTGTATTTAAATAAAACACAGAATAATTGAGATATCGGGCTGAAATTTATTCCAGGTGTAGTGGACATGTTACATTTAAGTATGAAATTCGATGTCGTTCATATGGCCACCGCGAGCACGTTTGCAGATTGATTCTTTGGAGCCAATTTTCCACCACTCGTCCACACATATCGGCCGGAACGTTGGCAATTTCGCGTTCGATATTGTTCCTGAGCTCCTCTAACGTTGTTGGCTTGTTGGCATAAACCAACGACTTAACATAACCCCATAAAAGAAATCCAACGGCGTTAAATCGCATGAGCGAGGTGGCCATTCGACCGGACCATTTCTCGAGATTAAACGATTACCGAACTTCTCCTTCAATAGATCAATTGTTTGACCAGCTGTGTGGCATGTAAACCTAAAAAAAACCTTAAAAATAAAAAAATGTGAACCTTGACTGACGTTTTAGCATTGCCAGATCACAAAAAAAGTTTTATGATGCGTTTTTATTAAAATACAAAATTGTTATGTCCTTGTTGAAAGACCTTTTGTAAAAAAAATCATCATTACACCCAATTATATTAATTATAATGAAGTTTGATTATGTAAGAAAGGTATCATCTCACCGTTAAGTGGATTAAGTTGTGCTTTTTTAATATTGATCAAAAAATCAAAGGCAATATTTTAAGACAAAACAAAAAAAAACCTTTATCGTTTAATGTGATCCCATAATAATCTGTCGTGTTTATGTTCAAACCAATTTTAATAAACTGATTGTGCAGTTAATTATATAACTTTTATTTCTCGTTTCGACATAATTATTCGCACCATTCCATATTTTATCATAGGTAGCACAGGAAGTTTTATCAAAACGACGAGATCAACTGATGGCCTAGTTAAATTCAGGTATTCCTCATTATCTTATCTAGAATTCGCTATCAAAGGATATTAAATGGCATAAACATTTTTTTTACTGAAATTCATCATTACGCCCACAATTAACCGGTGTCGTTATCAAACCAAACCGCAACACCGTTAATTATTTCCCAGCGTTTCCTTAACATTTCCATATCGATAACAGACATCATTTCGCATCACTAGATGTTGAGTTTGATAATTAAAATGACTGATATCAGATTTGAATAAGGGTGAATCGCGTAGCGTAGAGTGTAGAATGGGGTATAAATGAAATGCTAATAAAGTCACACCACCTGCTGTTTTAACCCACGGCAACGACAAGGCATGAACGTTCTCCCCATTTTTTTATGCAATATAATGGAGATTGATTGAGTGAACATTATTTGTTGAGTAATTTAAATTGACGAGAAAATGCCCCTGTTATCGGATCTTTAACTCTGGCTAAATGTCAATGGTTAAAGTGATATAATGCGTCATGACAGGTACTCCATTCCTAATGCCCGTGTCTACATTAAACACCGTTTTTCTGTTGTCATCCATAGTGGGGTGGGTGGTTGCGTTTGAATATGATATATCAATGGGAAATTATTACTCATCTGATGTGGTTCTAACACAACGAAATGCATCAAAAATATGTCTTACGAAGGAGCCGTGGTGCAAATAAACTCAAACTGGAAATCCAGCAAACTGTAAAGACGTGATATTTCGAAACTGAAAAGGCTTTTCCAGGTAGCATTTCGAAAACAATCTTATTTCATAAATTGACGTATAACATGCTTGCATAATTTAAAATAGAAAACGTCACAATTGCCACAAAGAAATCTTTAAGCATCCCCGGTGTGCTGTGTTTCACAGATTTTAAGAGGATTTTTTTTCAAAATAGAATCTGCGGTAGTGTGACCGCCGGCGGTACTAAACTCCATACAAAAAATGGCTGGGCAAAGGGGGAGGGGGGTTTGAAAGGCCGAAGATTATCGTGACATATTTTATAGACAGCCCATTAGTTCAAACCAAAGTCCTAAGAAAATCTTTTCTTTTATAGAAAAACGGGGAGACATTTTTTGTTAATTAAAAGACTTTTAACGCAAACTACCTCTTTGAAATATTGTTGGTGCAAAAATATGTCTTTATTTAGATTCAAAATTTAAGGTTATCTCAGGACGAATCGAACTGTTCCAAAATTTTATCGATTGGGATCGCGGGAAAATGATTTGCTCGCTCCGTTCGCTCGATCGAGAGTCTATAAAAATGCCAAAGAATTGCTCTTTCCTGAGAGTATAATAATGGTTTCAGACCATGGAATTTTATGTACAATCATAACCTTAATAACTTTTGTTCTTGCACTTCTTTGATAAGATACACCGTTTTTGAGATATTCGCAAAAAACGTTTTCGATCGTATGGGCGGTACATTTTTGCCCTTAACGAATTTAGCCTCGCATTTTACGAAAAACGGATCTGCACAAAATTTCAAGTCTGTAGCTCAATCTGTGCGCCCGCAATTCGCGCCACAAACGGACGGACATGCAAAAATTAATTATTTTTATCATTCTAAACACACTGGTGTAATTCATTTTTGTGTGTGATGACGGGATCTTGGCGTTACCAACGGTAAGGCAAAGTTAATATACCCTTTGGTTTCACCATACGGGTATAAACATTTAAGTCAGAAAAGGAAGAAATACATTTTTGCGTGATTTGGCTCCGACCAATCATTCTTAACCTATTAATGCCCATGAGAAAACCAATGAATATTTTTAACACAAAAACCAATTTATTCTTATAAAATAAACAAAATAAAAAGAAAATTCTCGAAAAAAATTTTGTAGATTTATCTGTGGTAATATAAGTTAAAGTCGATTTTCAGGCGAAGGTAAAGTGATCTGTTTGTACATGCAAATACAAATAAGTTTGGTTTCGCCTGAAAAACGACTTAAGGTATACTTGAACTCATTACCACAGATATCGGGTCTTTCAATAAGGACATAACAATTTTGTATTTAAATAAAACACAGAATAATTGAGATATCGGGCTGAAATTTATTCCAGGTGTAGTGGACATGGACATGTTACATTTAAGTATGAAATTCGATGTCGTTCATATGGCCACCGCGAGCACGTTTGCTGATTGATTCTTTGGAGTCAATTTTCCACCACTCTTCCACATATATCGGCCGGAACGTTGGCAATTTCGCGTTCGATATTGTTCCTGAGCTCCTCCAACATTGTTGGCTTGTTGGCATAAACAAACGACTTAACATAACCCCATAAAAAAATCCAACGGCGTTAAATCGCATGAGCGAGGTGGCCATTCGACCGGACCATTTCTCGAGATTACACGATTACCGAACTTCTCCTTCAATATATCAATTGTTTGACCAACTGTGTGGCATTGCTCGTTCGTGAACTTCACCATGATAAAAATGTAAACCTTGACTCACGTTTTAGCATTGCCAGGTGCGTTTTTATTAAAATACAAAATTGTTATGTCCTTATTGAAAGACCCTTTATATCCCATGTACTCGTTTGAGTACGGCGGACGGAAATGGGTTAATCGAGACATGCTAAGAGATAGATGCATTTACGGCCAATTTATTCACTAGGAGTTAAATCGCCTTAACTCCCTTAACTCACCTTTAACATGGAAAATAACGTTAGCTAACTCCCTTAACTCACTAACTCGGCTTAACTCCTAGTGAATAAATTAGGGGTTAGTGGACAATTGGTTTTTAAAATATTTCACCGAAACTTTTTGTAAGTCTGTTTTCTCAGGACTAATAAGTTATTATAAACATATGTATTTTCATATAAATCAGAGCGAGGTAGTTTTTTTTTAGTGTTTTCGATGTGGATGCTTGAACACTAAACACCATAACGCTTTTTACACAGTATTATGTCATCAGCTTAAACTGAAATTGTGCTAACTCCAAAATATCAAATTTTACAGAAAAGTAAAAAAACCTTGTTGAATCATATTAATTTTCATTTAAAGAAAACTGAGTTTTCCTTTAAATGAGAATTAAATGAGGCTCAGTTTTCTTTAAATGAGACTCAGTTTTCTTTGAACGTAAATTAAAATGATTTAACAAGGTTTTTTTTTCTCTTCTGTAAAATTTGCTATTTTAGACTTAACACAATTTTGTTTTAAATAACTCTAATGAATGTGCGAAAATCCACAGCTTTTGTGTAAAATCACTCTACATATTGTCACGACGCTGCAGTGAGAGATAACTACACTGGGCAAAATTTTATTGCTTTTTCACATCTATAAAACTAGGAAATCGTTTTTCTTGCATCGTTAAGTTAAAATTACGCACCAAAAAAATCCATCAAACGTAGACATAAGGGTAAATTTAAAACGACATAATCATGAAGTTAAGGCTTTAAGGCGACATAATCATGAAGTTAAGGCTCTAAAAACTTTTTGTCTAATTTTAGTTCATTAAATGAATATGATGAAAAATTGGGTATTATATTGAATCTTACTTTTCCAAGACTCGTCACTTATAGTTTTCGAGTTTTTGAGCCCAAAAGTATACGAACGGACTCAAAAACTCGAGAACTATATGTGACGTAGAAACTTGAAAAACTTTTCAGCTTTCTAACCAGTGTGATGAATACAAGATTTTTTTATGAAGCTCTATTGATGCATTACAAATGCTAAATTTAAAATAAAGCGCATTTTCTTACAATTTTATCACAGAGGATATAAAAACCACATCAAAACTATAATTCTGCTGAGTTGAAATATTTTTCAATATTGATAAACCGTCCTACTCAAACAATTTGTTTTCCGAACTTCAAGGATCAATAAATATAAATTTCAGTTTTTCTGTCACATCAAATATTTAACTTTCGGCAAAATGGCAAACATTTACTTTCTAAATCGCTTCAATCCATCATATCCACTTACTGGTTTCAAAAATCTAAAGTGATTCTCCTGTGCCAATCGAATGGCATCCTCAACTCCGCCGTCCTTAAGAGCTACTAAAAAATATTTTTTTGACCGTTTTATGTCTGCGAAAGTTCTGCACACAACACAAAAAACCATAAGGATCGCCAGAAACATCTTAGGATTGCACATCATTTGGCATTAAACACACAACCGTACAGGAAATATAACTGACCGGAATTATCGTTTTGAGAATGAAGAAAAGGAGCTTTTATAGTTCTGAACCGTAATAAATTGTTAAGTGTTGTTATTGAACAACATATTGAAACCGATTGGCATTTATATGTTTCGATTGCCACTGGAGAGGACCTACATGTCCGAAGTACTTAAGGGCTGAAAGTAAACTGTCCCCCAATATGATGACGAACTCATGTTATCTATTGTGGACGGATAGCATAACATTTTACACGTGTTGTTATCATCATACTCGACAGTTATTTGCAAAAGAACACTTTATCGCGCAAGTCAACTTTTTAAATTCACCCCCACAGATTTCTGCTGTACCTACTCGTATATGTATGGGCCAAGGAATTATGACTGAGAGGAGCGAATCTACGTTCAAACGAAAATGATACAAAATGTAAATATTCGTTTAATCAGAATAAGAAGAAGAGCGAAGAAACGTTTAGCACTTGTTCAGTTATTTAACATAACACAACATAAAATTACCATATTTAGTTAGGTAGATAGACTTACATTATAATGAATATATTAATGATATGTTTACCACTTGATCGCATTAAATTCTTAAAACCATGTATGACAGGACTCACTTATCCGTTTAACTTTTAAAATTCTTATTTAAGTTGATCTTGTCAGGGGTTGGTTTAATTTTTCACTTGTTTTCATTTTGTTAAATCCATGTAATTATCATCATTTGGTATAGCAATGAACAAATTTGCTTTGCATTTACATTAATTATTCTGTAGATACTAGTACTAGTGTGTACATATCGTCCTTTTATTCACTTCGTTCCTATTTTTAATCCACTCATCCAGACAAACATAAGAAGAAAGAAAACAAATATCCGTGGAGTACACAACACACATTGTTTAACCTTTTGTTTTCCCTGTTTTCAGCAAGCTGCAAAGAACTTTCCGATAAGCATTATTATTATTAAAGTTAAGCATTCTGCCTTTAGTTTTCATATTATACCTACTATAGTAACTTTAAAATTTTATGCTTCATCATAAATTTGGAATTTATGAAGTTACATCATCATCAGACAATCTACTTACTTAAGGATTTAATAATTACGTAACGTTATTTAACAATAATCTCTGGTTTGGATTAAATTTCTTGCAAATAATTGTGCGATAAAAGATTTGTGGTTATTCGTTTAATGGTTGGATTTGAAGTCTTATATGCCCACATAAACAATGAATTATGAAGTATTCTTAAAAATTACTGGGGGTGTTCACAAAAATTATTAACTTGGCTGTTATCGTAGTAAAATTATATAAAATAATACTACCCTCAGAGAACAAAGTTTGCCAATTGGAATCGATTTTTTGAACAAATGAACTTTTCCCGTGCTCTGGCGAACAAAGTTCACAACCATTTGCAGGTGGAAGTTTACAATGATTTACAACGATTTACAACTAGTCCAGGTAAAGATTCATTAATAGTAGGAAAACATTTACACTGCGTGTACAATAGCCAGAAACGAAGTATTCTTTAGTTTGTTTTGTGCAGTTGTAATGTTTACCTGTGCCGAGAAAATTATACACCTCGCAATTCCTGCTTCAGGCAAACGTGTTCTAATCTTGCAGGCTAACTTCACTTGCTTCAAATAAATTTTTCTCTCTTAACCTACAGCAAGTTGGCTTAACCTTTCGTTATCTTTACAGACTTCTTAACATCAAAATCGGACTCAGCGACCCCAAAAAACCCAATAAGAGATTTTTTTTCCCCGGAAAATACCAGGAAAAGGATAATCACGTTAACCTTGCAGGACCTTCCGTTATCCGTATCGACTTCTTATTTACACAATCGGATTCAGCCACCTCAAAAACAGATGAGAGTTTTTTTCGGAAAATATGAGGAAAATGATAGTTACGGTTTCCTTACAGGAACTTATCTTATCCTAACAAGGACGATGTAGTGAAAATATTGTACTATTATCGGACTTACGTATGTGTGTGCAAATTTTCAAGTCAATCGGAGGTTTGGAAGTTGGCCAAAATTGGATTACAAGATTTGACTCTGACAAACAGGCAAACAAAGACGAAGGCAAGCTAAATAAAAGATTTTAAAAATGGTATCAGGTCTCCTTATTCTCCCCTATATAAATCGCAAAAAAAAACGTTATGTTCAGACCTTGAAAGTAGGCATAACTCCTTAAAAAGATCGAAAATAGATTTTTTCCCATTTTAGTTCGATTTTTAAATTTCTATGAAACATTAGCTAAAATTTTGGGCATAATTCCTATCCAACATATAATTTAAAAGCCGGTTCCGCATGAAGTTTTGACGCAAATTCTCTTTCTCTTTTTATTAAATACTAGGGGCTGCGCCCCGAACCGCTTCGCAGTTCATCCCCCACCCACAGGTCGGCCTTCGGTCTCCCTGTCCACGTCGGCCTTCGGCCTCCCCCCCAAAACTCGGCCTTCGGCCTCGGATAATACGTGGCCTACGGCCGCGCGTCTAATATCTTTATCAATACTTAGATATTAATAGATCAAAAAATTTTTGATGATACCCCAGAAGGAAATGAAGCTTTTAAAAAGTGCTAAACTGGACTGTCGGATGACATATTGATGGTAACCGACAAAAACAACGCATTGACAACATAAACTCTAAAACGAAACGAAAACATTTTTTGCGAATATCTCAAAAACGGTGCACCTTATCAAAAAAGTTCAAGAACAAAAGTTATTTGAGATATGATTCTACATAAAACTCCCATACATCAAAATCCGATTGGAGTACATTTTCGTTAATTTCTCGACCCCAGCGCCACCTATCGGGTTTAAATTTTATCAACATTTTAATCTTTATTTAAGTGTTATATGTTGTGAATTTGCACAAAATCGGTCCATAAATACGAATTTTCGAAATTCGAACTCGACCCCAGCGCCACCTACCGGGGTCTTTTGTAAACAAAAACCGATCAGAGCATCACATGAACATATGGTGTGAATATGAGGTGGATAGCTTCAGTGGTTCAGCCGTGATGATCAGACGAACATACGCACCAACGATTTTATATATTAAAGGTCTGTCGATATGAGTCCTGGACTTGCTCGGAGTAAAATTTTTTACTCTTTTCTGTTCGATATGAGTCCTGGACTTACTCCGAATTTACTCCGAACTTACTCTTGCTTTTAGCTGGAGTAAACTTTTGAGAGCTGATATTTGTCAGACATAACCTCTCTTTTACAGTGTTTGGAAGAAGAAATGCAACAAAAGATATCATAAATTATTTCCAATATATATTCTTGAGTAGTTTCGGGTTTTATTTATTATATTTGTTATATTTTATAATCTATAATTATAAACTCATAATATAGAGTTAGTGATTTACTCTGAACTTACTCCAAGTTGTTCGATAAAAACAAATTCAGAGTAAGAAAATGCGCCATTTTGTGGAGTAAAGTAAAAATACTCGGAGTAAGTCCAGGACTTATATCGAACAGACCTTAAGACTATGCCAAACTCGTCAAAACCTTGAAAAGAGAAAAATATAAAAAAAATCACAATTTAAAATTAGTGATTGAAATAAAGGAAGTCACATAAAATCATTACTTAAACATTTTGTTTTTGCGAACATTTTGATTAACTACGCATTGTTTTTAAGAATATCGCAAAATACTGTAACTTGAAAAACACTCCTCACCCATTGGAAATTATAATAAGCAACCATATGCGTTTGAAATTTTGCTTGGGGGAAATGTTATCGACTGCGTAACTTAATAAAAAAGACGCATAAAATGTTATGCCAAAAATCATAAACAGGCATTCACTGTCAGTTATTTTTTCAACTCCGGATGTGCAGATTTTGATTAGTAAAAAAAGAAGTGAAAAACATTCAAATTGTCTCAAGATTTTTTTCTCCTGTAGGTCTTCTTCAAAAGTTCATTAAAATTAAATCAATTTAGACAGTAATTAAATGTTTCCAGGAAATTAAAGCACAAAACTCTTAACGTTGACGAAGTTAATTTTCTTCATTAATCTGAGGCCAAGAAATTTTATTAAAAAGGGCAATTGATTCTGGATGGCTGAGCGTTTTTTTTACTGACAGACATTTAATAAAATCCAAAAAAGACAACACAAGATATGCAGTGAAAATCTATCCTGAGTGGATTTCAACAAAGAGTGGATGTTTTTTAAAAATCGTGCACAATGGCGAATACCACATGATGGGCAAACTGAAATTTACTTAAGTCGGCAATCCGTTGAAATGGAAAATTGTTTTTTCAGCCATCTAAAATTAGAATGTTTGTTGCCTCAGTGCAATTTTATTACTGCCGAAGTTCCTCTAATGGAGTTGTATCTACAGCTGCGTCTGTTATTAGGTTTACGAAAATTTCGCACTGCGTAGAAGGCAGGTGAACTCCTTTCAACGTTTTTGTAAAAACATCAAAACGTCAAGAACGTGATTTTCCAGATGTGAGACTATTTGTACTCAAAGTCTAAGTATATCTGACAGACACGAAGAAATAAAAAAAACACGAAAACTATAAAACATTCTGAGGTCGTTTATATCGATTTGCTTTGGAAAACTGAGAAGATTCACATTACTCTGTCTGGTCTCATGAAATCAAAAAAAAGGTATTTTTTCCTAACGGCAATGATTCATTTAAACATCTTAATTTATACGCGGTAGCTAACAAAAAAATTATGTAGAACGTAAAATCGTTACTCATATATCTTATCCCAATTTTCATAATTTTAGTTGCCCACAACTTAACTGAAATCAGTGAAAATTTCTGTGACGCACTTGCATTATTTTGGGACAATGTCGAATTCTTCTAAGAAATATTTAATTAGCATTTGCAATATGTAAAAAAAACAGTCAACTTCAAAACAGATTAGCAAAGAAAATCATTGTAGTTTATATTCAATGAAATATTTTCACGATAGTTAAAGAAAATCCCCAAGGAAAGAGCTTTCATAAAAATTTTTCATTAAAAATTATCCCCACTTTTTAGAAAATGGGTACTTGGGACGCTTTAAGAGGACTAGAATATCAGAATGTTTGTAATTTTATGCAAGGACTCAAGGATATATGAATCTACTGCGTACAGGTGTTGAAAGGCCAGAATTAATTAAAATTGACGGTCCTTCGTTATTCGCGATGAACATCAGTTACGTGGGCGTTGGTTTTTTTTTCGCTTAGCAATAACATTACCAAAAATAACTGTGTTTTTACCATATGCAGATTATTCCAAGTAGGCCAAAAATATATTTCCTAAAATACATTTTTCACACAATGGTTTTAGACGGATATTGATTCATACCAATTACCATTAAAGGGAAGATTTTCATGATGATTATCTAGCACAAAATCAAACTCGTGTTGAAATCAATCCTTTTTATACCCGTATGGTGAAACCAAAGGGTATATTAACTTTGCCTTACCGTTGGTAACGCCAAGATCCCGTCATCACACACAAAAATGAATTACACCAGTGTGTTTAGAATGATAAAAAAAATTGAATTTTGCATGTCCGTCCGTCTGTCTGTCCATCTGTCTGTCCGTCTGTCCGTCCGTCTGTCCGTCTGTGGCGCGGATTGCGGGCGCACGGATTGAGCTACAGAATTGAAATTTTGCGCAGATCCGTTTTTCGTAAAATGCGAGGCTAAGTTCGTTAATGGGCAAAAATGGGTCATTAGAGGGGTACCCCCATACGAACGAAAGTGTTTTTTGTGAATATCTCAAAAACGGTGCATGTTATCAAAAAAGTCCAAGAACAAAAGTTATTTAGGATATGATCCTACATAAAACTCTCATACATCAAAATCGGATTGGAATAAATTTTAAAAAATCTAATTGGAAAGTTTGACTTCAAAGTGGAATTTTGATACAACTGTTCCAATTTTGATACGAATATCACCATACGGGTCTTCAATGATTGCCAGATAGGCAATTATAGCTTTTGTTATGTTTTTAAACATTAAATGGCATTAAATGTTTTTTTGAATAGTATAAAAAAAATAAAAAAATCTCTAAAAATGTATGTTTTTAAATTGCTTTTAAATTATAGAAAGAATTTTGAATTTAAAAGTAATGTCCAGAAAGAATTAAACGTAATGTTTTTTATAGAATTTCCTTCATAGTAAACAGCTTAATTCAGCTAACGGTGAAATCATACATTTCTTACATAATTAATATGATGAAGAGATTTATTTGAATTTTACTATACAAAAGTACTGTCCAGACCCATGGTAAGTAAGGTAGAAACTTGAAATTCGGCACATATTCGTTTTTTAACAAAAGTGAAATAACAAACATGTAACAACTCCTTCTCCTCCTCCATCTTTTCCAGTTCCCCATACAAAAAGTTTTCTCGAAAACGGTTCATTTTAACTAAAAATTTGCTAAGACAAAAAGGGTTTAGAATATGTATGATTTTACAAAACTCGCACATACATTCAATTGAAACAAATTTTTATAAATCCAATTAAATCGCATTACTGCAAACTTTTTTAAAATCTGGTTGTGTAAGATTCTTTGGAACGATAAGAACTTTCAAATTCAAACACAAAACTGATTCAGAATCGCTTAAGGTAGTGTTTGTTTACCAACCTTTTTCGCTGGCGTACCCCCTAGCAATTGAGCAAAACGGACAAATTATCTTATTAATTTACAAGCAAAAAATACCTCGCATCAATATATGAACTTTTCGATTTTATGAACTAGCTCTGCAATCAGGTCATATAATCGAGACTCTGATGTAATTGTAAAGGGTGTTTTTTTTAGACGTGTGTTTTTCAAGAAGAAATAAAACGCATATAATTTAATGTTATGGCCAAGAGTTTAGCTTTATTATAAAGATAAGGGTTTGCCATTATGTTTTAAAAATGATTTCGGGCAAGTGGCCGCCGCGGCTGGCTCGAATAAATTCCAGCAGAGAGGCCCAATTTTCGACCACTTTTTGCAGCAATTGGAGCCGTATGTCAGCAATAACGCGCCGAATATTCTCTTCCAAGGCGTCAATCGTCTCGGGCTTATCTGCGTAGACAAGCGACTTCACATAACCCCACAAAAAATAGTCCAGCGGTGTGAAATCGCACGATCTTGGAGGCCACGGCACAGGCCCACGACGAGAGATAATGCGCTCACCAAAAGTTTCCTTCAATAAATTGATTGTTTCGTTGGCTGTATGGCATGTAGCGCCGTCTTGTTGGAACCAAAGGTCGTCCACATCAACATCCTCCAATTCAGGTACGAAAAAGTCATTAATCATGGCTCTATAGCGTTCCCCATTGACTGTAACATTATGGCCGGCTTCATTTTTGAAGAAATATGGACCAATGATTCCCTCTGCCCATAGAGCATACCAAACAGTGACTTTTTGAGGATGTAACGGCGTCTGAAAAATGGCTTGTGGATTACCATCCCTCCAAATGCGACAATTTTGCTTATTGACGTACGCATTCAACCAAAAGTGAGCTTCATCGCTGAACAAAATTTTCTTGTGAAAATCGGGATTGGTGGCCATCTCGTTTTGGGCCCATTCACCGAACGTGCGACGCGCTTGATGGTCGTTTGACGAAATGGCAAACCAAACTGAGCATAAATCAAGTGACAACTGTCAAAAAGACCAACTCCGAAAAAAGTAGTGCCAGATTGAAAACCACACGTCTAAAAAAACACCCTTTATATCTCGATACCGGTTTGAGATATCGAGCTCTAGTTGTGATTTTTAAAAAACCGCCATTTTTTGTACTTCCGGTTAACGGATTTGTACCAAAAGTTGATAGAATCATCCCATTTTATGACAAAACATGCCTGTAAAATTTCATGTGTCTAGCTCAATTATACTTTGATAAATCTTGTACACATACACACTGATCGACTGACAGACAGCAAGACATTTTAGTCATAATGCTCCAATCGAGTTAGGAGTGATCGGGAAATGATTTTTAGGCAAAATTCAGGAGGTCGATATTTTTCATGAACTCATATTAACGAGAGATTCTCAATTGTCGATTAAAACCACCTTTATTTTGCTGGTAAATTATCGAAATTCTGTGGAAAATATGAAAATAGAAATAAGGAACCTTTTTATATCTATGGCAAAAGACAAACATCTTAAGTCGATTTTCACGAACTATTCAGTCGAAAATATGAAAATATAAATAAGGAGCGAAAGTGATCTGTATTTGCATTTCCAGACACATCAATTTGGCTTCACCTGAAAATCGACTTAAGATGTTTTACCACAGATATTATTAATCAAACGTACCTACTTTTGTTTTATAATATTTTAACTAAAATGAATTGTGATAGCAAACGCATCATGAATGTATAATTGTTTGCTTTCCATATAACAAAATAATATTTCACTGAATTTTGGGTGTAAGAAAGCAGAGAAGAAAAATAACCGGAAAGACAGTGACCCTTCTTAAAATTTCGTTCACATACACGGGCATTCATTGGATATTAGAAAAATAAAAATTAATTTTCAGAAGGACTTCCTTTACTTTATCGCCTCATAATATTAATCCTGATGGTCATAATGAAGTTAGTTACCTGAACATATAGCTGAATGGATTCAGATTTTCACTATACAGAATTTTAGGTTTCCAGGTTTTTCAGAGATTCAAGTCATGTCTGATGTGACCAATTCAAAAAGACTCTTTTCACCGCCTCACAAACATGATTTCTTATCAGCGAACTGCAATCTGAAACGAAACTGAAAACGAATATTTTTACAATGTCGCCAAAGGTTGTGGTGCATGGGATAATACCAGAGACATGCAAAAAAAAACTTGTGAATGGTTTTACTTTACGAATTCAACTTTTAAGATTCTAAAATGATATACACTCGTTTTACCTGAAGTAACTTGAATCGCGTTTCACACCTACGACAATTTATGGATGATAAAAAAAAATTGTTGTTTAACATTAAATCGTAGGTGAGTATTTTGTGCGTAGCTTGTAGGACTGACTGCATTTGTATACAAAATTGCGTTTTTGTAAATCTTTCAGAACAAAATAGGTGTCTCCACGCGACTGCCATCATCCGATATCGACGGATCTCAGCTCAAGTACTCGCATCCCACCTTTGTATTGCTGAGGTCCTAAGTCAATTTGCATATATTCTGATAAGACGACACAGCGAAGATCCATTTGGTTGGATAACTTAGTGTGATGTAGTTCCGATTAATTGAGTCTAGACTTTAGACTATAGATTTGGTTTTTGTTGAGATGCAATTGGTAGCCGAATCATTTATTGATGGTGGGTGGTCTCTAAAAGTTTTTTCTTTATTTTGTACTACTGGGGGTTTAGCCACCGTTTTCTTTAATATCTGATAAACTAAAGATCAAATCTACCGTCAGTAGGAGACTAGTGAGACAAACTGGTATTACTAAATCAACTTGAATTGTTAAGTTAATTCAAAATCAAATAAAGTTAATTAAAAAGAAATATTTTTTCTTCAATTCGTGAAGAATCTAAACCTGAAAATGCTTAGAACTTAATTGTAACTTATATAAAAAAAACTCATAAATGAATACAGGTAATATAACACATGGATCAATAAGTCCCGAGACTAACAATGAAAACAACATTTTTTTTGCCAAATTTTTTTTTATTCATCAATATAATCACCTTTTAGGGTGATACAATCGTTCCAACGCTTTTCCAATTTTTCAATACCATGTTTATAAAAAAAATTATCTTTCGCTTCAAAATAAGCTTCAGTTTCAGCGATGACCTCCTCATTTGAGCCAAATCTTTTTCCCTGGAGCATTTTTTTAAGATCAGCTTCGGACGGCTTTCGCCAGCTGTGCGCCACTCAGATGACTGCCGCTTCGACTCTGGAGTGTAGTGATGTATCCATGTTTCGTCCATGGACACGTAACGATGCAAGAAATCTTTTTTATTGCGAGTAAATAGCGATAAACAGCTTTCTGAATCATCGACTCGTTGCTGTTTTTGTTCCATCGAAAGCAATCGCGGCACCCACTTGGAAAAAACCTTTTTCATGCTCAATTTTTCATGAAGGATAGTAAATGCACTTCCATATGATATCTGTGTTATCTCAGCAATCTCACGGAGCTTCACTTTACGATCTTTCATTATAATTTTTGTCACTTCACTCACATTTTCCGGTGTAACGGCTTCCACAGGTCTACCCGAGCGTTCCGCGTCATTTGTGTCGGTACGACCACGTTTAAACTCGGCAAACCACCGACAAATCGTTGCTTTTGATGGACAAGAGTCCGGGTAACATTTTTCAATCCATTGTTTCGCTTGCACGGTGTTTTTACCCATTAAAAAACAATGTTTTATCAGAACACGAAACTCGGTTTTTTTCCATTTTTTAAACAAACTACAAAACGACTTTACTCCAACCTCGATAACTCAGCTGTTTCTGGTCCGATCGACTTAAAATTTTGACACGTTTCAAGCAAAGGTTAGTACTCTAGAAAGACGTGGTTACTGGTTTACTACGAGCGTCATCTCTGGGTTAGTCTCGGGACTTATTGATCCATGTGTTATTACAACGTAACACTAAGAAGTCTGAAATTTTATCCAAGATATTAGCGAGCTCCTATGAGGTAAGACGAATCTGTGTGCAAGATTGTGTGCAATATTTCAAAACGAAATTTCGTTATTTTGTTATTTACTCCGAAAATACGCATTTCTCAGTAGTCTTATGTACAACAAAAGATGGACACAATAAAATTTTCTACATTTTTGTATTTTACTAGAACTTTGTATCTCAAGCAGTTATCGAGATATACCGTTATTTAAAAAAAATCAGTTTTCTGATATTATCTCTAAAAATACCGGGTTTTTGGTGGTTTAATGTCTAAGATGAATTGAAGAGAATAATGTGTGCCATAATTTTGTATTTTACCGATATCCGATATATTTTACCGTTATCGAGATATTGAGGGTATTCACAATCCTCTTTTAATTTTCGGTATTCGGTATTTTCGGTAATATTAAAAGACTGAAAATATTCTCTGTGAACAGCCCACAGCACAGATTTGAGAACAGCGCGTTTATTGGATACGTGACCAAATCATGAACTGTGAATTTGATTGTAAAATATATCACATACCTTTAAATCCATGTTTGATGTATTCTTTTGAATTTCTATTGTGGCAACGGCTATCAAAATTGAAAAAATTTGCATCAGTCCGATGAGATTAACAAAAAGCCAGCGAGAAAATTTGACAACTAAAAACATTACTAGCGCCACCCGCGGTTGATTCTTGATACCGAATAACCGGGCCAGAAAACACGACTCAAGGCATGTATACAATTACCGAATCCGGTAATTCATTTTTACATGAACCAAATTACCGCAATTTAAAAGACGCGTGTGAACACCCTGATTATCATTAAAAATTTAAAAAAGTAATTTTTTTGAGAATTGCTCGAAAACTAACGGTTCTTCGAAAAAACAATTAGTGACAGAATTAAAGGTATTAAAATTCTCTACATTTTTTTTTTTTTTTGTAAAATAAAAATTCATATTTTTATATGAATTAATATTTTATTCGTCAGGTAAATTGCACAGAAATGTAGATTTTGTATAAGAAAGTCATGCGCTGTTCACATCAGATATTTTTTAACGATATTTGATCAGATACCAAATCAATTCTCAAACAAATTCGTAACCCGAGTTTAATCGGGATCATGATCTGATTTGGTTTCTGATTGTGAGTTATTGGGAAATAAAAAATGTTCCTCGGTGCGTGTCTCAGCTTCCGCTTTCATATGTGTGTGAATATTGAATACTATTTGCATCACATTAGTGATAATATCAGAAAACTGAAAAATTATAGCGGAGATAAACAAAAGCTTGCTATTTTTTCAATAGTCTGCAAAACTCACTTTTTTTTGTAAAATTTGGCATATTGTAAAACATAGAAAATAATTTTTTTGAATTACTCCACCATTATTTGCTAAAAATTTGAGAAAAAACCATTATATTTTGCTATGTTCAGTATTAGTGTGACAGCAAAACTTTTATTACTCAAAAAATCGTTACTTTGTAGGGAAGAAGTTTTACAAACAAATTTGCCATCAGTTTCATTTTATAATTGTCCTAGCAAAAAATGCAAAATAAAAAGAGAAATTAGTATTTGAGACAAGTTAAAAATGAAATCGTTGACCTTTCCAGCAGTTTTTTTTTATGGTAACGTGCATTTTTCAAATACTTTTTTATTATGTATGTAAAAAGCGTATTTATTTATCTCTTTTGTATATTAAACATTGTTTACAGAATTAGCAAATTAGCAACCTAAGCAGTAAATTTGTTTAATATGAAACCACACGAAATCGGATAATATGCAAATGTAAAAGTGTCAATCCAATTGACCGCTTGTTGTGGTGTGCTGTCCACTCTGTTGTCAATCACAATCAAATGCATGTTTAATAAACGATAATTTTATTCAGTTCAAATCGAATTTAAAAAACAAACAAAATAAAATAATTTCAAACTATCGTATGAATTCAGATAAAACTGTACGTGTTTAATATTGGCGGGTATGGGCGGCGATACGTTTCAATTTAAAAAGCCATAAACAATGATGATCTATGCCGATTGATATCGAATTTTGATTCTTACCTGTAGAAAATGCCGATGGCACAACGACAAGAAGTAAATTATTCTTAAACATTCTTTTAGATTTAACAAATAATACTCTTATCGAAGAATAAATAATTTGCGAATATTTTTTGAAAAGGTAAAACTAGACACGAATTGAGTAAAATATCATAATTTATGATTTGTAATGCGAGTACATACACGATTTGTATTTCAACATGGATTTTCTGATAAAGATAATTTGATAGAATGTCAGTTAAAAAACATAACAAAAGCTATAATTGCCTATCTGGCAATCATTGGAGACCCGTATGGTGATATTCGTATCAAAATTTGAACAGTTGTACCAAAATTCCACTTTGAAGTTAAACTTTCCAATAAGATTTTTTAAAATTTATTCCAATTGGATTTTGATGTATGGGAGTTTTATGTAGAATTATATCCTAAATAACTTTTGTTCTTGGACTTTTTTTGATAAGATGCACCGTTTTCGGGATATTCACAAAAAACGTTTTCGTTCGTATGGGGGGTACCCCCCCTAATGGTCCATTTTTGCCCATTAACGAACTTAGCCTCGCATTTTACGAAAAACGGACCTGTACCAAATTTCAAGTCTGTAGCTCAATCCGTGCGCCCGCAATCCGCGCCACAGACAGACGGACGGACAGACAGACGGACAGACGGACGGACAGACAGACGGACGGACATGCTAAATTCAACTTTTTTTATCATTCTAAACACACTGGTGTAATTCATTTTTTTGTGCGATGACGGGATCTTGGCGTTACAAACGGTAAGGCAAAGTTAATATACCCTTTGGTTTCACCATACGGGTATAAATATCGTAAGATATCCCATGTTTTTATACCCGTATGGTGAAACCAAAGGGTATATTAACTTTGCCTTACCGTTTGTAACGCCAAGATCCCGTCATCACACATAAAAATGAATTACACCATTGTGTTTAGAATGATAAAAAAAGTTGAATTTAGCATGTCCGTCCGTCTGTCTGTCCGTCTGTCTGTCCGTCTGTCTGTCCGTCCGTCTGTCTGTCTGTGGCGCGGATTGCGGGCGCACGGATTGAGCTAGAGACTTGAAATTTTGCGCAGATTCGTTTTTCGTAAAATGTGAGGCTAAGTTCGTTAATGGGCAAAAATGGACCATTAGGGGGGTACCCCCCATACGAACGAAAACGTTTTTTGCCAATATCTCAAAAACGGTGCATCTTATCAAAAAAGTCCAAGAACAAAAGTTATTTAGGATATGATTCTACATAAAACTCCCATACATCAAAATCCGATTGGAACAAATTTTAAAAAATCTTATTGGAAAGTTTGACTTCAAAGTGGAATTTTGGTATAACTGTTCGAATTTTGATACGAATATCACCATACGGGTCTCCAATGGTTGCCAGATTGGCAATTATAGCTTTTGTTATGTTTATTGCCTGACAATAATTTTTAATTAAAAAATAACGAAAGAACATTTTATAATGATTTAGATTAAAAATTACTTGAGCTACAGCAATGAAATTTCGCAGAGCTGATTCGTTGTGGCGATTCACGATTCTATCAACAGGAATGAAATTTTGCTAACCGGAAGTTGCGAAAATTTCGTATTTTTATATAAACAAATTTTTTCCCCCATACATGTATGAATACAAAGTAATGCCTAGGACGAAAACTGTATTTTGGACCATTTGTCCTTAAAAAACCTATGATTAATTCAGGGATGCAAAACGTTATCGTAACGTAACGAAATGACTTTCCGGTTTTTTCCTCAAACTAATCTTATATGTTAAAGAAATTTAATTCATTGTGTAAAAATGATTGAGTTATATTTCAAGTAAAAACCAAAGTAAAACACGCATTTACAACTTGGTCCTCTCGTAGATGTCAAGACTCGACTGCATCGCACTTTGTTTTTTATTTTGTTTCTATTCCCCATATCTTCATATTCCAATAGTTCGTAAAACATGATAATACTCCAATATGTTTTAATTTACGGTTAGAAACGGTATGGCATGCTGTAACCATATGGTCACGCTCGGCATTAATGGGTTAAGAAGGATTCGGTGAACGCGCATATGAAACTGGTGGCGGTCAGTACCTTCAACAAGGTTAAGAACCACTGCTCTATATGATATATCATATAGAAGTATATTAGATTTAGTATACCGTTTGTAACGCATCGAACCAATCATCGGACATAAAAATGAACTACATCAGGGTATCTGGGATGACAAAAAAATTTAATTTCCATATGTGCGTCCGTCTGTATGTTCGTGAACACCATAGCTTTCGAAAGTATTGAGCTGGAGACTTCGTAAATGGAAAAACTAAATTCTTGATCGAGCAGCATCGGACCATTCCACCATACATTCAAACCAGTTTTTTACAATTTTCTCGAAAACGGTAAGTCACATTGAAACATTTATTAAAGTAAAATGTGTTTAGAATATGATTTTACATTACTTATCTATACATCACAATGCATTTGGACCACTAATCCCCCCTCATACAAATTGAATACTTTTATTTTATTTTCTCGAAAACGGTGCATAGTATCGAAAAATTTATAAAGACGAAATATGTTTAAAATATGATTTTAAATAACCGTACCGTACATCTCCAATCGGACCAATCCTTACTCCCTCTCCCACACAAAGAGATTTTTTTATCTGACGATTAACCCCTGGCGATAAAGCTTTTCCCATGTTCCTAATTAGTTTTACATACTCATTTTTTTAGACATTCAGATGTCGCATTGCAATTAAATTTCTAAATTTGTTCCAAAACAACTGGTTTTAAAAATATATCAAGGCGCGTTGTGAGAATACCATTAAAGTACAATTTTTATGATTTAAAAAAAAAATTTCTCAATGCTAACAAAATATTTCTCTATTATTTTGATGGGAATTGTTTGTGCTTTGGTTTTGTAAATTATCAATTATTTCTATTTATTTTTAACAACAAAAATCATTTTAACAGAGCCGTAATTGCTTTCCTCTTACGGTAAACATTCATCTCAACTTTTATGCAAACATTCGGCTTCTACCAAAAACTGACCTTCTTGATTAATTAATTTTCCTTAGAATTAAATTTGATTAATTAATTTTCCTTAGAATTTTATCTCAAAGTTATCAAAAACCATTTAAATTCTAAAAATCTTTTTCAAAACAATTCATGATAAGACCAACTGTTAAGAAGAACGATGACATTTTTAGTTTGCTTTGTTCAATTTCAGTTGAAAATAAATAAAGTACATTGAGAGAGATTTATTTTAAGAGTCTCTAAATAACATAAATATCACACTTTACAAACTGCAACATAGAATTCTTTCAATCTGATTTCATTCATTAAATGCAAAAGCGTGAAACAATCGGAAAAGAGATTCCTATGAATATATTTTATAGTATCTTTGTAGACAAACATGAATATGTAATATTGTGAAAATTTCTTGCCAAGAGATAGATTGATATTAAGGCATGACTTATTCTTCATGCTTCATAGTTACTCCTGAACATCAATCTGATTATAAATCTAGAACTCATTGCATTTAAAATTAGAATTTGGGGTGCAACACAAAAACGTGTAATTGAACATATTTAATTTATTTATTTTGGTGTTTTGGCAGCAATTCATGACAAATTCCGACACATGTTGGTAGAATTGAAGGGAAAACGCAAGAATGGTATTAAATTTGCATATATCTGGTCCATTCAGAAATAGTTTATGTCGCACGATCAAATTCTTAAATGATTCAAAATTAAAGCACAGAATATACAGTATGGAAACTTAGTGTGAAACTTTTCAACGCACGTTATTCGACTTTTGGCCTTTCTTCGAGAACAAAATGTCTTATTTCAATAGCGTTGCCAAAATCATATTGGCACAAACAGAATCAATTTTCGTATAAAATAAAAACTAAATATCTGCAGCATAAATATATCTATATATATTGAGGGATTTAACTTGAAAAGCAGAGTTCACACGAGTGAGCTATTATCAACGATTTTTACGTTCCGCTTAAATTTTTTTGAACACAAAAAGCTGATTTTGGATGCAAATTTGACAATGCTATTTTTCCATCAAAAAATCTGTCAAGTGTAAAAATTTGTTTATTCGCAGAAGGTAATTTTCTCCACTATTTTTTCGAAAATAGTTGAGTATGGATTTTTAATTGAAGTGTTTTGCATTTCGAGTGTGTTCATGTAAGTAAAAAGTTATGCTTACCGCAATTCATCCAGTAAAGATCTAAAAAATCGTGTTTCCATCGATATTCTGAGCGTATGTGATACTTACCATATTTTTAGTATAAATCCTTAAGATTTATTTATTTGAAATAATTAAAATTCAAGCCAGTGAATTGAACAAAGTGACAAATAACTTTTAGATAGAGAGCAAGGGAGAATCAGCTGATTTCGGTTAGCTTCGGTTAACTGTAGATTTACTATGAAAGTCTCGCAAGTTTTCGTACTGTATATACTATGCTTAAAATGAATAGAAATAGGGAAGATGTGTTTAACTCTCCAGTGCATAGTGGTTTTTCTGGTGTAAACAAAATTCATTTGTTCACCCACAGTCAATTAAAAGAGGTAGATCACCGGCACCAAAGCAAAAAAGGTGGGAAATTAAAGGTAGGAAAGTACTACAAGCAATTACGAGTACTACCAGCATTTATTTATACGTTGGGTCTTGTGTGCATTTAAATGTACCCCGACTTTAGGCGGGCATATGCACTAGAGGGTTAAATTGCCACCCTTCAGCACTATCAAACGTCTATGTTTATATTCTATTCATATACCGTCATCTGCAAAAATCCAAAATAAATAGCATGAACATAGTTGTGGCTGTCGTAGCATAAGCGAAGCATGAAGCATCCTCACTTTCTAATTGCACGTCGACAAATTATATTTTTAACTACTCGTCTAGCAATAAAATTTTGCGATACACCAATGAATGCATCTGGAAGATGTTGTTTTGATTTTATAGCACACAACCGGAAATGGAAAATTCTTACAGTTTTAAAATATCCAAAGAATTTTCAAACTTTGTGGTAAATTTTGTTTTAAATTTTAGTGAAAGAATATTTCATAAACAGTACTTGCATTTAAAAATATTGCTTCTTCCTTTCTCTTTGAAATACATTGAATCATGATAAGAATGTTCCCCAATAGAAGGTGGAAATAAAACCTCTGATAAATCCTTAAAATTATGTTTTTGTGCACTTAGAATAAGACAAAAATGTAGAGATTATTTTCTTTGATTTATACAGGATGTACCGGACATAGATGATAATCCTAAAGCATATATCGAATACTACTATATAAGAAATTGTAGCCAAATTCATCGGCGAATATCTTTAGTTCGAAGACAGGAAATGGCGTGGCGGTGGTATCGCTAAGTAGTCTACCGTAAATATTTATGTCAATATAAAATGGGATAAAAATTGTTCGTACCTGACTATGTAGAAGGAAATCAAGATTTTCGATTTTTAAGAAAGTGTTCTATCAAGTTATAGATGTTTATAACAACATTAAACCTAAATTTATTTTATTATTACGGATAATTCTTTAAGGTTAATGAAATAACCTTCATGAATAATTAGAAAACCATTTTATTGATAAACCTGAGAAAAAGTCGTTAAACTTTTTAATAAATTGTTAGTTTTTAAAACAATACCTGTAAAGAGTTTTTCAATACAATGATGCGATAAGCAGATTTCCGATTTTATTTTGTAATTTGAGATTGTAAACCGCCCGAAACTAGAGAGACACTATAATCTTGAGAGTATGCATCATCATTTAATAGACTTCCTACTGAATAGGACAGTCTTTTAATTCCAATTAGAACAGTCTAAGTGGCTTAAAACAGATTTTTCTCCACATTAGAAAAAGTCTGTAAACAATTTGTCAAAACAACTACGACTTTTTATATTTTTTTGATACCTCATACATGAGTTTTTTTTATTTATATTAATCGATTTCAATTATTTTGGCAATTATTTACAACAATTAATTAAATTTCTAAAGTTTATCGTGCTCGTTTTTCATAGAATGACTATATAAAACTAGATTGTGGCCATCGGAAAACCGTTTTCGAAATAAGAAAATTTCGAACCGTTTTAGTTCGCAAATTTTGTTTTTTTTTATAATTTAATTGATTTAAAAAATGGTTAGCCCTTGATCCAGTAAAATTGCACTTAAAACATTTCAAAAATGTGGCAATGGCCAAAAAATTTGAATAAATTTAAACGGACAATTGAAAATTTCACCGGACTTGAGTTTATCGATGACCACACTCTAGTTTTATGTAGTCACTCTAGTTTTTCAGCGCGGTGTCCATTTTCACACGTCTCATTGCACACATGAATCAAATACAACATGTTGCCGGATTTCAGCCAATCAGAACATTTTGCTGCCACTGCTACTGCTACTGCCGGTCAATCTGTTACGGGCTTTTCACCACAAAAGGTAGGAGATTGATATCTTATAAGGTCTGCAAAAACAACAAAATTATATTATTTTTGCGGATGTAATTTTGTTGTTTTTGCAGACCTTATAAGCCGAGAAATTCCAATAGGATTCAATGCTAAAAGGTCGAGTATAAACCATGAATCAGAAATGGTTCAATGGTTAAACACTAAATAGGAGATTGATATCTTTTAACTATAACCAAGAATACCAATTTTTATTAAATTTCTTCTTAAGTCGAATTAGCAGTTAAGAGACTTAACTATTATCCAGAATCGAGGGTAAGTTTTTAAATGTTCTCTACTCTAGTTGACCGATAGGAACTCTAGTACATTGTACTTACCCCTGCAGATCGTACTGATAATGATCTTCAAATAAAAAAAGTCATATTAGATAGGGGATTTACCAAGAGCTTTGCACGAAATAAACTTTTTGTTAAGTGGAATATCGCTGGGAATTAAAAAGTGGACTTGGCTCAGAAATCGAAAAAGGTATACTTCAGCTTAAAAAAGTTCGTATTTAAAGAAATGTCAAGATTACTTTTAGATAAAATGGGAGACCCAAGAAAAATTTTTGTAGGAAACATACGCTCAATGACTAGTAAGGAAATAACTGAATATTTCAATCAATTCGGGAATGTTTCTTCAACGACAATTCACAAAAGTTTTGGCACAAACTTTAGATATTCTTTTGTCACCTTCAATCATGCAGTCAGCGCCGAAAAAGCATTAAATCAGAAGAACCATTCATTAGAAAAATGTCGTGTAAACGTGAAGCGTGCGAATTTCTGGAACCCGCCAAAGTTTGGCCAATTAACAAGAATTAGTGTAAATAACTTTCAATTTCCTATTCCGAAAAATGCGATTCTAGTGTTGAACGACGATTGCCTTTATAATATCTTCTCATTTTGTACTATAAAGGATCAGATAAATTTATCGCTTGTTTGTTCACGATTTAATAAAATTGCCGAAATGATATTCAAAGCATATAAAACACTAGAGAACATCGATTTGAAGATGTGTACACCAGATAAGACTAAAGGTTTTCTAAACAAACTTGAAAAGAACTTAATCAGTATCAATTGTAATGGTCTGAATTCTGACCATTTAAGCAACTTCAAACCCATTATTGACACTGTGACTGATAAGAAAAAAGTCTTTACTAATTTGACGTCATTGACATTATCTAGTTGTGGCCTAATTGACCGTGATTGTTTACAATTAAAAATATACCATAAGTTACAACATCTCGATTTGTCCGGTAATAAAAGAATTACGGGAAAATTTTTGAACTCGTTTCCCAATTTAAAATCTTTGAATATTTCCTATTGTAAAAACATACAACCAAAATACTTTAAAGCGATATGTAAAGTATCTAAACTGACGGAATTAAATATACGGCTGTGCCTCAAACTTAATGAGGAGTCATTGGAAATTTTATTAGAAACTCAGACTAGTTTGGAAATGTTGAGCCTATCAAATTTTGATGAGACAGAAAATCTAACCGTCATCGCTAGATTACTAAATCTAAAGCATTTAAATATTTACTTAAAGCAAAATAGTAACGACTTTTTACGTGCATTAGTGAAATATAAAAAAACAGACCTCAGGGTTCTCAAATTAAATGCGTCAGCATTGACTCCGAATCAGGAGGAGTATATATTCCAACTAACTGGACTTGAAGAACTTACTATTGACGCAATCTTTGGAAAGAAATTTTTAGTCAAGTTGGCCAATCGAAATCCTAACATTAAAAAATTTATATTACATGGCTTTTCCCTAAAAACTGATGAAATAATTTCATATATTGCTAGTGCCAAGAACTTAGAATCTATAGATCTTTTCGGTTGTCAATATATTTTAAGCTCTAATTTTGCCTTAAATTTACTTGACGCTTTAAAAGTCGCGAAACGTTCAAAGCCAATAAAAGTTTTTGGGGGAAAAATGCCTGACTTTAAAACGTTTGTCAAATTGGAGAACAATCAACATTTGTTACATTATTTTTGATTGTATTATGTTATAAATGTAATTGAATACTTTATTTTCATTAAAAAAATATCAGCCTCAATTTTTTTTTATTTTTTTCAGGAGCAAAGCTTCGGGTGACTGATTTTTTGAGCTTTATCAGACTATCAAACTTTTTTTTTTTTTAAATTTTAAGTCAAAGTACATACAGGGGGTTAGAAAAACGTATAGCGAATTAACGAATATACAAAAAAAAAAGAATTAGCGTATTTATAAATTAATTTATTTTTTGTCTTGTGAATGTATAATCCTTTCAGACCCAAAATTTTTTTTCCGATTGCTACAAAAATTGCTATACTATTATATCTCAATACCAGAATAACAAAAAAAATTTAAAAAAAAATTTTTGGGTCTGAAAGGGATAGAAGCTCTCGACAAAAGGTAACACGATCACTGCTTTTGGGATTTTGAGCGAAATTTTGAGTCTGAGCCGAAATATAAACTTATTACGTCACCTAACACAATCATATACAGTGGGTCTGAAAGGGTTATGCAAAAAAATAAATTAATATATATATGTTAATTAATGTTTTTTCTATGCATTATTTAGGTGAGCTAAAAGATTTATATTTTTAAAACCTGTGGTGGAATTTTATAAGGCGATCGCCTACTTTTTGCCTAGTTGGTATTTTATAAGGCGATTCGCCTGGAAAATGTTATAGCTGCGTACACTTTTGACAGTTCGCTTCGCCTCCTGACGTTTTTTGGCGAAGCGATCGAGTTATAAAATCCCACCACTGGTCTGGAATTATTTTTTTTTGGCGAAAGTAACTTTTTTCCGGATATAAGTTCAATTCACTGGTTTGATTTTCAATTGTTTTAAATTAATAAATCTTCACTATTTTTCCTAAAAATATAATAAGTATCACTTACGCACTCAAAACAATATTAATCATGAATATAATTGTTTCATGTAGAAAAATAGACAACGAATAATAATTTCATGTGTTGAGCCGACGAATACGATTTTTTTTTAGATTTCTACTAGAAAAATCGTGGTAATTTTTTACTAGATTGCATACCCGTCGTTGCCGGGTTAAGTTTTTTCAAATTTTTTATTTTTTTTATGACCTAGTTTGGAGCTAAACTTCAGGCCAATCGGCTCGGTAGTTTCCCCGCGAAAGGGTAACATAAAGGGAAAACTAAGTTTCGAGATTACTTTACCCCCTCCCCTTACCACCCTCACCTCTCGGGCTACTTTTTAATGGATCTATGTTGGGGCTGGACCCCTGACGAACATCTGTGCCGAATTTCAGGCCAATCGGTTCGGTAGTTTCCCCGCGAAAGAGTAACATAGCGCAAAAACTAAGTTTCGAAATTACTTTACCCCCTCCCCTTACTCCCCCCACCCGTCGCGCTACTTTTCCGTATGCCTATGTTGGAACCAGAACTATCACAGACACTCATGCCAAATTTCAAGTCAATCGGTTCAGCCGTTTTTGCGTGAAAGAGGAACAGACAGACAGACAGACACCAACTCATTTTTATATATTAGTATGATATGATGAATTTCATAAGGTAGCATTCATTTTACTGTCGCTGATGCTACCAGGAATCGAATCCAGCCCTAAATTACAACACTCCAATTGTACGGAGAGAATTGAATTTGATCCGTTTGCCAAACACAAAATGTGTATTCTTGATTGCGGTGAACAATAGATTCCAAGCAGTTGTCAAATCAATGACAAAGATTTGTCAAATGGATAAACAAAATTTTCATTTAGCATTTTGCGGAATTTCGCACTTCTTTTTGTGATTTTAATAAAAACATTGTCTTGCAAATGAAAATTGAATGGCCTCTACATAAAAAAATCATATTACAACAGTAGAAAGTATTAAACAAAGCGAGAAAATTCAAGTTTATGCTGCTGGTTAACCAAAGCTGTGAACAATTTTAATACCTAACTCATAAAAGCAGATTTTAAGTAATTAAAATAATTATTTATTAAGTATATTGTGTGGAGACTATATAAATCAAAACAAGCTGCAAGAGATGGTGAAATGAATCTCAACAAAACACTAAATTGAGAAGTGTGACGCGTCCATTTCTTAAAAATCAATTATTGCGAGGTTTTTTTCCATTTATGTTTGTTATTGACGGAATTTATGCACATTAATCAGGTAATTATTATCAATTGACTCAATACATTACAAATAGTTGTTTATAACCATAGAAGTGTTACACATTTTCAGACAAAGCATTTGATTTGAAACAAAATAATGAATGCAGGGTTAGTTGGGGCGCTTGTACAATTTTTTTTTACCAAAGTAGATAGTATTTTGGACTGAATCTCAACTATAGGTCATATTCTCCAAAAAGACATAAAGGACTTTACATTTGGTATTGAAAGGAGTAAATTATTAACAAATACAAGGTGTGGTGGCGTTGTATAAAAAACTGAAACTCCATTTTACTGCATATGGCTGTGAGTCGTTCGTCACGTAGTCAAAATGCATTGCGAGAAATCATACTTTCCACTGATGCAATTTAAAATATTCGGAAAGTAACAGAAATAATGAATCGGGGTGTGTTAGAGACTGCTCTAGCACTGCGACCAGGATTGGTCTGTTGGGATCTCTAAGGTGAACCAAAAGTGCTGACAAACTGAATACAGTGAAAGCTCCCATCAGCGGACAATCACGTGTCCGGTCATAGGAGGTATTCGTTTATCAGGAATCTTTTAATATTAAAATTTGGTTATAGGAAATTTGTCACTTTAAACGATATATCCGCCGATAGGATGTGTCCGCAAAGGGAGCTTTTTCATTGGAAAGTTTTCTCAATTATATTCAGCATTTATGAATTATATTCAGCATTCAATTCAGCATGAATATTCATATGAATATTCAATTCAGCAATTAAATTCAGCAATTCTACATCGTTTCTTGGGCGTGTATTCATAGTCATTTTTAAACATAGGTTTTATTAAACTTTTTTCTATGGTTTTCTGTCATTTTTATTCATATTTAACAAAACCTGAGTTTAAAAACGAGTTAAAAAAGCGTCATTGTCTTTGTACAATTTACAACTGTCAACAAACTCGATGTACATTCTTTAGAAATATTTCGGGAGTTTCCCTTCATGTCCATACTTTCGTCCATTAAATAAATTGGGGATGCGTCTAGCACCCGCGAGGAACGCACTAAAGCAGGCTTGTCCAGCCCAACATCAATAAATGGTTTTTTCATTCCTCTTAAATGAAATGGAAACAATTTATGAATAACATTGCTGAATTTTCCAGGATTTCTCGTTTTTATGGAAATCTTAATGGAAAACATTTCCACCACGATTTTTATTTTAAATTCTCAAAAAATTTCCTTGCCTTACAAACTAAAAGTGGAACGACAATCCTTTCCTGATTGATGAACAAATTGATGAACGAAATTGGCTTTAAACAATCAAATATATTTTTGCAATTTTCCTAGAAAAATCCCGAGCTATATTTTATTTTCTGTGCAGGAATAATCACACATTTTATCTGTATTAATTCCAAAGTAGTGAAAATTTCGATTTAAATTTTTTTTTGAAAATGGGGAAAATAATTAATTGAATAGAAAATAAAGACAATAAAATTCTCGATATCTTTTACTTTTCTCGAGATACATATCGTTAATAGTGCACCCAAGGACTTTAAGGCCGCCATAGGAAATTACAGCAGATTTACTGCTTTACAAACTAATTTTGGTGTCTCTGCATTTCATTATTTATTTTTCCCCTCGCACCATCTATCGGAGAGCACTCAAGTAAATACGGCAACAAAACTACGGCAGATGCGATAGTTTGTATCAGCGGAAAGAGAGTTTTCTAAAAAAAAAGTAGAACACGCTTAGATGCACGATTTTTGTAAAATACAATTTACTTGCATTTATCCGTGATATGGATTTAAACGTGTAAAATTTCATTATTGAATTTGTGAACTTGAAAATAGTTGCGTTTATGCATTTAATGTAATTATCCGTGTTGCATTTAAGCGTGCTCTACTGTATTCTGTGCAATTGAGGAATTCGTTTAACATTTTTCAAATTTTGGCATTATTTTATTTGATAACTTATAAACCTTGTACATCGTAACAATTTATTCTGGGATTATAAACTATTTGTAAAATAATATGCTTCCCTCTGACCTTCTATTCTGTCATTTTCTGAATCATTGAAGAACCCACCTCTTCCCTGTAAACCCTCTTTCCTTTTATCTCCTAAACCCCTGAAGGGATTTTGAGCAGGTTTCTATTGACTGCGTTCAGACGAGGTTAAAACTGGTTGAAGTCAACCAAGTTACTCTGGGTGAAAAAACCTGCTTGCGTTCTCACGTAGTGTTTTTCAACTTTTGCACTGCAGTATATTTACACATGCTATGTCAATGTGTGCATGTAGCAAGAAAAATTTTGTGAACCCCCACCATTGAACTCTATGTGTGTATGTGTTTTCAACCAAGTTCACCCGGCCTAGCCAGCAGGTGAATTCCCTGCATACACCCGATAGTGTCTGGCCCGTAAAATCGAGTGGAAACTTGGTGAAGTCAACCAGTTTCAACCTCGTCTGAACGCAGCCATTAGTAGACCGCAACGGAAGGCCGACGAATATGGAAGGTCATAGTTGCCTTGAAAGGGGGTTGGCCCGCACAGCTTTGAGTCTATTTTAATAATCATCTATTTTAAAATACAGATTGCATGATGGAAACGGACACCTCAGTGGAAATCAGTAACGCTATGTGCCCAATTTCAAAGTTCGATGATGCTTCTGAAATCAAATTGGAAACTGTTGATGCGTCCGAAAAAGAGACAGAAGTGATAATCAATAATCACAGTATGGAATCGGATACAATCATGGAAATCAATGCTCAAATGTTTCCAATTTCAAAGCTCGATGACGAAATTAAATTAGAGACCGTTGATGGGTTCGAAGAAGTTTCAGAACCGATTATCGAAAATCGCAAGTTGGAAACGGACGCATCCTTGGAAATCGGTAACGAGATTAGCTCAATTTCAAAGTTCGATGATGCTTCTGAAATCAAATTGGAAACGTTTGATGCGTCCGGAAAAGAGACAGAAGTGATAATTAAAAATCACAGTATGGACATAGACACAGCCATGGAAATCAATACTGAAATGTGTCCAATTTCAAGTTTCGATAATGCTCCTGAAATTAAGCTAGAGACCGTTGATGCGTACGAAAAAGGTTCAGCACCGATAGTTGAAAATCATAAGATGGAAACTGACATCCCAATGGAAATCGAAAATGAAATGTTCCCGATTTCAAAGCTCGATGAAATTTCTGAAATCAAATTGGAAACCGTTGATACGTCCGAAAAAGATACCGAAGTGTCAGTTAAAAATAGTTCGGACCCAAACTCATACACAGATATTGATTCAAACAATATTATCATAGAATCCTATGACGATGATCGCATATTTGATGCGGAAAAATGGCTTAGTCAACTATTACCTAGGATAGATGAAAATGGTACTGAGATCTTTGACCTACAGCCAGAGGATAAACCAACCGACATATGTGAAATACCTTGCGTTGAATCGACTCTTTTCCGTCGTTGGCAACGCAAAGCTAAAGGCCTTGATGATAAAGACGAAATTAGAAGTAAGGATAATTATAAGCACCAAAATGGAAATTTCGCCGATGCATATACGAATGGTGACGATGAGGATAACGATTTGCTGAATGAAAATAGTATCAAATTCCAAATCTTAGAAGCAGTTCGACGAAGGCCGGCATTGTACGATCGGAATAGCAAAGAATATTGGCAGCATAGAAATTCTCGAGCGGATATATGGAAGCAGATCGCTGTTGAACTTAACTTATCGGGTAAGAATTGATATTTAAATGTATTTTGAAATGTAAAAACTCAATAAAACATTTTTTCAGAGACGAAAGTCAATGATTTGTGGCGTCTGCTTAGACAAAATTACGCTAGTTGTTTGCAAAATGGAAAAATTAATTCAATTTTGGTTAAGAAAATGGAATTCCTACGACCATATACCAAGACGGATCAAATTCAAAGTTTTGGTGATATTGCTGATATGGAAAATTCGATTAGAACTCAAGTGACTCGGGCAGTTAAAAAGTATCCGGAAATCTACGACACAGGGGATCAATTTTATCATTTGCGAGCAATGGCATGGTCCAAAGTAGCCGAAGATACCAAAATACCAGGTTTTATTAATTTCACATTTTATTCTTGATTTGGTTTTTCACATAAATTTTTCCTTTCAGAGGAAACATGCCGAAAAGTGTGGAGAAATATTAGAAAATTTTACTGTTCTCGTGTTAATCGTGCAAAGCTTAAATCTGGCTTCGTTCCAAAAGACTTTGACAAGGAGATAGAATTTTTATTGCCGTTTATTACAACAAATACGAATACAAATCGACTTGATTTTAAGCGAAACTTACTAGAAGTTTTAAAAAATTTTCCACATATTTACGATTCGACGAATAAAAGTTATCGGCGGCCGGATTCGTGGAAACAAATTGCTCTGGATATGAATGCAACAGGTAAACAATTTGAATACGGTAGATCCTCGTTTTGCGTGGTGACTACGTTCTGAAGAAACATCGAACCCGCGCAGATCAAACTTTTTAACAATTATTACCCAAATTCGCGTGGCTGTGAAATTTTTATCTCGCCGATTGAAATCCCTATTCGTAGGGGGTTTAATTTTTTACTTTTTATAAAAGACATTTAATTATACGACCCCCAATGCTTTGTTCCCAGTTTTGATATACTAAACCAAGAATTTAAGCTTAATTTCTTGGAAAAGTTGTATTTTTTCGTTAAATTTTTAAATCATAGAATTTTTAATTTATTCCATATTTGGCCATGCGCATTGTCTTCACGACAAAAAATATTTAAAAAAAATACTAGATCTTGTTATACGACATTTCGATATACGACAAAAAATGACGCAATTTGGCGTCCTCTAAAGCATTGTAAATCGAGGGCCGCTTGTGTCTCGGTAATTTGTGTTTGCCTGTCTAAATGTTTGTTTCGGCATAACGCAAAAGGGGCCCAACAGATTTTGATGAAATTTCAATGCACACGATTGTGATGAAAATATGCAACACAGGTTTTTTAACCTTCCTTCTCTCCGTCGGTACCCCTCCTCTGATTATTTTTGAACCGTTCAATCGTGTAAGACGCGGTTTTTTGTGTTGGATAAAACATGTATCTGATATTTTAACACGTTGACGGACAGTTGCGGCTATAGCCGTCAAGTTCAAGTTCACTATGTGACATGACGGCAATAGCCGTCCAATACGAAACGGTCGTTTTTAGACACTGCGGCTGTAGCAGCACAAATGTGCATTTACCAGCGTACAAGTAGAAGCCTAGTGTCAATTTTCGAATTTCACTTGTTTCTACTGTCGAATTTCACTTGTTCGAATTTCACTTGTTTCTACTGTCCGTCAACGTGTTAAAAAATGTCTTCTCTTTGCTTATCAACCCCTTCCCTGACATTTCCGAGACAGCTCAAGGGATTTTGATTGGGCTTTCAATATTAGATAGGTCATTCCTAAAAAAACGCTTCTCCACTAAAATTTCTCCACTCCTTTCCCCTGTAATCACTCCCCTGCTATATGCTGAGCCACTGAAGCGATTTCCATTACGGTTTTACAAACAGATAGGAAATTTTATCTGGAATCCGACAAAAATGGGAAAGCCGCTGGCGACAAGCACCGAAACAGTGAAGAAATGTTTTTTTTTTTTTGAAAAATTTGCAATAGAGTTTTTTGAGGTTGTTGATCGTGAATCTAATGTCACCATTTTGAAAAATATCGTTATTTTCGGTTTTCTTAAAACGTATACTAAATGTTTTAACCCCACGGTTTCTAATAACGCAGTAGCGGTAAAAATCTAATCGCGCAACTCGGATTTTTTAATGTATTTTTGAATTTTTTTTGTTGATTTTATGCAACGATACAAAAAATTTAAATATTTTTTCTTGTAGAGGAAGTTTGTCGTAAAGCATGGCGAAACATAAAATCCGTATACCTCAAGGCAATAAACCAAAGGATGCAGGGGAATCAAAATGGTGAAATCGAGCTCGAGGAAGAGATGAAATACTTTCATAATTATATACTTGGAAGTTCAAATAAACGAAAATTGGACATTGAAAGTGAGTATCCAGCGAAAGTCCGTCTAATCGAAGTTATAAAGAAATATCCAGAGATATACGATAAAAATTGTCAAGTAAATGGCAAACGGCTAATTTGTAAGGACAATATTTGGGAAATTATAGCCAACGAAGCAGATCTACCTGGTAATACAAAATTTTGTGATTTATTTTGTGTGCAGAAATTTTATTTCTATTCAACTTTAGCCTCCGATTGTCGAACATCGTGGGTATATCTAAAGGATAAATTCGCACGAAATGTAAAACGAAGAAATCTTGGTGAAATATTTCCAAAGTGGAAATTCGAAGATGATATGCAATTCTTTTTGCCATTTTTGGAAATCAAAATCGACGAGATTGACAATACGAGGCAAGTGATAAGAGAGAAACCAAGTGATATTTTTAGGAAAAGTCTTATAAAAATAATGCGAGATGAATATCCTCGATTGTACGATGTTAAGCATCCCGAATTCTCAAGGAAATTAAAAAACAGAGAGCAAGATTGGATAGCGATATCGAAACGGCTAAATGAAACTCGTAATTGTTATTTAAAATAATACCACTTATAGATAATTTTATTAATAATTTTTACTTAGCGGATAAATGCCGAAGGATTTGGAATGAATTGAAAGCGACCTACGTCTCCATAGTCCAGGGTCGAACCAAAACCATTGAAAAGTGGAAGTTTTACGATGATTTGGATTTTCTAAGTCAGCATATCGTATTAATCAAATCGAATGGTCAAACTGATCAAGATGGTAAATTAGTTATACGGGAGCCAGAGGAAGACGTGTTTCGAAGAGCTTTGATTAAAGTTGTTGAACAATATCCTCAACTTTATGATCGCCAACATCCAGATTATACCACGAAAATCGATTGTAGAATGAGTTCTTGGTTTGAAATTGGAGAAATTCTTGCACAACCACGTAGGATATTATTTTTTTCGAAATTATTTTGTTCAAAATTGTTTTCTTGGAATTTTTTTTCCATAATGTTTTTATTTTTAATAGCCGATCGATGTCGGAAAGCGTGGAATATTTTGAGAAACACATTCAGTGGAGTCCTACGGCAAAGGCGTGTTGGTGAACATAGCAATTGGAAATTCCAGAATGAAATAGAATTTATGGAGCCGTTCTGCGCAGAAAACACTTATTGTGAAATAGAATCGGACGTTTTTAGGAGAAAATTGTTACACACTGTTAAAAAATATCCCTTCATCTATGACTATTTTTACAAGGGTGCTGATAGAATACATTCGGTCGCCAATGATTGGAACGATGTCACTAAGGAACTTCAAAAGCCATGTAATTTTTTTTTGTTTTCCTATGGGCTGTCTATAAAGTACGTCACGCTAGTTATTCGTTTTTCGGAGCACTTCCTTTTTTTCATTTTTTCACGATTTTTTGTTTAAAGTTTAATATCGCCGTCACATTACCCTCTAAAAGTGTGGCGAATTTTATGGACAGCTTCTTAATTTGTTTTTTTTTTTTTTTAAATTCACAATTTTTTTTAAACGAATTATGCTACATTTACACGAATGACAAATTTGTCATTTTTTTCTTGTCATTATGTTAATTCCCGTGTAAATGGCATAATTTTTGTAATTTTTTCTGTCAGAAAATGTCAATCTCTCATAAAAGAATGAACTTGTCCATTCTTTTATGCCAGATTGTCATTCGTGCAAACGCAATATTAGTTATGACAACTTTAGTATTCAACTTTTGTCATAACTAATATTGCGTTTGTACGAATGACAATCTGGCATAAAAGAATGGACAAGTTTATTCTTTTATGAGAGATTTACATTTTCTGACAGAAAAAATTACAAAAATTATGCCATTTACACGGGAATTAACATAATGACAAGAAAAAAATGACAAATTTGTCATTCGTGTAAATGTAGCATTAAATTTTATAAAGTCAAATACTTTCACTATAACCAAACAAAACCTTCAAGAATTTGAATTGAAAGCCCTGTAAAGCGCGGTCCACACGCTCCGTCTTTTTGCTCCGTCTTAGTTTGCGCAGTTTTCCTTCTTAAAAAACTGCGTAAATTTTGCGTCCAGACGGTTCCGTCTTTTATATATTTTACACAGTTTTGTTTGAAATTTCATAGCGTCAGCATATCGTATTTAGAACTTTCTTTTATGATGAATATGATGAATATTGAATAGATTAAGCTAGCAAGACGTATTATTTTTCAGGTTAGCTGTTTGTATGATTTGTAAAAAAAAAATGTTGACAAACTAAATGGTACAAACAGTGGTTATTAAAAAAAGCATTTATTGGCCGCGTTCAGACGTGGTGGAAACTGGTTGACTTCACCAACTTTCCACTCGATTTTACTGGCCAGACGCTATCGGGTGTATGCGGGGAATTCAACTGCTGGCTAGGTCGGGTGAACTTGGTTGAAAACACATACACAGATAGAGTTCAATGGTGGGGGTTCACAAAATTTTTCTTGCTACACGCACACATTGACACAGCATGTGTAAATACACTGCAGCGCAAAAGTTGAAAAACACTACGTGAGAACGCAAGCAGAGTTTTTCACCCAGAGTAACTCGGTTGATTTCACCTACGTGAGAACGCGGCCATTCTCATGTGAACTTGCTTCAAGAACTGCTCCATGAAGAGAATGATTCTAAATATAACAACTTCTTAGTGAATTTATTTTCTTGACAACCGTTTCGTGATTAGTACTTTTATCAATTTCCTTGAGTTTATTTATTAGCACTCCGTCACTATATTCCTTGCTTTTAACTTTCCACAAGCAAGGAAACTATATAAATTTATAAAGTCCTCTAAAAACTATTTTGAACAATGCCGCAAATCACTCATTTTCATGTAAAATGATTGACGATTGCAGAAAACTGTGTAAAAAGATTGAGTTTTCGTCCAGACGCTACGACACGCCTGCGCAGACTCGGTTTGCGCGGGTAAAACGGAGCAAAAAACTGTGCGTTTGGTGGCCGCTTAAGATTGGTTCTCTAAAAAGGTTAAATTTTCGATCGTTAAAAGAAAACTAAACAAGTTTAAAAATTTTGGCAGGACCCCCAAGGTTTTTTTTCGCTTGGTTCCCCAAATATAATGTCACATCGTTGATGCAAAACCGGTTCGGTTTCGGTTTTAAAAACCGGTATTATCCACTTCGAAAAACGGTTTCAGACGTTGTCGAAAAATGGTATATTTTAGATTAGTGTAAATATGCTTATTACAAAAAAAATGTTCCAAATATCCTTTTTTTTTTGTTTTTTCAATTTATAAAATGTTTTCTAATGTTTTCTATTTATTTTCCCACAAAATAAAGTTATTCTTGTGAGCACTTTTTTCTCATAAAAATGGTATCAAAACCGGAGAAAACAAGCCGAGACACAAGTTCTCTTTTATCTAAATTTACAAATCGAATTTCCCATTATTAACCGTTGTATTGCTAACCATATATATTTTAACATTCGCATTCGCTCTCGCAAATTTTATTGCAAAAATTTTAGCGAATTTTATCATACAAAAGAAATTTGCAACGGCAGTCACAGACAGATTCGAGTCGGTCTGGCAGCTCCACAGAAATATGATACTGTCTCAAGGGAGCCATAAAAATCTCCAAATAGCCAAAGAGCGAGACGACATTTTTAGATATCTGTTTTGATTTCCGGACGGATAGGCAGAAATCAAAATCTGTTGTCGAACTAAAGACCCTGGAGTAATTCAGTTTTGTGTCCGACGATTAGTTCGATAAGTTACAAATGGCATACTAATTCTAATATCCTATATGATTCTCATGTAGAGTATAAACATAAATTGGCCAGCTTTAATTTTTGTTAAAATATTCAAAAAAGTCGCATACGCAAGAAAAAAATATTTCACCGATCTTAAAAAAAACCTTTTATGAACAGGCCAGGCGCAAAGATTATTAATATAAATGTAACTCCAACGAAGTGATGTCACTTATCAGCATTTTTTTTTTCTATCGACAGTGAAAGAATGCCGTCGTGTTTGGCGCTACCTAAAAATCCAATTTCGAGCGACGCTTGACCGGGGATCAAACGAAACATCGAAATACAAATATGAGGCTGATATGGACTTTATGCGACCATTCCTTATACCCGATTCGGAAGTAATTCAAGTCTATCAAATGGCATACAAACTAATTGCAACTGTTAAAAAATACCCGATGGTGTATGATGCGAGTGATAAATATTACAATAAACGGCAATATGTATCTAAAGTGATTTGGCCAAAAATCGCAAATGAAGTTGAACATTCAGGTAACATTTTTTATATACCAGCTGAGTGAAGAAATTCACGATATTGTTTTAATGCGATTATATTTTAGTGGAGAAGTGCCGTCATACTTGGCAGAGACTGAAAACCGTCTACAATGAGCTGATTATTGAGAAGAAATGGGGCAATAATGAAGGATGGAAATTTTACAAGGAAATGGAATTCATGGAGAAGCACATAGCAGCGGAAAAAGTTGAACTATTGTACGATGATGATGACAACGAAGAAGATCACGATAGTGAAACGTTTACCAAATTACTAATTGAAACTCTGAAAAAATATCCAATGATCTATGACTACACACACAAGGATTACGGTAAACGACATTACATTTCTACTGTTGTTTGGAAGGCAATCGCAAACGAAGTCAATCAATCTGGTAATATTTTTGTTATTGCATGAAGATTTTTCTTTATTGATTTGAATTTATTTTTAGTGGACAAATGTAAGGCCATTTGGTTTCGATTGAAACATCGGCTACGGCAAGTATTAGCAAGGGAAGAACGTAAACCACTTAAAGTTTGGAAATACTATGAGGAAATGGAGTCTATTATGCAATTCTTTATTGAAGATTCAAAGCAAAATCAACAAGTTTCAGTTACGATTGAAGATGAACCTGCGATGCTTAGACTTATAAAATCAGTGAAACGACATCCAGTGCTGTACGACACTAGTAGATCGGAGTACAATCGAAATGAATACAGAGATACAGTGACATGGGAAAGAGTTGCCAATGAGGTTCAAATTCCTGGTAAGTAACAAATCTTCATAATGTCCTAGTGGCCGGTTGACAGAAGCTGGTAATTAAGAGAAAAGTCTAGTTTGATGTTAGTTCAAAGAGCAGCTGACATTATACTTATATCCTTGTTGACACCGACTACTGTCAACTAATGTCAACAAGGCGTAGCGTCAAGGATGGTATTTTCATGTTATTTTATTATCTTTTAATAGTGCGTGACTGTCGTCTTCTCTGGCGGAATCTCGAACAAATTTACAAAAGCATATTATTTAGTCAGCAACCTCAACAATTAAAACAATGGAAATATAGTGGTGCGATGGAGTTTATAAGATCAAGTGTCCTATTGCATTCGAGATTAGTCGATTTAATTGAGAATAAATATCCTTTGATTGTTAATTTAACTGATGCGGAACTAAACACAATGGATGAAGCCATATGGGGTGAAATTTCGAAACAAGTCGATTCTACAGGTAAGTTTGAACTTTCAAATTCGTTTTTTTTTCTCAAAAATATAGCGCAATAATATGAAAATCTTTTTATTAAAACATTTTTAGCGGAGAATTGCTTTCGAATTTGGTATTCTCACAAGAATAGCCAAAGCCATATATCGAAGCCCTTAAAAGTGAATTGGGTTAAAACGAAATTCAAACCGGACAAACCAAAAAAGCCGGATAAACCCCAACAAGCAGTAGAACATCCAACATTACCGCAAATTCAACAAAGTGAAATCGCAACAAGTGGTACGACAGCTTTACCATCACTAACGGTATCGCAACCGTTACAGGAATTGACACCCTTGCCATCTTTGTCAATGCCTGCCCCTCTATCCTCATCACAGTTAACAGTATCGCCACAAAAGAAAATCAAACTTGAATATGAACCACGGCAAACAAATGATGTCGATGGGAAAGCGGCAATGTCAATTAAATATGAGAAAATGGCACAAAGATTAAATAAACTTCCTAAGTCAAATCGATTACAAGCGCAATCACAAATATTTAAATTAATTAAAGATAAAAGAAAAGCAGATCTCCAAAATTTATCATAATTTTATTTATATAAAAATATTAAACGTGATTTTGCTGTATTAATGAAATCTTTACTATACAATAGGCAATAAATTTAAATTCGGAGTCATTTTTATGAGTTTTTACTATCTTACATGTAGTTATGGAAAACAATTTAGTTTTCAAAATTATTGGTAGGCTATTCTACAGAGTTTTGCAAATGATTGTAAAGATATTTCCTTTACGAAAGGAAAACTTTATACCGTGTTAAACTGACGACATGAGAAGAAAAATTGGCCATCGACACAAATATCTGATGTCAACAGCACATGACTTTCTTACACAAAATCTACATTTGTGCACAATTTACACTATAAACCGACCAATAAAATATTAGTTTATAAAGGGTGGTTAAATTTTAAGGGCCGATGTTGAATGTGAACCACACCTAAACGTCAAGTTTTTTTCTGCATTTCATTTGACATTTCTCAATTTCAGACTAACTCAATTTGAACCATGGAAAGATACACAATCGATCAACGCGTTAAAGTTATTCAGGCTTATTATGAAAATGGGCGTTCAAATCAAAATGCATATCGTATATATGAGGTTCTATGCCGTTAATGTGCCGAATTATCTCATCCTTTAGCTCTTGAATTGTTGCTGGCTTATCGACGTACACCTTTTCTTTCAAATAACCCCAAAGAAAGAAGTCCAACGGTGTCAAATCACATGATCTTGGCGGCCAATTGACATCGCCACCACGTGAGATAACACGGCCATTAAATTTGTCGCGCAAAAGAGCGATTGTTTCGGTAGCTGTATGGCAAGTGGCACCGTCCTGTTGAAACCACATATCGTCCACATCCATATCTTCCAATTCGGGCCATAACAAGTTCGTTATCATCTCACGATAGCGAACACCATTCACAGTAACTGCCTGACCGGCCTCATTTTGGAAAAAATACGGCCCGATGATGGCGCCAGCCCATAAACTCTTTGTGGGTGCATTGGTTTTTCGACAATCACTCTTGGATTATCATTCGCCCAAATGCGGCTGTTCTGCTTATTGACGAATCCACTGAGGTGAAAATGTGCCTCATCACTGAAGATGATTTTCTTCGAAAATTGATCGCCCATTTTTATAATAAGCCTGAATAACTTTAACGCGTTGCTCGATTGTGTATCTTTCCATGGTTCAAATTGAGTTAGTCTGAAATTGAGAAATGTCAAATGAAATGCAGAAAAAAACTTGACGTTTAGGTGTGGTTCACATTCAACATCGGCCCTTAAAATTTAACCACCCTTTATAAAGATATGAATTTTTATTTTACAAAATCTGAAATATCTCGATAACGGTAAAAGATATCCATTTACCGTAAAAGGCGAAAATGTAGAGAATTTTAGTATCATTAATTTTTCTTTTAACTACTTTTTTCGAAAAACCATTAGTTTGCAAGCAAATCCCAAAAACCTTTTTTTTTACCTTTTAATGAAAATATCTCACTAACGGTAAAATATAGAGGATACCAGTAAAAGGCAAAATTGTGACAAACAATATTCTCTTCAAATAATCTCCTATATTGAACTACAAGAATCCGTTTTTTTCGAGGACATCGCCGGAAACTGCTTTTTTTTGGAAATACTGGTATATCTAGGTAATGGTTTGAAATATTGAATTCTAGTGAAACACAAAATTGTACGAAATTTTATTGTCTTCAACTTTTGTCATACATAAAATTACTGAAAATCGCGTAATTTCGGAGTAAACGGCGAGAAACGGAATTTTTAAAAACTCTTCATTTGGTTACTTCCGGTTAACGGATTTCCTCCGAAAGGTGATAAAATCCTCCCATCATGTTCCACGATCAAATATGCTCGTAAAATGGCTCTAGCTCCAGTAGTTTTTGAGAAATCCTGTACACATACTGACGGGGTAACAGAAAGACAGAAAGACTATCTTTATAAATATATATGGGCGATACGTCCCAAAGTAGAACTGGACCTCTCCCATTGAGGTTTCATAACAATTTTCTTTCATACTTCGAGGGATTGCGAACCAAGGACGAATTGCAGCATTTGTAAGGTTTTTACTTTGCAACTCATCAAGAGCAAAGGGCATGATAGTTTTGACCGATGATGTCATAAATATCAAGCGGCAATTATCACTACTCATTTGGTAAAGCCAGTTAAGTAAGCTTGAATGACAGCGTGCCACAGTCGGGAATCGAACCACCGACCTTCGGGATTTTGCTCATCAACGAACTTAATCTTCATTTTTTGAAGTGACATGAGACCATCTGTGTAGTATATCTTTTGGTAGTATTTATTTACGACTTCAATTCAATGACATTCTCGAAATATTTGGTGGGATCTATTTGAATTGGGTATTCTGCGTTTAATTTTTTACGGTCCAAAATGTGATCAGGATATCCCATTTTCAGTGACATTTTTCTGACTTTACGCTTTGCCAAATCTCGTGTCGTATCATCAAGCCAGTCAATGCCGTCTAATAATCTACAGAATTCATCCTGAAGGCTATTTGTTTACATGATGACGTCACTTTTACTGGTCTCATCAAAATAACGCTTCACAAATAGAGCACCAGTTGCAAATCATATTCGACTGTTCACATCATCTGCACAGACTCGCCATTGTGGAGGTGATTCTTCCTGTCCAGAAATCGATTTCATGTAATTCTGTTCCGCTTCGGCAAAGCGCTGATCCAGGTATTCCACATACTTTGAAACGAATCGCCATAATAGATAATTTGTTACTATTTTCGGATCCCTTCTCTCAATCAATTCACAGAGATTTCGTATATAATTCAAGCACAACATTACAACTTCGAAGCTTGGCTCAATTTCCTTATCATACAGAATAGATAAGAATTTTTTTATGTCAAAGTTGGGAACCTCTTCTTGAATTCTTTCGACGGTTAAACGCTTATAACGTGGCATGAAGTCTTCATCTGGATTTGTGATCATCGCCAAATTCGTTTCAAATTCCATGATTTCGTCAACAGGTTTGATTTAGTCCCAGCATCGTCAAAACCATTGAGGCATATTTTTTGTAGGCATTCATCTGATGTGTGTCATTTCGATTCGTATAGTCGCTTTTACTAGGAAGTAACAGACTTGTCTCATCGAAATAAAATGCAAACACATCCGATTACATCAAATCCCCCATTACTGCCGTTTCGAAAAAGATATTACTTCCCAATAGATTTAATTTCGCCGTAAGATTCATCCAATCGTAATTTTCAGCGGTCCAATTGGAGTCCAAAACGGGCCAACCGCCATATGATTGCAAAGCTTCTAGAAGTGGAGTAATTCCACGATTTTGTCTTATATCGACGTTTTTACAAGATTTATAAAAATTCACAGCCTTCTTCGTGGCATCTTCATCTGTTAAGTCGTCGTTACTGCTATTTGTTAAAACGTAGTCAAGTGCCAATACGGTGTGATTGGCCAATATTGAAAAAATGTTGAATTCTGATTTATCTTTCGGTATTTGATTCAAATTTTCCCAATTTTTGCACGCATAATCATAGAAATCGTCACAAGGATCAATTGTCTCGTCCATATAAAGTTTCATTAGCTTGGCGTGATTTTCCTGAATAAAATCTTCTGTATGTTCTGGATTCCAGTAAAAATCAAGCCAATTTGAAATTTCTTCTTGTACTGGATTTGCATTCCCACTCACTTCTATTTTTACAGTGGTTTTTTGTTCATTACTTTCTTCACGACTAACTTCTTTTTTCACAAATTGTCGATTTTTTACATTTTCCTCAATTGGAGTTGCTAAACTAACTGCTATTACACATAAAATTAACATAAAAATAAAATATTTCGACAAATTATAAATGTTCAATCAAACGGAATTACCACAAGTCTATCTAATTCCCATAAGTTGCGTACACCGACTAAATTGTATTGAAGACATTTGAAAATTTTGGTGCTAAATGTGATAATTTCATCAATTTTATGAATAGTGCCATGAACTTGTCCTCTTTCTTATCTGTAAATATTAGATTTGAATTTAATTTAAAATTTAACTTGATAACATTTACTCGTAAACTCCAACCACTTTATATGAGATGAGCAAATTTAAGAATGAAAGCGAGATCTTCTTAGTAAGGATTTTTTTAAACAATTTAGATTAACTTAGAAGACTCACTGACCTTATAATAAATATTTTAGAATCGCACGAGTATTCTCTTATCATGTTAGTAAATAATTTATTTTTTACTCATTACTACAATAACTAGACATTTAACTTTAAAAAAATCTGTTAAGGCTAGATTTGAATGCGGTTATTGCCTTTAAATCGGTAATTTAGGGGTATAATAAAATTTAGAAGCGCTCATCCTTTGGCTCTTTCAGCTCACAAACACATTCACATTAATATTGTACCGTGAATAACTTATAACTATTATGTTATTCACGGTACAATGCAACAGACAGTTTTCTTGGTACTCCAGAAATAAAAGTCAATGTAATTCCTGTGCAACGTCCAATGATTCGTTGGTGCAAAAATTTTTAATCCTTGCTTACACTCTTCCCGATAGTAGGCGAATCACAGGTTTTTTGTAAATTGAATTACATCCCTTTTCTATATAAATAACCGCAATTAAATTTCGGTTTACGAGATATATTTTATATTTTGCATATTTTATATTGCAATCCAAAATTTTAAGGTGGATAATTAATTTACAAAAATGTGTGGCAATCGAGATGATGGAGCTATCATTTAAGGTTTTAGATAAAATATTTTAAAACGTTTCTTTTAAGAGATCTCAATCTGTTTTCTTCATGAAGTAGGAAGAGGGAAGGGTCTGCGGTAGTATGCCGGCGGATTAGCTCGCAAGCAAAAATTCGAGGAAAATCGTAACCGTGAAAATGAGCGTAGTTTGGAGAAGTATTTTTTCTGATACATTCTGATACACAAAACAATTTTTTTAAATATTTTATTACTATACATATTTACAAAATACATTTATTTAAAAAAAACTACACAAATAGTTACACAACATTTGAAAATTACATTTATAACAAAATATAAAAACAGGAAATACTTCACGGCAGGACAGAAAACTGTTGTTTTCGTATTAAAAGCAACCTGAAAAGCAGAAAAGAAGAATTTTATTAAGTTTCCAATAGCATTCTAGTTTTTTTTTTGGTATTTGAAATCAATTTTATATATTTTGATGTTTATAGAGGGATGATTTACAACGATTTAAAAATTTTCCATATACAACGCTCAGTGTTTATTTCCGACCTCGATATACGACGGTGAAAATTCAACATACAGTAGGACTGCGAAAAGTGTAACCTAAAAAAATTATGGCTGTTTCCCTTTTCGAGAAATTCGAGTTTTAATTTCCGGAGTTTTAACCCTGCTGAACTCACATATTAGTACCCGACCGAAATTTCGGTTTCGGCCAAAAATTACACTTTCGGCCAAATTTTGACCGAAACCGAAATTATTTTGTCATCAACTTTTATAAGTACTTCAGTATAAAAAGGCTTTTTAAAGTCATGCAATGGCTTTGATGTAGATGGCTGTGACCAGATTTCAGAAGAAAAAAAGGGGGATAGCATTACATGAGTGTAACATTACATACCAGGCCTTAAATATTGTTACTATTACTAGTAAATATTACACAGGGACTACATTAGGTTTTATTTCTGGTATACTAGCTGGTTCACCAAAAATAATAGCCTACTAGTTTTTTTTTGCGTGGGCCAATTCTGGTATGACATTTCAGTATGATTTTGAATTTTGACATGCCGTTAAACCGCGAACAGAAAATAAAAATTGCCAAAATATTGGCTTTAAATCGTCTAGAAAAGAACGAATCGACTCTCTGCCCTCTCAAATCTACTCTCTTGTAATATTTAGAATGTAGATTCCATTGAAAATTCATTTTATCATAATATAATGATAAGCAGCCATATATAATTTCTCGAAAATTTAGTTTCCGCCATTTTAATTTTGTTGCCTGCCAAAATCTGGTATACCAGCGCTGTCTACAAAAATGGTATACCAGCACTGTCTTACCAGAAAAACTGGTAAACCAGATTGGTCCACACAGGCTTTTTAGCGAGCAATTTTGCTGGTATACCAGAAATAAAAGCTAATGTAGTCCCTGTGTTAGACTCCATACAAAAAATTGCTAAAAAGCGTGGCGAAATAGGGATTGATTTTTAAAATACAATACCGTAAGATTGTTTGTGAAAATTTTATTCAAACCCAGGGGTAGACCATTATAAGGAAAAAAAACAATAAGTCTTGAACGAATTGAGCTAAAGATTCAAAGTATACGGACAATTTCTCCCACTCGCCCCCATACAAATAAAATGTGTATGACAAAATTCCTAATATCGGTTTCTACCAGCAAGCCTCTACGATAGAACCCTATGGAACGCGCTTTTGAAACAATTAAACTAGAGTAAGGGTACATCCATGGTGAATCAGCTTCTCGCTTTCTCACGCACCAGCTTTCCGGCAAGATTTACGCCGGTACTTATAACCAGCTTCATTCTAGCAGGTGATGGTCATAGTGAATCTCGCGCCTGTGCCGCAGATGCGATGGCACTTTCACCGCGTCTTGATTAACAATTTTTCATCCCAAGAAATATCTCACCGCAATGAGATTTTTTTGACAGCTGGGCCGAAAATCTCTTGAAATTTTAGTACTCAAAATGGCGATAAAAAGAAAACACCTAGTCGCCGCTTTCGCAATTAATGCAAAACGTGAAATTGAAAAGGCTGAAACAGAAGAACAGACGAAAAGAAACACCTCTTAATGTTATATATTCTCTTCCAAAGCTTTTTGTATCGTATTGTTTGTAAAAATTAGTTATTTTCACAACTGCTTGTCGGGAGAATTTAGATTCCGCCATCTTGAATCAGGAAATTCCAAGAAATTTTGCAATTGCAAGATTTCAAGAAATTTATCTCTGGGATTTTTTCTCGCCGTCAACTCGAGCTCTGATTGGTCAATCAAAAATCTCTGCGATGAAAAATCCCAAATCAAGACGCGGTGTTTCACTTCAACAACTGTCAAAACAGGCTTTTAGCTGGTTACCGTCGTTAACAAGCATTAAAAATTGATTCTGGTAAAAGCTGGTAAACGCCGGCTGATTCTTATGAAAGCAAGAAGCTGGTTCATTATGGACGCGACAATTCATACTCGGGTTAATTTTTTTTCAGCGTAAACCGGCGTATTTGAATGTGGTCAAACAAAATTTACAAACTTTATGAATTAATGAAGTTTAAATTACTTAAAATTGTTAACTGAATATGTATATATTCTACGTTTTTTACTACACAGCTATATTTAGGATTAGTATATTTTATTTGTATCCCAATATAACTCGTCTTCTCCCAAGGTGGTCCAGGAAAGCTAAAAGGTTGGACACCCCTGGTTACTGATTTAAGTTTAAAAATTTATAACTTACATTAGTTTAAAAGTTTCTTATCTGTAAATCCGTCTATCCAAATGAAATGAGTCGAAAAATTTAAATATTTAGAATTACGGAATTAAAAACTTTAAAAGGAAACTAATTTAAATCCTAATCCATGATTCACTATTCATGTAAACCTGTAGGTGCAGTGACACAGGAAGGGTTGCTCATAATCTTCGAAATTCAAGGAGATAAAAATCTATCTGTGGCGCGATTAGAAGAAAAATTAGAAGAAACTATTTTAGTGACATGATCTAAATAAAAACCACAATCTAATTTGACGCAATAAGTGAATGATGTGTATATGATTGCGCTGCTAAACATTTGGACAATGTGTCAATTATGAAAGAATGTGGTGATTAAGGGTTCGTTAAACTGATGATGCCTATTGCAACATATGCCACGCAATAATTCTCCACTTCACTGGAATATACAACGAACTCAAATGTATGCACAGGTATAGTCAATTCTATTATGCAGGCAAGCACTTTTATTATGTTAAATTGTCATTAATAAAAATAGAATGAAGCAAATTGGTTTACCTAGCATTAAATATCTAGACGAATCTCTATACTTCTATCACCAGACGCTGCATTTCTGAGCAGGATTCATGGGTGAACCTAGTGGACAGCGGAATTCTCTTGCGAACTCCACGGAATTCGAAAGAGTTCCAATCACACGGAATTTACCAGGACTGTGAACGGCCGTTTTGAGTTTATTCCGTGTAGCTTCCGGTCGCATAGCGCCACACCACACTTGTGCGAAATTCAAAAAGAACAACTGAGTTCCAGTCATATTTAGACCAGGTAAGGATTCGTTTACTTCGTTCCCCTCCATTGTGGACCGTTCCAGCCAATTCTTGTAGGCGTAGAATGCTTGCCTAATTCCGCCATTGTCGGCTATATTTTCACCTTGCGTACTCTCCCCGTCGACGGCGATCCCCACTTCCGAAACGGTGTAGTTACCATATTGAGAAATTAGGCATCTTGCGCGCTCATGAAATCCATTAATAGCATGATCACTCCACCACTTGTGTATATTTCCATCACGGTCGAAAAGTCGACCTTTGTCATCAAATCCATGGGTTAGTTCATGACCAATCACCACCCCAATCCCGCCGTAATTTAGCGCCCGTGGAAAATGTCGATGATAGAATGGTGGCTGGAGTATCCCAGCCGGGAACATAATTTGGTTCTTATTTCGACTATAGTAAGCGTTCACAATTGCTGGTGCTGTTTGCCAAATGGTCTTATTAACCGGCTCGTTTAGTTTCTGCTGTTCGGTTTTCGTCACGTGTCGCAATATGTTAATAGTGTTTTCAAAATATCTCTCAGGGTCAATATGTAGACCCTCGTATTTCTTATTTAGCTCCTCACGCGATAATATAAAGTCCGGATAGCCAATTTTCAATGACATTGAATTTACTTTTAGCTCGGACAAATGTTTTGTTGGCATATCAAGCCAATCGGTATTGTTGAGAATCTCCCGAAACGCTTGTTGAAGTTCATGGGTCATTCGGAGGGTGTCGCGTTTGCTGTTCTCGTCGAAATATTTTCGTACAAACATCGCTCCCAAAGCCATTCCCATATTGGAATTCACTTGACCGACGCAATTTTTCCAACGCGGAGGTGATTGCTCTCTGCCGAAAAGGACGTGAAAGAATTTCTGCTTAGCTTCCTTGAACCGATCGTCCAGATTATTAACGCGATGTCTGACGAATCGCCACAGAAGATAATTGGCCACTGTTCGAGGTTCGGTTTTCCCAATAAGAGTTACAAGATTTTGCATGTAGTCTGTTGCGTAAATAACTACCATTTCAGACATATCTACTGGCCGTTGTTGAACCTGACTAACATATCGCGCCCAATCGATTCCTGACACCTGTTGATTCAACGACTCCAATGACATCCTTTTGTACAAAATGGACACGTTTGCGCGCTCCTCAGACGATGATGTGATTTTTGCCAATTCTCCCTCGAATTCAATCACTTCTGAAGCCACTTCGATAGCATTTTCCAGTGGTGATCCTAGAAGATTCATTATGGTTGTCATAAAATCTCGATAGGCATCCAAATATTGAATATTCGAATCATGTAAAAAGTAATCCCTTGTCGGTAGTCCTAAACTTGTCTGATCCAATTGAATGATATTTTCATCAGAATTTTTTATATCTGGTCCAACCCAAATAACCAGCAGAATATCATTATTGAACAATCGCAATTGCGCCGTTAAATTCAGCCAATCGAATTTATCTTCTGACCAATCTGGCTCCAGTACCGGCCAACCCCCAAGATCTTGTAGCAATTTCAGCAATGGCTCGATTCCTCGCTTGTCCAAAAGCTCGGAATTCATACATGATGCGTATAAATATTTTGCTTTCAATTCAGCATCGATTTCTTCAACTTTTCGCTTCGAATTGATTTCACGACGTCTTCTAGAGATTATCCTGGAAATCTGATATCGTCTTAAAATTTTTGAAATGATTTCCCTTTTTTGAATAAATTTCCTTAACTTTACCGCATCTAACGTGTTTTTTATGTCGATCGGAAATCGCAAAACTCTCTGAGTTGTTGAATGATATTCTGCTGTAGTTGACGATTCACTTGGTTGATCCAATCTATTGTCAACTGGTCTAATCTCGTGGCTATCTTTTTCGACTAGAAGGTCTCGCAAAACTTCATCTAAACTTTCGCGAAGCATTTCGAAGGTGTCGTAGCCAGCTTTATCCTTTGGTATCGGATTCAATTTCGGCCAATTGCCACAGGAATACTGATAGAAATCTGTACAGGGATCTGCCTTCGGATCGATATACTGCTTCATAATTTCAGCTTGTGTTAGTCGTATATTCTCACGTGTTCCTTCTCCCTTCCAAAATGAATGAAATCCAACTGGGGCCATAAGATCCGCGTAGACTCCTTGCGGTTCCTCATCTTCCTCTAATTTCGCATGATCGTCGTCACTTTCCGATTCGCTGTTATCAGTTTTCCATGGATCGTGCGTTTCTTCGTTTTGTCCGTTGACCATTTGCTGGATTTCCGATGTGGAAACTTCCTGATCAGTTTCGTTGCCATCCAAAAAGGATCTTCGATGTCTGGTCAAAAAGTCCAAATAAAAAGCTTCCTCTTCGGTTAAACTTCTTTGAACTTTCACTGATGAAGGCGTTTCATCGCTCCCACTTACACAATTTGGTGGTATAACAACGACTTCTGGGGGTATAAATGATGTCCTGGTATCCTTAAGCAAATCATTCTCTTCAATGTCAATAGTTTCCGATAAACCGAACCGAACCGCCGTACATCTCGTCTCGCGATCGTTAAACTGATTCACGTTATTATCATACTCTGCATCATCCAAACCGTAAAATGCATCTGTCGAGGGATGAGAAGCAGGGGCGCCCGCGATTCCATCGAATCGGATTAACAGGAAAAACGATACAATAACTGGTATCATGATCACTGGAAGAACTATAAGCAGTTTACAACAGCTACAACCAGGACACCACTGTAAACGTCCCGTTTTACGATTTATACCCAATTTACATTTACAATTGCCGTCAATCGATTCGTTATCATCGTAGTGATTCCATCTTAAATCCGTTCGCATTAGAAGATCTTTTTCTCACAACTTCTTTGAACCGAAAAATGTATAAAAGAAAAACAGTGAAAATTCGCAAATTCGAATATGCAAGTAAGGTTTTTACCGCTTTAAGATTTTAGTCGTCTTAAGACGATGTCCGAATTAAAACTGAAATATCAACGTTCGATTCTACTCTGGTCGAGGATGAACTCCATATTAAACCAAAACTGACACAAATTTGAACTCATTGAACCAATTTAAATCAATTCCACTGAAAATGAAATATATTCCATTTTACTATATCTCTACGATTTAATATGAATGGATATGTGGTTGTGTTTCAGATAGAATCTGTTTTGATATGGTTGTTTATGGTTGTTTGTTCTTCAGTATGCGACTATCTTGGTTACTGATTGACGGTCAAACTCGCAGAACTACGTACGATTTTTGCTAAATGTATGCAAATTTGAATGGATCCAGTGAATTATTGAAATGATGATGAAGAGTTGCACGACAAATTTATGACAATCGACTAAGAAAATAAAATTATTATCAATTAATATCAAATTGGCATCCCGGTCTATAACTGACCACAGAATATTTTTATCTATTGTTTAATAACAAAATTGAATTTAACGGATCGATCGTAAAAGTAAAACACTTGCCTTATACCTTTTTCCTTATATGGCTTGTCGCAATCACTTAATCCGTGTAAATGGAAATTAAAATTGAAAAAATTAAAGATATACCAGAATAAAGTAATTAACCGCCTTCTTGTTGCTTCTTGATTTGCTTGCACAGATTAATTAATTCACCAGTCCGTTTAAATGTGACCCGGCCGATGATAAAGTAATGTTGATTGGTTAATTGTGACACAATTCCGTTGAAATGTTGTTTGTGGATTAATAAGCTGTGATAAAGGTTCTAGTCGCCTACTAATCTGGGGCAGTCAACAATTTGTTTCACCAATTTTTATTATCATTTACAGTAATTTATTTGCCTAATGCAGTCTTATTTAAAAATTATAATATCAATTATCCCTACGTGGGCTCCGAGTTATCACATAGGATGTCATCATTATTTATAAATGGGGTATCGTGATATTAAACTAATTTGTTTGCAGCGAAAGACTTTAACAATTCTGTAACCGTTAATACTACACTCAAATTTGTAAAAAAAAAAATAATTCAAATTGGTTGAATCAAATATTGCGTCCTTTACTTTTCTAGTAAAAGACTACATACAGTAAAACCTCCCAGATCAAAACGTCGATGGAACCGGGAATTTCTTGTCCCGATTACGAATTTTTCCGATTTTAAATTGGCCCGATTTTGAATTGTCCCGCTTATAGAAGTTTGCAAAAAAAAACCATTTATATAATACTTAATTATATTCTATATTACGAGAAACCCATATTTTTGTTTGAAACACATTTTATATATGAATAATAACAAACGGAACACAAAAACATAACAAAAGCTATAATTGCCAATCTGGCAATCATTGGAGACCCGTATGGTGATATTCGTATCAAAATTCGAACAGTTGTACCAAAATTCCACTTTGAAGTCAAACTTTCCAATAAGATTTTTTTAAATGTATTCCAATCGGATTTTGATGTATGGGAGTTTTATGTAGAATCATATCCTAAATAACTTTTGTTCTTGAACTTTTTTGATAAGATGCACCATTTCTGAAATATTCACAAAAATCGTTTTCGCTCGTCCATTTTTGCCCATTAACGAACTTAGCCTTGCATTTTACGAAAAACTAATCTGCGCGAAATTTCAAGTCTCTAGCTCAATCTGTGCGGCCGCAATCCGCGCCACAGACGGACGGACGGACATGCTAAATTCAACTTTTTTTATCATTCTAAACACACTGGTGTAATTCATTTTTGTGTGTGATGACGCGATCTTGGCGTTACAAACGGTAAGGCAAAGTTAATATACCCTTTGGTTTCACCATACGGGTATAAAAAGGCGAGTATTAGCATTACGTATTTTATTGATTACTACTTCGTATGAATGTTAATAAGAGGAGAAATCAAGAAGGGGAGCCATTGTTGGTTTATTTTAAATGTAATATTTTTTTCAAAAATAAGCTATCAATTACGGGACAATATATTTGTTGGTGTTTAAAATGGAACATTAGTTTCTGGTCTCCCTAATAGTTGAACGTGCATATTTATGTGTACACAATTTCTCCACAACTTCAGTGAAGGGCAAACATCTTTTCAACAAAGAAGAAGAACAAGTGTAAATAAAAAATTCATTGATAGCTTATCTCAAAACATTTTTCTAATTGATAAGTTAGTGCTGCTTAATTGTTTAAATCAATTGAGTTCGGTTTTGAAGTTGTTTTTACACTTTCTCTTGAAGAACCGTATTATTTTGCAAATCGCTTTATTGTTTCCTGTATTTTTTTTTATTGATGCAGTCTAGAGCGATGGCTTTAAGATTTTGTGCAAATTTAAATTTTCTTTTTACGGAAAATGAGGCCACTCTAATCGACAAATACCGAAGAGCGCATCAGGCTGGATTCAAAGGTTTATACAATATAAATATAGTCTTTAACACACCAACAAAGTAAAATTATTTTCTCACTTTGATTTCTTTGCCACAATTTAACTAGCCTGTAATTATTATAGCATTAATTTAGTGGTATCTTTCCCTCTCCACGCCTCCTGATAATAATGTCGATACTAAATCATTTTTGTCCAAAAAATATTGGTGTTTGTTGTAGGAGTAAAACCCCTACTTTTGTAGATCTTTGACAAAAATCTACTCTGTAGTGTTAAAAATCATCTTATCATTTATATTAGACAAATCCATATTACAATTTTTAATCAAGCTTTCGTTATAAGGTGTTGAAGGCGGATTTCCAAGAGATGCGTCTTTAGATGAAATTTTAAAAGTAAAAAATGAGACAGGATTGGAACAAGTTCTCCTTAATATTTGCACAGGTAGTACCTCTTAATTGAATTTGTAAAAATTACACTCATAATGTACTTTTTTAGACAAAAATTATCCATTCGGATGTTCAGCGATTCCGTCCCAAGAAGTCCAATTTGAGGAAAATCTAGATAAAACGATTAAGATTGCTAAGGCCTTGAATTGCAAAAAGTAAAACATGAAATTTTACTTAAAAGCGTTTAATAACATCAAAAATTATAGAATACACGTGATGTCTGGTAAATTAGAAACTGAACCAAAGACGGAACATTTTGATACGTACTTGAAAAATTTAAAAATAGCGGCTAAAAAATTCGAACAAGAAAAATTACTAGGCGTGATTGAACCGATTAATCGCTATGCATTTCCTGGATATTATCTTAACAGCTTCAAAACTGGTAATATTTTTTTCATTATTAAAAAAACTAATAACTTTATTCTCTTAAACTTTAAGCTGTTGAGGTTCTCAATCAGGTGAATAGCCCCAATCTTAAACTTATGGTCGATGTTTATCATTTGCAACATATCCAGGGAAATGTGGCCTACACTTTTAAGGAACTAATGCCATACGTTGGCCATATTCAAATCGCCCAAGTTCCTAACCGTGATGAGCCAAGCTCTGATGGTGAACTGAATTATCGTTATATATTGAAAACAATTCAAGACGCCGGTTATACTGGATGGATTGGATGCGAATATAAGCCAAAATCCACCACTGTGGAAGGTTTAAGTTGGGTTCGAGATTATGGCTATCAACTGTAATAGACGAATATTTTATGTACAATTAATTGGTATTTAGAAATGTTATATTTGTAATGGAAGCATTTAAAATGTTTTGTACTTTGATAAAAATATCAAGTGGTTTTTTGTTATAACTTAACCGTTTATTAATAAAAGTTTTATAGTTTGTTATGAAAAATTATTCATAGTTGAGTTTTTACATGCCAACGACAGCTGAATTCAAAATTTGAGCGCATTTCCATCCAAAAATTCTATATTTGAATAAAATTGTGCAAAAAATGGTTTTGCAAGTAGAATTGATCAATGCTTTTAAAAATTTCGAAACTTTGGGTTTATTTTCGAGTGAAACTCGCACAATAAACGAAGACGTGGTCGTCCAAAGAATTCATGACGGAGTTCTACAAGGAGGCAGAGTCTCAGGGCAAGATTTGAGGGCAGCTGAAGTTATTGACTAAGCAGAAATGACTAGCAGCGCTTTATGGGCGCCCTTTGCTTTATTGAATACAAATTTGGGATTTGGATTGAAATTTTGAATATTTGTTGCTGTCGAATACAATTTTTTACTAGAGTTCTCACGGCGAGTGATGAAATATTCTAAGTTAGTTTAATTGAAACAAAGAAATGGAAAATATGTCTAGAAAGTGTCAGCCAGATTCGGTTCAAAATTTATTTTGACCTCTGATTTAAAAATTAGTTTAGGGGGGCAAAATCGTGCCCCGTTCTTTTGTTGTTGGCTTGACGGACACACAAAATTGTTAGAATTTGAAACCGAGAATTTTATAATTTGTGACCTTACATCCCGAAGGGTAGAACAACTACAGAAACTTTGTAAAAAAATGTTCCCTTCCTTTGTAATTACTTTTATATATATTTAAAACTCAGAACTCTGGCCAGTAAATCCTAAGTTTCGAACACTGAAAAAATAATTTGAAAAAATAACAGAAAAATTACTTTTTGATTTTTTTGCGTTTTTATGTTATTGGCATTTCTCCGATTAAAATATTACCCCAACTGTACACTAGCTTTGTCACTAAATAAATGGGGCGAAGGTAAATTGGTTCGTGTTGTCGTTTGATTTATGCACCCTTTTTTCCTCGTTAAGAAAATTTTACGTTTTTCAAAAATTCCAATATATCACCAAATAATTGGTTTCATGGCGATGAAATTTCATTATACTTTTTCTGGCATTGGTGGTAATAAATGACCACTTAAACACATAAAGTTGTGAAATGCTTACCCATCCAAAATGTACTTAATTACAGTTTACATTTCAATAATTCAGTATCTAGTAATCGATTTCTCATCAAAGCAAAAAAAATGTGATGCTAAAAATGGTTGAATAACTCAAGTACTCTCGGTATTCCTAAAATTATAAATAAGGGAAGTATGAAGAAGTTGAGCTTATTTGGTTTTTAACTATCAACTGAAAATCGCCTTAAAATGATTAAAGACCACGAATTTGATGATGCAATGAATTATGCCTATCTCCGTGGAGATATGAGCAGTATTTGGGATGTTACAAAAGGTGATAAAAATGTCCATGCAACCATGGACCCTGAGATCCTTCAGCGAGAGAGAGAACGAGCCTTGCGAGCTGATCTGAAATCAACCGACGGAAATACTGCTGAAATACATGATCAGGTAATTTTCATAATTGTTCACACATTTATTACCAAAGTAACTGAATAATTTTGTACCTACTGTTAGTTTTACAGAGACCACAAACTTCTTTTGTCCTTATTTCGAGTTTTGGCTGTGATGCCTGTAACCAGATCATCACCGGGAAAAGTAACATTCAGTTGGAATTCATCAGCATCGATTTATGCAATTGCGGTTTATCTATTCACATCCTGTATTGTACTTGTTGTTGGTTGGGAACGACTTAAGATTTTGCAGACTACCAAAGAATTCGATGAATACATCTATGCTATAATTTTCGTTATATTCCTGATACCACATTTTTGGATACCTTTCGTCGGTTGGGGTGTTGCTAATGAAGTCGCTAAATATAAAACAATGTGGGGAACGTTTCAGGTAATTTCAGTTAAAATTTTAATTGTTGATTGATAAAATGTTTTTATAATGTTTTAGGTCCGCTACTATCGTGTGACTGGAAGAAATCTTGAATTTCCACATTTAAAAATCCTCATTTTTAGTATTTCATTTGGATGTTTATTGTGTGCCGTGCTTTTTTTGTTAAGTCTGAGTGTCCTTCTCGAAGGTAACCATTTGTTACTATAATTTTCATACCTGAATTTTATAAAAATTATAATTTTGTAGGATTCCCCTTTTGGCATACCTCGGCTTATTATCACATTGTAACCATGATTAATATGAATGGCGCCTTATGGTATATTAACTCAAGGGCCATTAAAAATGCATCGCGGGGTCTCGCTGACAGCTTTGAAAGTGTGAGTATATTTATAGTTTTTCATTCAGTTAAATAACGTTAATTATGCATTCTAATGAATTTTCAAGGATGTCAGAGTGGTGTGTCACGCTTCTTTAATATCACAATATCGATTTCTGTGGTTAAATTTGAGTGAACTCTTGCAGACTCTTGGAAGCGCTTATGCAAGGACATATTCAACATACTGTTTGTTTATGTGAGCAAGACTCTAAAATTCCAATTTGAGCAATTAAAAACTTCTACCATTCATACTTAGGTTCGTCAACATAACCATTGCAATTTACGGAGCACTTTCGGAAATTTTAGACCATGGATTTCAGTTCTCCTTCAAGGAAATTGGCTTGTTTGTCGATGGCTTTTACTGCGCTGTACTGCTTTACGTATTTGCCGATTGTTCACATAAATCAACGTTGGAAGTCGCACAAGGTGTCCAGGATACACTATTGGCTGTTAATTTAATTAATGTTGATCAGCAAACTCAGAAGGAAATTGATTTATTTATCCAAGCGATTGAAATGAATCCAGCAATTGTTGATCTTAAAGGATATGCTTATGTTAATCGATCGCTTTTAACTTCGGTTAGTACCAATGTTGTAGACAATTTTAATATTTAAAAAAAAATGTTTTAATTTATATTTCTAGTCAGTAACAACAATTGCAATTTACTTGATTGTTTTGCTGCAGTTTAAAATATCATTGATTGCACAAAAGATACCAATCACCGCTATCACTGGAAAAACATAAAATGCATATTTTCTAATTCAACTATTTTCCTTTCAATCGGGATGCTCACGCTTTTTTCCGAGTGTCAAGTAAAAAGAAATGTTTTCTTTTTGTTTTGTATTCGACAGCAGGCCAGATCCAAATAAAAACAATAAAGCGTGAATGTCCTTTTCGATACAAAAAATGTTCAGTTTCAGAGGTGTTATTTATAGATTAGTTATCATAAAGTTTGTAATCAATTAAAAAAGACATTGAAGGCCATTTTATTTCACACTCATATTCTTTTAGTAGACGAATCGGTCAGACACGTGATGAAAAGTAAAGTGACCATTTTGATTAAATTAACAGCCGTAGACAACAGTGACGGTGCAATTTCACACTGATCCTACATATATAATTCTATAATCGTTACATACGAAAACTAGATTAAAAAATGGACTCTTTAGATGAAAATTTATCCTATGTACGAATTTTTGAATACATACGACAAAAAGACGATTGAAATCGATAAATTTTTCTTACATAAAACTTTCAAAAACTAAAGCCTATAGAGTAAAACTGTTTGCACCATTAGTAAGATCTTCTCGAGAATAACTCAAAACTTCAAAAATCTGACATACGACAAATTCTCGAATGACGCTTTATACTCTTACATCGAATTTGCTCTAGGTTCGGTTTTATATTTTCTACGTACTTTTAACATTTTTTAGACATTTTTGCAGGGGTGTGGAGTCGGAGTCGCGGAGTTATTACTTTTGCCCGGAGCCGGTGTCGGAGTCGTTAAAAAAAGCTAAAACTCCGACTTCCGCAAAAAATTGAAGCAATAAAAATTTTAAAATTTCTCTAGCAAACGTTTTATCAACTTCACTCAATTAAAAATTTTCAACCGACAATTTTTCAAATTAGTTGAAAATAGATTTAATTTTTAAACCAAAAAGTTGAAATTTTCTAAAATGAAATTTTGTGAACAAATAGTTTAGCTTTTAAACTAAAAAGTCTAAAAACTAGAAAAAGTTTTTTTTTTAAACTAAAAAGCCAAAATACTCTGAAATTGTTCGAAATGCCACTTTGATCGCCACGGCAAATGTCCTTTTTCCTTTTTTTCCTGGGAAAAATCGCCATAAGGAGGTTTCCGGGGTCGCTGATCGCGAATCCGGTGTTAAATTTTTAAAATTATAAACGGAAGGTCCTGAAAGGATAACGCAAATGTCTTTTTTCCAATTTTTCTAGCAAAAACTGGCTTTGGGAGGTTTTCAGGGTTGCTTATTACGCATCTGGTGCTGGAATTTCAAAATTCGAAACGGAAGGTGCTGTAAGACGTTTTTTCCCAAAAGTTTTAAAGTTATTTATGGTTTTTAGCATTCTAAAATTTATACAAAAAACTTTAAGCTGGCAACGAAGGGTCTGCTAGTATTCTTTAAAATAAATAAACAGTTCTCGAAAACGAAATGTATTAAGTTTTTTTTAATTATCTCAGTTTCATTTTCATCTTAATAAATGGTTTAGAAAAAGCTGTTTTAGAATTTTGTATCTTAATATAATACACTTGAAGTTACAATCAGGGTCGAAGTTGGAGTTGGTCTTTTAAAAATCTGGGACTCCGGAGCCAGATTTGGGGCTTTTTCAGAACGATTCTATACCCCTGCATTTTTGGACACACCAGAGGCCTTATTACCGAACACGATACGATTAGTTCGTATCGTAAATTCAATGTTGTTGTTAGTGTTTTACACTAACAACAACATGGAGTTTACGACTCGATCCAATCGTATCGTGTTCGGTAATAAGGCCTCAGGAAAAATAATATTTTACTGATTTTTGTTAATTTTTTTTAATTATTCGGATATCCGGATAATTTGAATATTTTAATTTTCGGATATTTGATATCCGGATAGTTAACGTCGGATAATTAGAAATCCTATTACCAAGTAGACGGATTTATGTCGAGGGCTTGTAATTATGGTGAAATTTTGCAAAGAAATATAAATTATAGTTTTTTCACATAACAAAGAGGCGGACCACAAGATATGTCACGCTAATTTAAGGCTTTTCGAACTATTTTCCACGTCAAACTTTTTCGCGATTTTTATCCGAAGTTTTAGTATTACCCTCACATTATCGCAGATATCGATAGTGTGATATCCCTTAACTCCCCTTAGCTTCCTCCCCTTAACAGTGTGCCATATCTTATGGACAGCATTTAATTGAAATTCAACAAGAAAAAAAATTTGTTGGAAGATTTAATTGCAGTTTCTTTAAAAACTTGCTTTTGAAATTTCAACTTCCTGTAATATTATCCGTTCAAAAAGCAAACAGAAAGATAAATAACGGCTAGTATTTCTTTATGTTTTCATCACATAACTTTTATACCGGATTTAAAAATTCTCATTTGATGTTAACAATAATGTTAAAGTTTGATTTTTTTAAACTATTTTTTAGCAGAAAACTTGTTGCTTTTTGACTCTTATCGGTCTTATCTTAAAACAAAATATTCAGTTCTTATTTTCCCGAATATATTCAATTATTGTTTTAGAGAGACAGCTAAGGAAGATATTCTATTGTCCAATTTATTTTTTTTATAAAAAATTGTATTGTTATTTTCCCTTCACTCAAGAGCAATTAGTAAAATTATTTCAAAGAAACGTCAATTCAATTATACTCGTACATTTCTTTTTATATTCTCTAACACACAATGATTTGTTGAAGGCTCGACCAATAAAGTAATATCAGAAATATATAAAACATTTTAATCAGAGCGTACAGTGACTCCAGCATAAACTAATGGTATTTGAATGACGCTCACAGCTCATTACCAGTCAGTTGTGGATGGAATTTTGTGACATGAAAACGTGAAATTTCCGAACACGAAAGGATATGGTGGTATGTCGGCACATAATTTCTCTGCTGTGCTTTTCCTACTGTATTGCTGAGGTAAGAAAATTGGTAAAGATTTTAAATTTGTTGGCAAGTTTTCTGTTTTTTTTTCCCTTTATTTAGCAAATGCCATCATTTAGGATTGTGGCACCGCAAGTAATTTGTGAACCGGGTACAAATCAAACAATTGATACAAGCCCACAAACGACAACAATAAAGTAAGCATAATCGAAATTTCAAAACAAGTAAAACACAAAATATAATTGAAATGTCCACAATCGATTTCAGTTTTCAACCGAAGGATGGCGTAAAACTTCAATATCATGTTCGAATTTATTTTGTAGTAAGTGGTGGTGGTAAAAGTTCACAGCGACATACGCTTATGTTATGGAGAGCTATCCGGCTGTTGGAACGAAGGATAAACGTTCAAGAAAGTTCAAAAATTACTGATAGGAATTTAGTTATAATTAACAAAACTGAGGTTTGTTTGGACACACACAACATTGTGTACTCATAGTTCATTTATAAATTCAATTGAGGTCAATAACTCTCTCTATAGTTGATGCCTGGTGTTAGTTACACATTTGAAGTTACAGGACAAACAAATGGAAGAGCTTTAGGCTCGCCACAAAATTTTACCATAAATTTTTCGAATGGTGTTTTGGAGAGGGAAACTGGATCAAAAGTTTGACTGAATTTATAATTTAAATTATGATTTTTGTTTATAAAAAAAACCGTATGTTTAGGAAGCTCTTGGTGCGAATTTCCTTTTACTAGGATCAGAACGGACTTTTGCGAATATTCCGTATATTCTGAATGCAAAATTAACATTCTGCAAGCCTCGCTTTGATTATTATGTATGCAAAATATTTCATTCGTTTATATTAACTAATTTCGGATTGATTCTAGTTTCAATGGAAAGTTGCTGGAATAGATAAATCCTTTGAAAAATATACTCATACTCCCAAAAGTCAGCTGAAGTTAAAAGAAAATATTTTCGAAGGTGGAAAATCATATCGAATCGATGTTTCAGCTTTACAGTCGACAACCTCTGAAGAAATAATTAAGGTAATGCAGAATTCAAGTTCAAATGCCACCGACTAATGCTATATTAATCATAATATCGATTTTTTGATTGCATCAATGTTCAAACTATATGTATTAGTAAATCTGATTATTTACCAGTGTGTATAATAACAGAATCAATTAAATTACATGTTGCATGAGAAATTGGAGAGTTAAGGATTTAAAGACTACTATTTTGGTGACTGTTCAATTTCAATTTTCAAAAGCGTGTGAAATCTAGCGAAGCGTGTTTCCAATTGATTGTATCTGCTTGTTAAAAATTTACATATTTAAAAAATATCATATTTTTTCAATACGAGTGCATAGCAACCCCTTTAAAAAAATGTGTCGTAGGTGAAAAGTCACATGTGCTAAATATACAAAATACGAATCCCTGAATCAGAACCGGTCCTCAAAAAGTTCATACTGACTCTTCAGTTATTATCGATCAGTTCGGCGGTCCTCGGTGTTGAGTAAGTAGATTCGGACAGTTAGTCCGGTATTACACACGGCAACTTTCGGGCTTACTTAAGCCGATTTTTGGGAGAAACGACTGAGGAAGGAAAAGTTGCCACTCGAAATCATGGCTTATCGACAATCTGCATACATGCAAAGCGTGTGAACCGGTTTAGGAAAAGTAGAAGGCAGAAATCATTTTCGTTCTGACCGTCAGCAGGTAAAGATCTTGGGAAGTATATGAGCAGCAGCAATTTCAATGGTTTGAGTTCACACACACCCATGTAAACTTGTGTAGCATATGCAAACAGGATTGGCTTATTTAAGCCACAAATGTAAGCACATTGGCTTATTAAGCCCAAAAGTTGCCGGCTTAAATAAGCCCGAAAGTTGCCGTGTGTAATATCGCGCTTAGACATGTTAAATAAGACGGTTAAAAAAGTAATAGACTTCGATTCGCGCTCCCACTGCGCGCCTGGACTTAATTCAGTTATATGATGGAAAATTATCTTTTATTTCCTCATAATATATTTTTTCGGCTTGCACGATTACTCTTTTCTAAAACAAATTTCAGAAATTGCTTGATCCCACCAAACTTTGAAACAACCTACCACATTTTTATGTGTTTTTACTTCTAGGATTTTATTTTTGTCGAAGTTCTAGAAAGAGGATTTGAAATATTTTTGATTCCATTTCGGGCAACAACAGGTGTAGACAAACCTATTAATTTATTGGTCTCGATTCTGGATTATGATAATCGACAAAATACAGCGAAGGTAAATTATCACCAATAATTAGTTTTCAAAAAAAAAGTTGTGATTATTTATCTTCTTTTTGTTAGATTTTCTGGAGCTGTCGAAAGGAGGATAATGAAGTTTGCGAGGATGATTTATCAAAATTCAACGGACCTAGGATAGAAATTAAATTTCGTAAAACTGGGACGTAAGATGGGTATTTTTTTTCAGTTTAAATTTTTTTTGCAAAACCTCTGTTTTAGATATTATATCACTTCAACTGTGAACATTAACAATGCTATGCGGAGAGCAACAGCGGAAATAGGAGTTTTTCCAGATCTTATTGTGAATTGGAATTTTGATAACATCACCATGAGTGTGACTCCCGTAGATAAACCATTTGAATTTGTGCTGGTTTTAAACGATTTGGTTCCCAATTGCAAAGCCGAATGGATTTCAGTACAAGATCAGCCCTATTCAACAATTAATGTGAATCTTATCGTAAGTTTCTTTCGTTTCTTATATTTTAATTTTCGTAAGAATTTTCTCAAAGGATACTAAAACTGCGGATAGCAACCATTTATCCTGCGAACTGTCATTTCTTTTTGTTAAATTCAAAATATCGTTAAGTACTTACACATTTAATCAAAAATCTTTGTTTTTTAGCCTGGAGGAATTGGAAGTTTCACTGTAACAGACATTGAAGAGAATTTCCTATCTGAAATTGCCGATTTTGATAATTCGACAATATCGCGACAATCTAAATTAAGTATTCCAGCGAAAAGCAAAAGTGGATGGAATGGGCTAAAAGGAAATGAAAAATACGTTTTTCGATTATTGACAAAATGTCCACCTCCGATTGACGATATTGACATAAGAAGCGCTACAGCACGAAATGACAACCAAAATAAAGATATTGTAACTTTCTTCGACATACTTGTAGCAACAAATAGTCCACCCGTTGCAATGCCACTTGAGGTAACAAGTTAGAGTTGTTAATTTTATACAAAGCTTGGTAAATTTCGTTAAATAGGTGCGACCAGCGAAAGGATATGCACTGCAAACAGTCTTTCAATTTTTAACTGGAACAGCAAAAGATGATGCCGTCGATTCTCCTTTAAAATATACTTTTATGATTACCTTTAATAAGTATACAATTACGGTTGGCGAATATTATGAGAATAAGGCAGTCGATGTTCAGCTTCCATATGCAGGTTTGGAAAATACTTAACCCTCTAACCGGAATGCCCGCCTTAAGGCGGGCTTCAAGGAATTCGCTTGTTTATAACGGGTAGCAATTTTAATCGCCGGAACGTCTTACACTGACTTTTGTAAGTTTTTGCTTTACATGCTGGAAAAAATTTAGCCCTGTACGTTGTCTTGGTTACGGTCTGTCGCAAGTTGAAAGTCATATTTTAGTGAATTTTTCTCGGAAATATTCCGGTTAGAGGGTTAACATCTAAGCTCTTATACTAGTTTTGTATTCTTCTCGAATGTAAGCGGGAGAATATGGAGCTGGTATTACAAACATATATGATTATAACAATGATTTTTTGCATCACATCTGATTTTACATATCTCTGCCACACATGAAAATTCTATTGAAACGATGTTTCATCTCTTCTTCACACGATTGTTTTGTCAGTTTGCTGGCCAATTTTTCCAATTAGAACAAACCACATTTTTATATTGAATCTTTTTAGGATAACTTGACGTCGCTGATTCCGAATCTGCAACTGGTTTGGCCAGATTGGATCTAGTCTAAAAGCCTAAAAAAAAAGAATTTTTTTCACAGAAACATTTAATATTTTATTTTTGTTGTTGCCGTAGACACTGAAATCATTTTAGAGCAAGCTGACATAGCTGAATCCAAACCTAGAAGTAATTTGGCTGGATTCACTCTAGTTTATGGAATTTCATGGGTTTTCTTAATAACCATAACTTTTCTTTTTGCTAAATCTCAAAAACTAGAACAAACTCAGTCAAACTACTGCCAGTTTTGAATTCAGCGGTGTCAAATTACATGATTAATATATCCACAGCAGCAACAAAAATAAAAACTTTCAGTTTATATGGAACTTTTTCGAAAAAAAATCTTGAAAACTAGAGCCAATCTGGCCAAACCACTTGCAGATTCGGAATCAGCGACGTCAAATTATCCTAACAAGATTGTAAAATCTTGAGCAACAAAATGGCTGTTGCGCAGTGTTATTAACAACAACAATGTTCTCTAGGAAATCCAATCCAGACTTCATACCAAGTCTGTGATAGTCGTAATGCCTGTTCTACGGTTACTGGCCCAGCAATAAAAACGGAAATGCCGAAATTCACCGCAGACCAAAATATGCAAATAGCGCTGGAGATAACCAATGCTTTCCTCCGAATGGATTTTTCTACAGGAAACCAACTGATTTTAATGTCAGCGGTTACATTTAAAGTAAGATTAATCAATATTGATACATTTCAAAAAAAAAATCCTACTTGTGTTTTGTTAGAACCTAAACGACACAACAATTTATAATCAATTCAAACAATTTGCCATTGAATTACTGACCAAAGAAGTCCAAAAGCAATCTGAGAGACCAAGTGAGAAATTCCACATCGACGAAGAGGACATTTTACAATTTGTGAAGCAGACAAAACTGAATTTATTACTTCTTGAAGCAAATTCTGCATCAGTTATGCAACAGCTTCTTGATTTATTAGATTCAATTGCGCTGGACGAGGATGATATAAATGAGGTGACTTCAATACGTCGAAAAAAGCGACAAGCGGACTTCAATGATGACAATTCGCGAACAATAACCGATGCTGATTATGTTTACACGTCATTAGAAATAATTGAAAGAATACTTCAAAATGCAAATGAATCGGTCCGAAGGGAAGAGGAAACTAAATTAGTTAGAAAAGTTAATCAATTTGTGAACAAGATGTGTGGGAATTCGAAAATTCTTAAAGAAGAAATTGGTAGGTTTTTTTTATATTTAAAAAAAAAAAACGCTTGAATATTTCTTTCAAAATTTCGTACCTTTTAGATACATCTTTGGTGACAGTTATTTTACAAAAACTTATGGGCTATCAGATACAGTCACAAAAATTTCCATTTTCAAAAGATAACGATGTAACAGAGGGGATCTTTACTTTAACTTCACCAGCAATTAAACGTAATGTTAAATATTGTTTGGTATCAATGAAATATTCAAGAGATTATCTAAGTGGGCAGGATCGCCAACCCATTTATTCAGTACTTTTATACGAGCACAATCGCAATGGGAAATTAAATAAAATGGACATTGGATTACGCAATGGAAATACTTTAGTAGCTGATATTCCATATGGCAATGCATCACAAGTAAATGATGAATTTTTGATAACTCCATTAGAAAATCTAAACTTTTTCATAAAAATAATTTCAGTGCGTTATGTGGTCGTCTAATACTTGGTCTGCAGAAGATTGCATTACATATCAGAATAAAACCTCACTTACAACGTGCAAATGTCGCCGAGATGGGATTTTAAAGTAAGAATTTTTAATAGTTGATAAGAAATTCATCAAAAACTATTTAATTTTTAGACTGAATGCCGTTGCAAACTTACCAACCACTCAACTGACTTCACCAACACCAACATCAACAGCTACAGAAGCAAACACTGTTCCGTCCACTCAGCAATTCGTTTTACCGTCGGTGTCTTCGCAGATTGTTGCAGGATCTCCTCAAACAAAACCACCCATAACATCGGCTGCAGCTGCAGCTGCTGTAAAAACCACAACCGCCGCATTATCAAAACCCACAACCCCAGCTACCACTTTAGCGGCAACCACTTTAGCGGCGTCTACCAAATTACCTCCAGCTTCAACTGTAAGTCCAACTTCATCAATGCTTGTAAATAATACCACAAATCAGACGACGAAAAAAGTCGCAACAGGTAAGGATTTAACGCTGGATAATACCTACTTAAAAAATAATAAATTTTTGTTTGATTTAAGCATCCGTACTTGAATATGTTATACCCAGTGTTTGCTTCATACTTCTTATCGTTGTTTTGGTTGGAGTTTTCATCTATCGACGAAGGCGACAGAGTTTGACCACCTTCGCTAACGATCTTGAAATTGTGGTATGTTGAATTGTATTGGCTTACATTTAATACAGTTAGATCTTCCAGAAAAAGAAACTTACACGACGTTGGTTTAAACAAAACTACTTTCGAACTCTAAAATAGTGGAACATTTTACAAGCTTTTATTTAGTTTCGCTTGGTTGTACGGTTCAAATTTTGTAATTCAATTACATACGACACTTCGATGATAATATAAAATATAAACATACATAAGAAAGACAAAATGTCAGCTGGTAAGTGCCTTATTGTCTAAATCGGATATAGTACACAGTAAGTGCGGTCTTAAATCAGGGCATCAATCGTGTAACGAGACGCAGACACGAAATCGCGTCTTTCATTAAGAAAAGGAATCGTGTATGGAGACGCGTCGTTGCATACTAGCGACGCGTCTTTTCGTTCAGCGACACAGTTCGAGGTGTCGCTCAGTGTCATTCCGTCTTTCATTTCACAATGGAGGAACAAAAGTGAATCGTATAGGTTTTTGTATTTAAATTATAATAAATCTATATTATTTCAGACATTTAAGAATTTTTTTTAGTGTCGCGATACACGATTAGAAAAACGTGTCGCGTCGATGTCGCCGTCTCAGCTCAAAGACGGAGACGCGTCTCGTTACACGATTGATGCCCAGATATAGTCCGGAAGAAATCGGATATAGTACAGAGTGGGGGTGCACAAAAACTATTCCAAAAATGGTTTCCTCGCCTAAAAAAGATTTTCAAGTAATTTGAAGTTATTTTGCTGAACTTTTGGTGGCCAGGGAATTAAAGAATTCCATCCAGACGTTCAATTTAGCACTTATTATTCAGTTCAAAATATATTATGATCAAAGCGGGACACTTTATGTGGATTAACGTATAGACAAAAAAATGAATTAACATATAGGATTTTTGTATGAAAAAAGAGCAATATGTTAATTCCTTTTTTGTCTATACGTTAATTCGGTTAGCCACACTTTGGGCCAGATACTCGATTCTCTAGCAAATCGCAACTTGCTAGCTAGCAAAAATGGCGGGTTTTATCGCAAATTCTTCGTTGATTTATTCCTTGCTTGCCAGAGAAAATTGATCGAGTATGCCATTTCTTGCTATTCAGCAAAAAATCATTGCTTGCTAGGGTATCGAGTATCTGGCCCTTTATGTCTAATGCAGGAAAATTAATGTTGATTGTACATTAGACGCAGTGAGGATGGTCTGCAATGCGGGACTGTCCGCGTAATGTGGGACGACTAGTCGCCGTATTTAAATCACTTAAGAAGAACTAACATTTTATACACGACTAGCAAACCCTTCGTTGCCAGCTTAAAGTTTTTTGTATAAATTTTAGAATGCCAGAAAACCAAAAATAACTTTAAAACTTCTGGGAAAAAATGTTATCCTTACAGGACCTTCCGTTTCGAATTTTGAAATTCCAACACCAGATTCGTGATAAGCAACTCTCAAAACCTCCCAAAGCCAGTTTTTGCGAGAAAAATTGGAAAAAGGACATTTGCGATATCCTTATTGGACCTTCCGTTTAGAATTTTAAAAATCGAATATCGGATTCGCGTTAAGCGACCCTGGAAACCCCCTTATGGCGATTTTTCCCGCGAAAAACGGGAAACAGGATATTTTCGTTATCCTTACAGGACCTTCTGTTTCCAATTTTGAAAATCTAACATCCTGGCAACGCAGATAATTTTGCAAAAAACCGCGTAAAAATCGATCCAGTAGTTTTTGAGTTTTGTAATCTCAAACAGACCAACAAACAAACATCCATTTTTATATACAGTAGAATCCCGATAATTCGTATTTCAAGGGACCAGCAAATTCATACGAATTAGCGGGATATACGAATTATCGGGGTACGAATTATCGGGATTCTACTGTATATAGATTAGACCCGATCCTTATAAAAACTGCAAATATTAATTTGTTTCACTTTTCTTTTAGACAAGAGATTCTCGGCCAGGCATCAAATATGCACGATTTTATGATGAGCATCTGATGATTGGAAATTTTGATTCTTAAATAATTTCTGTCATTTTTTAAAAATAAAAAAAGTATTCTAATATAATGTTTTGTTTCAATTTTTTGTTTTAAATATCTGGGCACCAATCATGTATTTCGACGCGTCTCTGTCTTTCGACTTCGACGCAACTTTTAACTCTTGACTTCACCATATCTGCAGCTTGAAATTTCGCGGAATCGTCACTATGAATGGAAACGTGATTCTGACTGTCACTCCAGGAAATTTGAAGATGCTGATATGGCGAAGTCAAGAGTTAAAAGCTGCGTCGAAGTCGAAAGACAGAGACGGGTCGGAATACATGATTGGTGCCCTGATACTACTATTAAAGAGCTTATTATCTAAAGAGTGGACAATGGGCGTTTAAAAAATGGTCGCCGAACTGAAAACCACGGCGCAATGGGGGACAACTTTCCAATAGATCGTGCGCGTATTTAAAAATGTCGGCTGAAAAGCGTCTTATTGTCTAAATCGGATATAGTACACAGTAAGTGCAGCCCTCCATCGTTAACTCCATCGTTAGAGGGCTGGTGTTAAATCAAATGGCGGCCTTTTCGAATAACGAGTTCTAGGATCTGTGGCTAGTGTCCAATAAATAGAATTTTTTTTCATTATTAATGCGTTCTCATTTCGCATCAAATTTTTCCTTGTTTCAGTATTTGTGACTATATGTACTAGATAAGTAATGTAGGTTCAAAACCAATGAATGTTTATATTTGCTGTAATTTTCCCAGCGGTAACAATATTGCAGTTTAAAAATTCAATTATGGTCGAATTCCATACTGTGACGACATATTTGGCGTGACTCCCCGTCTCTCCTCTTCAAACTTCAACATGCTGGCACGTACCCCCTGAAGGTGGACGTATTTTATGAACAGTTCCTAAACTAATTTTTTTTGTAAATTCACCACAATCGTAAAATAAATCCATACAGGATATTGATCTGTCAAAATATACTTTCAAAAGATAGGCGACTAAAATTAGATGTCATATTAATTAAAATGATCCATTTTCTTAAACTGCGATCTCCTTAAACATATCTTCAAAAAAAAACTGAAAAATATATTTTATATTTACCGGAAGTGTGATGAGTTATTATGGGCAGCGTCTTCAAATCAAGTCCACAGGAGTAAATAACTGTTCACTTACACTACAGGGAATAATACGAGAAAGTAGAAAATTCTACTACACCAAAGTCATTAATTAATCCTTAATAATTACAAATCACATTTATTTCTTATGCTCGTATGTTTTTTTTTGTTTTTCATTTTTTTTCTCTTTTTTATGGGTATATAAAAGAAATCTGATTGAATTAAACACTAAAGTAACAATATAATTGTTGAAATCCATTTAAACTAAACTTGAATCTGATATTCAGACTCAAATACTGACGAGAGCCGAAACGAAATGACATAAAGTAAAACCGATTAAAGAATGGCAATCATGTCCAATTGGAGTGGCAGTCCTCTTTATGAAGGGAACAACGGGAATCAACCGAAACTTATTTAAAAAAATCATCGTATTGAAATGAAATATAAAATCCATCGCTGGATGAGAGCTACATTTTGTATTGCGTTTACCACCAGTGGTTATTAGTGGTAGCGCCACCACCGCTGTTGCCAGCTCCCGCTTGATTGCTGCACATATTAACAGCATTATTTTCAGAAGCTATCTTCAGCGAGTTCATATTCCTAACGAAACTTTCCAGTGATTCGTCCAGATATGGCGATGATCGGGAATTAGTTGGCTTCTTGCTATTCGCTAGCAAATCGTTGACGTTAATATTGACTTTGGGCTTGTTTTTCGGCGGCTCAAACCCATAGCTGAATCGCTTGAAGCACTCGATGTCGCGTTCATCCGATTCTAAATCGTTGAGGTTGAGCATTTGATTGGGAGCGAACAGATTATCTATTGTAGAATTTTCAAAATTATTAAAATCTATTCAACAATTAAATGCAATTTAGATTTTACCACCAAACTCATTCAGTTCATCTTGGTAGTGTTTAGCTGAATTCGATTTTGGTTGCGTGTCCACTGAGTCATTGGAACGGCTTGATGCACATGAAATTGGTGTAATTTCGACACCATGGGATATTGGAGATGGATTATTTCGACTAAATTTCGATTCATTGATGTTGTGGATTGTCACCTACAAAAAATTTCAATTAAAAGTATTAGTCGTTTCATATAATTTGATGCATTGCTTTTTATTTTCTTACCTCACTATTGAGCCTTTGGCCAGGGATCAAATTCCGAAGAAATGACATGTCCTCATACTTTTGCCCATTGTTTGGTATTCCCTCCAGATAATGATTAAATCCAACGATTGATGGTGGCGGAGAGTCATCACAATTATGATGGGTATTGTTGAACATTCCACCACATTCGGACGAATTCTGATTGAAAACATCGAAACAACCCACACCGGTTCCATTATAATAGTTCGATTGCTGGTATTTTTGTTGCATTGGTGAGCAATTTATTCCACTCAAGTATGCGCAACCTAATTCATGTTAAAGAATTGTAGAAATTAGCTTTTTTTTTTAAATTACGTTAAGTGGGTGTTTTAGGAAATTTAACATCTTTAAAACTCTGACGCGATATTGAGTCCCCCATACTTATCTCTAGCCGACTCAAAAGAGGTCTTTAATTATTTCTCGTGCGAGGCCACAAACTAAAAAAGACCCAAGATGGAAGGCTTTTTTAAAATCATTTATTTTTCCTATTTTTTAGCGTTACCCGTAGAAGGGTCGTTCCGATAAATACAAATTTAAAATTTTCTTCAATTTGTAGGTGTTCAAATTTATAATTGTAAAGCCCTAATTTTAGACAATACTAAAATTTGGGCTTTTGATATTGTGTAGTTTCAGCGTAGTCCAAGTGGTAAAGTTCTTGGCCCGTATTTCGGAGGTCGGTGGTTCAATTCCCGACTGTGGCACGCTGTGATTTCAAATCCACTCAACTTTCTTTACGAAATGAGTAGTGATAGTTACCGCTTGGTGTTAACGACATCATCGGTCTAGATTGCTATCACGGCCTCTGCTGTTGATGGGTTGCAACATAAAAACATTACAAATGTTGTAATTCAGCCATGGTTCGCAATCTATGTAAAAATTGTTATGAAACCTCAATTAAGGGGGGCCAGTCTCTTCGAGAGCTGTAGCGCCGGAGGATGATGATAAAAGGGAGTTTTTCAAATTTTGATTTTCTCCAAAATTCTACTTCTACAAGCATGACAGATTTTAAACTCTTGGATTCCTTAAAATGTTTGCCATATAACTATGGGAAAAAAAGTTCCAAAAAGCAACTTACCGCTGGGATTTGGTGGTGAGCAATTATTGGTGTTCGCTTGCCAATTATTCGCCAATTTCTTCTGTTGTGCATTTTTCATTTCACTTCCAATCGCCGATATCATTTTACTGCCATTGTTTCCACCACTCTGCATTGAATTGGAATTATACCCACTGACATTCGGTGGTGGATCGGAGAAAAACGAAAGATTATTATTGGCCGCAATATCGTTTGCAGTGAAGTAATTCGGATTGAATTGACGATATGCGTTAGCCATGGCACCATTCGAGAATGCTTGATGGAGTGCTGGATTTCGGATTGTAAACATTCCGTTTTCATTTTTAATAATAGCAGCCGGCTGATCCATAGGGAGCGGAGCCATTGGCGCTCTATTAGATATTGGCAACGCCGAATTGCGGACGGATTGGCCATGGAACATTGGATTTCTTAATGTTATCATTTTGGGTTCGTTGGCGTTTTGAGTTATTATCGGATGTGAATGTGCTTGGGATGGATTGTCAGCTTCGGGCTTCTTCTTTTTATTCCTACGCTTGTTCTTTTTCGATTTCTTATTATCAGCACTGGACGTCGACAATGCGGATGAGTTTTGCTTCTTTGTCATCGCATCCACCATGATGACACCGGACTGATCTTGGCCATATTGGGAGAAGTGTGGCAGTAATGCTGGTGAAATAACTGGCGTCGGAATCATGTTGTGTTGAGGTGGTGGCTGTACTTGCATTGGTTGTGATAACTGAAAAATGAAGTAAATTTTGTTAGAAAAATTTTACAAATCTTTAGAAAAAAAAGATTTTCACACATCCATATTTATGGAGTTCTACCAGACCGATTTTAATTATACTTTTTTTAATCTAAATCTACCATTATGTAGGTTTGAACAAAAATCTAAACGCGATTTTCACTTTCGTCTACTATTTGTTTGAACGAGTCGAAGTGATTTAATTTTCAATAATATACGCCACCACAAAATTAATTTCTCCAGCAATAACTAATGAGTAGAGGACCAGTATACCATAAATGTTATTCGGTTCTTTAAAAACGAGTGAGAAAATTACCTACAAATTAGTTCCAAAATGTTATCAGGGACGAAAAAGCGATTGCGCTAGATTCCATCTTCGGGAAAATTTCTCAAGATCCTGTAAGGAAAATTCGACTATCTTTTCTCCTTTAATCTCGAGCATTAAGGGGGGTTTTAAACTCGCTAATTACGAATCTAATGTTAAAATTTCAAAATTTGAACCTAAAGGACTACGCTATATTCGGAAAAGTTCTTAAACAAGCTATTTCCGAAGTTTTTCCCCCAATTTCTAAAAGGTATACAAAATCTTTCCGACAACGAAGGTTACTACACCTCCATTCTATCAGAAATTAATTCTAAAAAGCATTTTACATACCTTTCCAATTGACTCCTGCTTTGCCTTCAAAATCTCGGCGCGACTTGGATCAACCTTAGTCAATGTAATACCCGGTGGCAAAGCGAGATCCTCAACCTGAACACCACGATTCAACTGATCCATAATGCTAACATTCAAATGCATCATAGCTGCAGGCGTTTCTAAGCTATTCTTAGCCAATTCAATGGTTGTATCATTCAGATGAAGTTTCTGCATCGAATCCTGCAGTGATTTCGCCACACTTTCGGCATTTAAGACAGTTTTGTCGATACTTCCACTCTCCCGACGCTGATATCGTTTCGCTTCCTTCTCATTTTGTATGGTTTTCTTATTGGATTTCTTTGCTTTCGAATTTTGTTTATTTATAGCTGCAGCAGCGCCCTGCGAATATTCTGCTTTTGCTGATCTGTGCTCAGCAAATACAGCGACTGGTGGAGGAGTTTCAATTGGAGTAGGTCTGCCTTGTTGCTTCCTAGCGGTGTTATTTTGATGGGGAAGTTTATCAGGTACTCTAATATCTGCCGTTGGCTTACCATTGGAATTACTCAATGATGATGGCTTAGGAATTTTAACAATTTTATTAGCGTTTTGATTGCTTTTGGTTGTCGCCGATTTCTCATGGTCAGATTCTTCGGTGTCAGATGAAAACGCGTCCATGTGAAGCATCTTGAATTGATTATTGTCGAATTGACCGTTATCGACGACTTTATTCTTCCGTTTCTCCGAAACCGTGTCCGTAGCAACAGTCAGAGGTATCGAATTCGATTCTACGGTGTCTTTGCTTGTTTTGCAATTAATTGTTTTATTGCTTTTTGATTTCTTCGAATTATCCGGCTTAGTAGACCCTTCCAATGAACTCTCGCGGCTGTTAATTTTATTCGCAGCGGTGGTACTTGAGGATTTCTTTAATTGTGGGGCAGAAATCTTGTCATCTTTGCTATTTTTTCTCTTTGGTTTATTGTTGTCATGTGTTGCGGCCTTCACTTCGACTGCAGGCATTTCAATCTCAACGTCCGGTTCCTCGTCTTTCTCAAGTTGCAATTTCTTGGCACGCTTTCGCTCTTTCTTCAATTGAGTTTTGGTTTTCGTTACTTCATTCTCTTCTGCCTGCTGAATTTGCTGCTGTCGCTGTTGCTCTTGTTTGTAGGAGAGTTGCATTTGCGAAATCTGGGGAAAAATGTCCGGCTGCAGGACACTCAAAGTCTGCGAGTCTAGAGAAGCGGCAGGAACTAATTGCCCATTAATGAATGTGTAGAGTAGTTTGTCTTTGTCGGGAGAAGCACCTTTCGCAGTCACAGTCACCTGCGGTTCAGTGACATGCGGCAAATTGACACGTCTTATGGTGACCATGCGTTTCGAGGGGTCCATCGATGACTCATCTTGAGGTAGCTGATGGTTAAAGTTTGCTTTTACCGCTTCGGGATGCATGAGAGGGGTTGAATTCGATTTCGAGGCAGTCTTTTCTGTTAGATTCCCCGTGGGAGTTGGAGTTTTACTTTCAGACATTTGCTGCTGTAATTGCAGTTGTTGCTGGTTATGCTCCGCAGTGTATTGTTGCTGTTGTTCTTTTGTCGGAAGGTAACTGAATTTAAAATCGGTATTTGTTGATTTCACGACGGATATGAGTTCAAGAATGCTCCCCTCTATCCTGGATTTCGCCCTGTTCAACTTCTTAATATTTCCTTCTAAGTCGACGATTTTCTTTTTGTCTTTTTTCTTGGATGATTTTTGAGACTTCAAATCATTCTTCGATATAAACTCCTTGAAGTACAAATCATGAAACTGTGCTCGTAACTCCTGTAACTCTTCTATTCGTTTCGTTTCCTCCTTTTTCTGTTTCTGTTTCGCTTTCTTTGCTGCTTTCTTGTTATCTGGTTGAGTTTTCGCCCTTTTCGGCTCCGAACCACCTTCAATAAAGCTGAGAGTATCCTTTAGCCATGTATTAACATCACGTTCGTCGTCGATTTTAAAAGAGTCCAATATGTCTTGAATAAAATCTTTCTTCTCCGGTTGCTTCTCTAAATTCGCCAGATTTTTGAACGCCGTCTTATTGCCGATCTCCTTGCTAACATTCGCCTTGTTTTGCATTTTCGCCATTTCTTTGCTCAAACTACTTAGGCTCGGAGGATTCTTATTTAGTGTTTTTATCAATTCTAATGGAGATTTCGTCACGGTTTTATTTATGACTTTTACATTCTTTTTTGCATTTGAGAGTTGATTTAGTTTTTTCCGTAAACGATCTCTTGTTTCATTTATACGAGCATGACTACATTCCTAGTGGCAGAAATTAAAATAAAATTTCAACAATTGAACTCAAAGGGAATGAAATTTCCTATTTACCTTTTCATGAAAACACATTTTATTAAAATGGTTCTCCATGCAATGTTCCACCATGTCTGCATGATCAACGCAGCCTAGAAATGTGAAAAATCTTGTTAGAAAGAAAACATTTTCCACTTAAAAAGAAAAAAACTTACATTGAAATCCATGTTTCGGCTTTGTTGGATGCTCCGCAGTTTCCCGGGTTTCCCGACTAGTTTCCCGTGTCTTAGCCGATGTTATGACTTCATTTTTAATACTAGAATTGCAAAATTTTTATTAAAAACAAAATTTTACCTTACACTATAAAAAATAATTTTTTTACCTTGGTGTCTTTTGCACAGTCTTCTTCGGTGACTGGTTTTCATTGTTACTGCAAGGAAAATTAAGATTTTTTTAAAATAAAAATTCAAATTAGTATTCGAAGTTAACTTACGGCTTTGTTTCTTCCACCGGCTTTGGTGAAGGTCTGAAAAATATCCAGTGAAAATATTTATCGTTAATACAACTTAAAGTAATCTATGATGGCAAAATCAGTTTTAAATGGGGTTTCCAAAACACATTAGAAAGGAAACACAGCCTTTACGGCGGTCAAGAAAATTAGGCAATTTTTTACTGATTTTTTTTCTCTAACTGGTGGTTTGTCCACTCCCGGTGGAGCGCGGACCAATTTTTAACACGTAATAGATATAAAATATCAGTTGTGATCAACACAAAACTTTCCTCTGCTATATTTAGTTTTGGAAAAAATATTTGAGGAATAATTTTTTTTTTCAAATATCTCGAGAACTGTTAAAGATACAAAAAAAACATAGCAAAAACTATAATTGCCAATCTGTCAATTATTGAAAACCCGGATGGTGATATGGCATTGTTCGAGGTTTAAGTGAACAGCGAACCGTTGTATCAAAATTCCACTTTGAAGTCAAACTCTCCAGTAAGATTTTTTTAAATTTGTTCCAATGGGATTTTGATGTATGGGACTTTTATGTAGAATCATATCCTAAATAACTTTTGTTCTTGCACTTTTTTGATAAGATGCACCGTTTTTGAGATATTCACAAAAAGCGTTTTCGTTCGTATGGGGGGTACCCCCCCCCCCCCCCTAATGGTCCATTTTTGCCCATTAACGAACTTAGCCTCGCATTTTACGGAAAACGGATCTGTGCACAATTTCAAGTCTCTAGCTCAATCCGTGCGCCCGCAATCCGCCCCACAGACGGACGGACAGTCGGACAGACGGACGGATAGACGGATTTTTTTTTATCATTCTAAACACACTGGTGTAATTCATTTTTCTGTGCGATGACGGGATCTTGGCGTTACAAACGGTAAGGCAAATTTAATATACCCTTTGGTTTCACCATACGGGTATAAAAAATGATAAGGGAAAAATGTAAAAGACTTTATATCCTTTAAATTTTATTATATTCATTTTTCCCAAAAGGGCAGAAGTTGTGAAAAAAATTTAAAAAACGGTATTTTTTCAAAAATATTTTATGGGAGGTATCCGTTATATTTACCGTTATTTTTCCAAAAGTTCATAGAAAACTACGATTTTTGTAAAACTTATTTGCAAAAAATTTCAAGTTGCTAGGTCAACGCGTTTTTTTTTAAGTTATTGAAGATACGTAAAACGGACAGAACGACAGACAAGACAGATGAACGGACATCCTCATAATTTTGCCTGTAACAGATTTCGTACTGATCAGAAATTTTCTATCTGCCTTCGTTGTCGGGTCGGTCACCGTCATGAATGCAATACTTTCCCTCTTTAGAAGATAGTAAAAAGTATTGTATTCATGGAATACGACATGAATTTGTTACACCATGTAATAGTGCAATACAGTGTTTAATATGTTTGCAGGAAATTAAAACTATAAAAACATATATGTTTGCAGAAGATAAACCGAAATTTATTGTAAGTACTTACTCTGACGAAGTAACCTCGGATTTTATTACACTAGAATAAAAGAAACACACAGTAAAAATTAGAAATGTTAAAAAAAATATTTCCCAACTATTATTCTTACTCTTTCAGTGCATCAAATACATCCATATCTTTGTCAGACTTTTGATTTTGCTCCAAATACTCGATTGGCAATTCGATATCATTATCGGCGATTTTTAAATTATGTATTTGTGGCTGACTAAGATCCTCCTCGCTATTATCAAGATAGTAATGCACCGATGCTGATATAATAAATGCCCAAAATGATTTTATAACAAGATCATCATTTGGAGGATCATACACAACTAAATTGAACGTTGATTTATTAGTATAAAGTACTAAGTAAGGCATTAATTCAATCATTTCTTCCCGATCGATTGCAATTGGCTGATAGTGTTTCATTAATTGGCGAGCCAGGCCGAATACCAATTCATTATTTATGATTTTCTTTGCCAATAAGCACGATTGATTTGTGCAATTCGAACAAAAGTACTTTTCATCAATGCTTGCATAAGGATATGGGCGACGATCTGTAATTTATATTAATAGTAGAGAAAATTGTACTGAAATTTCAATATAGCTTACCTTTAAGGTGTTTAAATACTGCCCACGCTAGATGATAGTAACCATTTTTATCGACAGTACTTTCTCTAAAGCCAAATAACGCTGTTATGTCCTCAAAGGTCATTTCCTTAATATCGGATTCATCCAACTTTAATAGTTTGGGGTCCGTTACGGGTCGCTTTGTGCATTTACTAATTATTTGCGTAACATAATTGCGACACTCCTTGTTAACGGCTTTCTCCTCGTAAATGCATTTTGAGCACAAACCTTTCTCAATTTCAACAGTGGTTTTTGGTAAACTTGGACCACCAGCAATCAAACAAGTTACACAATCACAGTTCCTAAAAACACAACGAAAAACATTATCTCCCAAACAATATCAAAAGTAAAAACAATGTTAAGACATACTTTCCATGGAATTCCATTGGCGAGGAGCATTTCTTGCATTGATCATTACTTAGTGCGGCATTTAATCGCACTTGATTGGCTAGCGGCCATTTCTGTCGTAGATACGTAATCATATTTTGCCAAACTAATTGACGATCTTCATGCGTTTCCCAGTCTGGTATATCAATAAATTGTGTGAATGGTACACACTTGTCATTTCTTATTGAATCGAACATATTATGAACAATTCGTATACGCTCTCGTCTCTTCTGCTCACATTCCGACGCATTATACACATTGATCGACATCCATACATCACGCCATTTCTTATTCACCAGCATCATATCATCATCGAATTTTATATATTGTCTCACTACCGCTGTATAATTCTCACCGGCCAGTTCCTCCTTCAGCTAATATATTATAGAAGAATCATCAATGATGATTCGTTATTTAATTTGATTCGAAATTAACACTTAAATAAATACAATACAAACCTTGAGTATACATTCAGGCATTGTTTCAGTGAATTTGGAATAGACCCACTTCTGATACATTCGCTTATTTAACAGTAACCAATTCAATGCGAACTTTTCAAGATGACTATTTTCAAAAACAAATAAAAAGTTCGACATTTTCTCCGCCACACGGCAAATGCCTTCGTAACCTTTAATGACATCTACAAAGTTTACGAACGAATTTCGTTAGAAAATTAAAATCAACGGATAAAAAAAATAAAATTACAGTTGATTAAATCATGAGCTGATAGTTTTCCATCTGGAGCTTTCGATGTCAGTTCCGTTAAACCCTCGGCATAGGCTTTCGCAAAGCATTCGACTTGGTAGCTGATTATTTCAAAGAATTGGTGAGGATCATCAACCATTAATCTAAAAAAAAAAAAATTTTGCAAAAAAATGTAAAAAGCGATATTCTAGGCAGCTTTTCTTTAAAAAAAAAACTGAAATTTAGACAGTATATTCTTTCCATAACGTAGGCAGGCACCCACTACAAGGGGGTTTTTGAAAATCGATGCCTAAAGGAATAAACCGGCGCACACTGGTTCAAAATGCTTCTATTTTTTTGCATAGTAACGTCTGCATATTAAATCGGATTCTTATTTTTCCTACATTCCATTAGTAAAGATCAGTAATTCAATGTTTTCATCCTTTTGTGATTTCTCAAAAAAAAAAACATAACAAAAGCTATAATTGCCAATCTGGCAATTATTCAAGACCCGTATGGTGATATTCGTATCAAAATTCGAACAGTTGTATCAAAATTCCACTTTGAAGGCAAACTTTCCAATAAGATTTTTTAAAACTTATTCCAATCGGATTTTGATGTATGGGAGTTTTATGTAGAATCATATCCTAAATAACTTTTGTTCTTGAACTTTTTTGATAACATTTACCGTTTTTGAGATATTCGCAAAAAACGTTTTCGTTCGTATGGGGGGTACCCCCCCTAATGGTCTATTTTTGCCCATTAACGAACTTAGCCTCGCATTTTACGAAAAACGAATCTGCGCAAAATTTCAAGTCTCTAGCTCAATCCGTACGCCCGCAATCCGCGCCACAGACAGACAGACAGACGGACAGACGGACGGACATGGAAAATTCAATTTTTTTTATCATTCTAAACACACTGGTGTAATTCATTTTTGTGTGTGATGACGGGATCTTGGCGTTACAAACGGTAAAGCAAAGTTAATATACCCTTTGGTTTCACCATACGGGTATAAAAAGTTCGCATTTAAGAGTGTCTTTAATAGGTTTTAGGAATGGAACCTTCAAGAATGGGTATGTATTAATACTTAAGACATGTATTACAAGAAAAACAATATTAAAAATTTCTGAAAATATCGTTAAAAAAATAACGGTACTGGCAAAAATAAATGTTTTAATCATAAAATTAGTCACAATGATATATATCGTGTAGTTAGCAAAAAAAACGCTTGTTTAAAATAACACATTTTTTCAACCTCTGTAGTGATAATAACCAAAAGAGGAAGAGGGAGAGTAAAAGGGCAACGGAATCAATCCGACTTTCCACTTAATTCTCATCAAAATCCATTAAGTGCCGTTTGAACCAACGAAACTTAGCAACTTATGTACAACTTAAATTATGTGAGTCCCAGAATCTCTACCGTTTAAGTAGGCTAACCGCAACTTATTTTTTTAGGAATAGTACGCGCAAACTGGCATAAAGCCTAAACCCCAATTACGCGTTCGTGCGTGCGGCATGATTTTGTTCTGGCATCTAGTAGTTGTCACCGCGTCTAAAAGTAGAAACTGAGCCTACTCTACGCGGCACGGACGCGGCAACGCGTCTGAGAAACGCGCAATTAAACATTTACTCATATAAATGCGTAGTTTTTACCTTCACCGCGTGGGTGCCGCACGCACGAACGCGTAATTGGGGTTTAGGCTTAAGTAATTTAATACATAACGCGACCGAGACGTACAAAAATATATAATTTAATAAACCGGGGAAACTTTTTTTAATTTCTTGTTATTTACTGAATTAAATTCTGCACTTTACAACGCGAAAAATACTGGCTGTAAATTAATGCTAACTTAAGGGCTCTCCCCATTGCCAGGATATTTTAGTTGCGATAAAATGTAGGGACCCACTTATATAACAAAGACTTATATAACAAAGAAAGAGAGAGAACCAAAAAAAGCGTACGTCGCCAGATGTCGCTTTTGTAGTTTATTTTATAGGAAGCGTTCGTCGCCAGGTGTCGCTTTGGTAGATGTAGTTGAACTGACGTACGCTTCCTATAAAATAAACTACAAAAGTAGTCAAAATCTGTCTGATTTTGACATATGCAGATTCAAAACTTACAATACAATGAATAACAACGAAGGTATTTATATTTATTACATGTTTTGGTATACAGACTATAATAATAATAATAACCATATTTACAGGTAGGAAATTTGAGATATTAGAGGACATACAGATATGTGATTCGGAGATGCAAATTGAATGTTTTGGACATGGAATACGGTTTAAATTCCTATGATTTTATCCTATAAAACTTTCTATAAAGACTCGTGCCCGTATTCTGTCTTTCCCATTGACAATTACAGCTATCTGTCTCTTTCTATTTGTAACACATTTTTATCGCAACTAAAATATCCTGGCAATGGAGAAAGCCCATTATGCGTCGATAGGGGAAAAATGCTTTCATGGATTGCTCTATTTTTCATACGCCCGATGAAATAACGACTTGATTTTTGATGTTAAATGTTGCCCCCCACTAACCTTTAAATCGTTTTTAGGATTATTCGAATAGGGGAAGAGTAGAAGGAGGAGGTTAACATATTTGGTTTTTTTAATCTTTGATTTTAACGAAAAGCCTTAAAATACGGAGACATAAAAATTTTGTGATAAGTTATTAATTTGGGGTTTGTATTTACGAACATGGACTCACCATACTGGGAAAGTGAACGAGACAGCTAAATTCAAGTTCACATGCGAAAAAAAAATTAATCAGAATAGTACCCTCGTAGGAGTACTATTTCTGCTGCAGTAACTTGAACACACATCAGATGGCGTAGGTTCATGTTTATATAGTATGGTTTAAAAAAAATCTGTTTCATCATCATGAGATGCATTAAAACAAGTATTGCTACATCCAACCCCTTTTACGACGTTTAATCAATGTTCCAATTCTTCTAAAGTTGAATTTATTATGCAAATTCTCATTTGATATAGATTATGGCTATTATTTGAATCTCTCGACCATAGAATTTTCAATATTATTTGATAATCTTCGGGCTGTAGGTTATATTGGAATATTTTTGCTTCTATCAAAACGATTTCTGTTCAAGTACCAGATTTCTCACTGGCTCAAAAATTCTTAATATGTAGGGGTCGTCGGATTCTTTTATGAATACCTGTAGTTTCGCCCATACCATCCATACAATAAAACAAATGAAAAAAAAATCGTGACAATGATTGATGTGAATAAAAAGATAGCTTTTGCTAAAACTGATTTTTTTAGCTAATGCAGATGCAGATTGCATTAGCTAAAAAAACATCAGTTTTAGCAAAAGCTATCTTTTTATTCACATCACCAAATGATCTGAATTCAAATTCTGTTTCGTTACGTTATTTCGATCTCAAAAAAGTAGCATAATATATTTTCTTTTAGTATCTCCAAAAGTAGAGGCAAAAGTCTAATTCAGTATCAAAATATGTTTTACTCCAATATTGTTAATGACATTTTGTACAGGTGGTAGCTCCGTGCGATTATACTTGATGAACTTTAGTGAAGAATTTCACAAAAAATTATAATATAATAAAGCAAAATAAACAACGAAAAAACTAAATAACTTTTTTTCGGCTTCGTAACGGAATTAAATTTATATAACGTTATAACGTACTTTTGAAGAAAAAGCCGGAAAATCGTTTCCTTACGTTACGATAACGTTTCCCATCCCTGGCTGAAACTGAGAGAATATTCCTTTGATTTGAATAGTCAAATCTTCACTCACTGAAACTTGGCATCTTAAGAATTTCAAATCTTTCTTTTAATTGTTAGTAACATAGTCAATAAGTTTTTCGTTGATGTTTTACAATCATCCTGAAGGTCTTAAAATTACGCTACAGTTCAGGGTACCCCCCCAAAAAGAGTTTGTCATTTTACATTGATTTTGATCGGAAACCCGTTTGTTATGCAAATATTTTAAAAACTCGTATGTGCTAATTTGATGTTTCCGGATATTCTGGCTGACCTTCGTAGGTGAATTTAAACATGGGAAAACTAGAATTTTTTTTGTTGATGCTTATTAAGGGTTTTTCTTTGTCTCTCGCCTAAATTGTTTCAAGAAAGTGATATTTATTTTGTAATTGAATTGTACACAGCAGGTTAAAAACCCGAAGCCAAACAACTCGATTTATCAACGTAAGGTGGTGCTATTCGTCCATTTACATAAGTTCAACGAACGGACATAACCTAACTCTTCGGATTCAAGCTCAACATGCACAAACAAATAAAATGCCAAGATTTTTTTTAGTGAGATCTAAATTTTTTAGCTACAGTTAAGAATACTTACAAGGTACTAAATAGTAGGAGTACCAAATTATCACTTAATGATAAAATAGAAACGTAATCCACGAGCGGAAGTTTTGTCATATTAATAACGCCACTGACTAACCAACAAAACTGATCGTCGTCCAGCAGTCGCTCATAAGTTTCCAAAACCTTCGGAGGCGCATCGCTAAACACGGAAGGATTTTGAATTAACTCAAATGCAATTTCGTGTGATAAAAACAACGCGACTCACTCAATTATCCGCAAATACAGTTTCTTGATGATGTTCTTCAGAATGTCCAGGATATTCTTGGTCTTAATATGATCGTTGATGAGTAGTAAGAGGACTTCGCGGTATTCGATGCACTCCTTGCACGAACAGAATGGACAGAACGCTTCGCCCTTGTGGTCCAGCTTTATGTTGAAGATCTCCTGGAAAATGTGGTTTGCGAGACCACAATCAAAATGTCAGTCTGGTTCACAGAAGCGCGGGAAGTTTTCACTTACCTCTTGACTAGTAGCGGTGCTATTAGTTTCAGCGTTATCCGGATGTGCCTCCTCGTCATTCGTACGCTGTAAATTCTCCACGGAAAATATCTTTTTAATCGGCAATTCAATTTTCCTGACACCTGGCCATTTCGCGGGGTTCAGGGTTATATCTTGCTTCGGATTCTCCATTGCAGTTATCCTTAACCGTGCGAAAGATTCCAACGAATTAATGGTCTATCGCAAGCGAAATCAATTACGAAACGCACTGTGATGGCTGTCACTTTATTTAGCTTGAAAATCTCTTTTAAAAAAATCTAGTTCCAATTGCTTGCAACAAACAAATGCCAGATAAAGATGGATGGCAAAAATTTCCCTCGATTCTCAAGTAGAGAACTGTCAAATGCGTGAATTAAATAGAGGGACTCGAGAGGGGACGCAATTCGATTTTTGTCTGCAAAGAATGTTGTCTGCAAAAACAAATTGTTCTATCGAAATTCTAGGAAAAAATTTAGTGGTAATTTAAACGATCAAAGCTATTTGTCAAATATCCTTGACAGACTTGTTTTGGTTTAAACTTTAAATTTGTTATTTAATTGCTAATTATAAGGAAGGAAAAATATAAGGCATCTTCAGCTTGTTTTTTATGCAAAAGATTGTTGGTAGCAAAAGAGCTAAACTTTTTAACGACGTTTACGACGTTTACGAAACTTTAGCACGAAACCCATCATTAAAAGGATTTTAATTGGATCAAATGTGTAATATTTATTTGACATGAAATTACTTTGACAAATAAATTTGATTGTGTTGAGAAAATTTGACAAATTTATTGGATTGTCTAACATCAAATTTACTTGATAAATATGTGTGAAATATATTTGGCAAAAAATTTATCGTTTAAATGGGACCTTAGACAACCAAACTTGGCTTAAATTTTGAAAATTCAATGCCACAAAATTATTTAGTTATCAATTAAGATGTTTTTTCTTATTTATGCATAGATTTTGACAGAAGATATGTAGATATTTCATTCATTATTATTATTTTTGAATTTCTGCACGAAAAAAGATACAAATTAAAATGTCCTTTTTAATCCCAAAATTCATTTTTGAAAAGGAAAATAGTTCGAACAAATTGGGTATGTTCAAAGTGTTGCTATTTAAAACTACATAGAGTACCAAGTAGAAAATAGGGGGTTTAATGCGCTTTAGAGAGGTGCCACACATGGTGGTGTAGATAATCAAAAATCACTTGGAAAATAATCGAATAATTATCACATTTACAGTTTAAAGGTGAGGGCTAAGTGCAGATGAAAAATTTTTTACAGATGAAAATGTTTTGCAAAAAACTAAACAGAAACTGAAACTAGACAGAAACAATATGAATTTGCAGTGGATGAATTTGCATACTTTTACAGGAAGACATCATGAATATTATTCATGACCATAACATTCCAATTTCGAAACAATCAGTTGTTCTTTTTTGCTTATTTTGATTGAGCCTGATGATAGGAAACTATATTTTAACGTTGTTTTTTTTTTGGAGATTTTGAATGAGTCTGATTATTTTGTATCATCAATTAAAGTATGCAAGGAAGAACGTCTAATTATTTTAGATTATGTTTTTATATACTGCACAAGCACTGAATCAGAAAAATTGGCTACAAAATTTTTTCTGCAAAAAAAATCATCTGCACATGACCCTCGATCTTTAGTTGTCAAAATGGATTTTGACGAAGTAGACTAGCTTCTTCTATTGTCGTTATTAAAAATTCGAGAGAAAATAAAATTTAAAAAACATGGTTTTGATTAAAAAAAATGTACTGAAAAGGAAAAAATAAGTTTTTGGGCATTTTTTGTTAAAAATAAAAGCAAAATGAAAGCACCATCCATAAATATAGTTTTATATCGTCTTTTTACGTCTTTTTATTTTTCGAATAAAAGCTTATTTTTTTTTAAATTTTACACTATCGAATTTCCTTTTCAGTACAAAGCTTGTTTTTAATTTATTTAATTAATTAATTTTTAAAAGCTTTTATTTAGCTTGCCTCCGTATCTGTTTGTCTGTCTGTTTGTCCGTGTGTCTGTTTGTCCGTCTGTTTGTTCGTCTGTTTGTTTGTCTGTCTGTTTGTCTCTTTATCTGTCTGTTTGTCTGTCTCTTTATCTGTCTGTCTGTCTGTCGGGGGCAATTGAAATGTCCCGTAGAGACAGGATTCGTCAACATTTTTTTGATGTCTTGGAAAAGTTGCTCGGGAAAAAGATGTCTACAAGTGTAATTATAATGTTAGGGATTTTTTGTCTAATCGAGACGTTTTATGTCATTGAAAAGCAAGTAACGTTTTAATTTGAAGAGAAAAAAGTGGTCGTAAGGGTAAGCTAGAGTAACTTCTCCACTTTTTCTTCCAACGCACCTGAAATAATGATGTTTGTAAAAGATGTGTTAAAACCCTTGTCTATTAAAACCCTTGTCTGTTTAAACTCTTGTCTGTTAAATTACATACAGTTATGTTTAATTTTGAATAATTCATTATCATTACAAAAAAAAGAATAAATATTGTTTTTCTTGCAAATCCTGATTTTCCGATCTAAACCGGACTATTCACCGTTGCTCATCCATTTAGAATGTAATTGCCCTCAAATATAATGGAAAACCCCATTGCAAGGTTTCCATAATGACGTTGCAATCGGATTCTTCTTTAATGTCGATTGCAGCAGAGATTAGTAGAAGGTACCGGCGTTGAAGTGCGCCCATAACGGAAAATCATATTTTATTTTTTTTTGGAAATTCCCATACCAATAATGCTATCGCATAATTTCATCAAGTATATACAAAGTTCCTAAAAATAGCATAAAAAATCTCGCAATATTTATCAGTCATTAATTATCAGTTCAACGATGCTTTTTATTGCAAATAGAATAATTTATAAAATTATTTCATGTACCTATTAAACATTGATCAGATACACATATGTGTATATACTGATAACTGGTGAGTTATAAAAACTCCGTCGATGGTAATCTTCACATCCAGCTTGAAACCAGGTTCAGTTTGAGTTTCGCGGTTAAAGTGATCAGAAGTAAACGCGGAAAAGTTTAAACGATGCTAAAACTAAAGCACCTTTTGCCAATTCTGGCACTTGTAATAAGTAGTGCAAATTCACATGACTTTGAGATATTCTTTAAATGGAAAGAAATTGACTATCAGCGTCCCACGGATATGGGTATGTTGAAATAAAAGTTTAAAAAAAAATAATGTTTTTGCATAATATAAAGGGTTGATATTGAACTATTTTTGTGATACTCATAGTGGTTAAATTTAAGAAAAAAGCAGTTCCAGAGTATTTTTTTCTATTCAAAATTTGTAAATGGTTTTTTTCATTGGTACACCTCCTTAATTGGAAGCTTTTGCATTTACAATGCTTTATTCAAGGGCATCTTAATTTCACAAACTATGGAAAAACGTTTAACCCTACACTGCATAGTAAATAGATGGTGATACATAAATGTTTTTTTCGTTATTATAATTATCCCGTTAAAATTTTTACCATGATAGCCTTTACCATGAGAATATTAACACACCAAAAGAAACTCCCGATAAAAGAATTTTCCCAACTTTTTTTATATAATGCCAAAAACGATGTTATGAATTTTGCGATTTTACACTAAGAAAAACTGGTAAATAGTTATAACTTTTAGCGAGAACATCTAGAAAAATAAACAAATAACTTTGATTTCTTATATTTAACATATGCTTTTTCTTGTAATTGGATAATTTAAAATTGATGATAAATTTTAAAATCCTTTCATGCCTTCTATGCTTTATTCGCTAAATTAAAAAAAAAAAAATTTTCCCTAATTAAGATGGTGATTTTCCTTTAGAAAACAAATTTTTAATCAAATAGAAAAATTCATGCAGTAAAGGGTTTAATCATAATACAAAATACTAGTAGATGCATGATAATTGCTTAACATTCCAATTTGCTAAAATTAGTTTATACGAGAAAAATCTTTTCATTCACTTTGTTTACATTTATTTACAAATTACATAAAGTTCATATTTGTGATTAATGAGAGAAGATCCAAGATCACGTACTTAAGCCGGTTTCTCAGTTTTTAATGACAACGTTACAGACCAGACGTTACAGAAATCGCCTTGCTAAATTATTCAAAAACTCGTATTTGGTTTGTGCGTTTTTTTTTTTTTTTTTTCATTTTGCTGGATTTATATGTCTTATTCTGAGGTCAAGGTGGTAACAGTACTCGGTAGATAATAAAAAAATTGGAAGTAGATAGTTCAGAAAAAAAATGGAAGTTGATACTTCAGAATAATCTTAGCACTTAATGTTATCAAAAAACCATTTTTTTTGCGTTTTTAAAAAATAAATCTTTTGAAAAACCTTTCTTTGCTCTGTTTTTAGTTTTTAATTATATAATTTGCATAAAGTTAATGGACATGTTTTGGATGTTTTTCAACCTCTACGTTGTACCCATAAAAATTTATTTGCAACAATTTGTATGCATTTTTCGTTGAAAAGAATCCATTCGATAAATTATGAAAAGACAACAATTTGGTTTGGTGCAATTTCTTTTTCCAATCCATTGGTTCTCGAAACACATTTTTTATCGTTTTTATCAAACCGACTGATTATTTTTTTAACCGGTAACCGCCAGTTTGATAAATTTAAATTTTCGCCTTAGAGCTGCTAAATGGGCCACTTTCTATATAGAGTCGAAATTGAGGTGAAGCATTTTTTTTGACGCGGAATTTTTATGCATAAAATCTTGCTAATTTTATTCTCGCTTTTGCTGTTATTTTAGATGCGGTGTTTAACTTTTGACAACCAAATAATAAATTTTCAACTCCGCGTAATTTAAACATCAAAGAATTGACAAAATTTAAAAATAAAACTTACAACTGGAATTTACATATGCAAATGAATATTTTGTGGCAAAGTTCTTATTAAAAGAGTTCATTTAATAAATTAATTTTGATAGGTATTGATTGTTAACAGGCCCTTATGGAAAAGAGAGAGCGTCGGCATTGCACGACCGGCGGTTTTTGAATAGTCTCAATCAAATATCTTCTTTTTTTACATAGGGTAAATGTGCTAAAATCCGGACGTTGTCCTCAATGTGCAACACCTATCTATATTTCTGTATAGATAGACGTTCCATATTTAGGACAACGTCTGGAATTTAGCACATTTACCTTATGCCTATCTTTAATCAGTCGGTTTGAAATTTGAAACACAGTTCATTTATGATATTATCAAAATCAAATGAGCAAATTCGGAACTAAGAAAAAAATTCAATTCTTCTTAAGCTTTTGAGTGAAAAGCTGAACAAAACCTAAGTTATAATTTGCTGTATTCAGTAATCAAAATCGAAAAAAGCAAACTAAATTGGTCGTATTCATCCTCGATAATCGCAATGCCATTTTCTATCGCCAAAAATTAGCAGCCGGGATGAATACAGCCCTTAAAAAAAGCACATAGTTGAGCCACAGAGCTTCTATAAGAACAGAGGTTAAAATCATATTGAGCAGCAAAAATATGGCGTGAAATTTGGGAATTTATCATTAGCACAAGCAGAAAAAAGCTTTCGTAAAGCTTTCGAGCTAATGATAAATTCCCAAATTTCACGCCATATTTTGCTGCTCAATATGATTTTAACCTCTGTTCTTATAGAAGCTCTGTGGTTGAGCTATAGATAACTGGAGGACATCGGCACGCAACCGGGACCTCTGACGAGAGACATTGCGGCAGGCCAAGACCGGAAACCGGTTGTAGCGCCGAGAGAGAGTTGAGCTATAGCATACGCAAATTTTTGCTGTTTGTTAGTTTGGTTTGCGACATGTTTGTTGCTGTTGATATGTGACTAAATTAAATTGCATTGCACTCGCATCCAAGTTTTTGTAAATCATTCAATCATTCAACAAATCTTCAAGTAGTTAGAATTGTATAAAAAACAGCACAATCAAATATGGGTACAACAAATTGTAGTATAAGAAAGGTATTAAATTGTTCAGTAGGACGCAATTGTTTTTATTTATAAACATTTTGGTTTTTTTATACTAAATTTATAAACATTTTGGTTTTTTTATACTAAAAGACAGATTCACAAAAAAAAGTCACGCCAAACTTTCCTTTTTTTAATCACAGTCAAAAATAAAGAATTTCTAATTGGCAGCAGCTAAGTCATATTTACTGCAAACAGAATTCCTTGAAAAACATTGCGATTAATACATCTAAAAATATGTTTTTTTTTGTAATAGGTTATCACGCTGTTATCAAAACGAGCGAATATCTATTCGTTTAATATAGATTTTTTCCCATTTTTAGGCAAAAATCTAACGAATTGTTTGCGAACCGGGTATCAGTGTTTTCGAAATATAAAATTATTCGTTATTATACTAGGTAATTTTATTTTCGGGGCCGCCCTAATCACTTAAGTTGGGGTCAAGAATATCATGAAGACGAGAAGAGGTTAATACTTTAGATAGCAATTATGTCAGACAATATTTACGTATTTAATATAAACAGATTTGTCATTTCAATAAATCAATGTTTACAAGTAAAATAATAATAATATGTCTTCACACACATGTTTGTGTAAATCTTTCAATCATTCAACAAATATATCGGTATTTCAAGATCACTTGTTTGAAGAGTTTCTGGTTATACACTTAAGTACCTAATCAAACCCAAATTTCGTTTAAATTTGCACGTTCGCAAATTGGTGAAAAAAGACATTGATAAGAAGTGACGTACGTTGTCCAAAATTACTATTCACAAAGTTGAAAGCATGAGAAAATGTGATTTTAAATGTTTTGTTATTTTTTTACAAATTTTATATAAAGTTTTGTATAGCACAAGGATGCAAAATGACGAAACGGAAGGGCCGTAGGGAAAGGGGTAAACCTCAACTTTGTTTTTGGGGTCCCCGAAAATCCCAAAATCGTTAAATGTTTGCCAAACATGTTATACTGTTTGTAGCCAAACATTGAATATTTTCCATTTAGACGGTTTTTAACCAGGAATAATTGAGATCGGCTGCAATTTTTTTTAATGGTGTACAACCGTAGGGAAACGAATAATGTCGGCCAACCAAGTTATACAACAAGTCACAACGTTTCTATTTCATACGCAGGGAAAATTGGCGGGCATTTCAAATTCCAGTATACTACACAATAATTTGATTTTACCACTTAATATCGCTATTTTCACTGCCCTGGTATACCAACCACTGATAGATTTTAAAAAAAAAAAAAAAGTCTAAAACGGACTTACTATGACGAGCCTCAATTTTTAAAAGGAAAATCTTATTTAAAAAATAGCTAGTTGTATATAAATTGCAGAGCAAATAAATAAATGCGGTTTTACGATATTTCAAAAACTATTAATTTTGAAAACAGCCAGGGCAACGAGTATCTTAATTTTTCATCTAAATCCACAGTTTTTGATTAACCAGCAAGCAACATGGCAAAACTTGCCCTGCGTATGAAATAAAAGTAGTTACAACATCTGTCGGCCGGGTAAGATTTGAATATATTGTTAGGCGTGTTTTTTTAATGTTCTTGAGCTATACAGAGCAACGTTTTCCATACAACCGGTTGCTGCCGTTTGTGTGGAAAATTTTGCGCTCTAGCTCAAGAACATTAAAGAAAACACACCTAAGGCAGCGTGAAAATGTGTCATACTAGCATTAATTTCATTTTTCGTGAAATAGAAATTCAGAACTTACATTTTTCGTCAAAAAGACATTCAGAACAAAAATCCCTGTTTCTAGGATATAGCCTTCTTTCAAGAATGTGTTGATACTACAAAACAACAGTACTTTGTTTTCGCGGCTGATATTGGGCTAGAAATTTATGTGGTTTGGATACTACCCGTTTATAGAGCTACTCCTCTCACCCAATTTTTAGTCTCACATTTCATTCTGGATGAGAATCAGTTTTGAGTGATTAATCCAAAGTTGAATTGCCAGTATTAATAAAAGTAGGTACCAGGAAGACCGAGCCATGCTCGGAATCCTCAGAATCCTCCTTTTGCTAATTTTTTTGGGGAAAAAAGTAGATTCACGTTAACTTCACAGTAGTTTTCCTGAGGTTTTAAATCTCCGATCCAAAAGCCCACTCCGCTAACTTCCTCAGAGAAAAAGGAAAGAAAGAATATTTTTGTTATCACCACAGAACCTTTGGTTTCGAATATTGAATTTCCAACATCAGATTTGGCATCAGCGACCTCAAAAACTCCCTAATGTATATTTTCCAGAAAAAATAGGATATTCGCGATATTCTATACGACCTTCCGTTTCAAATTTTGAAACTCCAACATCATATTCGGGATCAGCGACCTCACAAACCCTATAGTGTAAACTTTTCTGAAGAAAAACGGGACATAGAATATTCGCAGTATCCTTATAGAACTTTAACGAATTTCCCTGAAGATGGGACCTAAGGTGATCGCATTTTTGTCCCCAAAAACTATAAGTAGCCGAAGTTCATCAAAATCTATAGAACCTGTTTCGAAAAAAAATATATACAAACATGAAAACATACAATTGTAATTTTTAATGCGGTCTGTCTCTGAGTAATTGAATCCGATTGTAATTGCAACATGATTCGTATAATGGGGTTCAGGGAACTTGATTGTTTTGTAATTACTATTTATCAAAATACCTTCACGTAATTCGAAGACAACAGGCTAGGGGTATCGAGGGCAGGGAAAAGTTAGGTTTGTAGTGAAAAAATCGAAAGCCCTTAGCCCCATTAGTAATACTGTAAAGTTTCATTAAGATCGGACCACCCAATTCGTAGATACCAGGCGAGGGGTATCGAGGGGGGATTTTCTCAGAAGTGAGACCTATCTAGATCGATTCCTTGTCCCCGAAAATCCCTAACCCGCAAGGTTCGTGAAAATCGTTAGGCGGGTTTTCGAGATCGTTTGTGCAGACAAACAGACAGACAGACAGACATTCCTCGTATTATATTATAGGATATGATAAGTAGGTGCACGAAAAAAGTTATCATTTGTAATGTAATTAGGGCTTTTGGTGAAAATGTTTGTTTTGCAATTAATCTTTTATCATACAATCATTTCAATTCGCTATGCAAAAAATTAACTTTAAATATTTATAAAATTTTTATAGTTAATCCTGATTTTAATTTTCCTGACGCAGAAGGCAGTAGAGATACTTTTGATTACGTACCCAGAAATAATATCCCAATGGGAGTTACACACCATAATGGCAAACTTTTTATCACAATGCCCAGAAGACGACCGGGTATTCCTGCAACGATCAGTTATGTTTCAACAAAAGTTGCAAGATCAATAAAGAGTCCCAATTTAATTCCGTATCCAACTCTCGGCATCAACTCACTAAATGTACATAATTTTTTTTATAGTTTTTTAAAAATTAATAAAAATAATTTTAGCCCCAATTCAGAGCAGATAGCGAGAGAATTGTATCAGTCTATCGAACGAAAGTCGATGCTTGCAATCGGTTATGGTTTGTTGATACTGGAATGCTTGAATATCCAGGTAAATTTTGTACCGTTTTTGAAAAGCTTTGATGTTTTTAATTTAATTCGTTTTTTAAGATAATCAAATGCAGGTCCAACAGCCATCAATTTGGGTTATTGATTTACAAACGGATCAAAGGGTTCGACGTTTTGAATTCCCAGAAAATATAGTTTCCGTTGGTAGTGGATTACCAAGTATAACTGTTGATGTTGATGCAAATTCTTGTAATGACGCTTACGCATATGTACCAGATTTACTCCATCACAATTTATATGTTTATAGGTGAGTTATGAAATGTTTTATCACAAGAATTCAAAATCTTATTAAAAAGCATTATGCAATTATATTTTTATCTTAAGCATTATCTTTTTAAATCTTAAAACATTATCTTAGAGCATTATCTTTTTTAAAAAGCATTATTGTATTAATAAAAACAATAAATATAAATTAAAGATTCAATTCCGAAATTCGATAAACAAAAATTTTGAAATATGAAAAAAACCTATCATTGGCCAACACGAAAACCGTTAAATATCTACCTTGATATGATGTGAACTCAAAAACTGAGGGGAAAAACATAATTCAAATAAAGTACTACTACCATATTATGCGAACAATTCATAGATCATGTGGTTTGAATTGGTCTTGGGGCCGTTATCCGAAAATACACTGGAGTAAAACTTGCAATTTTTCAAAATTTATTCCAAATGGAATTTATTGAGTGGAGAAGTTATGTGGATCCCAATTTAGAAAATTTTTATTGTAATATTTTTTTTTTTTAAATTACCCGTTTTCAAGAAAGTGGAAGACCTGATTTTGTTTGTATGCGGGAAAGGAAAGGAGGAAAAAATTCAAAGAATTTGACTTCACATTTCATTTCAAAAAATTTGAAATTTTAAATCTCTTTTTGAATTTGTGCCGTCAAACTAACGTGCACAAGTTTTTTGTGGTTCTAAAATTACTTCTGTAAATTCCATTTGTTGGTCCCAAATAGTTATTGTAAATTTTCTTAATCTCTGAAAAAATATACCCCTTTTAATAAATTTCGATACAAAATGATTCTCTGGTATTTAATTCCAAACGTCTTTTTCAGTTTTCGGGAGAACCGTGCTTGGACTTTCTATCATAATTACTTCAGTTTTGATCCTTTAATGGGAGATTTAGACATCGCTGGGCAAAGATTCGAATGGAATGATGGGATTTTCTCCATAACACTTGGAAACCGAAAACCAGATGGTTTCAGAGATGCATATTTCCATGCAATGGCCAGGTAAAGTTCTTATTAAATGTAGAGATATTTCAAAAATCATATAAAACATATATTTCAGCATTTCCGAGTTCAAAGTCTCCACAAAAGTATTGCGAAACGAAACTGACTCTGAGAGAAGTTATCATGGAACTGATTTTCAAGTAAATTTCATTGATTTTAGTAATTAAACATTTCGTTAAGAATATCTAAATTTGTTGATTTAGAATATTGGAAAACGTGGATCGTTGAAACAATCAACAATGCATGAATTCGATCCAAGGACTGGAGTCATATTTTATAACGAAATATCAAAATACGGAATTGGATGCTGGAATACAAATAAACCGTTGACAGAAACTAATGTTCCAACCATTTTCCAAAGTCAAGCTGATATGATCTATCCATCTGATTTAACGGTAAAGATTATGCCATATTATTGAGGTTTTTTTGGCTTCCGACTTCAACATTTTCCTAACCTCTGAAGAAACAAAAAGCAATTGTTTTAAAACAAATTTCTCGATTTTTTCAATAGATCGACTCTGATGGAGTGATTTGGGCTTTCTCAAATACTATGCCAGTATTCATCTACTCACAACTTGACTGGAGTCAGTACAACTTTAAGGTTTGGCGACTTCCAGTTCAAGATGCTGTCCAAGGTACTACATGCCAACGGTAGTGAAAATGTTATTTTTTATGATTTCTTATAAAATAAATTGTTTAAAGTTCGGAACACTATTTTTTTTGCGTCGAAAAACCTTTTATCCTACTAAAAAACTAAAAGAAAAATTAGTAATATAACAAATTTGAAGATTAGCTAAGCTTTTGATGCATTTTTTAAGAGTTTCCCAGCAGGCTTGCTACTTATTGTGCGCCATGAGTTTATAAAAATTACCAACAAAAATAATTTTGCACCTCAGATATTTTTAATTGCAAAGTCAAAAATCTGAAAAATGGGTATCAGACGATAAGTTTCATGTATTAACAATCATATCATCATACTAATATATAAAAATGAGTTGGTGTCTGTCTGTCTGTTCCTCTTTCTCGCAAAAACGGCTGAACCGATCGACTTGAAATTTGGCATGAGTGTCTGTGGTAGTTCTGGTTCCAACATAGGCATACGGAAAAGTAGTGCGAGGGGTGGGGGGAGTAAGGGGAGGGGGTAAAGTGAAGTGAGGGGGTAAAGTATGTTACTTTTTCGCGGGGAAACTACCGAGCCGATTGGCCTGAAGTTTAGCTCCAACATAGACCATCCTATGTAACTCTGAGGATCTGTGTATCACGATCTTGTATGTAGTTGTAAGTATAGACTTTAGGGATTAAAGCAAATGTTAACTGGCCATCAGTCTCGTTACACAGGTCAAAGAATAAAACTCGTATTGAAATATAAATAACAGTGTTTTAATTCTTAGTGTGAAACTAAAGAAACAAATCAAACCTGATGTCACATTTTGCAATGAAAACTGTCCCAAAATCTTAATTTTTCCTTAAATTGTAGTGACAATTATTTTCCATATCATTAACTTTTTCGAAAAATTATAAAAACGTTTAAAATGCAACGCACTCCTTCTCTGCATGCCACTTTTTTAAAGTTCAAAATAACTTTACAGACAAACTATGAGTCTCAGCGGCAAGCGATTTTCGAATATACGTGTTCTTAGTCACATGTTTAGGCTATACGTCAACCCAATGCTCCCCCTACTTTGCAACCCCTCGTTTTTTATCTTCTTGGAGCCATTTTGACACGATTTTTGACCTTGGGTAGGTCAATTCCGCGGAAAGTTTTCGTGTACCTACTAAAATCGACCATACCTCTTGGCAATTTTAGAATAGCACTACGCAAGTTGAACTTATTCTTTTTTTCTTCAAGACGTTTGTCTCATAGGATGGACCTTAAAGTTAATTAACTCGTATATTAAAATGCTTGTATGAAAATATGTTTCTTTTATTTATTTCAGTTCTTTTACAAAATTATTAAGTCACTATTAGTCACATAAAAAGAAAAACAAACAAGTAAATGTATAAAATTATTACAAAATTATTCATATATGCATTTGTGATGTAATAATCCAATTCAAATATTCTACGGTTCAATTTCAAAACAAACGTATTTACAACAACTTTAATACGTAATATCACTTTGAAATTATTATAATTTTCTTTTTCTTCACAATTTCTTTTTTACAAATGAAAAACAAAATTATGTTGTACAAAATTACATCGTCATTATTATTATTATAAATATTTAAAAAATATCTGTGAAAAATTTATCATTTTTCGTTTCATCTATATTATCTAATAAAATTTTGGAATAATTTCAGTTATTTTTTTTTTCGTAAAAATTGTGTAACTTATTGTATGAATGTTTGATAACAGCCTTAAAGAGAATATTGTGTTAATATGCAATACAAATGTGCATTTGTTTGATCGATAAAAATTACAAAAAAGTTAATTTATTCACTAGGTTTTAATCAACGAATGTACATATTTGCAATTTTAAAAAAAAAAAAGAAGAAACTATGAATTATTTAAATAAAATGTAATTCGTAATTCTAGAATATTATGCAATTTGATTATAAATTTATTGCACGATGTAATCTTTATGACTTCGAAGAGATTTAAGCTGCTTTTTCAATTTTGTTATCAAGTCAGATGGTTGCACCAATATTGATATATCACGTCCCACTGAATTTAATCGATCTCGCACTTCGTTTTCCTTGAAGAATAGATTCAGTGGCCTTCCATTGATTTCGGTAAGTACCCAAAAAGTGAGCGATAAACCATCACACGATTGAGCCTAGTAAAAAAAATGCGTATGGTTAATTCTATATTTTTTTTTTAAATTTTGCTTTAAAACTAATCTCAAAAGATTTATCATCTTGTACTATTAGTTTTTAGCGCCTCTCTATTAAATGTGTCACACAGTTAGGGAAAGGGTTCTGAAGTAGTGTGATGGAGGTTTGAAAAGCCGAACATTTTATTGCCATTTTTCATGGATAGTGCCTTGAGCATGTTTTGTCCTAGAAAAAATAAAATGGCGGACGGAAAACACCATTTTGTCTAAATCGTACATGGCAAATATAAGTCGTTGCCGAGTTAAAGGTTTTTGTATAAGATTTAAGATACCAGAAACCGGAAAGAACTTAAAAACTTCTGAGAAAAGTCTTATCCTCGCAGGACCTACGCGATGTCCCACTTTTTTCGTAACAAATGCTGCATGGTAGTACTACAACTGTACCACTTATTAAATCAACTTCTATTGCTGCATAACATTTTTAAAATGGTACGACATGAAATATTATATGTCTTGATGCATCATGAAGGTCCATCTGCAGATTTAAACTGGTTTTAAATATCTTCAGTGTGCTTAGCCGTTGCGATTTGTCTTCCGCGTGCGAAGAAGTAAAAATTATGTGCAGGACGGGTGAAAATATTTGCTAAATTTCTGCGCCTCTAAAGCTCAACTGGAACGAAAATACAGTGTACTTAACTTTGAAAATGTGAACTTACTTTTGGTGGAAGACCATGACGTGCGGCCAAACTATTTGGAACAACATCAACGATAGTTGCGGTATTGCCATCGCGTATAAGTCCCAAACATTGTCCGTCTAATTCCCGCCGGATTGCGTAGACACGTCCAAAAGGCACACGTCTGATTAGAATCTCCAACTAAAAATCACAAAATCGTTAAATTCTAACCTCGACTGAATGAATGAAAACGTCTTACAAATAATGTGTTGGTATTTCTTATTATTTTGTTCGCCTCAGCTGGTGTACTGATTGGAGATCCTGCTATAGAAATCAATTGATCTCCGATATGTAAAGCATTATAAAGCATTGGATGATCCTTCTGTTTCCATCCCGAAACCCTGAAAACAAATTATTTATTGAGAACGATTCCATTTCGGAAATTCACCAAAAAATCTTACCACACAGCACCAAAAGCTTCCACCCAAGCTATCGATCCGATACAATCTTTTCGCCGTAGTTGCAATCGAACTCCCCCCGGATGCATGATTTCCCTCCGCAATTGCAGGACTTGCTGTTCTCTAAGCGTTAATCGCTTCGACGCCTGATTAATTCCATTTTCCTGGGCCAGCCGAAAGGGTTGACCCGTCGCTTGAATTCGCCCGGCGTTATTCTGCCTAGATGATCGCGGGGGATGGGCATCCGATGTTGATGAACTGCGTCTGCGTTGCTCTAAGGATTCCGACCTGGTTCGGTCGACATTATCATGTGCTCCTGGAGTGTTTTTCTCTTCGCGAGCTTTCGAGCGTTTTGAATCGATTCGACTAGGCCTTGCGGTTATCACAGCTTCGGTTAGACCGCGAATAAGTAGGGGTCGGTTTGTAATGGGTGGCGGCATATTCTCCCTACCAATGTCGGTCAATTGATTTCTCTTCCGTATAAGCGCAGGTGACTTGCGCACGTGTTCAGTATTTACAGATTGCGACGATGTTGATGGAGTCGACGGACTTGGTGTGTGATTTGTGATGCTCACTGTGGTTTCGGCTGGAGAGTTTTGAGTTTTTGTCCGAATGGTTTTAAGTTGTGTCCGAGGCTGGGCGACGGGTTTCGTTCGAATAGGAGATTTGTTTTGCTGTGACTGAGAAAACGTATTACCACTGGATGACGGCGTTTGCGAATTACTGGCGACTGGAAGTGATGACGATGAACTAAGGAAAACCTTTTCGTAATGAGAGGGTGCCAGTGGCGAAAGAGAAGTATTGTCCGAACCAACTGCGATATTCGTGATACCGGACGTGTTTGTTGATAGAATCACTTTTTTCAAATTCAGCGATGGAGTTTGCGCTGTCGAAGTAATGTGATTTACTTTCCCATATGGACTAGCGGCGGTACTGTTGCCGCTGACTCGAACTGTGGTCACTTTGTTGGTGTCGGCCACCACAGAGTTGTTTTTAATTTTGTTTGGAGAAGCATATTGACAATTGTTGCTTGTTGTAGGTACTGCGTTTGATGTGGACGGTATTATTTGTACATTGCTTTTATACTCCTCTTGAGCGCTTATTTGTTCCAGCGGGGGAAATCGGAAAACGTCCGGTGTGCTGGTGTTTTGTAAAATATTCGATACTTGGATAATTGTTATGTTTGTCGATGCTTCTGGGACCGCTGATGATGATGATGAGTCAACGTCCACTTCTGTGATATTGTTTTGAGATTCTACTTCCGAAACAACACTGACTGCTGGTCGGTTTATTGGAGTTTCGGTAAGAGATATCGAACGAGATGTTTGTGGCCTGAAATGATTATTACGATAGGAATTACATAGCATTGTTTATAGGACGAACATTTTTTATCTTTAATTTCATAATATAGAGTTAGGTATGCATAGATGATTGCTGATATAAACTACTGCGAAAAAAGGGCGCTTTGCAAACTGGTTTTTGAACCGAACCAAAAACTACTGAAACATTGAAATTTTAGTGAACCAAAACTGAATCACTCTGAAAAAAAGATGACCGCAACGAACCAAAACTACGCTAGTTTTTAAAACAAATGCTGTGACCAAACTAAAAACCAGACTTTTTTTTTAGTGATTCTATAAATAAAGTAATTGGATCTATAAAAAAAAGTAATTAATTTTTTTAAAGAGAGAAATTTTCACTTTAATGACATTTTTAACCAAACAAAAGTTTCATTTCACGAGAAGTTTTCCCCTGCGGCGCATTTATTTTGGTCAACTCAAAAATTGAGCATTTGCTAAATAAATTTTTTTCAAAATTTGAAAAAACTGCATTTAGCAAAAGATCAAACTAGTGGATGACGTATTGATTCAACTGTGGCAAACGTTGCGCCAATATTAGTTCACGCCACAATTTTTTTAGGTACTAAAGGGTGGTTAAATTTTAAGGGCCGATGTTGAATGTGAACCACACCTAAACGTCAAGTTTTTTTCTGCATTTCATTTGACATTTCTCAATTTCAGACTAACTCAATTTGAACCATGGAAAGATACACAATCGAGCAACGCGTCGTCAATGGTCAGAATGGTGGCAAGAAATGGCAACAGTGGATGATCAATTTTCGAAGAAAATCATCTTCAGTGATGGGCACATTTTCACCTCAGTGGATTCGTCAATAAGCAGAACAGCCGCATTTGGGCGAATGATAATCCAAGAGTGATTGTCGAAAAACCAATGCACCCACAAAGAGTGACTGTTTGGTGCGGTTTATGGGCTGGCGGCATCATCGGGCCGTATTTTTTCCAAAATGAGGCCGGTCAGGCAGTTACTGTGAATGGTGTTCGCTATCGTGAGATGATAACGAACTTGTTATGGCCCGAATTGGAAGATATGGATGTGGACGATATGTGGTTTCAACAGGACGGTGCCACTTGCCACACAGCTACCGAAACAATCGCTCTTTTGCGCGACCAATTTAATGGCCGTGTTATCTCACGTGGTGGCGATGTCAATTGGCCGCCAAGATCATGTGATTTGACACCGTTGGACTTCTTTCTTTGGGGTTATTTGAAAGAAAAGGTGTACGTCGATAAGCCAGCAACAATTCAAGAGCTAAAGGATGAGATAATTCGGCACATTAACGGCATAGAACCTCAATTATGCCTCAGCGTCATCGAAAATTTGGACCATCGGATGGAGGTGTGCCGCCGAGGTCGCGGCGGCCATTCGATTGTGTATCTTTCCATGGTTCAAATTGAGTTAGCCTGAAATTGAGAAATGTCAAATGAAATGCAGAAAAAAACTTTACGTTTAGGTGTGGTTCACATTCAACATCGGCCCTTAAAATTTAACCACCCTTTACATATAGTACACTGGAAGGCAGGAGGTTAAGAAGGGAAAATTTGTCGCTGCGACTCTGGATTAGCAGGTTTCACTGGAGTCTTAAGATCAAAATTGTAGAAGTCTGCGTTTTTTGGGTAGATAGCAGATTTATTAAAAGCGCTTTCTGATTTAGATTTCAACTTTTGACAAGAAAATTTCATTTTACTTTGACCTACCATACAAGTCCCATAATTATTCTTATTGCTATCACAAAAATTTTGCATTTGCCCACTTTGCAAGTTCTGTTTTTTTTTTTTACAAATTGCCTGGCTAACTTGAATCAGAAATTTCAAAACCGTGAACTTCACAAAATTCCATCCGAAAATGAATGCAGAAAATGCTGCTATAGAAAATTTCGATACTCTTTACTCGGAATATTTAGCAGCATTAAAAGTGGTTATTTTAAAAGTTCACAACACCGAAGATGTCGCACTTTGTAAGCGATGGCTACGAGCTTTCAACACTTCCGATGCTACTCAGAAACTAGCAAGAAATTATCTCATGTCACTGATGTATCAGCAATTAGATTCAAATGGTCATCTGGATAGTCCATTCATTGTGGCGAGTAATCTGTGCCGCAACTTTAATCAACTTCTTAATGAATTAGAACACTTGAACAGTGAATCATCGAACAACGTTTCACTATCCGATGAGTTGGCCTCAAGCATAAATAATAATAATAATCTTTCTGTTGAGTGTGAAACGATTAAACTGGAAGAAGAATGCAGAGATGACAATGATACAAACTTTGAGAAAAAATTCAAAGATCTTAATGAGTTTTTATTGAAAATGAAGAAACTTAACGAAATATTGCGGTTCGAATTGGAGCAAGTGAGGAGAGATCGTTTAATATTGCAAAGGAAATTGGAACAGAAAGATAAAAAATTAAAGAATCTCTTAGATAGTCATAATAGAAATGAAATAGCGAATAACAGTAATAGTTTTGATAAAGATGTAAATTCCTGTAATGAAATTTTTTTGAAGGATCTCATTTACAAAACATTAGAGAACGCGACAACCGCTTTGCGGAATTTGCAAAAATCAGATAACCCATTAGATTACTTTTTGAACAACAAACTGGTTCTCTTTACGTCGGAATTAAAGGTAATTAAGAATCCCGAATTTCAAGCGAAAATTGCCGTCCTTGAAGAAAGTCTGAATGTTGCAATTTCAGGAATTGCAGGGAAAATTAAAACCTCCTACGACAATAAATTAAATTTAGAAAAAACTTTTTCCAAATCACCTCCTACTAAAGATTATCTTTCGAAAAGTTCACAAACAGAACTCAATCAAGCTTTTCATGCCTTTGAAGGTGATGAGAATTTAGAAATGATGTGCACCGATGCCTTGAAGATTCAATATTTAGAGAAATGCATTTACAAATTGCAGTATTCACGTCAGAAGTTGTTGAAGAAGTTTCAAAAACAATTTCGGGACAAACAAAATAAATTTGACAAGAAAGCATTGAAGGTTAAAATGGCTTCTGCCAAGAATCAATTATTTGATACAAATCGAGAAATATCGAAGGAGTTTTTAATATTGGCAAATGATCTAGAGTTGCGATATCAAAAAATTATCGGTGAAGCTTTGAGAAATATAAAAAACCAATCAGAATGAATTTTTATTTATACTCGTGTATTTTTCAGAATCTTTACATATTGTATCTATGCGTATAATAAACAAAAATATCTGATATGAACCGAGTTTGTTATACAAAATCTACGTTTCTGTACTATTTGCGCTATAACCCGACAAATATAATATTTCTTTTACACAAAAACATTTTTGTTACAAAATCTGAAATATCTCGATAACGGTAAAAGATATCGATTTGCTGTAAATGTCAAAAATGTAAAGAATTTCATTAATAAAGGGAAAGTATTGTATTCATGACGGAGTCCAACTCGAGAACGGAGGCAGATAAAAATGTTTTAATTAGTACGAAATACGTTTCAGACAAAGTCATGAGGATGTATGTGTATCTGTCTGTCGGTTTATCCGTCTGTCCGTTAAACGTATCTTAAAGGCTGATTTACAATGAAGCAGCAACGCCAACAGCAACAGCAACGTCGACGTAAAGAGCGACGGCAAAAAGAGAAATGCTGTTGAATGAATTACAATAAAGCAGCAACAGCAAAAATTGACGTTCCCGAATTGTTAAAAGTTTTTTGGGGATTAATCTTTCTTTCATGATTACCTAAATTAAATTTGATTAATTAACAATCTTAAACTTCATTTTTAACACAAAATTCGCCACCAAATTCGTTCCTAAAATGTCAATCACATGTGTACATAACCAACAAAAACCAGCTATCAACGTTGCTGCTTAGCGTTACTGCTCAAATTTAGGATTAGAAATGAATCGGCAGCAAAATATCTCTCTGAAAATCTGACGTCAAAGAGTCGATTCTCGACCAATCAAAACACTTTCTCCGTGACGTTGCTGTTGCTGTTGGCGTTGCTGCTTCATTGTAAATCAGCTTTAAATTAATCGAAAACGCATTGAGCTAGTGACTTTAAATTTTTTGTAAAAATATAAAACTTGAATCATATTGTTATCCTATTACCCTCAATATATATTAATAAAATTGTTTAGTACACAGTTTCTCTTCGGATGAAAAATAGCTTGGACCTGGCGGTAAGTAAACTTGAAATACTTACGGACCGTTAAGGGTTAAATGTGATTATTGCGAAATTTCTTCATAGGAAGCATTAGACCCCTTCATGGAGCTGAAATTCTGTTTGGAATCTTATAGTGATAGTAGAGTGAAAATGCGATTAAGCTAAAATTGACTACCGAAGATGTCGCTATGGTTACGAGCTTTCAACACTTCCGATGTAACTCAGAAACTCGCAAGAAATTATCTCATGGCATTGGGGGGTGAAAATGCGATTAAGCTAAGATTGACTACGGCAAAATTCAGTATTTAAAGTCCTGTAAGGATAACTCGTATGTAGGGCAGATCCTGAAGTGAAAGGGCAGTTTTTGAAGTGAAACGTAGTGAAAGGATTGTGCTAAATCATATTTTAAACAGTTTTTGGATTTCGATTTCTGTTAAATGCGTTTTTTAAGTCGAATTGTGAGAAATAATTTTTCAAAATGATTGATAATGTTTTCTCAGCTCCATTGTATCGAGAAAGTTGGATCTTTCGAGTCTACATATTTGTTAAACTCCACTCACTTTAAACTAATGTCTAATATAAAACTAATAAAATATACGACAATAAAATTGGAAAAATCTTTATTTTATTACAAAAAACAATCTTATAAATTCATACAATTATTGAAATTGCTTCATAATATTCAGTATTATTGATTATTATTTATATTTTTTTAAAATTTGTTTGTTTGTTAGGGGCCGTTTACATTTGACACTTTATACGGCGAATTTTATTTTGTAACTAACATATTTTTGTAGGGCGACATCATTTCTAACCACGAAGACTGGAAAAACACAAGTAATGAAATTCAGCTGAAGCTCTGATTTTAATTAAGTCGCGCACAGGGGATACTCTAATGTTAACTCTTTTATTGACTGATATTTGCTCAAGATTGTCTATGATTGGGAAATCGTAAATTTTCATTCGCGTTTTTTTGGCTAAGAGAGTTCTGCTCCAAATCCTATTATTCCGTGTCCGAGTCCGGTTCTTTAGCAAAATATAAACTTAACAAACCTTCATTTTCAGCCGATTTAAGCAGTTCTATGGAGTCGCTAATGAAAGGAATTCCCAAAACTATCTCCAAGGGCTTGGAACGATTTGTGTTTTTTAGAGCATCTACTATTTTCGAGGCGACATTAAAACTTAAGCCATCTTGGAAACATTCCGACAGGTCTAAGCATTCTACATTCTTCGCTTTAGTTATATGGCTATATATAGCCTGAGGATCTAAATTGGGCGAGTTAACCGGAGCGACTGTTTTCAGTTGAGGAAGTATAAAAAATAATTTCCCTAAGAAACGATCACTCATTTTCACTCTAAGTTCGTCTAATCCACTCAGATTTAAAAAAAATCCTTCCTGTTCCAGAGTAAACTCTGAGTCGGGTCCATCCAGTTCCAAGATCTTTAAATCATTGCTTTTATAAGTTACCAAAGACCTGAAGAAAGAATTGCTGATTTCTTTACGTGAAAAAATTATTACCAAATGTTTGAGACTTCGCAGCCTCACAAAATTATTTTGGTTGCCTGCCGGGCATGGATCTGAGATGGTCAACTTTCTTAATTCCGTTTGAGTTTCTACGAAAGTGTCCATTGTATCCCCGTAGAGATGAATGCTTTGGTCCATGGTTAATTCCGTCAATTTGGTACGTTCGCACAATGTAGTGAATGCACTCTGTTCTACATTCCAACAGAATGAAATATTCAATGTTTTAAGATTCCGTAACAAACCTAAATACTTCCCCGTAATATTATGATTGTGAGACAAATCCAAATACTGCAATTTGTAACAATTTTTCAAAATTGCACAGTTGTCGTCGTTAAGCTGGCAGGCATATAACGTCAATGATGTTAAATTCCAAATAATATTCTTTAATTTATAAAGTGTTGGGGTGTCCAAGTTTATAGATTGTAAATTCAAATTGGCGATATTTGGGCAGAAAACCGGTAACAATTTAATAATTTTCTGGCAGGCTGATGTAAGTGCCATGGATTCGCTATAATGTCGTTTATGACTCACAGTCTTTATTTGTTTTCCAATTTTTTCAAAAATATAGCGAGCTTGCACAGATGTTAGATTTTTTAAATTATCAATTCTGAGTCTTTTATACTTTCTAAATATAATGTCGGAAATCTGACTTAATCGTAGCGATACAAATGAGAGACTTATTTTATCTTCGACTTTTAAATATGAGAAAATTTTTAAAATACAATCATCGTTTAGTATGTGAATAGCACTCTCTGTATCTTCGTCCCATTGTAAACTACCTGCGCTTTCTTCAGCTGTCGGATCTGAGTCTGGAAGTGGGTCTGAGATTGACTTTATTAATATATCACTTTCATCTGGATATAAAAATTTCACTTTTAATGCTTCCTCGACGCTGGATGAATCTTCGAATGTGACCAAAGCAAATCTAAAATTCGTGTCGCAGGGACGAGTGTGAATTGAAATGGATGAAACCTTGCCAAACCTCCTCAAATAATAGCGCAAACTCCTTTCCGTCACCATCGGTGTGATATTGTCCACATAAACTGTTCTGGTGGGCTCTTTATTCTCTACCAATTGTGATCCTCCTTCCATTTGCCGACTGCTGCATGGTTCTTCAGTTTTCGGTAATTCGGCGTTATATTCCCAATTGTTAGACATCACAATTTTTTTTGTTAACTTTTAGTAATATTTGATTCAGACTAATATTTTTTTTTCTATTTAATAACTCGACCAACTCCACTGTTTGAAAGACTTCTTAAGACTGGTTAGCTAGCGCTAGAATAAATGCTGTACTGGTTTGTTAATTACTAATTAAAAAGGGATTTTCAATTTCAAGGAATTTCCAGTTTTGTGGGATTTTCCATCAATTTGTAATGGAATTTAAAGGTAGCAAAAAATTGTGTTTACACCTTTCTCTTCCACTTTTCTTATTTACTTTAGTCGACAAGGATAAAATTATTTTACATACTTATCACTGTCAAAGGAGCAAGCTTTTATTTATTTTCACCAAAGATTAGATAATTTACAACAGAATTTTTCATAGAACTTTTAAAATGTTTGGAAAATACTGTCAAGTAACTCAAGTAATTTAAATATTTTTATTGACGTAACTCCAATGTAATATGGTTATATTTAGTCGTAATTCAACTTTTTGCACATCAAATTTACTGTTTTGAACAAAAAATGCAGCGTTTTTCGTATCAAATGCGTCAAATTCCGTCTAACGATTTTTTTAGCAGTTTTTCTTTATGATGAATTGAATTTACCGAGTTAAAAGCCGACATTTATATTTTGTAAAAATTTACCGAGTTAAAAAAACCGACATTTATATTTTTTTATCAATTAGAACTCCGGTGATCTTTATAGAAAAACAAATTTTGATGGCTAGAATTTTTTTAGACGAATATGATTTGCAAAATGGTGAATTTGATCTGTAAAAGGTTGAGTTTGACGTGCAAAATTAGTAATTTGATCTGAATTTGATGTTTATAAGGTTGAAGTTAACAGAAAAACCGAAAAAAAACCGTTTTTGTTGGAGTGGTTGAATTATTACCATTTCCGGACGTAATTTGCTTTTGATAAAAAACGGATCTTTGCTAAATTTAAAATTTCTAACTCCGTCAGCTCTCGAGTTTCATAGTGTTTTTGTACTTAACTTTTTTATATTTATATGAAGTTTAATTATGTAAGAAAGGTCACACTGCTAGGTGAATAAAGCTTGTTTTTATATCATGATTTTTGGATGAAAAAAATCATTTTTGACATTTCCGAATTCAAAATGGTGGAATTTAAATTCAGTGTGGAAGATGTGGTGAAATTTATTATTGGGCGCGTAGAGTGAACTGAGCCGCTCAGATGCTTTTTGAGCAGCTCACTGGCTGTTATTGAATGCAACCGTTCTTTTTGAGCGGCTCTGCAAAAACAACAAAATTATATTATTTTTGCGGATGTTTTCACATCCAAATTTTCCCCCAACAAGTCGGACATGTCTGCCCTGAAAACCCATCAGGAGCCTGTTTCTGGTATGGAAAGCTGGCTCACTGTGATCAGAGCCTGCTTTGCCAGCTTCCACGCAGGCTTACAGGATTTTGGTGGATGGTTAACAATGAATCAGAAATGGTTCAATGGTTAAACACTAACAGCCTTATTAATAAAAAATCCCTAACACGGAGATAACTCATGTGCTAACTAACTCCGAGATAGCAAACTTATCCATTAGATAACTATTCTTATTAATAAAAAATTTTCTTCCATATAATAGCTAACTCGCATTTTATTTAAAAATTTAGCTGGAATACGGCAACCCTTGTGCCGAATTGTACCAAAAAATACGAAAATCTTTTACATTTAAGTCAAATTTTGGTTTTTTAAATCCGTTTCCTTGGAGACGATATTAAAATAAGTCATATTTTGGTTTTTTAAATCCGTTTCCTTGGAGACAATATTAAAATAGGAGTGAAATTAATGTTTTTATTTTAATTGTGATTCACTTTAAAGTAATTAAAAGTGGAAAATTCAAAAATTGAAGGAAAGCGATCAGAAAAGTGGTGTTCAAGTGATAAGGTAATATAATATAATAACATAAATTGCAATTTTTAATGGATCATTGTTTCTTATTATTGCAAGAGTTATGTGCCGTCAAGAGTTATCAACTCGTTAACTCGAGGGAATCGGTATGTTAGCTAACACAGAGTTAACTAACGTCAGTTAACTCTTAAAATTTTTTATTAATAAGAATTTTGAGTTATCCACTGCGTAAACCATTGATAAAAGTTAACTAACGTTTATTAATAAGGCTGTAAATGGTATAAAAGTACGCTCAGTTAGTAAGCGCTGCGAAACGTCAAAATAGTCGACATTTCTAGCGGGTGTGGAATATTGAGTGGTACAACTGCAGTCTTCAGCAATTTCTGAAATTGGTCCAAGATTCAATGAATCAGCAGCGCAAATGCTGATTATTGAGCAAAAAATCTTATCCCACTCCATTAAAACTCAATACACGTTGACAGCATGCACTGAGCAGTGCGTTCAGTGTATGCTGAGCGGCTCAGCTGAGCGCTTTTTTAACAGCCAGAGCGGCTCAGTTTACTGAACACGCCCTATTTTTACAAGGGAATGAATGCAAAGGTTTCGGAAAAGGATTCAATGAATATTTAGGTAAATGTTTTCCTGATGTGGAAGAGCAACGACCAGCCGTTTTCTTGGGAAAGGGATTTTAAGAAGTAAAACGCATACCTGTGAGGTATGTTAAGCTTGATCCAGACTACACGATGTACGGGGTACGAGGTTGGCACGTACCCCGAACATCGAGTGTTTGGATGGGAAATTTGCACATGGTTTCACCTAGTGAGTAAAATCAGAAGCTGTTTGATTATCCTCGTACGTGGTAACCGCGTACACGAATGAGCAAAGAGCAAAACCCTGTGCAGTGTGGATGCAGTTCCATGTACGAGGAAACCAAAAACCTCGTACCTCGTACCCCGTACATCGTGTAGTGTGGATCAAGCTTTATGTTGGAAAGGAAAGGTAATTGACTTCAGGGTAAGAATCGGTCCGAATCACAACATTTAGATATATTTTCATTAAAAAAAAGCCTAATAACTCCAATTAAATTCACAATTACAAGAAAAAAAACTCGTTTTTAATGAATTGACAGGTAAAAAAAAAATAAAGCCTGGGTAAACCTGAATGCCAAAAGAATGAAAATCAATTTTTAGCTCAAGTCCAATTACTTTTTTCGGAGATGGGAATGCAGTGATTTTTTTTGTTCTGAGAATTCACTGAAAAGTAGAAATATAATATTTTGCTGGCTTCAAAGCCAAGTGTTTATTGTAGAAATTACATACCTTGGTATCGAAATTGGTGTGGAATGATTTCTCGATGGTGTATTGGGTTCAGATGCTGAACTAGAATCTGTAAGTTTTTGAAAACATAAAAAACGTTCTGTACGGCTTACAAAAATCACTTACCGAGTGCTATTTTATTCTTATTGTTTGTTAAATTAACATCCACCCTAATACTGTTTTCAGCTGTTGATACAACAACCGAATTCGATTTGACGAGTAGCGAATGTGATGTTACTGGACATGTATTTGGATCTGATAGCACATTATTGGTGAATGTTTGGGCCAGAGATGGAACATCGTCTCGGTCGCGATTTGTGGAGGATGAAGTAGTAGCACCAGTTCGATTAGATTTGGTCGGTGATTGTAAAATGTCGTTCGGTTTTGAGATTGCTGAGGGACTTGTTTCGCTTTCAGCGGAGTCGGACAGCGATTGGGATTCATCGAAATTGCTCTCGTTCACTTGAACACTATAGTTGCTAATTGGATCTGATAGAAGATTCAATAGATTTTGAGAAAGAGTATTCGACATGGACACTGAAGTAACCGGAGGTTGGAAAGTTCCTGTAGTTGTGGCAGCTGTCACAGTTGGAAGTGGTTCTGCATTTCCCGGGACGGCGCTATTCGACGATGTGGTCAGCCGAGTATTTTGAATTCCTGTGGATCCTGGATCTGAACTGGATGTGGAGGGTGCTGGGGGGTTTGAAGCGGAGTTACTTGTCGATGGCACAACGCGTTCAATTCCTGGTACAATTGCAGCGGGAACGGGCGGAGTCGCAGGTAGTGGAGATGTTGGATCTCGAGTGGGAAGCAATGGGGCTCGGGCTTCTGGAAGTTTTGTGTACAAATTCTCTCTCGGTGACAGAATTCGCATTTCGCGCAGTTTTGACCGCAAAGTGTCCACCCACTCCTGCATTATTTCCCTATACGAAAAACTCAATTCAGACACAGCCTTTAACTAGCAATCATAGTGGAAGACTTACCATGAAGCAGCATGAAACCGGATCACTTCTTCGCTGAGCGTCACGACGAATTCGTATTCATGCTCGTTGGGGACAAGGGAGTGTGAAATGTGTTGCGTAGACTTTAGGGAAACCACCCAGTCGGGAGTATGGGACGAAGCTAGACGGGGTTCCACGTATCCCTCCAACAGAGCCTCCGTATCGTCGTGTACACAGAAAACTACCCAACTTCTCTCGGATTTCTGAAAATTCGATTGTTGAATTTTCAATTAGTGGCCACATATTGATTTAATTTCCGCATTCCTGCCAAATACTTACCCTCGTCCCCACAGTCACCTTTCTACCTTCGGCCGTCAGCCTCTTCAGCCAGGTGTTTTTGTGAATTTCCCGAAACAATGCACTCCGTGATTCCATTACTATTTTATTCTTAGCCTAGTTTCAACATTTTATATCATCTGATTTTTAAATCGCACATATTTCCTTCTTATTTTGATCGCCAAACGAAAACTCCAGCCAATTTGACTGACACTAATAACTCTGAGCATGTAAAACCCAATGTTGGCGCACTTCTCTTTTGCAATTTACTGCAGAGGAATTTTCTATGATTGCGAAAGAACAAACATTTTCACTTTTCGACTGAAATTTGTCAACACAGAAGGGAAAACTTGCACAATTCCAAATGAAAACCAACAAAAAGCAGAAATTTGACGGCCACTTAATGCCGACAGCACAGTCTCGTCGAATGCGGGCGAATTACAGTCACGGCTGATGCAGGTTGGACGCTTTTTGTAAATCGATTTACGTTTTTTCGATTTATCCATATAAAATATGCAAAACATATAACTCGTAGAATAATGTAATCGGAATTATAGGTCGGATAATTGAAAAAAATGTTATTTTATTTACCAAAAAGGCAGCCAAAAATGTAATTCAACTGCATTCGGCAGAAGTGTACCCATGCCATTAGGTACACTCCGTTCCAAAAATCTACACAGTGAGCCACACTAAGCCTCATAGTGAATGAAAATGTTGAAAAAAACCCGATAGGAAGATTAAACGTAAATAGAGAACCTGCAATCTGGAAAATTGCTAATCGAACTTCTAAAAATTGGAATCTAGAGAGTGGTCAACGTGTAAAAATAGCAGCCACACAGAAAAAGTTTAAAAAATTCGATCATTGTTAATAATAATTTCCAAAGTAACAAAAATTAGGTAATATAAGTTAAAAACAAGTCATGCTTGAGGTATAAAAAAAATTCGGAAAGCCGTAAAAATGTTTACAAACTGTTTCAATCTGGTAGATAAAATTATTCTAACCGGCCTAATACTGTTCTAATTAGAGTTAATAGACTGTCATACTCAGTAGGAGTTAATAGACTGTCTACTCTATTAAGCCGGCCATACATTATGAGACTTGTTGTACAACTTAGTTCGGTTGTAGGCAATGTTGGATTGTGTATGGCCCGGTTGTAGCACCAAAAATTTAGGTTCGACAAAAATCAAAACCCTGTTGATTTTGGCTCCGCCCCAACAAGTTGTACAACATGGTTTTAGAACAAGTCTCATAATGTATGGCCGGCTTTTGGTATATTTATCCACTCCCAATAAACATTTTATCGACTCCTTGATATGTTTGTTTGCGTACGTATTTTCTGAAGTTTTGCGCGTCATTATTTGGTGTTGATTTGGTAGTATTTCTTGTGGTTTATTCTATAAGTTTTGTTTTATTTTTTAAGTTTGGATTTATTTTGATTTTCACATAAACGAGAAAACAAAAATCTTTCAATACGGCTGTTACACGAATATCGAAAGCAAAAAGGATGCACGCATTCGAACTCGAAAGAGGACGGACTTCCACGCAGCATGTTTATTGGGTTGTCTAGAATAATAGGTTATCTACTAAAAATTACAGCAAATTCACACTTTTCGGGTTCTATAAAAGGTTTTTATTTGAACAAATTATGTGTACATAATCAGTGTTGCACTTTTAGTACAATCGTAATAGATTTAGTACATTTCAAGCTCTAAAAATACCTATTACTTACGTATGCCATTTTTAGCCAAATCTAGTACATTTGGGCCCAAACCCAAAATGTATGGATTCTTTCATTAAACAAACTTTAATTTTGATTCAGCTGCGTGATTTAAAAAAAGAATCTACCTCTCTCTTTTGAAATCTAGTATCCTTTTTCGTGAATCTAGTTTATTGTACTCATCATAAAATGCCATACGTATATAGCCTATTTACTTGTCCCATTCCTGTTGACATCTTTTACCAGTTGTTCGTTGTTCGTTTGCGCTAAAATTGCTTTTCAGAATGGCATTGTACAGGTAAATTTTGTTTGGTTATGATGTAAGTCCAAAAAACCTAAAAGACATCTCTTAAGGCATTTTAAAAGGGTCAAGCCTAAGGGAAGCGATGAGCTGCCACTAGAGCCACTGCCCCCAAAGTCCCCCACGGATCAAGAAAACGAGATCCCGTGGTAAGTGAAACCCAAAATTTTTCTTAAAAGTTTGCAAGTTATGCCGCTTTTTCTTTCTTTCTTCAGTCTGACGAAAGAAAACAAAAAGTGTTACGTCCAAAAATTCCGCAAAGAATGGTTGCAACAGTTTTCTTGGGTAAAGGATAGGGCTGAATCAGCCTATTGCAAAGTGTGCTCAACAATTATTACTGGCGGATTAACAATCTATTACATTTAGTACATTTTAGACAGGCAATTTATTACTTTTCAAAAAAATGAAAGTGCAACACTGTACATAATTCGGATCGCTGATTTCAAGCTAGACTGGAATACAATTGGTCCTGTACAACATTTACGGCGACATTTCAGATTTTCAACTCATAGTAGTCGATGCTTCTGTATACAACCAGTCTGACCAACTTTGTCGTCACGAAAAGTTGAATCGAATTTAAGTTTTGTCGGTCAGCTCGCCGACAAAATTTCATGGTTGATTCAAAATAAAATCTTATTCGGACGTCATAAAATCTAAATTTCGTTACTTAAAGAAAGTATTGGGAAATATACTGTGTTGCTTACATTCACATTCCCATTATGTATGATAATTGGTAACAAAGAGCCTGTTCACAATTAGCCGAAGTGCTTATTTATCGAAGACATCCTCACCTTGCCTTAATGTTGCCAGCTTCTGTCAGAATTAGGCGGACTATTTCAACCAATGTGAGCAGGCTCAAAAGAATGTTATATGTGGTTAAAGGTAGAACCTGAATCGTACGTCGATGCGTCCGTCACGTTGACAGTTCGAGTAGAATCAACGGGCTGCTATGAGTACCTACTCCCCTAATAATACGTTTTCCGATGCGGCAGCCGCATAGAGTAGGTCGAATTTCTACTTTTACATGCGGCAACGCACGGAAATGTCATTGCGCAAAAAAGTTTGTTTACGATTTAAGCAATTTAAGTATGGAACAAATTGAAAGTAATTGTTTCGACGATCAACTAATAGAAGAAGTGCAAAACAATGAATTAACTCCAGATTCGTTGCCGTACCCAACTGTCACCGCATTGAACTGTCAACCGGACGCACGTATGACTGACGCATCGACGTATGATTCAGGTTCTAGCTTTATGTATGATAATTGGTAACAAAGAGCCTGTTCACATTGGTTGAAATAGTCCGCCTATTACAGAAACTGGCAACATTAAGGCAAGGTGAGGAAGTGGGACTGCTGATAGGGCAGTCCCACTTCCTCACCTTGCCTTAATGTTGCCAGTTTCTGTCAAAATTAGGCCGACTATAGGCTCTATTGTGAGCTTCGTCAATCGATCGTTGAAATGTCAAATCGAAAAATCGGTATTGTGATCATCGATTTTATCGTTCGTGAACGATAAAATCGTTCAGTTCGGAACGATGACATTTGTTTGATCGTCCGGTGAAGTTTATGTCAAGTTAGCGATCGGTGAAGTATTGCAATTACTTTTTTTTATCAAAATTAGAGGCTAATAATAAAATGGAAGTATTTGTACACATTAGGAAATCATTAATGAGGAATATCTTGATCAAAACCTCGATCAAAAATTCAATATAAAAATTGGTTGAAAAAATTAAGATAAATAAGACCAAAGTGGTATAAAAATAATTTAAATAAAAAATTAACTTAAAAACTGTTTTATTCATATAGATTTGAAATATTGGTCAATTCAAAGAACTCAACATTCGATGTTTAATATTTTTGCCTTGACGTTGGTTTGTAAAATCGTCTTCTGGTGTAATTTCGCTCATATGGCCATTGTCATCCACCTCCTCTATGTTTTAAGGGAGCTCAATATTGTATTTTCTGCGTTGAAGTCATTTTTAAACATTAAAATAACTTCAACAATGTGAATTCCCAAACGTCAAACACTAAAAAATTCACAATAGCGATTGCTTGAACGATGAACCTTACGCAATACCAAATTATTTTTCGATCGTTCCGGCCAACGATGGTCGATCGAATAGATATCGATAACCGCAATAGGCCCCTATTTCAACCAATTTGAACAGGCTCAAAAGAATGTCATATGTGGTTAACCGTCCCATTGTCAAAATCAAAACAAAAGCAAATGACGTTTAGAACAAAGTGTGTGGAATTGTATATGTGGAGGACAAATTTGTCGCCGTAAATGTTGTGTCGGTTCAATTGTATTCCGGCCTTAAGAGATTAGAATTAAACTGTAAATTAACCATTTTTATATTGGGTCAATTAGCCGAAGTGCTTATTTATCGAAGACACTCATTTTTCGGTGAAATTTTTGCGTAAATTTCATACAATTTCAAAAATGTAAATGTACATAATTCGGATCGTCCGCCAACGGCATGCATGCAACGAAGAAGGGTTTTCAATCAAAACACAATTTATAGATTTTATTTGCAATTTATATCTTAAGTTTTCAATTAATTTGAATAAAAGACAACCGATGAGTTAAGTGCAAAAGGGTATAAGCGCCAAGAAATGAAAGAGCGGGCTCTTGCGGCAAACACCCAAATCTTAAGCTAAAGTTCATACAATTTCAAAAAGTTTCTGCGCTCAGACACTTTTGCACTTATTCTCTTCAATTTTATAGTTAATCCTATAATACAATTTATTTTTTACGTTTTTGTATTTTTTTTTTATCACACATAACATACATTTTTTTGTTTGCTGTTTATCATTAGGACAAGTTTCAATTTCACAGAAATAATTCTACTATCATATGCGTTCAATAAAAAATGTATTAAAACAATTACTAATAAAAAAAAAAGAACTGGAGAGGAAATGCATTGTTGTTGCAAGGATTTGTATTCTCTTAAAAATATTTCGCTAAATTAGAAATTTAAAAATAATAATAAAAAAAATTATATTAAAACACATTAAAATTAGTGTAAAAATTCTTAAAATGTTCACTAGCTTCATTTATATACACGCATATTAACTTGAAATTTGTATTTTATAAATAAAGTCATGATAAAAAAGTGATATCACATTCAATAAGTAGTACAAAAAAATTTTAATGTAATTTTTCGATTTTTTCTATCTTTTTTTTTTCTAAAATTAATTAATTTTTTTATGCTTAAATGTTTTTTTGTATTTTAATTATTTTATTTTAATGTGAGAGTATTTTTTTTTTTCTTTTCGTTTACTCGTGAATGTGGTTATGCGGTAGAAAAACAAAGGAAGGCGTTTACTATCATCGTTGGGTGAAAAAAAAATTATTCGCGTAACGTTTGGCTTAGGGCTGACCATTGGATTATTCATATTTTGTACATCATCATTATTTTGTTTATCCTAATAATCAGTTAAAGTCTATTTTGACGGTGAAGGATGTAATATTTAGTTGCGAAATGATCTTTTATTATTCACCAATATTAAATGTTAGATTTTGAAACAATTTTGAAATAATGCATAGTGCGTTAATAGTTGTTATATGTTTAATGATGTAAATAATTAACGCTTTTAAGTGATGTACTAAAAACAACTCGTAAATTGTCTTTTAAACAGCATTTTTGATTTTATAAATTTTTTTCTTAGTTTTTTTTTTCTTTTGATTTTTTTGAAATTTTTATTTTGTTTTGTTTTTTTATTTTTTACTTTCTTTTTTATTTTTTCAAATTCAAAAGACTAAATTTCTACCATCAAATATTTTAGTTTTGAAATTTATTCACTTTAACTTCTACGGCGGCAATTCAAACTGTTATTATTTTTAAGTATATTGGAGAATATTTGGGAAGAAACTATTTTAAACGAAATTTCCTGGTAAATAAATCTTTTTTTTACAATTAAAATAAAATTTATTTATTTTCTTTTTTTTTTACTGACAAGCAAAAATTTGCACAAAGAAGTAATTTAACGAGAAAAAGAAATCTAAAACGTATACAGTTTCGACTGGCTTTAAAAGAACTAATTTTTTTTACTAAAAACTAATGCCATTAACGTTATATGTATGTACCTGCACCCAGAACATGTTTTTGTTTCAATTCTCTTTTGTAGAATAGTTTCGTTGGTTTTTTTTAAATAGTATTAATTTTTTTTCAATTAGTAGGTATGTTTTTTAAGAATTACAATTAGTTACATTTTTTTTTAAATTTATGACAGTTTTTTTTATCTTTATGGATACTTTCGATAATATCGTATTTTTTATATTGATTTGGTAAAAAAAATTCTGATTAAAAACTTGACGGACAAAATTAAAAAATATGTCGAAAGTATTACATTAATATTGAATTTGTTGTTTGAATTTCTTATGCATAACAAAAGTTATTTTGTTTTTCGTTATATTATTTTAATGAGAACATAGCGTGAGTTTCAGATGATAATTCTATGGTAGCTGCTTAGGTTGATGTTTCTACCAACGAAATTGATGGTACAAACTCCTCTGCCAGTGGATTCAATGTTGAATTTTCAACACTTAATGTTGACACTGATAATGATGATAACACCTCAGATAATTCTTCGGCCCTATAAATTGATTGCTTAGATAAGTGATTATATTCAATTTGAAATTAAGGATTATGAAAAAAAAATGTACGAATGAACTATTTATACAGAGACGAACCTAAATATGAAAGTCGAACAGCGATAGCCTCGCACGCAGAATACATGAATTAACCTTTTGCACTCCACACTTTTCTGGTTAAATTTAGTATGTCACCGTATAGGTGTCAGTGGAATGCAAAAGGTTAAAAACAACGATGGACAATGGTGGATTCAAAAACCAAACTTTGAATAGGATATGAAAGGCTTCTTCACCAAAAATTTTAATCAAATGAGATATATAATCATCCACAGCATGTTTTAAACTTACTAGAATGATCAGGCAATATTCTTGATTTTTGTGACCTTTTTATTCCATATTTGAGGTGTTAAAAGCTAGAGTGGACCAACCCACATGTCGAAATCGTGAATTTTTTTGTGTTTGAATCACTATTGCGAGTGAGTTTTTAGATAAAAATGTTTGGATGCACAAAAGAACATTTCAACATTGAGTAATAGTCCAAACAATTTTTTTTCCAAAAATTTACAGTCAATAATAGTACAAAAGTGGAAAAGCTTCAAAAACTCGATTATGAGGCTTGGTCCACTCTAGCTTTTAACGCCTCATTTATACCCGTATGGTGAAACCAAAGGGTATATTAACTTTGCTTTACCGTTTGTAACGCCAAGATCCCGTCATCACACAAAAAAATGAATTACACCAGTGTGTTTAGAATGATAAAAATAATTAATTTCTGCATGTCCGTCTGTCTGTCCGTCCGTCCGTCCGTCTGTCTGTCTGTGGCGCGGATTGCGGGCGTACGGATTGAGCTAGAGACTTGAAATTTTACGCAGATTCGTTTTTCGTAAAATGCGAGGCTAAGTTTGTTAATGGGCAAAAATGGACCATTAGGGGTGGTACCGAATACGAACGAAAACGAGTTTTGCGAATATCTAGTAGCGCGAGGGGTGGGGGAGTAAGGGGAGGGGGTAAAGTCATCTCGAAACTTAGTTTTCCCTCTATGTTCCTCTTTCGCGGGGAAACTACTGAACCGATTGGCCTGAAATTTGGCATAGATGTTCGCCGGGGGTCCAGCCCTAACATAGACCCATTAAAAGTAGCCCGAGGGGGGGGGGGGGGTAAGCGGAGGGGGGTAAAGTAATACCGAATGCAAGTGCTGGAATTTTTTGTTGGTTTTTTAATAATTTTCCGAAGAGAAAAAACTAACGAACAGCATACAGGCTACCTAATTTTTAACCAACTGAATTTAGTTTTCCAAAGTTTTTTTTATAAAGCTATTGATTCTCGTCACAGTTTTCCAAAAATTACTCAAATGTTACGAAATTTTATCAATCGACAAATCCTGTAATGGAGAACGGGAATCTAAAAATGCACAGATTTTTGGATATCGGCAACTTTTTGACAAAAAGAATATTGGGTTGTTTTGACACCGAAATTCACTCAACTTGCTTTACGAAATGAGTAGTGATAGTTGCCGATTGGTGTTAACGACATCATCGGTCTAGATCAGTGGTTCTTAACCTTGTTGGAGGTACTGACCCCCACCAGTTTCATATGCCCGTTCACCGAACCCTTCTTAATTGGAAAAATAAATTATGATTTTTTCAAATTCAAAACATAGGTATATATTTATACATAGGTGCACAAAATGAACAGAACCATTAAGAACAAAGAACAAAACCATTATAACATGATTTTCACATAAAAACAAAGTGTGAGACTGACTCACCGAACCCCTGGGGCTCGATCGAACCCAGGTTAAGAATCACTGGTCTAGATTGCTATCACGGCCTCTGCTGGTGATGGGTTGCAACGTAAAAACCTTATAAATGTTGTAATTCATCCATGGTTCGCAATCCATGTAAAAACTGCAGGTGCGAAGCAGGGAAGAAATTGTTATGAAACCTCAATTGAGGAGGCCCAGGCTCTTCGAGAGCTGTAGTGCCGAAAATGATGATTGACACCGATTAATATTTGGAAATGTCAAACAATTTTTACGATTTTGTGTTAACATGCAGACAGAAATGGTCATCATAAATTTTTAATCAAATGGGGAATATTTATTTTTGAACTTTCTATGCTTTTGCGCGCAAATAAGGAACTTTATTCATGTTTGCGTAAATAAGGAAGTTTATTTTCCACATTAACGAAAGAGCAACCTAAGCTATTTCAAACTGTTTCTAATCACACGCGAAAATAGCACGAAGTCTAATCTCACTGTTTCAAGTACATTAAAATTCGCAGCAACTCTATGGATTTTAATAAAACTTTTCAAAAGCATTGTTTTGATAAGACTCAAAATATTTTTCTTTATTCAAAGTTTAACTAACAGCGAAATGAGAAAATCAGCTTTTGTTAAATGTGAATAGCATTTATATTAATTATAATAAGATGAGTTTGATTATGTGAAAATGTTAATTCTAATATTTCATTGTCTTGCGTTTTGATTTCCATTCAACTTACTCAGATTGTTCTAATCGTGCTAATTCTGCTTCTAATTCATCTTCTAACATGGCCTCAATGCATTGCTCCATCAATTCTTCTTCTTCCAATCTTTGCATTTCCTTAAAAGAAATGTTAAATCATTAGTGATGAAAAAATTTTCTCAAAAAAACCAAAATTCTATAAGATTTACCATTTTATCGAATTCTTCTTCATTTTCCATCCATAGATATTCTGAGAAATCATTTGGATTTTCATTTTCTGATGGGATTTCGAATTCATCTGCATAAGCATCGAAAAATGAATCACTATGACCGCTGCTGTTCCCTAACGGGCTCGTTGGAATCTTCATTATCATAGCCAATGATTATATTTTTCTATAGAAATTAATGAAAAATAAAAATTAGCAGATTTTACACTTTTGAAATTTATTTCTAAATAATTTTCAACTTTTTTTGTTTTTAATAAACTCTTTTAGTCACCTTAAAAATTATGTTGAAAAATCCCAAATTTCTGGTATTTGGTTTCTTAAGAAACTGTCGAGTGTGTAATGTTTTCTTTTTCTTGAATATTTGTTTATCTGCTGTCGTAGTACGTCAACAGTTTTTTTCCAGTTCATGGAATATATATTTTATATATTATAGCTTTCTTATCGGCGCTTATTCTTATCTTGACACTTCGCTTGGGTTCAGAAAATAAAATATTAACAACTTTATACACAATTCACAATCAACTTGGCAAAAATTTTGCATGAAATACAAGGGAATAAGAAATAATTTTAATAAGACTTAAGAATAACAAATTGAAAACCGAATCGTCGTATGTATCAAGTGATAAAAGTGCTTTGTCTCGAATGGTTCGACGTTATTTGATGCGATCGGAGATACCTAAACGTTTTTTCAAGATAAACCGAACGCTTTTGGCGATGGTATAAAACTATTTTTGGATTTTCTACTTTGCATAAATGATGACGAACAGCTACTACGTGATACTAAAGTGTAAACATCTCACAACAGGTTCTTCAATTTGACCTTAAACTGTTTGATAAACATGACATGAAATTAGCCGAGAGAGAGAGGCGGTGTAGGCACGGGTGTGATTTCTGGGCATTACTAGTTTAGTCTTTCGTAATTTGCTTTTCGACAGAATCGACAATTTTTTTTTCTTTGTACAAAACTTGGAAAAATTTGGTACAGACAGCAAAAACGATTTACTGTACAAAAGCTAATCGATGGTGGGGTTAATCAATTCTAAAATATTGTTCTCTTTTACGATTAAATGTTATTGAACTCGAGAAATTTTGATAATGTCATGTTAAAATGATTAACAAAAAATTCATTAAAAAATAGCATCGAAAAAAATTGAAACGTTTCCACTTAACGATAAAAAAAAGTTGTTAGCAGTTTCAAGCTTCAAAATTAAATCACGCCAAATTTAGCGTCACGTATTTTATGGATAGCCACTTAGAAAAAATACTGTCCGTATTAAAGTTATTATAATTTTTTTTTTGTATTAGTACATGGTATATAAGATATGTCTGCAAAATTTGGTAGCATTTGGCTAGTAGTTTCTGAGGCTTTCTTAGCGTATTTTATATCGTAAATCGGAGTTTTAAGACGGATAAATGGATACAATATACAAATATCAGTTGTGATCAACACAAAACTTTCCTCTGCAATATTTAGTTTCAGAAAAAAATGTGAGAAAATTGCAAGAAATTTTATTTTCTTTGAATTTGGTTCATGCATTTTTTTCTCAAAAGCGTTTAGTTTAAGAGAAACTTTCAAAAAAAAAAAACATTTTTTTTTTCAAATATCTTGAGAACCGTTAGAGGTACGTAAAAACCGTTAAAGGAAAAAAAATCAGAAAATGTTTTATCCTTTAAATTCTATTATATTTTTTTTTTCCAAAAGCCATAGTTTTCGAGAAATTTTCACAAAATTGTATTTTTTCAAAAGAATTGTATGGGAGGCGCCCGTTATAGCTAACGTTACTTTTACAAACGTTGATAGAAAATTACAATTTTCGTAAAACTTATTCACAAAAAAATTGCAAGTCGCTAGGTCAACACGTTCTCGAGCTATTTAGGATACGTGAAACGGACAGACAGACAGATCGACAGACAGACTGACAGACCGATAGACAGACAGAGTGATAGACAAACAGACCGATATACAGACAGACCGATAGACAAATACACGGACGTCCTCATAATTTTACCTGAAACGTATTTCGTACTGCTTCTATCTCCCCCATTCTCCAGTCGGTCTCCCTCATAAATACAATACTTTCCCTTTATACCAGAGGAAAGTAAAAAAAGCGCCCAACTTGAGACTGTGATTGGCCTACGTTCGAGGAAAGTGTGGAGTTAGCATAGTACGCGTAAACGGGTCTAAATTTTATGAAATTCGGTCCAAAAGATCTTCAAATTACTTTTAACAAACAAACTGAATTTGGATTTTAGTGAAACTATTTTCAATTAACCAGAATATGACGTGTTTGTAAATAATATTAATGGTCGTTTGCACCAACGAAACTTAGCAGCTTAAGTCTTACTTAAATTATTTAAGTCACAGAATTTCTATGGTTTAAGTAGGCTAGAGAGCCTTTAAACCTAGAGAGTGGCCATGCTACCTTAATAGACTGTGCTACTGAGTAGGACAGTCTATTAACTCCAATTAGAACAGTCTATTAGATCAGTTGGAACAGCTTTTTCTCCAGATTAGAACAGTCTGTAAACAATTTTTCAATTTATCAAAACAACTATGAGTTTCCAAATTTTTTTGATACCTCAAACATGCTATTTTTACATATATTAACCACCTTCAGTTATTTTGGCCATTATTTATAACAATGAATCAAATTTTTAAAGTTTTTCGCGCTCGTTTTTCAGCTCGGCGGCCATTTTTAGATGTCCCCATGGCCACTCTCTAGGTTATAGGCTCTCTAAAGTAGGCTAAGCGCAACTTTATTTTTTCAGAATGGTTGGGACAAACGGGCCTTAATCAACAATGTTAAGCAATTCTTTGTCTAATTTGTATCGGGTGTACCAATTGCTTGGACCAATGTTAAATGTGGTTGAGGCTTAAATGTCTAATGATTTTTGACATATGGTTCCAGATTTGACAAGTTCAATTTTTGGCAATTTCAACCATGGAAAGATTAACAATTGAATAACGCGTTAAAGTTATCGAAGCCTATTACAAAAATTGGCGTTCAAACAAAAATCAATTTCGCGCACTTCGTGATTTTTTGGTCAGCCATGATAACCAACTTTTATGGCCTGAATTGGATGCCATGAATGTTGATGATTTGTGGTTCCAACAGGACGGCGCCACATGCCCCACAGCAAATGCAACAATGGCTTTATTGAATGAGAAGTTGCCAGGTAGCATTGTCTCTCGAAGCAGCCATGTCAATTGACCACCAAGATTGTGCAATTTGACGTCTTTGCACTTTTTCCTTTGGGGTTATCTCAAGAGTCTATGCTAACAAGCCAACAACAATTCAACAGCTGAAAGATGAGATAATAAGGCACATTCGTGGGATCGAGGAGCAATTATGCAGAGATGTTATCAAAAATTTTGACCATCGAGTGGAGGTGTGCCGTTAAAGCCATTTTTTTATAGTTTCAGTCAGAGCTTAGGGGAAGACTCATTAATGCCGAAGCACAGCTCAAGATGGTCGGAAGATGTCGGTTTGTATAAAATATATAAATATTTTCAAGACTTAAAAATATTTTTTCAAAACTCCAAGTCGATTTTTTTTATAGTTTCAGTCAGAGCTTAGGGGAAGACCCTTTAATGCCGAAGCACACCTCAGGATGGTCGGAAGAACGAAAGGATTTGTCAGTTTATGTTCTCCTTGAACTTCTGCGGGGGGAATTATTATTAACCTTTATACTACCGGCGATTCTTCATTAAAATCATAAAGGCGTATTTATAGTCGTTTTTAAACACAAATTTTCTTTAATATGACTTTAAACTGACAGTTTGTTATGGTTTTCTGTCAGTTTAAACTCATATTAAAGAAAAAACTGTATTTAAAAACGACTGTTAATACGCGTTTTTATTTTGAATATTTGTTATACAAGTTTATTTGGAATCTGCATATTGCGTGGGGTCGCCAAGTCTGTTAAAGTCTAAATCAGGGGTATCCAACCTTTTAGCTTTCCTGGGCCACATTGGGAGAAGACGAGTTATATTGGGCTACAAATAAAATATACTAACCCCAAAGATAGCTGATTAGTAAAAAACGTAGAATATATAAATACTTAATTAACAATTGATTCGTAAAGTTTGTAAATATATCAGTTTTTGTTGGGCCACATTCAAACACATGCTGGGTCGCATGCGGCCCGCGGGTTGGACAAGCCTGGCCTAAAGGTTAATAATTTTTGTTCAAGTCTATCAAAATAACAAAAAAAAACCTTTTGGATTTAATACTACCACTCTTCACTATTTAAATGTGTGAGCCGAAACTGATTCACAGCACGAATTTATTTACAGTTAATTATAACTTTTTGATTTGTTTACCAAACAAAGCAATGGGACCCATTGATATTTCTCGGTGTGGTTTTTTTTTGTTTTTCGATTTTTTTTAAAGTTGAGGACATTTTTTCAGTTACCGTTAAACAAAAAAATTTCCGTTTTGGAAAAAAAATATTTAAAAAATGAGTACCAGTCTATCCTTTCAACTTGATATTATCGAAATTAGTATAATAGCAAATTTCCGCATTTGGAAAAATAAAAAAAAATCTTTGGATATTATTTATTATGAATAAAATGTTTTAAATTCGATAAGTGTAAACAATTAAATCACAACACCAAAATGTGAACGATTTTAATTCTTTGCATATATTGAATAAACAATTCTAAAATTATAATACAGTTTGCACTTTCTCTTTTGTGTCACGAAAAAATTATATAAAAGCGAATAACGCTTAACTGGAAAACCGAACGTCCGGAAATCCCAACAGATCACTGAAATTAATATTTCTCTGCGAATGGGAAGGTGAAACTGCATCACATTTTTAATAAATATTAGCATTAAAACAAGTTAATAAACTTCTACGAGGACGAGGTCAGTTAATAGCTAAAGAATTGTCTACTAGTGAGCTTCCGCAGCGACCATTTTATTTTCGTGAAAATACCTACATTCGCTAAAAACGTATTATAGTATTTTATGCAATCGATGTCGATTTTCCAAGAAAAAAAAAAATTGCTACAAAATCTAATAAGATTTTTTTTTATTGAATTTTTTTTCCGAATCGTATTTGGTTGTACAAAAACAATCGGGGAGGGTCCGCGGTAATCTTAAAACAAGCAAAACTGTAGAAATAAAAACTCAACTTACCACAGTAAAAAATGAAAATGAGACCTGACACGGTGTATCTTTGTAAACTAAATTACTTTCAAATTATTCACTAAAATTTAGAAAATAAACTCACGAATAATTTTGAATGGCGACGAATTTCTTCTTTAGTGAGTTCGATGCTCGAACCAGCTCGACAAATTTCGGAAAGTAGCCAAATAAATACCCAAAAAAAATACCCTTTGCTCAATAAGCTCACTGTTGAGAAAAATTCAAATGGGATTTAAAAAAATAGAGTACCTGATTGCATCAGTGAAATTAAAAAAAAATTATGAGCGAATTTTATTACAAAACTTCAAAATTAATATAAATATTTCCAAAATATCAAACAAATAAAATGTTTTGAACAAAAAATTCTGCAAAGAATCTGCTTGTGTTTTAACGCGCTAAAGTTTAACATTTAAACATTTATATCAACAGAAGAAATCTGAACTAAAAAATCGAATTCATAATCCTTTTATGTTTATACACACAAATTTGTATTTATTTTTGAGTTTATACTCATAATCCTTTGGTGTTTAATGTTTATACACATAATCTTTCTATGTTTATACGTAGGGAATGCAATACCGGTATCCCGGTATCCCGAAAACCGGGATACCGGTCATTTTTGTCCGGTATTAAATCCCGGTTTTCGAAGATTCAATACCGGTATTTCGGTATTGAATTAAATACCCGTATTCATTTTAGTCCGGTATTAAATCCCTCATTAAAGTCTTTCTCACCCAGGCGACGACGCATACTCATTCATGTGATGGACGAAAAATCGGTATTGTCGCTTTAAAAAAATACTTTCGTTTAGATTGATTTGTATATTTCATACTTAAATTGCGCCAGGAGAGCGTAAAAGATTGTGGCGAGCCAAAGGGTTTTCTTCTAATTTGGAAGACATTTCCATTTCACACCAGCGACAAATAGTTTTAGAAGTTTATTCTGTATCGCAATCGCATTCATTTTTCTATTACCTATTAATATCATCGCATAGAACTGTAAAGCAATGCACGCGTGTCCAGTCACCTAGCTCCAAGTGAGATAGACAATACCAAATTCAAAGTTGGGTGAGCGCTCAGGTGATTGCGTCGCTTGAGTGAGAAAGACAATACGGGTGAAAATATTTTTCCGATCGTTCTTATTTATTTGTGTAAAGTGTAAGTTCGGTGGTGGGGATAAAACCAGACGAACATTTACTGAAATCAAAACTGCACACCAAATAAACTTTTGGGTGTGTATTCTTAGTTATTTGAATCTTAAAAATAAAAGTACAGCAAATTTTTTGTGACAAATATTAATTAACTTTGGTAAGTTTATTTAAGTTAAATCAGTTTGATGTTTTTTTAAATATATACATAAGACATTCATATGATAAACATTCATTAGAATACAATATCCCAATTTAGAACATGGAGAGTATAAAATTTGTTCAACATTTAAAAGACGGAGATGAAAATTCCATCTGGTTTTACTTTCTCAAAGAAGAAAAAGGAAGTTATGCAAAATGCAAGAAGTGTGGTAATTGTATTAAAACGGGAGGGGGCTCAACAAGCGGCCTCCACACACATCTAAAGACCAAACATGAAATAAATCTACGGAAACGTGCTGCTGCTGAACCGGTAGCTGGATCTAGTTCCCAATCTGTTAAAGTGAATCCTCTAGTCAAAATTACAAAATATTTTAAAAATACTAAAGACGACTCACTAGCAGCAGTTTTAGCTAGAATGACAGCGCGTGATGGGCTACCATTCAGAGTATTTATTACATCTGACGATCTTAGAAAATCATTAAAAGCATTAAATCTAAGTGATGAGCTACCAAAATCAGCCAACACAATTAGAAAGATTGTCATTGACTATAGCGAAAAAATTCGTCAATTATTAATTAATAAAATATCGGATCATAAATTAAATGGGAAGGGTTTTAGTATTACTTTCGATGAGTGGACCTCTCTAAGAAATCGTCGATACATAAATATTAACCTTCACTCGGAAAAAATCTTCTGGAACTTAGGACTTCTACGCATCAATGGAAGTTTACCTGCAGTAAAATGTGTTGAGCTTTTGAGTGATAAATTGAATCATTATGGTTTGTCATTGGAGAAAAATATCGTTTGTTTAATAAATGACGGTGCTGCAGTTATGCAGAAAGTAGGTAGATTAGTACCAACTGCTCAGCAATTATGTTTGGCACATGCGATACAACTTGCGGTCGTCGATGTTCTATATAAAACAAGTACAACCGAATATTTAAACAACAGCCAGAATGAATCAATTTACATGGATTCAGATTCCGAAACTGAAGAATCTAATAATTACGATGCAAGCGAAGCAGATGACTATGACTATGAGGATGGCTTAGTAATGGAATACAATATACAGGGACGAGATATTGACTTAACCCATAATCAGCTCGGTCCGCTTATACAAAAAGTTAGAAAAATTGTGAAAATATTTAAACGTTCACCAACACGAAATCAGGTATTACAAGATTATGTACGTGTCGAATTCGGTAAGGAATATTGCTTAATCCTAGATTCGAAAACTAGATGGAATAGCTTAATAGTAATGCTCGAACGTTTTTATAAATTAAAATCAAGCCTGAAAAAATCAGCTATAGATTTAAATTTAGATATAAATTTTACTGACGCTGATTTTGAACCAGTTTCATTAACGGTGTCGACACTATTGCCAGTAAAGCTAGCAGTTGAGTCATTATGCCGAGAAGATGCCAACTTACTTTCCGCAGACACGACATTCAAATTTATGTTTGATAGCCTAAGTGAAATAAAGTCATCACTGAGCACAGAAGTTCGAAGTGCATTGATGAAACGCATATTGGAAAGAAGAACGGAGCTGTCTGATCTAATTGGCTATCTACATAATGGTTTTGTGGAGGATAGTCAAATTACAAATACGAATAAAAACATCAACCAAACTTTTAATTTTCCTCGTATATCGAAATCAACAATTCTTAAATCACTGTTGGGTATTGTTAATCAAATGGATCTTTGGAATCAAAATACAGCTCTAATAGAGCGATCAAATGAAATTTTAGATTCAGAGGTCAGTGAGGCTGAAAAGGACTTAATAGAATTAGCAGATAAATCAGAAAGTTCAATGAAGAAAAAATTGGATGAAGCAATTTTAAAACAAAAACAATATTCTGTTATCGGAAAAAAGCCAGAACATGCTGGTGATCTAACAAAGTGTTTAAAAAAAGAAATAAGCCTATTTGAGGATGAAGGTGTACGAGGAAAATATTTACAAAAAATTTATGATCTACTTTTGACTATTCGTCCTACCAGCGTTGAATCTGAGAGGGCTTTTTCTGCTGCCGGTGTAATTTTGAACAAATTTCGATGCAGACTCAATGACAAAACTCTGGACGCTCTCTGTTTTTTAAGAGGACATTTTAAAGAAAGCAAATCGGTCTTAAATAATTGAATTTTGATTTTTTTTTAAAGAATTGTGATTTTTATGTTATTTAATTTTTATTTCATGTTTAGTTTGTTTATTTTATAATACAATTTTAATGAATTATGTAATATACTTTTTGTTTAATTTGAAATAAATATTCACTGAATAATTTAACAAGGAAGTTTTGACACAAATAATTTCGTTGAAAACCGGTTTTAATACCGGGATCCCGGTATTATCATTTTACAATACCGAAATACCGGTATTGAAATTTCCTCCGGTATTGCATTCCCTATTTATACGTATTAAAATACAGTTGACGACTAATTTGACAATTAAGATCAAAAAAACCAAAGTGAAAAATGTATTCAGTAATTTTCGGAGTGTTAAGGTAGAACCTGAATCGTACGTCGATGCGTCCGTCATGCGTGCGTCCGGTTGACAGTTCGAGTAGAATCAACGGGCTACTATGAGTACTCCCCTAATAATACGTTTTCCGATGCGGCAACCACATAGAGTAGGTCAAATTTCTACTTTTACATGCGGCAACGCACGGAAATGTCATTTCGCAAAAAAGTTTGTTTACGATTTAAGCAATTTAAGTATGGAACAAATTGAAAGTAATTGTTTCGACGATAAACTAATAGAAGAAGTGCAAAACAATGAATTAACTCCAGATTCGTTGCCGTACCCAACTGTAACCGCATCGAACTGTCAACCGGACGCACGCATGACGGACGCATCGAAGTACGATTCAGGTTCTAGCTTTATTCGCACCAGAAAATTCAAATGTATGTTGTAAACCCTTTTTAAATTTTTAATCTCTGTTTATACGACATACCTAAATCGCATTAAGCGTAATCTCCATACTGACGGCAAAAATCAGAAAATCAAAAAGAGATAAAGTTTTGTAATTTTATTTAAAAATAAAAGTAGCCAGAGCCTCCTTACCCAACTTTAGGTAATTATAGCCTTAATCGTTTCATTTTATGCTAATTTCAGCATTAACTCAATTACATTTTGATATTAGCAAATTGCCAATATGTGACGGTCTCGTGTGCGGTTATTGGGGCAGTATGCATCTGAAGATAAAAATTTCAGAAATTAGCCGAACAAGTTCATCTGTTGTTGAGATAATTCATCTGCAGATCGAAAATCGGTTTGGGAAATTAGAACTTTTTAGAACTGCAGAAGACGACAAAATTTGTAGGACGATTGTTTTTCCCTTTCTGTACAAGCTGTATTTGTATAAGTGCATCCTATACTTTTATCAGATGGAAAATCGTCTGTCTCTGTCTAGTTTTGAGCAAAATTTTTTGAGCACATGGCCCTCGACCTTCATGGGGAGTTTAGTCTCCCCATAACTAAAAAAACTAAATTTCAAAGCCAATTTCAAGTGCTTTCGTTTACAGCCCTTTGAAATTTCCGAGAAGAACATATTTTCTACAGAGGAATTAATTTCGAATAGGGGTCAAAAATTCACTCGAACTCCTTTTAGAAGTTATTTCCACTGTTAAGGGTGTTTACGTTTAGAAAATGCTTTCCAATTGGCTTCCTCACCCTATTGGAAGGCGAATGGTTTACAAATCGAGGGTGCCATGCTCAAGTCTCATTAGAAAAATGCAAGAAAAGTCGATATTAACTTATGAAACACGAGAAATAATCAAAACATGCTAAGAGCTTGCAAAAAAAGGAAGAATTTGTGAAGTGAAATTTATTTGAAGCTGGTTTAACACCAAAAAATTGTTAAAAATTAACACCGTAGGGAATTGCTGCAAACTCTCTAGCCCGAGGTTCAATTTCCTCAGAAAGGTGATGTACACCCTCAAACTCCGTCTCGGTGCGTGCCCGATTCCGTTTTTTCGATAGTATTTGTAGCATATTTTTTGCGAAAACCATAACTTTTTTAAATGCTAGGAAACGATACTAGGTTCGTTGCATGTAAAGTTCATTAGGCCGGATCTGCGGTACTAGGAATTCAGGTACTGCTCGTTCAAGAGGTTTTCCAATGTTATTTAACACTAAACCTACCTCTCACATATTCCTATCACAGCTGGTCAAGTGACCCATCCTCGAAAGTTAAGTGACCCGTCTTTAAAAGTTATTTTACGATTTATTGCCAAAAATATACCATTTAGTAAAATTTGGTGTATGAATAGAACAATTTTTTTTCAAATACCGATTCCAAATTATTTATTTATTAAATTTAAAAAAACATAAATAATTCATACATAAATCTGTAGTCACAAGCAATCACCGCTGAAGTCGATTTAACCCTTTCGCGACTCCTGGTATGAAAATAAACCAGACAATGTATGAAAAACTCTGTTGGTGTCTTTCTGTATTTCTATGTAATGAATTTATAATTTTCTTTAATAAATGGGATTTGTTTGTTTTTCATACCACAAGGTCTATTGGTTTAATTATATACCGACACAAAAGTACTGATGGGACATATAGTCTCAGGACCCCGTTTCCAAATCCCAAGGGCATACATTTTTTTTTTGTAATTACAGAGCCTTTTTTGACTACACCTTTAACGCAAAACTCACAACTAGCTTTCTAATATTAAAATTAAAAAGTCGTCGCGAAAGGGTTAAATCTATTTTCAATATGAACTGCATTTGAATCTGTAAAAGGAATATTTTAGCTTCACATAAAAATGGACTTAACCCTTTCGCGACTGCTGGTATGAAAATAAATTAGACAATGTTAGAAAAATTATCTGATGGTGTTAAACATATTTTACAAAAAAACGTGCGACTTCTATCAAATCACGTTTAAATTTCTATCTTTACTGAATCGCTATTATTCATTTTTCATTTTGGAGATTTTATTTCTTCCTACTTCCTGTAAAAGCTTGGCGACGATATCACGATTCAATATCTCCAATATTTAGACCGTTCATTTTATTTAACACCTTAATATCATTTAGCACTACTGAGTTGAATAGAAAAAGGTAATTTAAGTTAAAACGTTACAATATAAACAAACGGATAATTCGATTTAATAAAACAATATCCATCTATAGACATTAAACAAAAAAAAAAAAAAAAAAAAGACAAACAAAATATTAATCGGTGGGTTGAGTTCTATAGAGTCCGTTATTATGCTTTGCGGAAAGACACTGTTCACCAATACGACCAAGAAACCTTTTACACATCGTCATAATAATAATAATTTTTTTTTGAATTACGGCCTTGAGAAAATTGAATAAAATGTCGCGTGAGACAACTTGAAGGAGATATTTGAAGGGAGTAGGTAAATATGTCATATAATGACAAGGTATAAATTTGGTATATTCATCTAGTAAAAATTGAAAATAAAGACTAACCCGCGCGTCGAGGAAGCTCTTAAAAAATTCTGTAATATATTTTAAATGTTTCATTTGAGTATTTTTTTTTTCATCCCAAAGTTTTTAAAAGATAAAAGGGCAAAGGATTAAAATAGTAATTATTGGTATACCACGTAAAAGTAAAAGTCGTCACACAAACATGATTTTAGATCATGCAAGGGCAATAATTAGTTCAAATAAATTGACCTCCAAATCACTAGTATTTAATTATTTTTTTGTGTGATAATCATCGTTACAATTTTTCAATCTATAGCAATTTCCCACGAACCGACCGCGAGATTTATACAAAAGCGGACATGATTCAAATGCTAACGATATAATTTGCCATTTATCTGTATGCATATATCGGACAAATGCTTTTCCATTTTCTATTTGAATGCAATTTTCTTGGACGGTGTTTGTTCCCCATAAAGGACTTTTGTAGTAAACAGCCCTAAAGCGACCTACTTATACGGTTAGCGGTAAACAACGTTTTATAGAGTGTAGTAATCACGATACATACTCGTACATATTAATTTGTTCATATAGCCATACTACTTTAATCCATACATTTTCGAAACTAAACTCTAGTCCTTATTGTGACTTGGCGCGGCATAGTAAAGGGTGGTTAAATTTTAAGGGCCGATGTTGAATGTGAACCACACCTAAACGTCAAGTTTTTTTCTGCATTTCATTTGACATTTCTCAATTTCAGACTAACGCAATTTGAACCATGGAAAGATACACAATCGAGCAACGCGTTAAAGTTATTCAGGCTTATTATGAAAATGGGCGTTCAAATCAAAATGCATATCGTGCACTTCGTGAAATACGGCCCGATGATGCCGCCAGCCCATAAACCGCACCAAACAGTCACTCTTTGTGGGTGCATTGGTTTTTCGACAATCACTCTTGGATTATCATTCGCCCAAATGCGGATGTTCTGCTTATTGACGAATCCACTGAGGTGAAAATGTGCCTCATCACTGAAGATGATTTTCTTCGAAAATTGATCGCCCATTTTCATAATAAGCCTGAATAACTTTAACGCGTTGCTCGATTGTGTATCTTTCCATGGTTCAAATTGAGTTAGTCTGAAATTGAGAAATGTCAAATGAAATGCAGAAAAAAACTTGACGTTTAGGTGTGGTTCACATTCAACATCGGCCCTTAAAATTTAACCACCCTTTATAAGAGATATCGATATGCGCGACGCGTTGTACACGAACGTAAACACTTAAGGAAAGTAAAATGAAAGAAATATAGACACGTACACCCACGTTGCGATGACTTTTCCAGTTGGGTACGACAAGTTTTCCAATTCGATGGCATTGCTTTCCAGGTAAAGGTAAAAATATAGAAAACGCAGCAAAGTGTTTTATTCGAAAACAGAGCAGAACACTTCCGTAGATCGAACGAGTTACATGAAATCGTTTAAGAAAATTATTGTATTTAGTTCTATAGTCACTTATTACAATCCAAAAAACGAAATTTCATTCGTTTATTAAGTTTTTAAATTAATTTCTAACGGACATACACCAATATTTCCTAACTCTTTAGAGCGGGATGGATTATCCAGAGAAATCATAAGTGAAAAAAAAATCGAAAGTGAAAAGTGACCTCTGTAAGGATTATGTGTTGAATGTCCATCAAGTGTGTTAGTAAAATGTAAAATTTCAAAAATTCGATAAGTTATTGTGTTTGAAAGAAAAAAAAATCAAAGTATTTTATAAAAACAAGATTTGAGTATCTACAGTGAATTAACCGATCTCAAGTTGGAATACATAATTTTATTGTTTAGTATATATTTGTATATTTGTATGTCATATTGATTCATGCAACATTGATTGATTGGAAATTGAATTGTTAAAGACCAGCTAGCAATTACACCGCTAAAAAATAATTGAGCTACGGCACGGAATCATGCTTGATAAAGTGAGTGTCAGCTATTATTATTATTATTATTTTTTCTCTAGCCTAGAAAAAAAAACATGGTTGACCCCATACACTATATACCTGTCTATAAGTCAAATCATATTTTTATACTAGAATATTTTAATATATTAAACCCATAAAAGTTCGGATTATTCTTATACATTTTTAATTTTTCCCTTTTATTTGGGGCGAACACATCAAATTAGGGATATACGCAGATCCTAAAATAAAATAAAAACATTACATATGAAATAAAGCGTAGTTTACATTGTTTTTGGTTGTCTGTTGACATTTATTTGATTTTCTTATGCTTAGTTAACGTTTTTGGATACATATGTTAAAAAACGTCTACCCTGTCGAAAAACGGAGTCGATCACGCACCGAAATGGAGTTTGAGGGAGTCCATCACCTTTTGGAGAAAATCGAACTTCGGGCTAGGGAGTTCGCAGTAATTCCGTAGGGAGTTATTTTAAAAAAAATTTCGGTGTTAAGCCAGCTTATTCTAGGAGTCAATAAATTAAATACATTTCGACTCACAATTTTTTTTGCCAGCATTTGATATGTTTTGCTTACTATTAGCTATGTTTTGAGGTGGTGTTAATTTGTCCGCGGATTTTTTCGAGAGTGTAGACACGTATTTGTTTTAAATCAATGTATTTTAGGCTCTGTATGTAATACCGAAAATATTTAACAACATTTCTCAATGTCATCCATGACCTAACCTATGAATTAATTAGAGTTCAATTTATTTGGGGCCGTAGGCAAACGCCTTTTTGACATGAAAAACACCTAATCTCTATCACTTATTAGAGTAGTTCACGTAGTATTACTCAATATAAATCAAATAAGGTTAATGCTCAATAACTACACGGTAAAAACTGGAGTCTAATTTTTTTTAACTTTTCTCCTCTATTTTTTAAACTTTTGAAAGTTTAGTGGAATTTTAAACTATTTTCTCTATATTTAAAACTTTAGAAATTTATGAATATTTTTTAAGCATTCCAGTATAAATTTAAGACTCAGACATTTGAGAATTTTTAGAAATTTGGAACTAATTTTTAAACTATTTTAGACTAAAATTTAAATTTTAATACCTTAAATTTAGACCGGATAATACTATTTAAAATTTGAAAATAATTTCAAACTTTTAAGTTTGGTTTTTAGGCTCAAAAAGGTGTTGACCTATATGTAGGAAAAAAGTCTAAAAATTAGACTTGATGTTTTAGCGTGTAGAATGTTTTTAACTCACAAAAAAAATTGTGCAAAACATTATGATTTTCAGATTTTTATGTTAGGAATGTTTCGTACTATTCCATGAATTTGCAAGGAAACTGGAACTTTTCCTCCATTTTACCTCTTGTGTAAATTACACTAGGCAACAAAAAGGCTTTTCCCAGAACTGGCGATCTGTTAATTGTTTTAGGCTCATAAGGGGCCATAATTGATCTACTGTCACGAACCAACTAAGAAATGTATTAGTGAAATTTAAAAATGCATTTAAAACGATTGCATTTATACGAATTTTAGCAAAGTGTTTGATAAACTTCCGCACAATATACTTTTATTTAAGTTGAAAAGAATTGAGTTTCCAGCTTCTTCGCTGGCTCAAATTAAAAAAAACATATTTGGCAGTCAGTTTTCTGATAAAATTGATGTACTATCTGGGGTTCCCCAAGGTAGCCATCTCAGGCCTTTGCTTTTTAAACGTATTTATAAATGATATCTGCTTAATTGTACCGTTAACTCTTGGTTTCGCTGATGACTTAAAATTGTTTAAAATCATTCTTAATTTAAATTACTCTCTTGCATTACAAGAATGTCTAAATGTCTTCGGTTTATGGTGTTTTAAAAATGGTTGAGTTCATGACTTGGGTGTTTTACTTGATGATAAATTAAACTTCCAGTTTCATATTAATGAAGTTATTAATCGTGCAAATTCTTTGTTGGGGTTTGTCAAACACCGTATGTTTTGAAAGTTTTGTATTGCTCATTTGTACGACCGGTTTTGTAGAACGCCTTCATCGTTTGGATGGCTTTTTACCAAAATTATATCACGCGCCTTGAAGAAGTTCATAGACGTTTTTTGAGATTTGCGCTACATAAATTACCATGAGAGGATTCTCTAATTTTACCTCTTTATGACGAACATCTTAGACTTATTGACATGTCGTCACTAATGAGGTGACGAGAAATTTTTTGTGTGTTATTTATTAACGATTTACTGTCCGGAAATATTTCCTCGCCGGACTTATTAAATTCAGTAAAAATCGATTCTCATCATCGTATCAACAGAAATAAACCATTTATTTATACATATTATCACAAAACAAATTATGGTCGTTTCGAGACTATGTCAAACATGTCCAGGCTTTTTAATGAAAACTTTGACCGCATTGATTTTCATAGCAATAAAAGTATTTTAAAGCTTAAATTATGTAGAGTGTAAATTTAAATTTTTTGTATAATTTATTTTTTACTATTTTTAGTTGGTTCTAATTACCTGTTGATAAATAAAAACATAACAAAAGCTATAATTGCCAATCCTGCAATTATTGAAAACCCGTATGGTGATATTCGTATCAAAATTCGAACAGTTGTACCAAAATTTCACTTGGAAGTCAAACTTTCCAATAAGATTTTTTAAAATTTATTCCAATCGGATTTTGATGTATGGGAGTTTTATGTAGAATCATATCCTAAATAACTTTTGTTCTTGCGCTTTTTTGATAAGATGCACCGTTTTTGAGATATTCGCAAAAAACGTTTTCATTCGTATGGGGGGTACCCCCTAATGGTCCATTTTTGCCCATTAACGAACTTAGCCTTGCATTTTACGAAAAACGAATCTGCCTAAGCCGTGCGCTCGCAATCCGCGCCACAGACAGACGGACGGGCAGACAGACGGACGGACGGACATGCAAAATTCAATTTTTTTTATCATTCTAAACACACTTGTGTAATTCATTTTTTTGTGTGATGACGGGATCTTGGCGTTACAAACGGTAAGGCAAATTTAATATATCCTTTGGTTTCACCATACGGGTATAAACATGAGATGTAAAATATTTTCTACACGGCAAAAAAAATCTGGAGTATTTTTCAATCCAAAAATTATATTGACGAAATTCTAATACAATTTTGGATTGCAATGTGAATTATTGAAAATAGAGCGAATTACGAAAAACCAATGAAGCAAAAAATGCAGGAAAGTTTATTTCCTTTAAATTTGGTTGTATGCATTTTTTGTCAAAAGCGCATAGTTTTCGAGAAATTTCCAACAAAATTTATTTATTTCAAATATCTTAAGAACTGTTAAACACACAAAAAAACCGGCAAAGCAAAAAATGTGAGAAATTTTATTTCCTTTAAAGAAAGTTTCTATCTGACGCAGTTTTCGAGTTGGTCACTGTCATGATTACAATACTTTCCTTTTTAGATACGCACAGAAAAGTGGAAACAGATAAGAAATCTGTTGAATTTTTTTTTGAAAATAAATATTATCACTATTTCAGTGAACAGGTGCAATAATTGCTAAATAAAAAAACCTCTATCGAAAACTTTATTGTTATAATCTGCACTTGACCACAACATAATCAAAAAAAAGGTGCTTGTAATCAGTCTATGACTTAAATGATTCTTTTATCGCTAATCATTGATAACGGAACAGGTGTACAAGCTATGGCATTTAGGAATTTAAAATTACTTTTATATTTAGTTATTAAAAGTTCGTTGCAATTATTATACACTATTTAAATATTTTCCAATTGGAAAATTAACAATATAGACTGGTGTCACTATTTTTAAACAATGAAAATTTACGTTTGTTTGGTTGTGCTGATAGTTTTTTTTTGTCTGCAAGGTAAATACAAAAATTAACAATTTACATTCGACCATTGTACACCTTGTACCTGTACTCGGTTCAATTTCATCAGCTGCTTACATACTCAAGAAATGTATCTATTCGATAAAAATCGATCGGCTAGTAATATATTAATGCAGAGCTAATATTATGTGTGCTATGCAAATTTGTTCCGCTCAATATGTGGTCGGGGAGTTACTTTGTGCTAATGTGACAACGGAAACTCGACTATTGTTATAATCGGTGATATAATGACAGATTTTTTCGTTGATTGTTTCATTTATCATATTAAAAAAAGTTCTAGTTAATCATAAGTAATCAATTTGTTGATATTGATAGAAAGATCTACAAAGTTGGACTTTTTTTTGTATCGATTGCTTTTATCTGATTTGCTGAATTGTGATTATTTGTTTTTATTATATGCTACATTTCGTTTTCTATATTTTTCGTCATATTTATTTATTTTTATACTCCATATGATATAACATATAGAAGTATATTAGATTTAGTATACCGTTTGTAACGAATCGAACCAATCATCGTTAGGGATGACAAATGATTTTGGTTTACCGCATGTCCGTCCGTAAACACCATAACTTTCGAAAGGATAGAGCGAGGGGCTTAAAATTTTGTATAGTTGTGTGTCTCGTAAATTGCTAGGCTAAAGGTGGGTTTCGAAACACGAGCATTTTCATTTTTACTGGCAAAGTGAGCGGGATAGCGAAATTCAAATTTACGTCCGCAAAAAGTCGATCACATCAGTGTCTCAATCGTACATTCCCTTCCACTTTATGGCGAACTGTCACTGCACATCACCTTCTCGCAGCAATTCGTTTGTTAGCACTTCAATTTCACCTAACAAAATCATTTTGTGTGATGTTATAATTAATAACATAATTATTATTACCTCCCGTTTCCATTTAAAATGCGTAGCTTTCAAATAAACATCGAACTTAACCTTACTTTTGCTGGCTGCCATAATTCCCCATAATTCAGGGGTAACATTTTGCTGGCAGGGCGGGGAAGTCCAATGTGTTTGTTGTTGTTTACTGCCATAACTTTCCTATCGTCGACGAAAATTATGGATAGTAAAACCACTACATGCAAGCAAAATTTCCAGTAAAATTTTTACTGAGTGGTTTCCCGTCCCTTTCCCACTTGGTGAAAAAGTCATAAGAAATCTGGCATTTCACTCGCTTTGCCAGTAAAAATGAAAATGCTCGTGTTTCTAAACCCACCTTAAGTTCTTGACCATGTAGACCAGGCCTGGCCAACCCAAATCGTTCCACGGGCCAATCTGATGATTCATTTTTTTTTGGCGGGCCGCACATGAAAAAATAGAATAACCGCCGTTTCTTAGTAAAATTTTCAAATAATATTTTGTTGTTTTTTAACAGTTACTTGGTTGAAAAAAAAAAAATAGAACAAAATGCAAAAAGTTGAGCATAACCCCACGACTCCATTGGGCTTTTGAAAATCATGATTTTTTTCCCCCACTCCATATTTTGGCGAATAAAGAAATCAGCGTGTGGGCATCTTCAGTCATGATTTTTCATATTTATCGTATCTCCATAGCGTACTTAGAAATGTCAACCAGGAGGTAATCAGGGCAGCCAACTAGAAATCAGCTAATTTGACTGAACGAATGTCATAAAAAAAACCTACTTTTCAGTAGCCAAAAAAATCACGACAGTAAAGAGATTTAAATCATGATGCAAGATTTTTTGAGTCTCCATTAGACTTTTTCGTGATTGGATTTAAAAAATATATGTATATATAAATGGACTTATGTAAATGTAAATGTAGATATACGAGTAGTACTTATGTAAAATAAAACATAACAAAAGCTATAATTGCCAATCTGGCAATTATTGAAACCCCGTATGGTGATTTAAGTGAACGGCGAACGGTTATATCAAAATTCCACTTTGAAGTCAAACTGTCCAAGAAGATTTTTGAAAATTTATTCCAATCGGATTTTGATGTATAGAAGTTTTATGTAGAATCATATCCTAAATAACTTTTGTTCTTGCACTTTTTTCATAAGATGCACCGTTTTTGAGATATTCGCAAAAAACGTTTTCATTTGTTATGAAAACGGTCCGTTTTTGCCCATTAACGAACTTAGCCTCGAATTTTACGAAAAACGAAATTTCAAGTCTGTAGCTCCGAGCCACAGACGGACAGACGGACGGACGGACGGACATGCACAAATTAATTTATTTTATCATTCTAAACCAGCGGTGGCCAACCCGCGGCCCGCGGGCCGCATGCGGCCCGAGACGTTTGAAAATGCGGCCCGCCAAATGATTTGAAATTTACAAAAAAAAATATGTAACTAATAAAATACAAAATACTAAAACTGCTCATAAAGTTTATATGCAATTTTACAATTTAATTTTTATACCCGTATGGTGAAACCAAAGCGTATATTAACTTTGCCTTATCGTTTGTAACGCCAAGATCCCGCTATTACACACAAAAATGAATTACGCCAATGTGTTTAGAATGATAAAATAAATTAATTTGTGCATGTCCGTCCGTCCGTCCGTCCGTCTGTCTGTCCGTCCGTCCGTCTGTCTGTTCGTCCGTCTGTCTGTGGCGCGGATTGCGGGCGCACGGATTGAGCTAGAGACTTGAAATTTTGCGCAGATTCGTTTTTCGTAAAATGCGAGGCTAAGTTAATGGGCAAAAACGGACCATTACCCCCCATAACAAATGAAATCGTTTTTTGCGAATATCTCAAAAATGGTGCATCTTATAAAAAAAGTGCAAGAACAAAAGTTATTTAGGATATGATTCTACATAAAACTCCCATACCTCAAAATTCGATTGGAATAAATTTTAAAACATCTTCTTGGACAGTTTGACTTCAAAGTGGAATTTTGATATAACTTTTCGCCGTTCACTTAAATCACCATACGGGGTTTCAATAATTGCCAGATTGGCAGTTATAGCTTTTGTTATGTTTTATGTTACATAAGAACTACACGTATATATATGTACATTTACATTTACATAAGTCCATTTATATATATATTTTTTTACCAAATATTTTTTTCTTACCCCACGACTCCATTAGACTCTTTTCCAGATTGGATTTAAATCCAATCACGAAAAAGTCTAATGGAGACTCAAAAAATCTTGCGTCATGATTTAAATCTCCTTACTGTCATGATTTTTTTGGCTACTGAAAAGTAGGATTTTTTTTGACATTTATTCAGTCAAATTAGGTGATTTCTAGTTGGCTGCCCTGATTACCTCCTGGTTGACATTTCTAAGCGAGGTGTCCCACTGGCCATCAGCTGCTGCAGCTGACTGATCCCGATATCAGTTGCACATGTAATCCAATGGCGCATGGCACACTGCAAAAAATGTGCAGCTTCATGTCTGCGACACAAAGCTGACTTTTTTGAACTGATCTAAATGTAGCTGATATCAGGAACATGTCGGGTAGTTTCTAATGCCATTTTTGTTAGATTAAATAAAATAAAATGATAATTTTCAATATTTTTTTCGTCTGGCGGTAATAATTGTCATCAGTGGCACAGTCTATAAAGGTAGCATGGCCACTCTCTAGGTTATAGGCTCTCTACTTCATAAAATGTTGACTTTACAATATTTACTAGTTGGGGACATCATAAAATTTTGACAAGTCTGTTTAACTAATAAACTTTTGAACAAGTGGAAATAAATACGATGTCCATCGAATAGGAAAAATTAAACACAGGAATCGTACAAGCTGTAGGAAAAGGTAGATGTTTGTACGATTGCACAGATTCAGTTTTTTTTAGCAGAGAAATAAGGAGAAGGTCTTCCTCCGAGTCCGACATTTTGACGTTTGAGGTCAGCTGATCCCAGTTCAGTGTGTCATGTCAACTGATCGAATCAGTTCATGCAGCTGCGCGACCTGATGTCGGGATCAGTCAGCTGCAGGAGCTGATGCGCCAGTGGGACATCTCCCTAAGTACGCTATGGAGACACGATAAATATGAAAAATCATGACTGAAGATGCCCACGCGCTGATTTCTTTATTCGCCAAAATATGGAGTGGGGGAAAAAATCATGATTTTTAAAAGCCCAATGGAGTCGTGGGGTTATGCTCAACTTTTTGCATTTTGTTCTAAATTTTTTTTTAAACCAAGTGACTGTTAAAAAACAACATAACATATTATTTGAAAATTTTACTAAGAAACGGCGGTTATTCTATTTTTTCATGTGCGGCCCGCCAAAAAAAATGAATCATCAGATTGGCCCGTGGAACGATTTGGGTTGGCCAGGCCTGTTCTAAACACATTGGCGTAACAGCCGTCGCACACTTGAGCTAAGCGAGCTCGACTACGTGAACTAAGTTTCTCGCTGAAAGTAAAATCCTTAGCATTTGCATTGGCGACCGCACACTTCAGCGAAACTATGAAACTACATCGCGTAGTCATGGGCGACGGGGACTAAGCTCGCTTGCGTAGTTCAGACCTCAACTACGCGAACTACTTCGCTGGCATCGCTGACACTCACATATAAATATTTTCGGCGTTTTACAGTGTAGAATCGGTGTTTGCAAAAGTGTAGTATTTTGTGAACGTAAAAGTGTAAGTGCCAATTGCATACAACTGATGGCATACATTTATTTAAATATCGCCACGTAGTTTAGCTCAAGTGTGCAACGATAGAGCTAACCCAGCTAAGTTATGTAACTATAGCTAGCCTCGCTCAAATAGCTTAGCTCAAGTGTACGGCCGGCGTTATTCATTTTTGTGTGTAATGACGGGATCTTGGCGTTACAAACGATAAGGCAAACTTAATATTCCCTTTGGTTTCACCATACGGGTATAAAAATTAAATTGTAAAATTGCATATAAACTTTATGAGCAGTTTTAGTATTTTGTATTTTATTAGTTACATTTTTTTTGTAAATTTCAAATCATTTGGCGGGCCGTATTTTCAAACGTCTCGGGCCGCATGCGGCCCGCGGGCCGCGGGTTGGCCACCGCTGATGTAGACCATGTTTAGATTGGTTGAAATAGTCCGCCTAATTCTGACAGAAACTGGCAACATTAGGGCACGGTGTGGAAAAGGGCCCATTTCCTCACCGTGCCCTAATGTTGCCAGTTTCTGTCAGAATTAGGTGGACTATTTCGATCAATCAGAACAGGCTCTAAAATTGGACCATTCCTTCCACCTTCCCCCATACTATCGAAACAGTTTTTTACAATTTTCTCGAAAACGGTGAGTCATATTGAAAAATTTATAGATGTGAAATGTGCCTAAAATATGATTTTACATAACTTATTTATACATAAAAATCTAGTTGGACCACTCCTTTCTTCCTCTCGTATACAAATGGATTTTATTAAATAAACATTTTCTCTGTCATCATATAGAGTATTTAACGATTGGCATCTGGCAAGTGTAACTTTTCTTATATTTTTGGTATATATTTATAAATACATTGGTATTTTGTGATAAAGCCAATAATTCGTGTTATTGCCAATATTTCGTACCTTAAAATTGTAAACAAATTACGCTTATCTACAGGCGGAGAAAAAAATAGTAAACCTTTATAATGGGGAATCGGAAATACAACTGAAACATTTAATTTTTATTTCACTTTTACTACTAAGTTATGAAATTTATTATTAAAAGAGTAAACTTTGACTGTTTACTCTTTTTATAATAAATTTCATAACTTAGTAGTAAAATTTACTATTTTGTGATTAAATTGACTATTTTTTTAATTGAAAGTATTTTGTAATTGAAATTTTATTTTAGTTGTGTTTAATTTTAAATCTAACTATTTTTTAGATTTACTAAATTTTTTCTCTGCGTGTTTAAAATTAGAATTTAAAATTTTAAAATTTGATTTAAAATTAGGTGTTTTGATACCTTGGGGGTAATTTTTTTTCTCGTACAAATTGAGCCGCGATGGGTTTCAAACTTGCATGAAATTTAACTTTTGGAAAACAAAATGCCTACTTTGTGCTGTCCATAAAATAGGGCCGTACTAGGGGCGAATTGGCGTCACAAATCAGAAGGGAGTTATACAAGAAGACGACCATCCAATAATTTGTCAGGTTTCACAAAAATATTAAAAAATGTGCGAAATTTAAGATAGGTATTTCGAGAACAGTATAAGATATTGATATTTCGTAAAAGGCAAGATTTGTCAAAATCTAATTTAATGGGAATATCTCGAGAAAAAAATAAAGGTAGCGAATAACGACAAAGGGTAAAGTTTTGGGATACCCGAAAAGCTGTTAGTTCTAGCAAAATTCAAAATAGTCTTTCTTGGGAACTGATGTAAGCCCTCAATTTACAGACATAGTAGTTGAAAAGTTTTCGACTGCAGTGTAATTTTTTCAAACAATTTTAAATTAAACAAAATGGTGAAAAGGCGGCTGGAAAACTTGGGGGGCAAAGCATTATTTTTCCGAAGGATTATTTTGAATTCCAAGTAATTTTTTCAAGGTTACCTTAAAAACCGCCTTTTCACCATTTTGTTTTGAATCAGAGGGGCAGTATTGGTGTTGTGACGTATTTTTAGAGGAGAAGTTTGCGACAGTGTGACACAGTGCGAAAAGAAGGGGGAAGGATGGGGGGGGGGGGGGGGGGGGGTCAAAAAGGCCAAATTTTAGCGTTTATGGACAGCCCCTTTGAGGTGATTTAATTTTTTTTCTTTTAAATGGATTTCGAATAATATTACATAATTTTAAAATACACAATTCTTAATTAAATATTAAAAATTCTTACTTATGAATTTGAACTATCATAGATTTACTATTTAATTTATTAATTTATTAAATTTTCTGTGCTAAGGTGGATTTTTGTTTTTGTGTTAGAATTTCAGATCGTTCGCATGGAATGTTTAATTTTTAATTTAGTTTATACAAGGGAAACTTTACGTAACGCGAAGGTAACATTTATTAGCACTCTTAAAACAGAACCCTCCTACACAAGGTGCTAGAAATAGAAAAGCGATAGTTTACAAGTCACTGAAAATATGACTACGACAATCGATGGTACTGAATAATTGACGCTTCAGCCAACGCCCATCTGGTAACATTTTGTTACAATTATTTTTAGGTCATCCTCGTACGAATTCTATTTAGGGAATATTTTTTACTGATTTTTGACAGGCACGTTTCTGACATTATACGTGCTTGTTTTTTTTGAAACTAAATTATATTAGCATTAAAACACGAAAAATATTTAACAAGTTTCAAATCATATTCGCTTTTATCGTTTATCTATAGATGTTCATGGATTAACCTGGCCATGTGAATCCGATGTCGATTGCAATTTTGCCGAGGGTGCAACATGTTTATTAACAAGTAAACAATGTCATTGTCCTGCTGGTTACGTGTTTTCATTGAATGCCACCAAATGTATCAAGCCGGTGTTACATGGAGAGACGTGTGACGAGAGTGTACAGTGCTCTCATATGCTTTCGGGTGCTAGGTGCAAGAACGGGGTTTGTGACTGTGACGACGGTTTCACCTACATTCGGGGAAGATGTCGAATCCTAAATGACCTCTATGGCCAATGCAATGAGGTAAAATCCTTTTCAGTTTCAATAATTTTTTTCTTATTATCAAGTTTTTAATGGTGACTCGAAAAAACTACGTGTTGTGACTTATTTCCCGTGTTATTTGATGTCTCTAACCGTTTTCGAGGTATCACGAATTTGGAGAATTATTTTTATTTTATTATATACAGAAATTTGAACTTTTCTCCCGGTTTGCCACATTCGTGGTTAATTTACTAACAGAGATTCAATGTGTTGTTCGGATGAGGTTCAACATTGAATTCTTGAAACTGAAACTTGACGCTTCCTATCAAAAAATTTTCCAATTTCCCCATTGTTTCATTCAAAAAAATTATAATTTTTTTATATGATTCAATTGTGGCCATAAGAAATCTAGGTACTTGAATAGAAATAATTTGATAGAAGCAAAATATTCCAAAATATTTCAAAATATGCCAAATTTTTCATAGCAAAACGGATTTATTTCAAATTTTAACAGTTAATTTTCTGATGACGTTTGATATCGCGCACAAAATATTTCCCAAGGGATGATATGTGAAAAAACATTCACTCGTTTTATATGTTTTTTGCGGAATTCTAGGTGTTTTAACTTGGGAGCTGACAGTAAACAAGTTTAACAGGAAAAGTTAATTACGTTAGTTACAAGAAAATACATTAATTACATTACATTAATTACATTATTTACCTCAATTACATTAATTACATTTCTTATGTAGCAAAAATCTAAGAAAAATCTTTATTTTTTAGGACGTTGATTGCTTTTTTGGTTACGATCGTGAGTCAGTTGTATGCGAGCAACACAAATGCAAATGTGCTAAGGGATATTATTTTAGATTCGACAATATCTGTCGCCGAAAATCACAAGGTATTGAAATTTACAAAATTAAATTTAAAAATAATAAATTCTATTTTTTATGATTTCTACAGAGATTGGTGAACCCTGTATAGTAGATCAGGACTGCGTTGAGGAGAATAGGATATGCGAAAAATTAAAGTGCGCGGAGGGCAAACGCAGATCTTCTAGAGAAATTGGAGTGCAGACAACAAACGAGACTTCTTTTAATGAAGACGAACCAAAAAGAATCAATAAAAAATTTAGTTTAGGAAGCATAAAAGAAATTCAATCGAAACATGACGATAGTTTCGATAGCATCAAAGAAACTCCAGAGAGCCGAGAAACTTATTCCAGTAGTAATACAAGCAGCAGACATCAAACATGTAAATTTTGTTAATTTTTCGTCTATGTCCTTTAAGCCTCAACCACAATTAAGCTAGAACCTGAATCGTACGTCGATGCGTCCGCTATGCGTCCGTCCGGTTGACAGTTCGATGCGGTGACAGTTGGGTACGGCAACGAATCTGGAGTTAATTCATCTATTAGTTTATCGTCGAAACAATTACTTTAAATTTGTTCCATACTTAAATTGCTTAAATCGTAAACAAACTTTTTTTGCGAAATGACATTTCTGTGCGTTGCCGCATGTAAAAGTAGAAATTCGACCTACTCTATGCGGTTGCCGCATCGGAAAACGTATTATTAGGGGAGTACTCATAGCATCCCGTTGATTTTACTCGAACTGACAACGTGACGGACGCATGACGGACGCATCGACGTACGATTCAGGTTCCACCTTTACGCGTTCGTGCGTGCGGCACCCACGCGGTGAAGGTAAAAACTACGCATTTATATGAGTAAATGTATAATTGCGCGTTGCTCAGACGCGTTGCCGCGTCCCTGCCGCGTAGAGTAAGCTCAGTCTCTACTTTTAGACGCGCTGACAACTACTAGATGCCAGAACAAAATAATGCCGCACGCACGGACGTATGTTTCTGGTTCTACCTTTAATTATCTGATTTAAGAAGAGATTTTACTTATTGCTTTATAATTTTTAGTATTTTGAGAAAAAATCTTGATTTTCACAATATTTGTAACATTTTTTAAATAAAGGTGTCCATTGTGATTATCGATTCGTCTTTCGATAAATGAACGATTCGTCTTTCGATTGAAAATAATTTCAGTATTGCGTATCATAATCGAAGGCACACAAAAGCACTGCCATATTTCATTTAGCTGAATTTCTTATAGTTGTTAATTTAGCCACTTACATTATTCTTTAAGTAATATATTTGCCGAAATGACACTGCAAACAAAACCGCAAGGCTGATATTCGAGAACTCCAATTTGATCGAAAGCAAAATACGTTCACAATCGAAATACATGGTTCGCAATCGATATTCACAATACCAAACTTTCGATTTGACATTCGATCGACCATTTGACGATAATCACAATGGACACCAAAATACTTCTCTAATCATCAAAAATTTTGAATAAATATTTAAAATATCAATTTCGAATAAATATTTTGATAGCTGGAAGTCCCTGCGAGACACTAGGAAGACCATGTGACAATTTTGCTCATTCGATTTGCTTAGAAAATCAATGTAATTGTAAACCCGGATATTACGAGAAAAATGGCATCTGTAAGGCAGGTATATTGTCATGATTTTTTAAAAGGTTTTACATATCATTAAATATTATAATAATTGTTGCAGAATTGGGCGAACGGGCTGAGACGGAAGAAAATTGTGACTTCCGTTACAGAGATAAAAAATGTCTGTGCAATCATAACTACTTTTATGACAATAATTTAAGGGCGTGTGTAAAACGTAAATATTTTCAAGCATTTGTTTTTGAATATGTAATGAAAAATTGTACTTTTCTTTAGCCGTTCGTGAATTTGGTCAAGGTTGTACAAAACAAAGTCAATGTTCTCCATTTGGTGCAGCACTCTGTAGAAATGAAGGTTCAAAAATCTGCATTTGTCACAAATATGCACTTTTCAATAATTCAACTCAATTATGTGAACTGAAAAAAGGATTAGGTTCCAAATGTACTACTGATACAGAATGCAGTGACAAAATCCCGAATGCAAAATGCTCCAAGGATAATTTGTGTGTATGCAAAGAAAATCATTTTTCGCCAGATAGTGAAAAATGTATTGCAGGTAAAATATTTTTTTTTACAGAAAATATTGAATGCGAGCGATTTCTATAAAAATCTGGAAGTGACGTTCTATAGTAAGGCTTCCCTAAAATTAAGGAATGTGTACAAAAGTAATATAAAGCTCTCCCAAAAATTGGTCGTGAACTGTATAAAATCCAGTGATGGCAAACGAAAAAAATCGTAACGTTATACATTTCGTTATGTAACGAAATTCAAATTTTGTTTCGTTATTTCATTTTGAATCCAAAAAATATCAGTTGTGGTCAACACAAAACTTTCTTCTACAAAATCTACGACCCTGCGCAATTTACGCTAGAGCCCTGTCGCGTTGTCAACCTAAGACGACCTCCCAATAAATTCTTGGTTTATTCAAAAATATCAAAAACGTACTAAATTTGAGATAACTTGAGAACTGTAAAAGATATCAATTTACGGTAAATGGAAAAAATGTGGAAAATGTTAACATCTTTAATTATTCTTTTAACTGATTTGTCGAAAAACCGTTAGTTTGCAAGCAAAAATATGATTTTTTACATATTCATGAAAATATCTCAATAACGGTAAAATATAACGGATAACGGTAAAAGACAAAATTGTGCAGAATGCCATTTTCATTAATTCACTTCATATATTCAGTCAGCAAAAACCCGTTAATTTTCGAGATAATCGCAAAAAACTGTTTTTTTTGGAAATAACGGTTTATCTCGATACAGTAGAATACGCTTAAATGCACAACGAATTTCGCAGAATTTTATGTGCATTTATCCGTGTTTTGCATTTATACGTAGCACGGAAGCACGGATAAATGCACATTAATGTGCAATTATGCGAGTAAAAGATAAACATACAACTTTAATATTCCTGTAATAAACATTTAAATTCAACAAGGCTACACAAAAACAAAGAACCTAATTAAGAATTCATTTTATCAAATAAAAATAGCAATAATCACTTTTTTTTTGTGTAATTACATTTCATTTTTGCACATGTGCATTTAAGCGTGTAAAATTTCATATAATTTATACTTTTGCGGATGTGAAAATGGTTGCATTTAAGCAAGTATTGCAATTAAGCGTGTTTCATTTATCCGTGTATATTTATATGAAAAATGCTTAAAAATCCTCCATGCACAAATTTTGCGTGCAATTACACGAGTTTTGCATTTACGCGTGTTGCATTTAAGCGCGTTCTACTGTAACAGGTTGAGATATCGAGTTAAAGCTAAAGACAAAAGTGTGGGAAATTTTATTTTCTCCAAGTTTTGTCATACTTAAGGCCTCTAAAAAACGCGTAAATCAAGAAAAACGAAATTGCGATTTTTGAAAAACCGCCATTTTGGATACTTCCGGTTAACGGATTTCCACCAAAAGTTGATAGGATCGTCCCATTTCAGGACCCAACATGCCTATAAAATTTCATGGCGCTAGCTCTATTAGTTTTTGAGAAATCTCGTACACAGACTGACAGACTGACAGACAGAACGACATTTTTTTAATATGACTCCAATCGACTCAGGAGTGATCGGGAAATGTTTCTTAGGCAAAATTAAGAGGTCGAAATTTTTCATGAATACAATACTTTATTATACTCCGTAGAAGAAAGTAAAAAATTTCATATCGTTACGTTTTAACGTTATTATTTCGTTACACGGTATAAGAAGATCAATAATTGAAAAGAAGTTCAAGTTATTAAATATGCATGCAGTTTAGTTTTCTTGAATATTTTGGACTTATCATTGTTAGAATATATGGAAAAAATTATAGGATAAAATTGATCTCGAAAACATTTTTCGAAAGTTTAGAAACATTGGAATATTTATTGAGCTATTTGATCAAATCTAGTTCTGTGGCATATTTTCAAGTAACCGGTGCTGCTTAAAGTCCAAATACGAATAGGATTTTATATAAGTCATTCATACATCAAAATCCAATCGGACTACCCCTTTCCGTGGATTTTTTTTAAATAAACATTTTTTCTGTCATCATATAGTGTTTGACGATTAGCACTTGGCAATTGTAGTTTTTCTTATGTTTTTCAACTGAATTAAATTATATTCTGTTGCAAAAGACATCTAGCCTCATTATATAAAAATGTTGTCTCGCTGTTTTGCTATTTGATGGTTTTATGATCCCTATGAGGCACATTAGATTTCTGTGGTGCTGCCAGATCAACTTATGTCAGTGCTAAGGCTGGGGATTTTTTCACCTGGCCTTTTTTTTTTGTAAAAAAGTCAGTTTTGGTAAAATTGGAAATTATTTTCACACCTACGGGCTAGAATTTGTTTTTTCTTTATTTTTTATTAATACAATCCCAAAATCTACCTAACAAAATTTTTAAGCGGATTCGAGACATTTCGGCTAGATTTTTTCGGCAGTAAAACAACGCTCCCATATGCGTTACAATAGTGCTAAAAAAACGAATACAAATTTTTAAATACTGATTTTAAAAACAATGGAAGATCAAAATATTTTAAACTTTTAACGATGTATTTTTTAGGAATTGATGCGGAATGTGAAAATGATGAAGATTGCTTAGTGGAAAACTCCCATTGTAAAAAAACGGACACTACTGAAACAATAACGGAATCTCATCAAAGTGGAGAAAATGAAAGCGAATCATGTGACAGTAAAGTAAAATGCGAAAACACTTGTAAATGCCAGAAAGGCTTTGTGTCATTTGATAATACATGCATTAAAGAAGGTAAAATCTACAATTACTTTGAGAAAATGATTTTTTTGCTAACGTTTTGTATATTCAATTTAGCTAATGAAATTGGAGAACAGTGTGTTGAAGATGAACAATGCAAACCTCTCCTTGGAAATTTGGGAAAATGCATAGAGCACAAATGCGGATGTCAGCCAAATCATCAATTAAATTATGGAAAGTGCAATGAGAAGAAAGGTATGAGTATTTTGATTTTATATTAATGCATGATTGTAAAGTTTTTAATTGCTTAGCATTGGGCGACACATGTTCAAAAGCGTCAGAATGCCTTGTCGAGGAGGATCCAAAATCCGTTGAGTGTCGAAATGCAGTGTGCCAGTGCAAGTTTGGTTATTCCCGTGATGTGGAAAAACAATTTTGCGTAAAACCTAAAAAAAGTAAGGGAAGAATATTTAATAATAAAATTGGTTAAATCAAAATTTTCAAAGCTAGTAGCTAGGTTTTATTACGGTTTATATGGCTTAGGAAAATGACTAAGTGCAACATATACTATGTAAGCTTTTCATGAGATATTATTGACATTACAAAATCTTTTTGACCGAAATTTTTTGATCAATAATAATATTTTGTAATACAATATATCTATATTAATGTATATTAGTGTGTCTGTTTCTTTGTACAAAAGCTACAGTTTTAAATTTTTTCATATTTTAAGACTCTTGAAAACGGTGGGTGGCATCAGATTGGATAGACAGATCTATTTGAAATTTTGTAGTAAAGCTAACTATACAATAGGTTAAAACATATCAACATAATATTCCATAACTTAGAACGAGGTGCTAAATCATAATAATTTTCTTATGTGTTCGTTGCCTTGTCAACATTTCTTAAGAAAAACTCGAAATATTTGCAAAATGAACTGAATGAATAAGCATATCTCTATACCGACTGAAAGAAGAGTTCAGCAGTCACATAACTAACAAAAACTTTTCTGTTTTGTTTTTGACGAAAAACTCGAAAATTTGATAAATTTTTACGACCCAAAATTGTCGGAATAAAATCAAATTTTGACATCTTTTGGTAAGTGAATTTATTCTACGATAGATGAATAAAATTCATGGAATAAATTCTGAATAAAATCTGCGGAGATATTCAAGAAAAAATCGCAAGTGTAAACGGGGCCTAAGGACATAAGAGAACGTATTTCTCGATTTTCAATTTTTTTTTGACTGATAGGCAATTGATAGGTAATGAATGAAATTACAATCAAAAAGATCATTTTTGATTTTCAATCGTTATAGCAGTTCAAAATTGAAATATTGAAAAAGACCCATTTTTTAAAAAGACGAGAGGCCCAATCGTTCTTAAATTTTTTTCAGTTTTTTTGCCCTAATACTATATTCTTCATCAGGAAAAAAAATCATCACAAGGAACAAACAGCAAAATTATTTCTAGATTATTTTAATTTGTAAAATTGTTAATTTGATTTGCAAAAATGTTGAGATATATAAAATACTAGAATTTGGACCAGGGATGGTCCCAATTTGCCTTAGGATGGAAGTAGATTGGACCAAAAATAGTATCAATCTACTGATAGTAGCAGATTTTCAAAAAAAAAACGTTTTCTACCTATGCCGATATACCAATTTGTATAACTAAAGCTAAATAGCTTTATCATTCATAATACCAAAATTCTATCAACAAAAAACTTGCTGTAGTTCAGAAAATGACATTTAAAAACTTCTTTTATATTGGCTGCCTCATATTTAATTTCGTTAGAAGCTTTTTACATTTAACATGTATAATACATTTTTTTGGTTGATTCATGTATTTTACAAAAAATAGTAGTAGATTTGATTTACTATGCACTAAGGCTTTTGAATGCGAAAATAGTAGTAGATTTACTACAATTGTAGTAGGGGGACATCGCTGATTTGGACCCGGCTTCGCCCGGCTAAAAGCGTGAGTAGAACAAGACTTAGGAAGACAAAATTCAGTTGGTTAAAAATTAGATAGCCTAGAGTAGGGCGGTCTTTAAAGTATTTTCTCTTCGGAAAAAGGTTTCAAAAATTAACAAAAAGACAATAAATTCCAGCATTCGGGTTTGGATTCACTTTACTCCCACCTTTTATTCCCCACATCTTGAGCTATTTTTCAATGGGTCTATGTTGAAGATGCATTCCCGACGAACATTTTTGCCAAATTTTAGGCCGATCGGCTCGGTAGTTTTCCTGCGAAAGAGTAACATAGAGGAAAAACTAATGCTACATTTACACGAATGACAAATTTGTCATTTTTTTCTTGTCATTATGTTAATTCCCGTGTAAATGGCATAATTTTTGTAATTTTTTCTGTCAGAAAATGTCAATCTCTCATAAAAGAATGAACTTGTCCATTCTTTTATGCCAGATTGTCATTCGTGCAAACGCAATATTAGTTATGACAAAAGTTGAATACTAAAGTTGTCATAACTAATATTGCGTTTGCACGAATGACAATCTGGCATAAAAGAATGGACAAGTTCATTCTTTTATGAGAGATTGACATTTTCTGACAGAAAAAATTACAAAAATTATGCCATTTACACGGAAATTAACATAATGACAAGAAAAAAATGACAAATTTGTCATTCGTGTAAATGTAGCATAAGCTTCGGAAAGAATAACATAGAGGAAAAACTAACCACCTCCCCTTGTTCCACCACTTCTCAGACTACTTTTAAATGGGTCTATATTATAGCTTGACTCCCGGGGAGCATCTATGACGAATTTCAGGCCAATCAGCTTGGTAGTTTTTCCGCGAAAGGGTAACATAGAGGAATACCAAGCTTGGATTCATTTTATCCCATCCCCGTACCCCCACCACCATTCGGGCTACTGTCCAGTAAGCTTATGTTGGAACCAGGTCTACAGCGAACACCTATTCCAAATTTCAGGTCAGTCGGTTCAGCTGTATTCACGGTAAAGAGGAACAGATAGACAGCCAGATAGACAACAACTCATTTTTATATATTAGTATGCTTTGTTATTTATAAATTATAACTTTCTTTTTTTTTTTTAATTTGGTCTTAACAATAAAGATCTAATTGGCTGATTTTGGACTCATGTAACAATTTTCACGTGAATGGGTCCGAAATTTTAAACTTAAAGACAACAATTTTGATACTGTAATTAAATTCTTTTGTTTACTTTTACAGATTCTTCCGGTCGGCCAAGTCCTCTTAAAGTTATAACGGTATCTCTATTTACAGCCGCATTTTTAATAACAAGTGCAGCTATAAAGCAGGCATACTACTAGAATTTACTTTAAAAACTTTTTAGTGAAATAATTGTGTGAGGATTTTGAATTATGTACATAGTAAAATTAATTAAATAATTATGTAATTAGTAATGATAATTAGTTATTTCTAAAATGTTATCTTTTTGAAGCAATAAAGTAGGTTTTTACTAAAATGTTTTACATTACGCTTAAGTGCGACTGTCAGTCTAAATAATAATAATAACAAAAAAAAATTAGTGAACATTTAAGGTTATTACTCACTTAAGTTTTTCAGCGAATACCCTTTTATAATACCCTACTATCGGGTCTTTCAACAAGGACATAACAATTTTGTATTTAAATAAAACTCAGAATAATTCAGATATCGGGCTGAAATTTATTCCAGGTGTAGTGGACATGTTACATTTAAGTATGAAATTCGATGTCGTTCATATTGGATTGATTCTTTGGAGCCAATTTTCCACCACTCTTCCACACATATCGGCCGGAACGTTGGCAATTTCGCGTTCGATATTGTTCCTGAGCTCCTCTAACGTTGTTGGCTTGTTTACATAAACCAACGACTTAACATAACCCCATAAAAAGAAATCCAACGGCGTTAAATCGCATGAGCGAGGTGGCCATTCGACCGGACCATTTCTCGAGATTACACGATTGCGACCACCGACTCAGAATTTCGGTAGTAAGGCCCCTATTGTGAGCTTCGTCAATCGATCGTTGAAATGTCAAATCGAAAAATCGGTATTGTGATCATCGATTTTATCGTTCATGAACGATAAAATCGTTCAGTTGGGAACGATGACATTTGTTTGATCGTTCGGTGAAGTTTATGTCAAGTTAGCGATCGGTGAAGTATTGCAATTACTTTTTTTGATCAAAATTAGAGGCTAATAATAAAATGGAAGTATTTGTACACATTAGGAAATTATTAATGAGGAATATCTTGATCAAAACCTCGATCAAAAATCCAATATAAAAATTGGTTGAAAAAATGAAGATAAATAAGAAAAAATAATTTAAATAAAAAATGAACTTAAAAACTGTTTTATTCACATAGATTTGAAATATTGGTCAATTCAAAGAACTCAACATTCGGTGTTTAATATTTTCGCCTTGACGTTGGTTTGTAAAACCCTCTTCTGGTGTAATTTCGCTCATATGGCCATTGTCATCCACCTCCTCTATGTTTTAAGGGAGCTCAATATTGTATTTTCTGCGTTGAAGTCATTTTTAAACATTAAAATAACTTCAACAATGTGAATTCCCAAACGTCAAACACTAAAAAAATTCACAAAAGCGATTGCTTGAACGATGCACCTTACGCAATACCAAATTGTTTTTCGATCGTTCCGGCCAACGATGGTCGATCGAATAGATATCGATAACCGCAATAGGCCCCTAAGTTTTAATAATTTTCAAACGTTGCTCGTTCGTGAAGTTCACCATGATAAAAATGTAAACCTTGACTGACGTTTTAGCATTGCCAGATCATAAAAAAGTTTTGGGTGCGTTTTTATTAAAATACAAAATTGTTATGTCCTTGTTGAAAGACCCTTTAGAGCTTTCAAGTTCTACTTGTTAGTTAGAGGTAAATTTTATAACCTATTTTTACGGTGAACCAATTTTGATAATATCGTAGGATTGAGAAACTCAAACATGCGAAAGTGGAAATTATGTGTCACACCTTTCCTACTTGATGACATAGTCTTTAAAATACGTTTTCTTTTATTGTTTGGAGGGTGATAGATGGAAAACGAACCGTTTTTGTGAGAATCGTGCATAAATAGCGTTATGAATGGTATACCATAAAAAATAGCAAACAATATAAATTGGCACCACATATTTTACCATGAAATCTATTTTTAATCAATAAAAACCATATATTAACAAATATCTTCTTTGGCTTTCACTGTGTTACCAATTAAAGAATTATTGTAGATCCGATATATGCTTATTACAATCACCTGAGCACAAAGAATTTGGCCCCCAAACTACATGACATTTAGTTAAATTACCTTGGAATACAATTCAATTTTGGAAACTCTTTAGACTTAGAATGACCATATTTATTAAAAGCTTTTATTTAGCTTGCCATCCTGTTTGTTTGCTTGGGTCAAATCATGTAATCTAATTTTGACCCACTTCCACTCATCCGATTCTTGCAAGGATAACGGAAGGTCCCGTAAGGATAACGTAATTGTCCTTTTCCTCAAATTTTTCGGGAAAAATCTCATCCGGGAGTTTTTGGTGTCGATGAATCCGATTCTGGCATTAGGAAGTCTGGAAGGATAACTGAAAGTCCTGTGAGGATAACGTAATTGTGCTTTTTTCAAAATTTTCGGGAAAAAATCTCATTTTGGAGTTTTTGGTGGTCAGTAAATTCGACTCTGGCATCAAGAAATCTTGACCGTAATGGTCCTGCCAAGGTAACACTATTTTTCCTCAAATTTTGCGGAGAAAATATCAAAGAGTCCATAAGAATATCTTAAAAGCAAGGGCATATACTAATACTAAAAAGTTTGAACAAGTATAGACATATCTTAATTTTAAAATTAAAAAAGAAAATTAAAAAAAGGTTTTTTTAAAAAAATGCACTAAAAAGTAGTAAAATGTTTCTTGTGCGCTGTGTATTAGAAATACAAGCAAGATAAAAGCATAAAAAATAAATAAAATAAATATTTATCTCGCTTTTATTTCCAAAAGTGATTTCTTTTTTAAATAAAAGCTTTTACTTCAATCTTTTTTAAAATCTTTTATTTTATTTTTTATCAATCTGCGATAAGATGAGTGATGGGAGCGAAGGATTGAGAAAGGTTGGATGGAATGGCACAACAAGTTTTATCCGAAAAAAAAAACAATTTAAAGAAATTCGCTGCAGGCGAAACTCTTCCGGAAGAAGGGCAATCGGGCCATCATACCTAATTTAGGCCCACGTTTATTTATCCTATTGATTTTTTAGTTCGATAAGGAAGTCAAAATGGAACCACTCCTTTTTCCTTTCTCCATTACAAATAACTAATTGTAATTTGTTCGAAATATCGACAAAACATTAGGACAATAAAAATTGTGCAATATTATAAGCTAATATGATTGAGTTTTCAAAAGTTACATAGTCGTACCTCGATAAGTCGAACCTTGAATTCGAGGCTACTTGAATATCTCGGAACTGTATCTGTATAGAAAATATATCGAATTTTCCTCTGCCCCCTTGAGTTTCAAATAATCGAGGTTGGACTGTAATTGAAATATTTTGATCGCATTGAATTTTATTTGTCTGACAGTGTTGATTCACGTCATATAGAGTATTTTTATTGGATACTAGCTTGCATACCCGTCGTTGCCGGGTTAAGTTTTTTAAAATTTTTTTTTTTGATGGTCTATGTTGGAGCTAAACTTCAGGCCAATCGGCTCGGTAGTTTCCCCGCGAAAGGGTAACATAGAGGAAGAGCTAAGATCACTTTACCCCCTCCCCTTATGTTGGAATCAGAACTACCACAGACACTCATGCCAAATTTCAAGTCAATCGGTTCAGCCGTTTTTGCGTGAAAGAGGAACAGACAGACAGACAGACAGACAGACAGACACCAACTCATTTTTATATAATAGTATGATTTACAAATCTTGGACTCTAAGTTCCAAAACGATACGATAATGAATGACATAATTAAAAAAGAGAAGTTGGGTTCGGATTCGGATTCATTTGTAATTTGTTAAAACGGTTTAAGATTTCGACGCCTCCGTGAAAGACTGTCGTAACTTGACTGACGATAAAATTTTTAATTTACGACAAAATTAAATTTGTTAACTTTTTCTTAATTGCAGAGACAATTTTCAATTGCAGAGACAATTTTCTTCCAAAATCAGTAAAAAATGACTCAAACTTTTTCCAATTTTAACGCTTTATCATATTTACAAAAAAATAAGATTTTTGATAGTTTGAGAGAGATACGATAGTCTTACATGGAGACGTCAATTTGTACTACAAAAAAAAAGTGTTAGAAATCGACTCTTTTAACTATTCACTCATATTTTTATACCCGTATGGTGAAACCAAAGGGTATATTAAATTTGCCTTACCGTTTGTAACGCCAAGATCCCGTCATCGCAAAAAAAAATGAATTACACCAGTGTGTTTAGAATGATGAAAAAAGTTGAATTTAGCATGTCCGTCCGTCTGTCTGTCCGTCTGTCCGTCTGTCTGTCCGTCTGTCCGTCCGTCTGTCTGTGGCGCGGATTGCGGGCGCACGGATTGAGCTAGAGACTTGAAATTTTGCGTGGATCCGTTTTTCGTAAAATGCGAGGCTAAGTTCGTTAATGGGCAAAAATGGACCATTAGGGGGGGTACCCCCCATACGAACGAAATCGTTTTTTGTGAATATCTCAAAAACGGTGCATCTGATCAAAAAAGTCCAAGAACAAAAGTTATTTAGGATATGATTCTACATAAAACTCCTATACATCAAAATCCGATTGGAATAAGTTTTAAAAAAATCTTTTTGGAAAGTTTGACTTCAAAGTGGAATTTTGATACGCCGTTCAATTAAATCACCATACGGGTTTTCAATAATTGCCAGATTGGCAATTATAGCTTTTGTTATGTTTAAATTATGATTTTCTATCAGGGATGAAAAACGTTATCGTATATCGTAACGAAATCATAAAATGATTTTCCGACTTTTTATTCAAAATAAATCAAAAGTCGGAAAATCATTTTATGATTTTTATGTGGCGTTTTTTGGTGCTGCTTGATCTAACTTTACCTGATAACCAAAACCAAGTAGTAAAACATCTTTATAAAACTCTAAATTTAGGTTTGAATTACAGGCTTGTTTTAAACTTAAAATTTCGAACAACCACAAGAAAGATTCCAAAATTTTGAAAATGTTTTCGATATCGATTTTTCTCTAATTTTGCGATATATTCTAACAGTGATAAGTCAAAAATATTTGTGAAAACTAAACTGCATGCATATTTAATAACTTTAACTTTTTTGTTCAACGATTGGTCTTCTTATACCGTGTAACGAAATAATAACGTTATAACGTAACGAAATGAAATGTTTTATCGTTACAAAACCAAATAATATACCGAACCGGAATTTGAATTTCGTTAAATAACGATTTGTTTTCGGTTCCCATCCCTGCTTCATATTTTTCATTGTTGTAGACAATGAGTTATGAAATTAAATTGCCCAAATATAGGAAAAGTAGGAAATTTGAGGTTAGTTAGCCCAGCACGACACTGCGGCATTTGCCTACTTATTCTTTGTTAAAGCAAGTTTTATCTGAAAATCTAATGACGGTAACCTTTGCCCTACTCATGACGTCATAAAGGAATGGTCACTAATTAACGACTTTTAGATTGTATATATGGCGTCTATTTTTTCTCTACGGATATCGTATATTATGTGCCACCCTATCGTCATATCGAGGATTTTTTTCGTCCTGACTTTTGGTTCAATGTGACCATTGCGTGTAATCAAAATTCGGTGATTTCGTATATTTACGTTTTGCGTTTAAAGTTGTTATTCGATTGTTGCGAAAGTGTATAAAATAAGGAACGTTACGGGAAGTTTTCGACTCCTTTCCAAGTGAAGTCACTCATATACAGGGCGGTAAGGGCTACGAAATAAAGACGGCATAAAATTTTGGCGTAGGTAAAAAATCAAAGGTTATAATTGAACATGGTAGCAACTTTGGAAAACATTCTACCTTGGAGTTGAAGTTCAGTGGTCTTATTTTTATTTCGCTGGCAACTTTTAATTGACGCCTTCTTAGCATAAAATGCCAATTGACTTTAGACCATTTATTTATTTATTCATGCAGGTAGCACTAGAGTTTCTGAGATTCATCAATGTCGAATTAGCAAAAATGTATTTGCATGTTTTTATGAGTATTTATGTTGATTTCACTCGACAAGTTCATTACATTTCGGTATCGATGTTAATTTTGAAGGAGAACCGAATTATTTTAGCCTTTCGACATTGTGTGGTTATGAAAACGCAAGGATTATAGTTGCTAAATTTTAGTATTAGCAGTATAAGATTAACGGTTTATAACCTAGTTACATATTAATAGACTGGTAGGCTCAATAATTTTTATGTTAATGGAAATATGGTTCACAGATTATGAACATCGATTATTTTGTAATTATTCCGCATATTCCAAGAACGCTAGGAAATTCAGAGTATATTTAAGTTTCACCTTAGTTACCTAAAGCTATTGAATAATAATACCAGAAACTTCCCAATTTTTACAAGCTTTTTTTAGTTGCAATCTAGCGCCACAATAGTTTAATTATGGCTAAATGGTTTACAGTGAACCTTATTCACGAAATTCGAATTTTTTTTATAGGGATTTGGATATATAACAAATATTTATATCAGAATTTAGTGCAAAGTATTATGTTTTTAGCAGGGCCGTGTGAAGGTATAGCGGCGCCCGAGACAAAACCTTTATCGTTTTTTAAATTTCCTTTGTACAGAATAAAATGATTAAAAACCAACCTATTGAGTGCATGGTCTGTCTGTCCATCTGTATGTTTGTCTGTTTATCTGTCCATCCATCTGCCCATCTGTCCGTCTGTCTGTCCGTCTGCCTGTCTGTGTCTACCTGTTTGTTCGACTGCCCGTTCATCTGTCCGTCTGTCTGCCCATCTGTCTGTCGGTCTATCCACCTGTCTGTCCGTTGGTCTGTCTGTCTGCCTGTCCATCTCTATATGTCCGTCTATTTGTCTTTCTGTCCGTCTGTCTGTCCGCATGTCTGTCCATCTGTCTCTCCGGCTGTCTGTATGTCTGTGTGTCCATGAACGCCATAATTTTCGAAATGATTGAGCTAAGGACTTGAAATTTTGTTCATTCGCGTTTCTCGTAAATAGCAAGGCTAAGTTCTTGAACGGGTAGAATCGGATCATTTCTTCCCCCTCCCCCATACAAATGAAAAAGTTTTTTGTAATTTTCTTGAAAACGGTGCATCGTGTCGAAAAATTTATGAACATAAAATGTGTTTAGAATATAATTTTACATAACCGTTCGATACATAAAAATATATATAATCGAGGCTTGGGTGTATTAAACAACTTACTGTGAGGCATGTTCACAAAGAAATCGTAATTTTGATGCTTATCTTAAGATTTACACAACTATTACATAAAATTGATTTTCAGAGAAACGGTTTCAATTGATAATGTCCGCGAGACTACAAAATCATTACCCTTAATTTCAGGAAGGAAATAATGGTTTGGTTTCAATATACCATAAAACACTAAAAAAATTAAATCCTTTTTTGTTTTTTTATACACAAACTTTTTCTATGGCAATACAGCATGGGCAGAAATTATTTTTTTTTAGAAATTATGACTGTAAAAAAATATTTTTTGTGCGGGTAAAAAGAATGGAATAAATTGGCTAAATGGCAGGTAGCGATTATTTATGAGATTGCAGATTTTCTTACTGAGAGGTAGCTATAATCAACATTTTGTGAGCTGGGAGGTCAAGTACAAATAATTTGTTTCGCAAGTCACATTTCACCCTGAGACGTCTGAAAGTCAGTTGTATATTAGCCCCAAGCACTTTAGACGATTCACACAAAAAATTAATAAAATAAAAAAGAAGAAGAAGTGGAAAAAAATAATTACGTGATGGAGGTAAAAAAAAAATCGTCCAGTCCATCACAAAGCTAAGAATAATTTTGTATACAATTTATATTGTAGATATATTTATGTCGTGATCTGTGTACCGAGACATTAATTTTGCAAATACTCCGTATGTATATCCAATTCTTCAGTAAAACTATACAACTACGGATTACACGTGTCCATATAATTATTTTGTTGGTAAAACATAAAATATAGATTTGTTTTTACATGAGAAGGACATATTTTTCAGGTTCATCGTTGGGTATTTTTAGAATTTTTTTTGCAATCGCGTGAAAAATATAGAAAGTTGGTTTTGATTCGAAGCATAATTTGATACAAATCTAGATTTTTGTTAACACAGTTGAATACAAAAACGAGATATAATAAAATATTTCGTTTTTGTATTAATGAGAAATATTTTTACTAAATATTTTTATGTCTGCTGAAGTGAACACGATTAAAACACATTATCGATTGTTCATTCTATCGGAGTGTTCACTGCATCGAGCACCTACTAACAAAATGAAACTAAATATAAATCTAGAAAGTCAATTTTCATTTTTTTTCTAAAATACAGTCATCGTTTCCAAGTTTTAAAAAAAAAAAACTTTTTCCCTTGCTCTTAAAATCATTATATCGTTTAATGCAATTTTCTGCAGTGTTGAACGTTTCAAGAGTCACTTTATGGGACGTTTCAAGAGTTTCTTTTGCCTCTACTAAATTTTTATTATTTTATAGTCATCCAAAAAAGTTTTTTTTTTAATTTTTCACTTTACTGGACGTTCTAAAATGTTGGCTATTCACCCTATAAGGCAGCTTATGCAAAAATATTTGTGTTTACTGGATCGGGCAGATTTTTACAGTATTTTTCTTGTACTATCTTTCTTCCACAGGAAAAAAAACTTGCTCATCAGAAACTTTTTGCGTGTTTTTTTCTCAGAATTTAGGTTTATAGTAACCTAACATAATAACAAATATCTGTGTAGCGAACCCACTAGTAAGATTTCCCACCTTTTTTGGAATAATCGTTGTATTGATGTAAACAGTCCATGACTTTTCTCTGCAATACTTAAACTTTTGGAAAAATTGTGTAAAAAATAATATTTTTTCAAATATTTTAAGAACCGTTAAATATACGTAAAAATCGTTGAAGTTAAATATGTAGGAAATTTTATTTCCTTTACATTTAATTATGTATACTTTCTCAAAGGCGCCTAGTTGTCGAAAAACTTTCTCAAAAAGTGTATTTTTTGAAAAAAAGTTGTATGGGATGTATCAATTACTTTTCCAAAAGTTAATAGAAAACTACGATTTTAGTAAACCTCATCCATAAAAAATTTCAAGTCGCTGGCACAACGAGTTCTCAAGTTATTCAAGATATGCACATCAGGGATGGCCCCAATTTGCCTTAGGAGGGAAGTAGATTGGACCAAAAATAGTAGTAGATTGATACTAATAGTAGCAGATTTTCAAAAAAAAAACCTTTTCTACCTATGCCGATATACCAATTTCTAAACCTATAGCTTTATCATTCATAATACCAAAATTCTATCAACAAAAAACTTGCACTACAGAAAATGACATTTAAAAACTTCTTTTATATTGGCTACCTCATATTTAATTTCGTTAGAAGCTTTTTACATTTAACATGTATAATACAATTTTTTGGTTGATTCATGTATTTTACAAAAAAATAGTAGTAGATTTGGTTTACTACGCACTTAAGGCTTTTGAAGGCGAGAATAGTAGTAGATTTACTACAATTGTACTAAGGGGACACCGCTGATGCACATCGCACAGACCGACAGATAGACCTAGAGAGAGAGAGAGATGACTGGCATCCTCATAATCAGAAAGGGTCTATCTGGCCCCGTTCGCGAGTCGGTAACCATTATAAATATAATACTATCTTTCTAAAGCTACGTAGAGGATTGTAAAAATGATATAAACAAAAAAATTTCGGGAAAGATTTTACATAAATTTTACATAATCTCCATTAGGTACATAAAAAATCAATTTTGAAAAAAAAAAATAATAATAAAAAAAAACAAATAGGTATGTACGAAAATTCATTAGACTAACAACACAAATGTTTATAAATCACGCACTATTCAAATAAGAGTACAGCAATATTATTTAAATAATCGTAAACATTAGCATGGTGCGATTATGAAGTTATATTGGACCCGATTGAAGGAACTTTGACTTTTTTACTATACTTAACTTAAATATGTATAACAGAGAAACGTGTCCAAAATCGCAAATAAATGCTCACGAAGGCTCATGAGTCAATCGTCTTATGATTTAATTTTTTTTGTCTCATTATTTTTCTTGGTAATTGCGTTGTAACTTTTCATAAAAACCTTGTTTAGAAATTTTCATGAAAGTTTTCTTACAATTTGAATCGTGAAATTTATACATCTATCACGAAGTTTGTTTTAGAGTTTAAGGCGATTTCGTTGCTAAGTACTGACAATACATTTTTAGATTTATTTTTTGGTTATAGGAGAATATGCATTTACGCATTTATTAATTTGAACAGGGCCAGTATTTTGAAAATTCGCGTACCTACCTTGCAATTCCGTATCCGGAAATAAATGAACAAAATATCAGCTGTTTTGTATTAAATTACCACGACAAAATATCTAACAGGTATTTTTGATTCAAATTTTTTTATCATTACTTTATTGTGTATGAATCTGAATTTGCTATTACAGTTGAACCTGAGAATGGAAGTTGAAAATTCGAGTTATTGAGAATGTCAAGATATCAAGGTTCGATTTATCGAGGGTGAAATTGAAAAATTACAATTTATGGAGATTGATGTTAAATTTAGTGACGATGCAGGTTCACACTGTTGGAACGCCACACACTTTATTTTTTTATTAAAACATACAATTTTAAAGAACATTTTTCTTGAAACCCTAAAACACTAGTGGGAAAACTTGTTTTGTCCTTTTGGTGCATTGTGCGTTGTGTAACATTAGAAAACTAGATTCTTTTTATTTTTTATTTTACACATTTTAGTCTTCAAATATATATCCTTGCCTTTGAGACATCCTTACGGACTTTTTGACTAAAGAATCGGATTCAGCGACCCCAAAAACCTCCAGATGAGATTTGGTTTTCGGAAAATTTGAAGAACTTTCCGTTGTTCTTACAGACTTTTTAACCTAAAAATCGAATAACCCACCCCAAAACCTCCATTTGAGATTTTTTGTGGGAAATTGGAGAGAAATGGAAATCACGTTATCCTTACAGTTATATTTACGAGGACGAAGTACTGAAAATATTGTATTGTCAATGGAACTACCCAAGGTGGCAAAATGTTATCTTCCTAGGTTGTATAGTTTCGGAAAAATAAACCTCCAGCGATTTGAAAAAGTAGGTACATAGCCACAAAGCAACTTATAATAGAAAGTGTATAAAAAAGGTCAACCTTCACATAGAGAATTAACTATATTAACAGGTGTAAATATTTATAGTAAATTGGGAGTGTCAATCTCAAAAAAATTGTGAATTCCGATTGTTTTACGATTTTTGGCTTATTTTCTAAATGTTGGCAACGGGGTATAAGAACAAGAACATTATGGTATTGTGGAGGAGGGGAAGAGGGGGGGGGGGCTATAGCTGTTAAAATGATCAGAAATTTAGGGCGTGTGCGAAACGGTCTAATTGCATGCTAATTCTAATACGTTCTCATTCATTTATCACAGCGAACTGGAATCATTCCAGTAAAAACTGAAATTACAACGATATAATTAGCATGCAATTAGTTCGTTTCGTACACACCCTTAGTAAATAGGACAATGTTAACAAATAAGCTTTTCCACTTCAAACTTTCATGCAATTTCAATCACCACTAAACGTAAAAAGCAAATTTTTTCGAATCCGTTTCCTGAGAAGTTTTATTTGTATTTAGTTACAAAAAAAACCCCAAAAAAACTGCATTTGACGTTTGACATTTCGCAATTTTGTACTGGATTTAAATCGAGCTTCGTAATTTAATTAAAATTCGGATTAAATTTTATTAATAGGCTGAGGTTTGAGTTACGTGTTTCAGTCTAACATCCTGCTTAGCAAAACTTTAGTTCTGGGATTTAAGTATTTTAATTTAGAAATTCTGTATACAGAATACAGCACACACACGATACGATTTACTTGCGATTTTGATCGAATAACCAGTTTTTACTAGCAAATATCACTCGGACAACACAGGACAGTAGTGAAATAATATCATATCGACGGTCGCATGGCATACCACAAACGATACAATCTGCCGCATGCGACCGCAGGTTTTGGCTCAGCGACGTACGACCGTGCGATATCGGGCCCACCCGTCATTTCGTGCGCATACACTATACCAGGGGTGGGGAACCTCCGGCCCGCGAAGTCATTTGATCTGGCCCACGAGCAATTTTCGGGAATTTTAAGCCTCAAATGGGAATTAGGGAATTGTCCCTGAAATATGGGAATTTTTATTATTGAGATACTGTTTTTTTTCATAATAAAATAATTAAATACTGCATTTATGAACTTCTTTGTGATTAAAACGAAGCATTCCGGAAATAAACGAAGAGTTATGTTCTTTTGTATGTTTAGCAGAAGAGTGTTTAGTGCGCGCAGTGATAATACGCCGACTGCTGACAGATATCGTGTTGGCGTATTTTGCAATTCCTGAGGGGATTGTGAATTTTTCCTTGTTGCACATGCGTGACTGTTCGTCATTCTTTTTGGTTCTTCGTGCGCAAACGTGAGTGATTTAGAAATTAAAACTTATATATCCTACAAATGGCGAGTATAAAGAAAAGAAAAGTGGATGCAGAATGTCGGTCTTTTCAAGAAAAATGGACACATGATTATTTTTTTGTTGAACAATAAAAACTAAAAAAACTATTATTATTTGTCTGGCCCGCGAATGATGTTATAAATTTCCAAATGGCCCTTGGCAGAAAATAGGTTCCCCACCCCTGCACTATACAATTATCGCATGCAACCGCAAATCTGCCCGACGATTGTACCGACCATCGCAGCGTCTATTTCTACCTTAAAACATATAACTATTTTATAATGGGGAATCGGGATTATAACCAAAATAGTTAATTTTAATTACAAAATAGTTAATTTCGTTTACAAAACTAGTCAATTTAACCGCAAAATAGTAAATTTTACTACTACGTAGTTAAATCATATCATACTAATATATAAAAATGAGTTGGTGTCTGTCTGTTCCTCTTTCACGCAAAAACGGCTGAACCGATTGATTTGAAATTTGGCATGAGTGTCTGAGTAAGGGGAGGGGGTAAAGTGATTTCGAAACTTAGTTTTTGCGCTATGTTACTCTTTCGCGGGGAAACTACTGAACCGATTGGTCTGAAATTTGGCATAGATGTTCGTCGGGGGTCCATCCCCAACATAGACTCATTAAAAAGTAGTCCGAGAGGTGGAGGAGTAAGGGGAGGGGGTAAAGTGATTTTGAAACTTAGCTCTTCCTCTGTGTTACCCTTTCGCTGGGAAACTACCTAGCCGATTGGCCTGAAATTTAGCTCCAACATAGACCATCAAAAAACAAAAAAAAAATTTTAAAAAACTTAACCCGGCAACGACGGGTATGCAAGCTAGTTTATTATAAAAATAGGCAATTTCGACTATTTTTGTAATAGAAATCAAACTTTTTAATTATAATCCCGATTCCCCATTATAAAATAGTTAGATTTATTATTTTTTCTCTGCGCGTTGTTTTAAGGGTCCTGAAATACATGATATTTGGTTTTTTTTGTGAAGATCTGGGCCAAACACTAATTTACAATACTGATACGAGTACAATTTAAACAAAAACGGTATAAGAAAACAAATGATTGAAAAAAAGTTTAACCCAGTAAATATGCAAGCAGATTAATTTTCACGTTATGATAACGTTTTCCATCCCTGATAAATACTGAGTTGATAATAAAATGTAAGACAAAAAAAATCGAAGGAACATAAAAGAAAATATTCAGTTTTATATTCCAATTAAAATACGTCAAATAGTAATTGGTTTTCATTATTTATTGGGCAGTATTAATTCAATATATTTTAAAATTTATAGAATTTCGATATTTGATAAAAACACGGTGCTGGAAAATGCATTAAAATGACCTTCGTAACATGCCCTGCATATGTCAATACTTCGTCAAAGATAGGAATAATTTAAACAATCAAGATCCAGCTAAGGAAACCAACGTAGGAAATAAGAAATCGGAAAGGTATTTAAATACATAATTTACAAACAATTAAACTGCTTTAATTAATTTTCTATTCTTATCAAAAAAGTGTTGTGAAAAGTGTTTCGTCAACAGAAGTTTCTGCTTCCGAGTTAGCATATCTGAAGGCTGAGGTTTGGTCGTTAAAAGCTAATCTTTCAGAAAGTTTGAATTCAAATCAAAATATGCAGAAAATTGTTAGAGGTTTAGTTGAAGAAAAATACGGGTTGATCGAAGAACTTAATGAATCCAAAAGGGTGAATGATGATCTATGGACGCAGTGTCTACAAGAGAGGTAAGAAAGTGTATTAATTTTGTTATAAAATTTGTATTAGGTTTTATTTTTTTTTAGAGAAATGCAGGCTAATGAGAAAAAGGAGTTAATCAACGAGATATTCAGTTTGAAAAATACATTAGATGAGAATATTTCACTGTTGGTATGTGAAAATACACTTTTTTCCAAAATTATTTACTTAAATAATTTCAAAAATCCTAGAATTCGGTAACAGCTCAAAATGTTGAACTAAAAATGGCATTACAAGAGGCAAATGAGAATATATATAAAATGGGCATTAAGTATTTGAAATTAAAAGGGAGTCGTAAAAGTTTGTACAGGGATAATATCGAATAATTGTGGGTAATAATCATAATAAAATTCAACCAATATGAATATATATTTTTTAAGGAATTGTATATGATTATAATTTATTAAAACAAATTTATTATACACACGCATTGTATTTTTCATTTGCCTTTAGGGAAATTTAGGCCCGGTAGAAAATCCTGGTACTTTTAACACGTGTGCCCTTTCTCAAAATGTTGAGGTCTTTTATGTTTCTGGTATTCAAACCAAGGCAAATAAATTTCACGATAATTTCTGCGTAACAATTCCTTGCCATTTTCGACAAGGAATCATAAACACGCAATTAATGACGTTATAAGAATTGACGAAGGACAAGCAATAAAAGAGCGTACAATATTCTGAAAGGTAAAAAGCGAAAAATTGACTTAACGTAAAAAGTGTTGTAAGGAATACGTTTTTTTTTGTTCATTCGGTGACCTTTAATATAAAAATTGTGTAACAGGGGAACGCCTTAAATAAAATTGATTGAGTTCTGCGGTGTCGAAAATGCAATGTAATCGATTTTCTCATTATGCTCAAAGAACATAATTTAAATTGATCGAAATTATGTAAAGATTATTTATTAGAGCATGAAAAATTAGTTATCAGATTAAAAAGAAAACATATTGTAATGAAAAATTTGATTAATTGAACACGTCAATCTGATGATGTCTTCCCTAAAAAATTATCCTTTTTTCCTACAACGTATAGAAAAAGTGGCTACAAACCTTTGAACTTTGGAAATTTATGACTGAAAACCGATAATTCTCATTTCTAATATGGAAGAATTGTTATAAACACATGTATAAAAATTATAAGGGAATTTTATGGTACCGGAGCTAAAATAATAAAGTGCAATCGGAAAACGGTCAACCCGATTTAAATGAAATTTGTTAGGTTAGTTCCAAAATAACTTTCTTCACTCTGATCGCTGAACTAGTCACTTTAGCATATTGTGTCGTAATCTCCGAAACTAAACTTTTGTCCCGGATTTTTCAATTAAAAGCTGATTTACAATGCAGCAGCAACGCCAACAGCAACAGCAACGTCACAGAGAAAGTGTTTTGATTGGTCGAGAGTCGACCATGTGACGACTCTCGACCAATCAAAACACTTTCTCTGTGACGTTGCTGTTGCTGTTGGCGTTGCTGCTGCATTGTAAATCAGCTTTTACTGTTATTGTGGTGCTCAGAATTGAAGTGGATCAACTCCACTTTTTGAAATTTCCATATTATGATGTTAAAGTGCTTAATAATATTAGTTTATTCGGTAAATTTTTTTTGTAAGTCCTCTTTGTTGCGTAACGGTAATTGTAAGCTGTATTTAAATTGGTAACTGACAAAAAAGAATTATTTTCAGTGCTCAAATGAACCAAGTTTAAAAAAAAACTTAAGTTTGAAATTTTATGGACTTGATTCACTTCAGTTCTGAACACTCCAGTTAAACGATAATTAAATATGCAAAAAAACCCTACTTCGTTTGGAAGTTGTTGTAAAAAATATTTTTCTGTCGGAAGCGCACATTTGCAGCGTATTTATACCCGTATGGTGAAACCAAAGGGTATATTAACTTTGCTTTACCGTTTGTAATGCCAAGATCCCGTCATCACACACAAAAATGAATTACACCAGTGTGTTTAGAATGATAAAAAAAAATTGAATTTTCCATGTCCGTCCGTCCGTCTGTCTGTCTGTCCGTCTGTCTGTCTGTGGCGCGGATTGCAGGCGCACGGATTGAGCTAGAGACTTGAAATTTTGCGCAGATTCGTTTTTCGTAAAATTCGAGGCTAAGTTCGTTAATGGGCAAAAATGGACCATTAGGGGGGTACCCCCCATACGAACGAAAACGTTTTTTGCGAGTATCTCAAAAACGGTGCATCTTATCAAAAAAGTCCAAGAACAAAAGTTATTCAGGATATTATTCTACATAAAACTTCCATACATCAAAATCCGATTGGAACAAATTTTAAAAAATCTTATTGGAAAGTTTGACTTCATAGTGGAATTTTGATAAAACTGTTCGCCATTCACTTAAATCACCATACGGGTTTTCAATAATTGCCAGATTGGCAATTATAGCTTTTGTTATGTTTTTTACCTAACACAGGGACTACATTGACTTTTATTTCTGGTGTACCAGTAAAACTGTCTGCTAAAAAGCCAATGTGGACCAATCTGGTTTACCAGTTTTTTTGGTAAGACAGTGCTGGTATACCATTTTCGTAGACAGCGCTGGTATACCAGATTCTGACAGGCGAGCAAATTAAAATGGCAGAAACTAAATTTTCGAGAAAAGATATATGGGAGCTTATCATTATTTTACGAGAAAAGGAATTTATGGAATGCAGATATTACAAGAGAGTCGATTTGAGAGGGCAAAGGGTAGATTAATTCTTTTCCAGACGTTTTAAAGCCAATATTTTGGCCACCATAATTTGTTGTTTCCTGCTTACTGACATTTGGCCTACTGAACTGTTTTACCAGAATTTGCCCACCAAACAAATTTGACAGATTGCGACTAAAAGGCTTACCAGCTGGTATACCAGAAATAAAAGTCAGTGTAGTCCCTGTGTAAGGCAAATTTTATTGCTTAGTATTTTCAAAGTTTCAGTTGGACTTTTCTGAAATATGCGATTTCGTTCCTATATCCAAACAGTTTGTCTGATTTAGTGAAAAGTTTCTTTTTTAAAGATAAACCACTTTTAGTTTACTGAAATTATGCACGATTCATAGCGATAAACTTTGGTTGGGAGAGAGAAAGTTTGGCTGGCAGAGAGTAAGTTTGACTCCTCAGTACCTTTTTCCTAGATTAGAGAGTTACTATAGATGAGAAACGAGAAAGAAATTTTTCCCTGAAGAAGAGTACATCGAGCATTTTATGGTCTGTTTCATTTGCTTCGTAAAGACATAAATTGCTTTTGTGTGAAAAATGCAAAATTTAATGGTGTTGCCACATACTACTTTTGTCGCGTATGAAAATACTTTGTTTCACGAAATATGGTATTTTTTATTAAAAAAAAGTGTTTTCTACGAAAATTGTGTTAGAGATTTTGTAATTTCATCAGAAAATATTCCACTAGCGCAGCTATTTACTCTACTGTAAGTATATGGAAAAATGCATTTTCTTCCTATCTATAGTAACCCGGCCTTTACACGCGACTGTAAAGTCTGTCAGTAGCACAGACTCCAAATGTCAAATTACTGACAACGAATTAGAAGACATTTAGCGAACTGGCAGTCAGTTCATTTTCAAAATGACTTCGTTTGTAACACAGCTACAGTCCCTCGTATTCCAGATGCATGAATTTTGTTCGTATGGTTCATTATTTTAATTAGCTCGATACTAGTTAGTCTTCTTTCGTCAGTCTGAGAGTTCTAAAAGTTAAAAAATGAATTAAAACAAGTAGATTTACCTCAAATTCTTCATTTTCCGCCATCTTAAAAGTCTGAAATGTCCAATTACTGGCATGTCCGTACTGACTACAAAAAAGTCCCGGCAGTACAGACTTGTCAGTGCCAGTAAGCATTTACACGAGACTATGTCAGCGACTGTGTAAGCTCTACTGTCGCGTGTAAAGGCCGTGTAACTCTCTAATCTATGGTGGAAGAGGGTCAAAATTGGATTGCAAGAAAAACAGACAGACAGACATGAAGGCAAGCTAAATGAAAGTTTTTATTAATAAAATACTGCTACAATTCGCACTACATAAATTTACACCATCTTACATTTGATAACATTTAGTCAACTCAAATAATTCTGATGTTTTATTATTGTAATAAAGTTTATTTTAATGTACTCGGCGTATACAAGAATACAAAAAAGAAGAATTCGAAATCTGCAATCATTTATCAACTTGTTATCAGTATTTGTCGGTTATTTCAAAGGTCACTATTTTATTTACGCTCCAACAAGATACTTACGCTAATGACATATATTTCAGCACAAAACTTTCAACAATGTTAACCTAATTCTTTAGCCTATAAATTTCATTGGATGTCCTATACCTGTGTAAGTTTATATCTGAAATATACGTTTCGAAGTCTTCGCATACAAGCAATATAGTATAGAATTCCTCAAGGGCCCCTACATTTTATATACTTGTAAATACTTAGATTTAAATCTGGAGGTACCTGTTTGAAAAGTACTCACTCAGGTATTAAGAAGTCGTGACGTAATGGTTTGCATGCCATTAGTCTATTAACAATGACCATTACTTCTTGTAACACAGATAAGCCGCCAGTATTATCCTGGCACTTTCTGAAAAGTTTCTCCACCACCACAAACAACTATTTTGCAACATAAAAATTCCCACAGTGTGGTGAAGTGGTCATGGTATATTGTGTAGTTGGACTTTAATGTAAGTTAAACATTAGGTAAAGGTACGAATATACAAATAATTTCACATAAATTTCTCCTTCTTCTGAATTGTTCACCTGAGACCATTTTTCAAAATCCCCTGCTGTGAGTATAGGCTCCATTTCACCAGTAAATTGTATGCTGATATTTTCTGTAGGTACATAAATATACTTTTATGACACACATGCAATGCAATTCTATGCTGAATACTGAACATAATGTAGAAGCAAATTAATTTTGATTTTAAGATTTCAGCACATTTAGATCTTTCACTAAATATGCAAATTTTATATAACACAACAAAAAGGTTTCACTGTTTTATAAATACCACATGTGAATATATGTGAATAAAATTTTAAAATTAGAAAATATGAGAAATTGTTTTTAATGGCATAATAACGATAATGATTTCGCTAAAATACTCCGCCACCAACATGTTGATTACACATTCTACACTTGTTGATTGAATTAGACAAAAATTTATCTCTCAATTATAAAATACTTGTAGTTTTAATTAATTTACCAATTTATAAAATCGAAATTTTCCAAATCTAATGACGTTGCAGATGTAATTAACAAATTTCATCATCTATAAATATCGTCAAATGAAGCCAAGAACCTCAAGAAATTCTCAATGCCAGTGCGATGAAAATCTCACCCTTGAAATTTTTCACACAATTTTCGTGGGTTTTCCTTGCTTCCTTCCTGCTGCGATCCGATATTAAGACTTTTGTGTTAAGAAAACGAATATGCTAAAGCCATGAAAATACTGGTCATGTTAAATAATTTTTTGTTTTTTTGGGTTTGGGCCACCAAAATGGCCTTGAACATTAGTGAAAGTTAAACTTGACATTGTTATGCGGTTTTCTCTTAAAAAAAGCCGTAATCAATTTTTGGTCAATGAAGTTGTTAAAGATTTTTTTTTGTTTCTGAAAAATAAAAAGTTTGGGGGTGCCACGTACGTTTATAGAAAAATATTTCTATGATTACAATCGAGATTTTGATTTTTAAACGATTAAATATATTGTGTGAACAGTACTGAGGAGTTTTTGACGGAATGGAGATTTAAAGTATTGGGAGTATGATCCCCAAGCCAAAAAAGAGTCCTCATATTTTCGGTCTCCCAAACAATAGTTGGTAAATTTTTGGCCCCCTGAAGACAATTTAACAAAGTTTTTTTGTTGGAAACTCGCAAAAGTATTACACATAATTGGGAAGGGGAGGGAGGGGGAAGATGGAAGGAAAAAAGATTTTTTTTCCAGTCTTTATAACAAATACCTTTTGTAACGCATCGAACCAATCATCGGACACAAAAATGAACTACACCAGGGTGTTAGGGATGACAAAAGATTTTGATTTCTCGATAGTCCGTCTGTCTGTCCGTCCGTCTGTCCATCCGTCTGTCCGTCCGTCTGTCCGTCCGTCTGTCCGTCTGTCCGTCCGTCTGTCCGTCCGTCTGTCCGTCCGTCTATCCGTCCGTCTGTCCGTCCTTCCGTGAACACCAAAACTTGCGAAAGGATTGAGCTAGAGAGTTGAAATTTTGTATAGTTACGTTTCTCGTAAATCGCTAGGCTAACTTCTTGGACTCGCAAAATCGGACTATTCCTTCCCCCCTCCCCCATACAAACGAAACAGTTTTTTGCAACTTTCTCGAAAACGGTGAGTCATATTGAAAAATTTCTAATATTGGAGTAACTTCTAAAAACAATGGGAGCGATTCCATTCGATAATATAGCATTGTTTCCCCTCAGTATAGGAATGTGTCCAGTAAAAACAAGGAACGGCTGCTACTTTTGTTGGAATATGTCCATTCTTCTCTCAGCTCAATATACATACAGGGTATTCACAGTTCTCTTTTAATTTTCGGTATTTTCGGTAATATTAAAAGACTGAAAATATTCTGCTGTGAACATCCCACAGAACAGATTTGAGAACAGCGCTTTTATTGGATACGTGACCAAATCATGAACTGCGAATTTGATTGTAAAATATGTCACATACCTTTAAATCCATGTTTGATGTATTCTTTTGAATTTCTATTGTGGCAACGGCTATCAAAATTGAAAAAATTTGCAGACCGATGAGATTAACAAAAAACCAGCGAGAAAATTTGACAACTAAAAACATTACTAGCGCCACTCGCGGTTGATTCTTGATACCGAATAACCGGGCCGGAAAACACGATTCAAGGCATGTCTACAATTACCGAATCCGGTAATTCATTTTTACATGAACCAAATTACCGTCTCGGCAAAAATCTGTTAAATTTGACTGAATTACCGAGGGGTAAAATTACCCGCAATTTAAAAGAGGACTGTGAATACCCTGATAGTAAGGATTCTACGAAAACTAGGGCTAGTTCCAATATTTATGGAAGCCTTTGCTAAAAAATGGTGTAACGAGTCGTATAATCGTTTTCCCATATTTTATGGGAACGTTTACTATGCGGATTTTTTTCCGTGTAGGATTAGAGATGAACACGACAGTGGCGCTGCGACTATGACGTCAGAAGCTCTTGGCCAATGAAATTATTTTGGTTTCGCTGTTGCTGTCGACCGCTTAATTCAGCCTTAACTTAACTTCGCACTTAATTCAGTCTTAACTTTGAAAATACGGAAAACATGCAACATCTCAAATGCTTGCAAAGAACAAGCATTTTTCAGGTCAAATTTATTAATTTTTTTAACTCTTCCAAGAAGTTGGTTTAACACCGAAAAATTGTTAAAAATTAACTGCCACTGGAACTGTTGTAAGCTTTTAGCCCGGAGTTCGATTTTCTCTGAAAGGTGATGGACATTTTTAAACTCCGTTTCGGTGCGGATTGACTCCGTTTTTTCGAGAGTGTATTACTAAAACGCATTTAGTACAAAATAAAGGACCTGTGGGGGCAATGATTCTTTTGTTCAATTCAAAGGTTTTCGTCTACAAATTTTGATTTTGTCAGTTGTATACGAAATTGGAAATTGTGTACGAGTATAACTTAACAACTATGTATTATAACACAATTGACATGAAGGAATTTACTCAACCTATGAGTAAGGAAATTAATGTTATAGTTGCATAAATTATTTGCACGAACAAAAAACATTACACGAAGAGAAAAAAGGTAAAAATCAGAATAAAACGTATTTTTTTACCTAAATAAATGACTGTGTTTAAATATACGAAAAGAAATATACTTGTAAATATATTTTTATGTATATAAAGTTTAAGTTTATATCACAAATACGAATTAAAAGTTATCCTCAATAAATTCTTTTTCTTTCTTATTATTATTCTCCTTGAAGGTGTTTGTTGTAGAGTTTACGTTTAGACCACATAAAATATAGCGAATAAATTTAAAGACATGCGCCTCACTCTTGATATTCTAATAAGAAATATGTTAAGTTCTGCACTGATGTATAGTAAATCGTTCTACCAACATTGAACCTAAGCGAGTTTGGACTCACTCGATATTTTAGTCAAGTTAGCGGTCGAAGTCGGATGTGCCTTAAGCTTAAATCAAATCCGAAATTGATTTAATTTCAAATCAAGAAAATACAAATTTCTCAAGAAATTAAATTGAGATTTTGCAATTTTCAACGGAATAAATAAACTTTTATTGTGTATTAAAATCAAAGGAATTCATGAGACCATTTAAAATTGTGCTTAAATTTTTACGAGAGAAAATCATCTATTTTTGGTGTAACGAACAATACAAGAAACCAAGTTACAATAAGTTATAAGAAAAAGTTTTCCCAGTGAAAGGATTTTTTTTTTCTTTTAATAGATACAGTGTTGTGGTATAGATTTGAGAAAAAAATTGCTTGAAAATTGAGAAAAGAAATTAATAATATTAACAAGAAAAATGCAGCCATTAAAAAGGTTTACACAATGTGGAAGTTTGACGATGATGTTTGCTGTTTTCATTGTTCTTTTTGGAGTTAGTTCGACAGCATTAACGACGTTTGGGAAATCTTATCCAAGTCCTCAACAAGCAACACCACCACCACGTAAGTCAACATTTGAGTGATTCCATTTGATTAAACAAAATCCAATTTCGTCCTTAAGTGGCCATCACCAATTTTAATGATTTTAATATATGTTGCAGTTAGGCGAGTACGCCAAATTTCAGATTTCAAAAACATAAATATCGCTTTACAAAGTTGGGGTCCCACTAGCCAATCTTGCGCTCGGCTCGACTTTGCATTTCTTGAAGTCTAATTACTCCTAAACTATTTATTAGACATATAGCCAAGAAATTGATCACAGGCACATAACTCTGTCTCTAATTTTCAGAGAAACTTACCATTATGGCTTTAGGTTTTGTAGTTCAGGAAATTATGAGTCCCACAGTATCTGCCACAGAGCGAGCGACCGGAATTTTTCGATTTTTTAGATCAATATCTCAGCAAAGAGATAATTCCTGGAACTGGCACTTCCTTTTTAAAAAGTCTATATGTAGAACTATTCTCATAAAAAATTGGGGGATTTTGTGTGCCTCCCAATTTTTGTTAACGGCTTTCGAACTCGGTTGAAAATTTCTTCAAAGTAGGTAATTTTCCAGGTCAAATTTGAAGGTATCTTCAGTTACTTAAAAATTAATTTAGCCAAGAAATTGACCACAGGCACAAAACTCTGTCTCTGATTTTCAGAGAAACTTACCATTATGGCTTTAGGTTTTGTAGTTCAGGAAATTATGAGTCCCACAGTATCTGCCACAGAGCGAGCGACCGGAATTTTTCGATTTTTTTAGATCAATATCTCAGCAAAGAGATAATTCCTGGAACTGGCACTTCCTTTTTAGAAAGTCTATATGTAGAACTATCCTCATAAAAAATTGGGGAATTTTGGGTGTCTCCCAATTTTTGTTAACGGCTTTCGAACTATGCTTCAGCTGAAAATTTCTTCAAAATTTTTAATTTTCCAGGTCAAATTTGAAGGTGTCTCCAGTTACTTAAAAATTAATTTTTTTGCGTGATAATAATGTATGAAGTCATCGGAGGGGAGTAGAGATAGGAGGTTAACATCTCTGACAAAAAAATGTTCATAATGAAAAAGTGGGAGGGGTCGGTCAAATAACAATCCTTCGAAGATCAATTCTTCAAAAATTATTGGTTAACAAACGCAATTTTTACTTAAAAGTCAATTTTCGTATGAATTTATCAGGGAGGAGTTTAGATAGGGGTTTGATGTCTTTCGCGAAAATATTTATCATGAAAAAGTAGGTGGGAGGTTGGTCATATAAAGTAAGTTAATACTACAATTTTTTAAGAATTACCAGATGAAAATCGTTTTTGTAGGAAACCTAACTTTTGTATAGGATCCCTCTAGGATTGACAGTTTTAGGGGGCGGGGGGTTCGTATTTTCGATAGACAACATCGCCATATAAAAATATTAGGGGTCCGCCATAAAATGTTTCCCTCTAAGAGTTCTCTTTAAAAAATCATATAATTATAACCACTGATTTCTTAAAATCCTGGTCAAAATTTTGATTTGGGTTAATCTGTTCGCACCTAATAAAAAAAATTAACTTTAATAAAGCAGTATTATTTTTTGGAAGGTGTATAATTTAATTTACTCTATAGTAATAAACAAAACATTGAAGAAATTATTACAATTTCGAAGGCAACTACGTGCGTAAATGGGATATATTTCAAAGTCCGCCAATATTATATTAAAAACGATTTAAAGGTGTCCAAATTACATGTTTGTGGCGGGAAACTATTCAAAGTAAAAAACCTTCAAAGTTAACTTTACTTTAGCCCAATTATTTGAACTAATAAGTATATAATAGTAACTTGTCCACTAAAAAAATACACGGCAATAATCTCCATGATAAATGTAGGGTAAGATTGTGGTGAGTTTAAAAGTATATGAAATGAAGATATTATCCGTGATGAATAGTTGCAGGTATTTGGTATTTAAATAAAAATCAAATTAGCAAAGCTAGCAATTATGGTTATTTATTATTGGTTATAGATAATGCTGACGTCAAATGGAAATATCAAAAAACGTATACTGATGGAACACAACGGACTGATCCCATTATTAGAACGTTTTTACATTATTATAGTAAACTACGAACACTTTTAACTATGCAAGTTACGTAAGAAATCTAGTTTCCAATTATACTACACAGTTAAAAATTCAAGGATTTATATGAATAAATGTTTGTTTTTCAAGATTTATATCAACTCGCATATCTGTATCGACGTATGGTGTAAAAATTCAAAACAACACCAACATTTTTTTTATCAAATTTTTAAACATAATACCAAATGTTGATAAAAACATGCGGATTGATACAAATTCACTGAAAAAGATCTCGATAAACAAACATTTATTCATATAACTCCCTAAATTTTTAACCACGTAGTATTAGGTTTTTTTTCAAGTCGAATTCAATTCCAGTTTCATCATAGCATATTAATTTTGACCCCCAATGCAACAGAGTATTTGTTGTTCATAACTTATTATTGATTAAAAACATTCCACGAATTTGAAACTGGTTTTTTAGCATCAAGTGTTCTAAAGCACAAAAAATTGCAAAAACCAATGCTGTTGAACGTAATTAATATCTTATTTTGATAGAACATTAATTCCTTGTATTGGAGCTCTGCCTACGTCATTTTCCGCGTTAAGCGTTCTTACCACATTTTAACACATTGAGTGCCACATAATTCATATTTGTATGCCAGTAACAGGGATGGCCCCAATTTGCCTTAGGAGGGAAGTAGATTGGACCAAAAATAGTAGTAGATTGATACTAATAGTAGCAGATTTTCAAAAAAAAAACCTTTTCTACCTATGCCGATATACCAATTTGTATAACTAAAGCTAAATAGCTTTATCATTCATAATACCAACATCGTTAGAAGCTTTTTACATTTAACACGTATAATACAATTTTTTGGTTGATTCATGTATTTTACAAAAAATAGTAGTAGATTTGATTTGCTATGCACTGAAGCTCTTGAAGGCCAAAATAGTAGTAGATTTACTACAATTGTAGTAAGGGGACATCGCTGGCCAGTAAGGAGGCCATATTTATATATAAATACCACTCACTCAGTCATCTCAGTATCTCCCGAACCACCAAACCGATTGCCATGAAATTTTGCACACAGATTCGTCTTACCTTACCTCAACATCACGCTTTTAAGACAGCAGAGCGTTGGTCTGCAGGGGGTTGGTGTTAGGGGGTTGGTGTTAGAGGGTTGGTGTTAGGGGGTTGGTGTTATAAGAAATTGATTTTTGTCATGAAACCTGCCCGTTAAGAGGCAGAGAAATGCCACTCGGGGGTTTTCGGGGTCGCTGATCGCGAATCTGATGTTGGAATTTCAAAATTCGAAACGGCAGGTCCTGTAAGGATAACGCAAATATCCCTTTTCCAATTTTTCTCGGGAAAAATTACAGGGATTATTTAATACGGCTAAATTTGGTTTTCGCAAGCACAGTCGAGTGCACTTAACAAGAACAATTGCATTAAATTCATAAATGTATTTATTTTAAAATTCATAAATCCATCCATTGTCAAATTCATAAATGTTTAAATTATATTAAATTTTAAATGCATAAATGCATAACACGGACAAATGCAAGTAAATTGCGACAACAATCGTTGTGCATTTAAGCGTGTTCTACTGTAGCTGTAAATGATAAACGGGAGAGCTTAAACAATCTTTTCTAAATATAAAAGGGAAAAAATGGAGATACGACCTTCCGGTATGTTATCAAAATCAGCTTTTCACTCAATGTGCTTATCGTATTTTCGCGAAAATCACAAGAAATATAACAAAAGAGATTGTCTAGGGAAGATATATCGACTTGGTATACTGAGAAAAAAACAGTTTACTTGAGTAATTTTGATAAGTAATCTGATAAGTAAACTATTTACCCACCTAAACCAAACTATTTGGCTCTTATAGCCAAATTATAAATTATAAATGTTTGAAGAAAAACGTGACTTTGTAAGGTTTTGATATTTTTAACGGGAGGCATCTGTGGCTGAACTACTAAATAGTTTGACCTCTTGCGTGAAACAAATTTTGATCCATTTGCCTTGAAAAAACAAACTTCAGAAAAAAAAAAAAATTTAATTTGGGATTTTTTTTTTCAAGTTTGGGAACAACCGGAAAACTTTTTTACGTTTCACCCCCCCTCTCCTTCTCCGGACTGTTGCAGGGAATACGTATGGTTCACAGCAGAGAGAAACTTTAGCCAAATAAACGAAATTCGACTTTTTTTCTTAGTGTAAAATTGTTTGACTTTGATTTGATGTAATTACAATTATCGAATTTCATCGATAAAACCTGACTTTCAAAGCCTTCAATAGTTGCGTTTTTTTAATGTTCTAGAACACAGAACATTAAAAAAACGATCCAGAGTAAGTGGGAAATTTCATCGAGTTCGAATGGCAACTAACTTCACGTTTTTACTGTAGGTACTTACAAAGATTAATACTTTCAAAAAAAAAAAACTATACCCTGAGTTAATAAAGGAATCAATGGATACAATGAAAAACATCTTATTTTCAAACTCATTAGAACCAAAGAAAATACGATGTCGTTGTTTTGTACCAACTGAAAATACTTTGTGTCACGAAATTTGAAACTCTTCCAGAAATGACAAGATTGTAATGTGGAACTTTATATAATTTTCTATTATACATGAGGGGATGTGTTTGATATTGTAACGTCGTTAACTCCATGCAAAAAACTGAGAAGAAGCGCGGCAATGGAGGGAGAGAGGTCGAAAGAAAAAAATAAAAACAAAATGTAGTTCTTCCAAAAAATGTGTTGTCCTTAAACTAATTTATTGTTATTAAGAATTCTCGTTAGAAATATGATTTTTCGTCATCTCCGTTACACCGGGATAAATCGGGCCAATAGAATTAGTTTCTTATTTTGAATATGTGCGGGAAGTGTTTTTCGAAATCAAAAAGCTAGTTCTGACTTTGAAAACGATTATATCTAACAGTTGGTCTTTATACAAATATTAACTAAAAAAAAGTCGTTTTTCTCGAACTTATAAAAATTTAGCTGATTTCTTCTTATTTCATATAAAAAAATTATTAAATAGTATATAAAGACCTCAAACGATGCATTTTTTTTCAGAAAAATATTTAAAAACATTTAAGTACCTATATTTAATCTATATATATAAAAAAGGATGTTTGTTGGTCTGTTTGTTGGTTAGTCTGTTGGTTTGAGATTACAAAACTCAAAAACTACTGGACCGATTTTTACGCGGTTTTTTGCAAAATGATCTGCGTTACCAGGAGCAGGTTTTTAGCTATGTTAGATTTTCAAACTTTGAAACAGAAGGTCCTGTAAGGATAATGCAAATATCCTTTTTCCCGTTTTCCCCGGGAAAATTGGCATTAGGGGGTTTCCGGGGTCACCGATTACGAATCCGGTGTTGGAATTTCAAAACGCGAAACAGAAGATCCTGTAAGGATAACAATTTTTCCCAAAAGTTTTTAAGTTATCCTGTAAGGATAACGTTTTTTCCTAAAAGTTTTTAAGTTATATTGGCATTCTAAAATTTAAACTTTAAGCTGGCAACGTAGGGTCTAGTTAAATATAAATCCGGTGACAAAACTTTTAACTCTAAAGGTAGAACCTGAATCGTACGTCGATGCGTCCGTCATGCGTGCGTCCGGTTGACAGTTCGAGTAGAATCAACGGGATGCTATGAGTACTCCCCTAATAATACGTTTTCCGATGCGGCAGCCGCATAGAGTAAGTCGAATTTCTACTTTTACATGCGGCAACGCACGGAAATGTCATTTCGCAAAAAAAGTTTGTTTACGATTTAAGCAATTTAAGTATGGAACAAATTGAAAGTAATTGTTTCGACGATAAACTAATAGAAGAAGTGCAAAACAATGAATTAACTCCAGATTCGTACCCAACTGGCACCGCATCGAACTGTCAACCGGACGCACGCATGACGGACGCATCGACGTACGATCCAGGTTCTAGCTTAAATTATTCGAGTTTCGCCCACCGGATTCTCGATAATGCTTTTGTAAATTTTTCGAGATGATGCACCGTTTTGGAGAAATACGCAAAAATGTTTTATTTTTGTGTGAAGCAGGAAGAAGTAGGCAGAAGTAGGGGGATGTACTTAATTTCTTAATTACATCTTAACATTTAAACGAGTTTTCCAAGTATCGAAAAATGTTTCTGACAAAAATTCCAAGTCAAAACTTTTTTTTTGTCTGATTTGGTTTTGGTTCACTCAAATTTCAATGGTTCCTGGTTCGGTTCAAAAAATCTGTTTTTAGTTCGGTTCAAAAAAGAGATGCAGTTTTTAACTATTACCAGAAATACCAAATACTATTAAATTTCCCTTAAGTTGAGTAAGCAGTATAGTGGTTCTTAACTATTATCCAGAATCGCGGGGATATTCCTCAATTTTTGCACAGCCGAAGATAGCCATTACGAATTTTTTTGTCATATATAAATTCTTACTGACTTTTCGTGAGTAAAACCTTTTGCGTCTCATAATTTTCAGTTTCGTGAAAATTTAGATTACATAGTTTTACGATTACAAAGAAAAATTTTACTACAAGTAGGTATTCAAAGCTGGGTAAATCAATTTTTTTCTAACGGACTTTTTTTGTAGTAAAAATATTCTCTACTTTCTAAAAAAGAATGATATCAACGCACAGTGACACTCCATAAATCACTTTGAAAATAACACTCAAAATAGAAAGGAGGAACTATGTATTTTGGTAAAGTTAATTTTAAATTAAGTTAATTGCCATAAAGTGCTTGTATGATATGTGGCTGTAATGACAACAAAAAAAATTTGATGACACTTGCGTGTCTGGTAAAAATTTGGTTTCTAGTGTATGAAAAATGCTGTTTTCGTAATACTACGTTTTAATTAAAACAAGCATGAAATAGGGAAATTAACGCTTCTTTATTTAAAACATACAGCTATAAATCTTAAAAAAAAATCTTGAGTTATACAACGATATTGTAAAATAAATTTATTTTCATATTTTTCAGCAAAGGGTAAAGAATGTGCAACGCACAGTGATTGCTTCACATTCCAGTCGACCAGTTGTGTAAGGGACCTCAGTGATGGAAGGATGCGTTGCTTATGTGGTGATAATATATCACCAATCAATGGAATTTGCCGTACTAAAACCAAAAGTAAGAAAATTGATATTTATTAACATTTTAATTGGTTTAGTCGCCAAAATTTAAAATTGGGTACACACACGAGTTAATTCGAGCAGGCGAAACTGAAAAGTGTCTGGGGTACGTCGATATTCTAGACTGGCCCTTAAATTTTCGGTCCTTAAAAGAAGATTACACAAGGATTTGATTTTTCAAGCCAATGTCTCGGTTGAGAAGCGCGGGGGGGGGGGGGGAGTTTAGTTATTAATTGGCCATTTATTGGGTGAGAAAGATCACCCGGTGCGTGACTGATATTGGAATTGTAGAGATCAGATGTTACAGTGACCAATTTTATTGAGCGTTTTTTACTCGAACTGATAGGGGGTCGCTATCCAATTCTGACGTAAGAAGTGTCAATTGAATTCTTACATATTTAGGGTCCAATGTCGAGAAATTCAAATAATTAACTCGAGTATTTTTCGTAACTTTTATAACTTTGTATTGGAAAATATGATCAAAAATTTCGAATAGATTTTTTTACGTGCATAAAGGAGTTTAAAAAAATTTAATTAATTTTTGGAGTTGAAATGCAAGACGCAGGCAATTTTTTTAATGTGTGTATCTAAGTATCGCTCCTTTCAATTATATAGAAATTGAGGGTTATATTGGACCCTAAATTTGTAAGAATTTAATTGACAGTTCTCACGTCAGAATTGGATTCAACGACCCCAAAATCCTCCAGATGATATTTTCTCGGGGAATTTGAGGAAAAAGATAATCACGTATCCTATTAGGATTTTCCATTATCCTTACAGACTTCATGTCAGAATCGGATTTAGCGACTTCAAAAACCCCCAAATGAGAAAAATTGACAAGAAGGATAATCGCGTTATCCGGAAAATTTGACAAGAAGGATAATCGCGTTATCCTTACAGGACCTTCCCTTATTCTTGCAAGGACAAAGTAGTGAAAATGTAGTAGTATTGTCATTGAATGCGTGCAAAATTTCGAGTGATTCAGATCAGTGGAAGTGGGTCAAAATTAGATTGCAAGATTTGACCCAGACAAACAAACAGACAAACAAACAAACAAATCGACAGGCAAGCTAAATAAAAGCTTTTGAAAACATTGCAAAATTCACTTTGTTTACAGAAAATTTCCAAACATAATTACCATTTCCAAACATAAAAAGCATACAACAAGAAGTACTACTTCGGGTTTGTGTGTAAATTACCATACCTTATGTTTAGCCAAAAGAAACAAAACTATTTTCATGTGTCAAATGTTTTACAAATTACTGACCCACTTTTGATTAAACATTAACAGTCGCCACATGGAAAGCACACAAAAAAAAAAAATTCCAAGACCGAAAGTATTTCAAAACATTAAAAAAGTCCCTGAATTTAGATGAGTACCCGTCACGTGTACCACTTGAAAATAATATTTAGAAATAAAATCTGAAAAGGAGAAAAACTTTTCTAATATTATTATTACTTATGTTGGTTTTCCTATATTGTTTTGGGGTAGCGTGCAAATGAGAAATATTTCCTTTAGTCAGGAACATGAAAGGTTGTTTTGTAAGGAAATGCACTATAAAGGTCCTGCCGCTCAACCAAACCGGATATTCATTAGTCATTGCAGTATATTATAGTTAAATATTGGCGCGCTTAATTATTTTTGATTTATTTTTCTTTGAAAGCATTTTTAACAAATGCCTAATACATGGGCTTATGATGAATGGGGAAAAGCTAACATTTAATAAATCTGCATATTTGATTTACATCTCAAACAATTACTATGAAAATTTCTTAATTAAAAATGTTCTTCATTTGAATAAATTTGTACCATTCGATGATTGTGGAATAATAATTCTTTGTTTTTTTAAATTTATGTTGAGAATTTTTCAGTAATAATTGCGTTGAAGATTTAATAAAATTAATAAAATTATTGTTGTTTATTGTAGGTCTCCGCCATATGTGCTCAGAAACGGAAATCTGCGATGAGGGTATGCTTTGTGTTTATGATAACGCTACAAAAACCAATGAATTCGGAAAAATCGTGTCCAATATGAAAATTTGCCTTTGCGACGAGGAAAAAGGATGGCAAGAAAATTTTAACGATCTTGTATGTAATGGAGGTAATTTTATTAATTTCCTTATTTAATCAAATATTACTAATTTTGTTAATTTCATTTTTTTCCAGGTGTTGTAAACGCAGTCACCAATATTCTTGTGCCCCTTATGTCAATTTTATTCTCCTATGTGCTATCAACAAGTCACCTTGATTATTATTAAGTGATAGTCAATACCGAAACACAGAATAATTTTTATTATTATTAACAGAACAGAACAAAACAAAATGCCTTTAAAATAGCCTTAAAACTAATTAGAAATATAAGATTCTTATTATGTAAACTGTAGCAATAGAAATATCTATACATATATAAAAGTAAATAATAAGCAACAAAGATATATGTTATCATCATTTAGCTATTAATATTAAATAAACAAAATTATACTTATAATAGTTTCACATATGTATTCGAAAGCTTTTTATAAAAGTAGCTTGTTATGTACATATTTATCAACATCCGTTTTACGAAACATTACTTTTTCAACAAATGCCATACGAAACAATAAATTCATAAAATTCTATTATATTTTTTTAATATGTGATAAACTTAAAAGACATTTATTTTTAAATTTTCACTTAAAAAAAAATATATGTATCCGACAAAAAACGTGTCCACTAAAACCAGTAGTGATTTCCGGTAATTATTGAATGTAAAAACAACACAATTTATGTATAAAATATAGAAATCATTTTAAATCGATTTTATCATGCACGTTTAAAATATTAGTCTTTATTTACTTATTTATACATTATGAAAAATATATTTAATAATAAAAATAAAATCAATAAAAAGCCAACTTAGCCATAAGTTGCAGAACCAATATAAGAGTTTTATTAATAATTTGTTTTTATTAACTATTACCTACATAACATTTTTCCTTGTATTTGGTCCTTGTATTTTATTTTGAGGAAGGAAATGGTTTATTAAAAATTGAAAAAAAAGGAAAACAAATTGTGGCATGTAAAATATCTATAAAATACTGAACAAAAACTTTTACTATGATTGTTTTTTCGACAATTAGATAATCTTATGACGCGCAGAAGCCTTCAACCTGATTATGGTTGACGATCAACAATCCTTTGTTTGGCCATCTGGATTTAGAATGAGAAAAAGCAAATTGTTTTGCATGTCGAACGCTGAAACTTAGAAAGAAATTTGATCTGGTGTAAAAAACACTTTTAAAACTTTCAAAGAATATTGAAAAAAAGTTCGTTACAACGCAAACGTTAGAAAAAATAGACAAGAAATTTTATTTTTTTTTGAATTGAAAAAAAAAGTTGATTTAGCGAAAAAATAATGAAAAATATCTGATGTGAACAGAACATGACTTCCTTTTACAAAATTTGCGATTGGGCACAATTTACAATATAACCCGACGAATAAAATATCAATGAATTTTTATTTTAACACGTTCGTGACATCATGTACCACTGGTGGTATATGTACAGTTTTTTAAAACCGCGCGAGTAGTGCGGTAGTTTTTTTGTGGAAGTTATATAAAAACACGCACCGTGTACCACCGATGGCGCACAACCGCCAGAAAACCAATCGCTAGTGTACCCACTCGTGGTACACGATGTCCAAATGTAAAAAAAATTTGAAAAAGCAAATGTCACGAACATGTTAATAAAACTGTAATATCTCGATAGAGGTAAAATATATTGATTTATCGTACAAGGAAAGAATATAGAGAACTTTTATATCTTTAATTCTTTCTTTAACCATCTTTTTACAAGCAATTCTCAAAAATCACCTTTTAGTGAAAATATTTTAATATATATAACGGTAAAAATAGCGGATATCTATGAAAACCTTATCTCTTGTGAAACTTCATTTTTTTTTCTCTTTCTTTTTCCATACTTTTTGCCTTTTGTTCTCTTTTTTCAGAAAAGAGTTGTTTCATATTATGCGTAAAAAACCAAACAGATTATGCCACCAAAATTCCATAATTTATTAAAATATATTCACATTATTTATAGTATACTACAAGTGCATTATATTTTTAACGTAAAGCAAATAGAGGTATTTTTTCGATCCACCACAAAGAAGAGTTTCTTTACCAAACCAATACAGACTTCCGGAAGAAAAGCAAAACGTGTAGGATACAAGTTCAATGTACAAGTAAATGGCTAATTATTGAATAAATTAGGACCATGGCGAACAAAAAGTGCATTAGTTTTATACATAGAATTTAATCTAGAGAGTGGACATAAGCACTTAATAGACTGTCCTACTGTTTACAGATTGTTCTAATATGGTGAAAAATCCTTTCTAACTGGCTCAATAGGCTGTTCCAATTGGAATTAATAGGCAGTCAGAATTGAAGTTAGTAATTGGAGTTAAAATTGGCTCTCCAAGTCTAATAACTCCAATTAGAACAGTCTATTAGACCAGTTAGAATAGTCTGAAAATTTTCAATTGATTTAAACAACTATGACTTTCCAATTTTGTTTGATACCTCAAACACGAGTTTTTTTATATTCACTTATTTGAGTTATTTTGGCAATTATTTGTAGCAATGAACAAATTTTTAAAGTTTTTTGGGATTGTTTTTCAGTTTGGTGGCCATTTTAATATGTCCCATTATCCACTACTTAGCTAGATTATTGGCTCTCTAGGATTTACCGTCATTCTATTACAAAAGGGCAAAATTTGGCTTGTTTTATAGACAGCTCCTAAAATGTATCAGGGAAATTTTATTATATAGAGGTATATCGAATTAAACACGAAAAAAATACATTTAACAAAAAAGAAAATGTTTTTTTATTCTTTTCAATATAACGAAAAATAAAATAAAACAATTCATGTAGGAGAAATTACGCATACGATTTTGTTATACGATTTTGCTATACGATTTTGTTTACGCCTTTGTATTTTGTTACGGAAGTAACAATTTTAAATTTTTTGGCTGGAATCAAAGTTAATATTGAGCTTTTTTTAATCAAAAATTTATCGTCATACTTCAAGACAGCTTTTTCGTTTTAGTACAGAGGTTCTGGTACTGACTAAATCAATGTGAGGTTTTGGTCTTGGAATTGGTTTTTTTAAACTCTTTTTTTCTAAAAACAACTGAGACATACAAAACTATCTATATTATTACTTCAATTTAGAATTTATATTTTAATCAGTTGAACTTGTTTTCCTTGTTTTAATTCAGTAAAAGTATTCTAAACTACTGTGAAAACTTTTTTTTAGCACAAAAGCTATAATTTTGTTCCAGAAATGTGACAGCACTGGAATTTTAAATTTGACGTTTCATTTCAGTTTTTTTGATTAGGAAATTTACCGTCTCTCAATTAAACAGTTATCAGGACTGAAAAACAAAATTCTATCGAATTATAAAACTATTTCATTAATTTAATGTGAACATCAGCATCAGCTTCAGCTTTTCGATCCGACGATTAAGTGATTTGTGTGATTACTAAATGAAATAACGTGGAGAAAATGACTCAAAACGCGGTCGCTGCGACTCAATTAACCCCGAAAAAGGATTTCTCCTTGGACGGTGATGGTATCCTGAAGAAAATTAATATTTTAACATCAACAACGAATGGAAGCCCGAAGGTAACAATAACCACTTTGTTAAATTTTCAATTAGTGCAGTTTATATCAATTCAATATGACTGATCTGTAATTGACACTAACTTAATTTTTAGGCACCGTCCATCAAAGACTTCGCTATTGTGAAGCCAATCAGTCGAGGGGCGTTTGGGAAAGTATTTCTTGGCTATAAGAAACACGATGCAAATAAATTGTTTGCTATAAAGGTGAGATTTTGATTTTATTTATGAACCAACTTATGCTTTAGCTAACGATTCAGCTAATTCTTTGATCAATGGCATAGTTTTGATGTCGATATATTAGCGCGTGTTACTAGAATGCATTCATTTCCATGGTTTAATCCGGGTATTTTTCAGGCATGTTATAATTAGTTTAACGTATACTATCGGTCTTCTATATCCGTAATTCACTGAATGAAATATAATGAGGGTCTGTCTCAGTACCAGCAGCAGAGTACGCGGCTCGGAAATGCGAAAGAATTACCAAAGACCGCTATTTAAATTGAAAACAAATTATAATTTTAGATCTACTTTTCAAACACGTTACATAGTGATGTTTTAGTGAATAAAAACAGCATAATGAATTCAGACTTCTCTTTATTTATGTACTTATCAAAAAAAAATAACAATATTAAGTAATTTTCAGACTTGCTTAGTGCGAGGTACTTCAAAGGAACATATTTTAATTTAAGTCTAAAATAAATAAAAAAAGAACTATTTTCATTAAATAAACTTAATCACAACAACTGCTAACAGCGACAAAAATAGGAGGGAAGAAGGAGGGTTGTTATGCGATAAACAGAAACATGTCGGGGTCTGTCGTTCCATAGTCCAAGGTCAAAACCCGCCCTGTGATGTTAAGAAGCACTCTGTAAAATTTTGTCCACCATTTCAATGGTGCTAACTACAAACGAATATACAAAGAAAAAGACGATTTATTATGATAGATTTTTATTACAAATTTAATAACAATTTGTTGAAATTTTCAGGTGATGAGAAAATCAGAAATGGTGAACAAAAACATGGTCTCCCAAGTGATAACCGAACGGAATGCGTTGGCGCTATCCCGGAGTCCATTTTGCGTGAATTTATTTTATTCACTTCAAACATCTTCGTATGTCTATTTGGTTATGGAATACATGATTGGTGGTGATTTAAAATCGCTATTAGCGATGTATGGCTATTTCGATGAGTCCGTGGCGAAATTTTATATCGCTGAGGTAAGTCTCGCACTTCAGTATCTTCACGAGCATGGAATTGTCCATCGGGACATAAAACCTGACAATATGCTGATATCAGCCACCGGTCATGTGAAATTAACCGATTTCGGGCTAAGTAAAATCGAATTACGCAGAGGTAAATTACACAAACTTTGTTTAATTACTGGTTATTATTAATTTTTCTTCAATTGTAGATTTAGAGCTATCAGACTTGATTAACTGCTCTCCAAATTTAAATGCAAGAACTCCTGGTCAATTACTTTCGTTGACATCTCATTTATCATTTGGGTCATCAGAGAAACGAATCGATGGCGGCACTTCGACGAATTTTATGAGCCTTATGAATAAACATCGTAAGATTTATTGATTTTTTTGTAACAATTAATTTTGTAGCCATTGGATATGTTCTTCAAGGGTCATCTGACAGCGAAATTGATATGTCAGCGACTGGAGAGAAGCAAAACGATAGTCACATTTCAGGCGTGTCGCCCTTTTTCTCAGCTGAAGACATAAATGTTGTGATTTCACACACCTGCACAAATGTATGATATGTTTTTATATATTTTTTTCCGCTTTTTTAAGTTTTTTTTTCAAATTTCCTTTTTATTTTCATTAACAGACTGATACATCGTCTTCCTATTACACATGCAATTCCAGTATTGAAAATAAAACACCAGATTCGATTTCCATTAGCAACAACAAATCGAGTAACGCAAATAATAATAATCAGAACAACCCAATCCCTGTTTGTAATGTAAGTAAAGTCTTTTTAGAAATCCGTGCAAAATTAGTTTTAATTTAAGAGATATTTTGATAAGGGGTGCAATGCAGAAAAAAACGAACGTAAATTGGAATCGAACAAAGAAAATTTCTGTATTAGAAATAGATTAAAAGTAGAAACCGATGGAGAAGTGTCGAAATTTTCGTTTGATATATCGATGGTGAGCATTGTTTAAAGCATTTTTAAATATTGAAGGGTTTGTGGAATTCTTTTTGTAAAAAAAAATTAATTTGTTGGTTATTGGCATTTGTGTCTTTTGTTTGTGATTGTTTGAATTTTAGTTTTGACTAACGCCAAAACTTTTAAATAATCTACATGTGAAGGCTGACACTATTGCACTATGGGATGTATGTTGTACTGCAATTGCGTCCAAAACATTCAAAAATGGAAGTAATATTTCTTGGCAGTTAATTACTAATATATAGGGTGACCATATGTTCTGTATAATACAGAACAGTACATTATTTGAAGAGTTATGATTTATTTTTTTAATACAAAACACAGAAATGTTCTGTATCATACAATGTGTTCTGTATTTGTTCTGTATTCCTTATTGGTTCTTAAATGTGAATTAAAATATTAATACAAACAATCAAGAAAAATTACAAAACAACAAAAAATATTGTAACGGACAATTAAGGTTCTCTAGTTGTTCTGTTGTGGCGGAATAATTCAAAAAAAGATTTTTATTTCTACTACGCGGGACAATTCCGCATTTCAGTCGCCTGTCTCGCATTGGTAACCGTTCCAAAAAGTTTCCTACATTTGGCAAAATTGTCCCGCATTCGACACTAATTTCTCGCAATGGGCATAACGTGCCCCGCATTGATAATAATATATCCTGCAGTAAACGTAAAGTGTGTTTCAATAAACGTCGAATTGTATTGTTTTTGCATTTGAGTGAAATTCATTAGTTCTCTGGTCACCAAAATCGCACCAAATTAACTTTCTTTTTAAACAAGGAAATCATTTTAAGATGCGGATTTTTGGTGTATGGCGAAGTTCGTTAAACTGGTAGCCACTGACTTCAAAAAATACTAAATACAGTAGAGATTCGGTAATTCGAATCAATAGAAACCAGACCTAATTCGAACCACGGAGATTTTCGAATTACTGGATACTTTTTTATGGTGGACATTTTGTTTAATAAAACTGTCTTAATAGCAAAAAAAATATACTTTCAAGTTATTTAAAATTTAGTAAAAATGTTCCTGCAGTTAAAAAGTATATACACCTACATGATAACATTCATTTTTTTTAAAGAAACTTGAAATTTTGACTTCAAAATTAATGTTTGTACAGTTACGACAGTACATACCACCACGAAAATGTTGCTGCTAAACGTCTTAGTTATTGTATTGAAGCCATTTTCATGCTCGACCTGAAAAGTTCGAATTAAAGAGACCAATATATCAACCACAATTCGAATTACAAGATACCCAATATAAAAAAATGGTTGTTCGAATTGGCGTGGTATTCGAATTGCCGGGTGTTCGAATTACCGAGTCTCTACTGTAGTTTGTTGGACGCCGACTATTCCAAACAAAAAAAATCGTTTACGAGAACTCAAGTGTAGTCAAATTTTGTGATTTGTTCGTTTAATTAGTAGTTTAAAGTATTATCCGTTGGTATAAAATACCGTTTGATAAACAAGTCTTTTTGGTTATATTGTCGATGGTTCAAGTAAGCAGAATTGTATTATTCACTCTTAATGAAGCCTTCAACGAGAAGTGAACTCTTGTTCTATTGAACCGCTGTCCCTATACAAGAAAACTGGTATTTTTTTTAATATTTAAGAGAATATTAAACAATATCAACCTAAATTGTTATGTAGGTATTAGGTGGAATACTACTTTTCCAAAATAATTTTATTTTTGACAAATAATTTCATTTTTTACAAATAATTTTATTTTTTACAAATAATTTTTTACAAATAATTATTTTTTCGGAACTTTAGTGTCTTGCGTAAACCTGCCTGGGCAGCAATCATGTATTCCGACGCGTCTCTGTTTTCCGACTTCGACGCAGCTTTTAACTCTTGACTTCGCCATATCAGCAGCTTCATATTTCCTGGAGTGACAGTCAGAATCACGTTTCGATTCATAGTGACGATTCCGCGAAATTTTCAGCTGCAGATATGGCGAAGTCAAGAGTTAAAAGCTGCGTCGAAGTCGAAAGACAGAGACGCGTCGGAATACATGATTGGTGCCCTGTTCTTGAGTTATGATTTTTCTCGACTTTGAAAATTACAATCGATATCACGATATATCATATAGAAATATATTCGATTTATTATACCGTTTGTAACGTATCGAACCAATCATCGGACACAAAAATGAACTACCCCAGGGTGTTAGGAATGACAAAAGATTTTGATTGCCGCATGTCCGTCCGTCTGCCTGTCCGTCTGTCCGTCCGGAAACACCATAACTTTCGAAAGGATTGAGCTAGAGACCTGAAATTTAGTATAGTTGCGTTTCTCGTAAATCGCTAGGCTAAGTTCTTGAACGGACAAAATCGGAACATTCCTTCCCCCTCCTCTTTACAAACGAAACAATTTTTTTGCAATTTTCCCGAAAACGGTGAGTCATATCGTCGGCTAAAAGTGAAATTGTGCTAAGTCCATTTGGTATAATTTTCCAAAAGAGCAATGAAAACCTTGTTAAATCGTTTTAATTCTCTTTCAATAACACTGAGTTTTCTTGAAATGAGAAAAATTGGGCTCAGTTTTCTTTAAATGAGACTCTGTTTTCTTTAAATGAAAATTAAAATGATTTAACAAGATTTTATATTGCTCTTCTGTCAAATTTGGTATGATGGACTTAGCACAATTTCACTTTTAGCCGACGATATTGAAAAATTTATATAGATAAAATGTGTTTTGAATACAATTTTACATAACTCAACCATACACCAAAATCCAATCAGACTACTGCTTCCCCCCTCGCCCACACAAATAGAATATTTTTTCCGGTTTTCTCGAAAACTGTGCATCGTGTCGAAAAGTTTATAAAGGCGAAATGTGTTTAGAACATGATTTTACACAACTTATCCATACATCAAAATCCGATCGTATCACTGCTCCCCCCTCCCCCATACAAATTGAATACATTTTTTTTATTTTCTCGAAAACGGTGAGTTATATTGAAAAATTTTAAAGGTAAAATCTGTGTAGAATATGATGTTAATTCATTTATGTTAAATTTTTTTGTTAGTAATTTTGTAACTTATTTATAAAATTATTTTCTGTACTAAATGCATTAAATTTGAAAACATATTTTAGAAAATGCGGACATCAAAAGGTACTGAAGATTCAGGAGTTTCTAGTAGGAAAAGTGATTTATCGAATGCACAATGCGAAATATCAGAAATAGAAAAAATCGAACAATCAGGCAATTCCAAAGAAGAATCAAGTTACTCAGATTTGTCTCGAAGGTAATGTGGTTTTAGTTTTTTTTTTTCAAAAATTGAAATTGGTTTTTATGTTTTCTTCACAATTTTAGTTATAATGTTAGTAACATAAACGAATTAAGTCGATCACGGGGCGAGTGTCAATCACCTTTAAGGCCACTATTAAGGAATTTCAAGAGACCAGGTTGCTTTAGGTATTTTCGAATATTAAATGTGCAAAGAAGGATTAATTTAACTAAAAAAAAACTTTTAGAGCTATGAAGCGTAAAAGAAATTTTGCGAATCGAGTGGATCTTAGTACAGATCCTGACGCAAGTTCAGCTAGTACGGGATTAACACAGGAAATTGATATTATGGATATTGGAAGTAGTACACCAAAGAAACGTAAAGCTAAGTCACCATTAAAAGGAGTTTTAAAAGTCAGGTAAATTGCCTTCGCATGCGCAATACGTTTTTGTAATTTTTGTGTAATAGAGAGAGAAACAGAGTTATAGAGAGATATAGAGAAAAGGGCAGTCCAAATATTTACTAAACTTTTAATTTTATGAAAAAAAAAAAAATAGAAAAATTATTCAAAAACAAACGTTTACTTTTAACTTCAGATCATTATCAGACGATGAAACACCAATAAATGAAAATCTAGCCAATGTGATGTTCTCAACGCCAGTTTCTTCACAAAAGATCCCACGTCGGGATGTTTTGCTGGGGAAATTAAAAAGTACTCGTTTTGCACTTCCATCATCCGTCGAACAGAAGGTAAAGAAATCCGATTCAAATGAGCGAATGCCATTGCAATATCTCAAAATGGGAGTAAGTATTATTTTGTTATTTTAATTAACAGTGAAATTGACATAATCGCATTTTAGGATGAGCCAGCAATGTCGCCTATAAATGCCGGAAATCCTCCAAAGACTCCAAAAGATTTACATACGCCATTTAGAACACCAAAATCAGTTCGAAGGGCCGAAATCGGTACTGATGAGAGAATACTCGGTACCCCTGACTATTTAGCACCAGAATTATTGCTTATGTAATTTGAATTATTTGCTAAACTAACGATTATAAATTATTTACTAAAAATATTTCCAGGCAAGGTCATGGTCCTGCTGTAGATTGGTGGGCCTTAGGGGTGTGTTTGTATGAATTTATGACTGGAGTGCCTCCGTTTAATGATGAAACACCTCAAAAAGTCTTTGACAACATTCTGAACAAAAGTAAGTCATCGTATTATACTTGATTTTATAGTTTTGTTTGTTTACTAAATAAATTTCTAAATAGATATTGAATGGCCACAGGATGATGAGGCACTATCCGAAGATGCAGTTGAAGCAATCGATACAATGCTCACCATGGATCCATTCAAACGACCCGCGGCCAAAGAAGTGCGAAATATGAATTTATTCAGAACTGTTGATTGGGAAACTATGGAATCTATGGAGCCGCCCTTTGTTCCGGCACCTGATCACCCGGAGGATACTGGATATTTTGAGGCCAGGAATAATATGCAGCATTTGAAACTTTCAAATTTCGATATTGATGACTGAACAACATTATTAAATATTTTAAAATAATTTTATATGAAATATTTTTATTCAAATTAGACTTATTGTTAGTTTTTTTCTGTTTATCTTTTATTGTGATATATCAAACTAATTGTTTCCAATTTTTATTCAAACAAATATTAATCAATTGTAACAGTTTTTCTTTAAATAAAGCAAGTGGAATTATATATTCTATGTAATTGTTTTAATTTTTATTAACAAAAGTGAATTCGTTTGAGGTGGTTTATTGAATATGCGGGTAGGTACGTAAATATAGATAGGTACCACAGATGCAAATTTATAAGTTTCCGTAACGCAATAAAAAGTGCAGTATAAAAATCTAGAATTTTTGTCCAAAACTGGGTACCAATCATGTATTGCGACGCGTCTCTGTCTTTCGACTTCGACGCAGCTTTTAACTCTTGACTTCGCCATATCAGCAGCTTCAAATTTCCTAGAATGACAGTCAGAATCACGTTTCGATTCGTAGTGACGATTCCGCGAAATTTCAAGCTGCAGATATGGCGAAGTCAAGAGTTAAAAGCTGCGTCGAAGTCGAAAGACAGAGACGCGTCGGACTACATGGTTGGTGCCCTGATTGTTTGGAAAAAAGTGTGTTTTCATGCTTTTCCAAGACGTCGAACCCACATTTTGTTTATTTTTAAAAATGTTTATTAATTTTTTTATTATTCAAATTGAACATAACGTTTCGGACTTTAAGAGCAATCCCTTGAAAATTTTACATTGATAAATATAAATAAAAATACGCCGGGTTGAAAAATTCCGTCGACTGTTTAGGTATGAAATATTTCTTAGGATTAAAGTTTAAATGAAGTGGTGAAAAATGTCAAAACGCTTTCCTTCTAACAAAAGTGGTATTTTTTTCATTGTGACTACCTAAAATGAAATTTAAAAAATCATGCGTAATTTAATATTTTGTTTAAAGTTAACTGAAAGCCTATTAATCTTACAGAGATGCTGTAGGAGCTGTAGGAGTATTCTTATTACAGCAATGTCCTTTTGAGATGGAAATAAATTCAACTCGAAGGCTATCATTTCCTCCCCGGAGTATAACTTTATAAGACCGCTAACCAGATAAGGAAGCATACTAATGACCTTAACAATGAGTTTGCTCTTGAGTGTCCTTTTGTTAGTTCTCAATGGACTGTTGACATAAAAGTTATTGAGGTGGGAGGTGGAGAGCACAATTCCACCACTGATCAACACGACCGAGAACGGAGGGACAGGGCCCGCCTTAATCCATAACGCTTTATTGTGGGATTTTTTCCTCATTTTCGTTTGAAATGATTCCCTTCCATGTTTAGTTAGTGTTATTTTGTTACTTATTTGTTTGAATTGAGGTTCAACTTCATTTAGGTGTCATTACAAAAGGTTTTAATGGCTAGGATTTCGGTAAAAGTCTGATTGGGTGATAGAGCCGAAGTAAAAACACACATACATTCAAAAAAAGAAAAAAAAAGAAATGAAAAATAAAAACAGAAAACATGAAATTTCTGGTAGTTCCTATCGGATCATCTTATGTCAGCGTCAAAAGGGCAAACATGCCCAAGGATGGATATCAAACGCACTGAAAATCTGGTGAAAAATTTACCCCGTTTCACACATAGTATGTATGTGTATCTACTGGAAAAAAGGAAACACAAAAAAAAAACTAAACAAATCACACGAAATAAGGAAATATTTATTTTCTCGGATGGAGTATACACACATAGTCGTATGTGCTGGATAAACCGTTTGTATTCAATGTACGTAGGACCACTTTTATCCATTGGCATTGGTCAGATTTTAATCTTTTTCGTCCCCAAAAAATATGGGAAACACTTTACACACATATGTGTGATTGTCACATCGGTTTCCTTACCGTTTGGTTATTTAATTCGTGTATATACAAATGTATACACAGACACACCTATTTTATACTCGGTCTACTGTTTTCCTTCTTTACTTTTTATTCATTCGGTGGGAATTGGACAGGATTCTGGGGATTTGCAGAGTGTCGTAATAAATTGATTTGATTTCATTTGGCTTTTATAAACTCCACTTTTCTAGATGGGTTGTTCTTTGTTTAGATTGAGGATCATTCCCAAGAAAATCATTCGGGGATTTCTTATTTTGTTTAGTTTTGTCAAGTTATTTTTATTTTAAACAAATTTTCCCTCGAATACATGAAATCTGTTTAAAATTCCTAAAATAACGAAGCTAATGTTGGTGGTTTTTGGTAAATACAAACATTGTAGTATTTTAAATTCGAGTTCATGAGTTTTATTTTATATACCTAATTAATATTCTCAATTGTTAAACATACCAACAATTGGGAATATTAATAATTGCATTTTTTTTCTAGTCCAAATACAACCTTTTACACTTTAAAATGACTAATTTGTAAATTCGATTGGGGTTTTTATACTCTATCTATATGATATATCATATGGGAGTATATTAGATTTAGAATACCGTTTGTAACGCATCGAACCAATCATCGGACACAAAAATGAACTACACCAGGGTGTTAGGGATGACAAAAGATTTTGATTTCCGCATGTCCGTCCGTCTGTCCGTCCATGAACACCATCACTTTCGAAAGGATTGAGCTAGAGACTTGAAATTCTGGACAGTTACGTTTCTCGTAAATGTCTAATTGGCCTATTCCTTTTCCCCTCCCCCACACAAACGAAAGATTTTTTTTTACAATTTTATCGAAAACGGTGAGTCGTATTGAAAAAATTATAAAGGTAAAATGTGTTTACAATAGGATTTTACATAACTTATCCATACATCAAAATCCAATCGGACCACGGCTGCTTCCTTCTTCCATACAAATGGGATACTTGTTTTCTGTTTTGTCGAAAATTGTGCATCGTATCGAAAAATTTATAAAGACGAAAATACAAATCAAATACCTTTTTTTCTATTTTCTCAAAAACAGTGATTCGTATTGAAAAATTTATTAAGGTAGAATCTGTTTAGAATATGATTTTGCATAACCGTTCCTTACATCAAAATTCAATCGGACCACTCCTTTACCCCTTTTGCAAGGAAATGGATTTAAAAAAAAACATATTGTTTGTCGTCATAAATAGTATTTAACGTTAGGTCCTGGCAATTATGGCCCTTCTTATTTTTATAAGTCAAATTCACGATTTTACCAATCAAATTCATCTGAAAAGATTTCGTTTTTTGTTCTATGTGATAAGTTTGACTTTTGTGAAGATTTGCCGAATTTGTTAAATTAACAATAATTTAAACTTTTTTAATGAAAACTTGAAGAATGTTCACAAAAAATTAAATTCATTATTGTAGTAATTTAAGGAAAAAGTGCTGAAATTTTTTTTCAACAAGATTGATTTATCAAATCTTGTAAAAAGTTAAATTTAATATAAAAAAGTTCGATTTGATTTATGAAATAGTGATTTTGTACTAAAACACTAAAAATCTATCAGGGTTTGATATTTTTTTTTAAATGAAAGCTATTTTAAATCCATAGTTTGGCGTTATCAGTTTTCTTTTTAGTAAGAAAAAAATTGAGATCTTTTAAAATAAAAACCATTAGGATATAAATTGAAGCTTTTAGTGTTTCTTTTTACGATTTTTGTGCAAGGTAGGAAGGTTTTTCTGGAACAGCGACGTCTCAGTTTCAGTGTGAGATTTTGCAAACCGAATATTTTTTGGATGTGGCTTAAATTTCAATTCACCTTTGGTTTTGGTTCACTAAAATTTTAATGTTGCAGTGATTTTTCATTCAAACTGAAGGCTGTTTTTGCGTTTTCTGATCATATATCAATAAGGGAGGGTAATATTTTTAGTATTATTGACGGGAAAAAGTTCTAGACTCTAAATGTGGTCAAAACTTAAAAATAATGATAAAACTAACAAAGTTCTGGCTTCGGGCGACCGCTAGAAGAGTAGTTCTGGAGCATATATTTCTGGATAAGCTAATATTTCTGAAGCACATCTAATCAAGAACAACAATTTAATTATATATAAGAGACTGGGAAAATCAGTTCACATGTTCTGGATGTACACTATTGTAATTCTAAAACAAATTCTTATCTTTGTCTCTATAGAAAATATGCTCCACAATATTACCTTTCAACATATCTAACGGACTTTTGGAATGAGTGCTTTATTGAAAAAGTATTAAAAATATAAAGCGGACAATATTATGTGTAATAAAATGCAACGTTTCCCCAAATCGCCTTTAATAGCGTTAAGCTGTGTAAATCACAATAAAGACCATAACATCGGTAGTCGATGTATACATTGATGGAGGGCAGAACGTTAATATTTTTCATAACTTTCGGTAGTATTTTCCACAGCTAGCTCATATTTTTCCAATGTAAAGGAAAAAATAATAATAATCGGAATAATTCTGATCGAGTACACAAATTTTATAGGCAATAAAGGGAAGTGGATATTTAGTATGGATGCGAGGAAATTCATTTTGTGTCACTATTTGGAGATTTTGTATCTATTTATGGGGGTAACAAGGGTCATAATCCCTGCTTCGATAGCACTTGAAAATGACAACATTCCATTCTGGTGCCATTCCTTTTCGTTTTGGTTTATTCCACATTATATTGACGACGATGCCAATGCCAATGCCGGGCCGTTTCATTTCATTCGATATATCGTTGATATCGTAACAAGAAAATGTAATATAATAAGAGGGTGCCCGCGTCCTAAAATTGATGCCATAGGCAGACGCTGAGCTTCCTCAGCGATAAAACGGGCATTGCGGAAGTATATCGCATATCTTTAACACTTGAATTCCAAATAAGTTTTGTCTTCTTCGTTATACTGATGTGTGGTAAATATCACTTCCGTATTTCCTTTTAACACATGTGAATGGGACAGAAAAAGAAGTAAATAAGATACATATTGGGATGGGGCAGCCACTTCCTTAATGGCCTTTGACTCTGCTCATAATGGGTTCGTTGGTATCGCATTAGCATCATTTGTTAACCGTAAAGTGACCAGCTGTATGGGAATGTGGGATGGCCTTGGATCTTATTTATTAAAGGGGTAAATTCGTAAGAGATATGCATAAATATGCCAAATTCTTTACTGCATATTTACACATTCCGAATGTATGTATGTATGTATAGGCAGGCGGCAAAAAAAGGTAAAGGGCCTAGGTAAATATTTTTACAATTTTACGCCTTGTTTGATACACTTAAAATGCTTAAGTATCGTACCGCTATTATATGTAATTTATGGACACATATTAATGATTAAATGCCCCTCTTGTGTTACATCAGTAGATGGTTAAAATATTTTCTTTTTATCTGCATTTTTTTTTTAATGATTCACTTGAAAGCATCCTGTGTTACTTTGAGAAGTTTAGACACGTGACTGAAAAATGACATACAAGGTAAATTATGAACTTACGTACCTACTTGAGTACATCACATACTTTGTAATCTTTTATGTAATTTTTCAACCGTATTAATTGTCACTTAAAAGCTCATCCTTTTTGATTACTCTACGATGGGTGGTTTGAATATTTTAATTGAAAAAGTCCATTCGGCAGTAGCCTTCGCAAAGAGGCAAATTTCATGAATTGTTTTCGATAAACATGAATTGTTGTCAAATTAATTTTCGATGTATGGAGCCATTACATATATAAAATTGTGTTCTAAATACTTAATATTTTTCATACTTTTTTTTTAATTTTTTATTAATTTTTTATATATTTTTTTATAAAATAAACCTCATCTGTATAGTGAAGGGAGAAGAAAATGTCGAATTGAATTTTGATGTATAGAAGATTTATGCAACATAGAGTTCTAAACTTCCGGCATTCGAGTATTCTCTATTTGCGTTGTATGAATTGACCGAGACGACATTAACGCTTTCAGACCTGAATTATTTTTTTAAAAAAATTGGCTGTGATAAAATTTGTGTTGATAAAGTGGGTAAATAAGAGTAAGAAAATATTGAAAAAAAAAATCCAAGATCTATTACTGTTTTTGATAGCTTGTAATGTGTACAAACGTTCGCAACCGGTCTCAAATACGAAATAATCTTATGAAATTGTTATATTTGGGAAAAACTTTAATGTGTACAAATGTAACCACCGGGTCTGAAAGAGTTAAAATAAAGTGACTCGCAATGATTAGACATTTGGTTCTTTTATTCTTGCCACCCTATAAACTGGTTTTTGTACACCAATTTTTTTTGCTGTGACGCACTGTTTTTAAAAAAATCAGAAAACTCATTTGTGTAGGGGTGGTGGAGGGGATGGACCAATTAACCTTCTGCTAACTCAAACTTGAAAATTACGGATTTGACGGACTGCCTTCATTCAACATTACCAACACGAAGGTTCCGTTTTCGAGAAAATAAAGGGTCTTTCAACAAGGACATAACAATTTTGTATTTTAATAAAAACGCACCGTAAAACTTTTTTTATGATCTGGCAATGCTAAAACGTCAGTCAAGGTTCACATTTTTATCATGGTGAAGTTCAAGAACGAGCAACGTTTGGAAATTATTAAAACTTACTACCGAAATTCTGAGTCGGTGGTCGCAATCGTGTAATCTCGAGAAATGGTCCGGTCGAATGGCCACCTCGCTCATGCGATTTAACGCCGTTGGATTTCTGTTTATGGGGTTATGTTAAGTCGTTGGTTTATGCCAACAAGCCAACAACGTTAGAGGAGCTCAGGAACAATATCGAACGCGAAATTGCCAACGTTCCGGCCGATGTGTGTGGAAGAGTGGTGGAAAATTGGCTCCAATGAATCAATCCAAGGTGGCCATATGAACGACATCGAATTTCATACTTAAATGTAACATGTCCACTACACCTGGAATAAATTTCAGCCCGATATCTCAATTATTCTGTATTTTATTTAAATACAAAATTGTTATGTCCTTATTGAAAGACCCGATAGCTAACAATCGTTTCGTTTGAAGAGGAATGTGTGGGGAGGGGGGGAGGGAGCCAATTTTGACCATTCAAAAACTTTACCTTATTTTTTGTGAGTGAAAAACTGTCGAGTTTTTAAACCAAAAGTTTCCAACTTTTTTTCTGTCTCGAGACATCTTTTTGGAAATTTGGAGTTATATGAGGATTGGCGGCCTCCTACTTCAACTACGGCTTATAAATTATTTGGGTATTATAAAACACTATTAGAAAAATGAGACGGAGGCAAAGTTGAAAAAAAAAATAATCCAATGTAAAACCTTTCTTGTAAATTGTAATTGTAATTGTAAAATTGTTGGAAATTGTAATTGTGGACACAGCTTTTATCAGATTTTTTTTGATTTCTTGGGTAAATATTCGGAAAAACTATATCTGCAAGTGCCATTTTAATAACACGCTATATGAAAAAATCGCAATTTATGGCTATATATATTTTTGATATCCAATATATATTTTCCAATATATATTTTTGATGTTGTATGCATTATTCAAATCGGAGATGCATTTACGGGATTAGTGGATTTTTCCATCACAATAAAATTTCCATTACCATAAAATTTCAAGATTTTTCCATGGAAAAAATCAGTGAAAAAAATCCCTCCTGCTTCCATCTCCCTCATACGCCCCCCCCTCCCCCCGTCCTTTCTCTTATCATACACCTTTCCCCCTTCTCGTCACCAACCGTTCCATTCCTTCACCACTTTCCCTTCACTTTACACAATTCGGCGCTTCCCCTTATCAACTCATTCCCTCTCCCTCTTCCCAATCCCTTTCCACTCACCTTTTACCATCACTCCTTTCAGCCTCACACCCCTCCCTTTACATAACCCCACCTTTCACACCTCTCCTGAATGTTTTTCCAGTTATCCTTTGAAATGTTCGTCAATTTCCCTTTGAAATGTTCGCTCTTACAGCGACGAACTGTTCGCGACAAGTTGTTGTGTACAAGGCATGCCATATAATTAATTTTTCATTGGTTCTATGCGTTATAATCCTTGATATACGAGTATATTACCAATTAATTCTCTACGTAGGTTAAGCGAGAGTCAATTTCCTAATTTATTAGTCTTATTAGCTTTAAGAGAAGTTATAACTATTGCAGATGTTTACCTTTAAGTGTTCAACTCATTATTTTTCTCCTTGAATTCACAGCTCCAAAATTTTTTTTTTGAATTTTGAATTTGAAAAAAATTACAATGGATATTCTTTTGTCGCCTAAATTTTATTACATTTGAATTTTGAATTATTTTTAATATGACAAATTTTCACAGAAATTTGGTTATTGATGTGCGCTTTAATTATATTAAGTACCTGACTGTATTGTAAAAATAAAAAAGGGACTACCTTTTATGTAGAGAAATTCCTTTAAATTTTCCTTTATATACAAGAAAATCGTGTTTCGAAAGGAAAATATTTCATTAGCCGAATGTCGCCTAAGTCCGGTATTACACTTGGCTTATTTAAGCCGGCAACTTTTGGGCTTAATAAGCCAATGTGCTTACATTTGTGGCTTAAATAAGCCAATCCTGTTTGCATTTGCTACACAAGTTTACATGTGTGTATGTGGACTCAAACCATTGAAATTGCTGCTGTTCATATACTTCCCAAGATCTTTATCTGCTGACGGTCAGAACGAAAATGATTTCTGCCTACTACTTTTCCCAAACCGGTTCACACGCTTTGCATGTATGCAGATTGTCGATAAGCCATGATTTCGAGTGGGAACTTTTCCCTCCTCAGTCGTTTCTCCCAAAAATCGGCTTAAGTAAGCCCGAAAGTTGCCGTGTGTAATACCGCGCTAAGAAACTTGTATTAAATTCTTCAAAAACATGTCTACTCGTTTCATTTCTTGAATTGAATTCCCGTGGAAAAAAATCTTTTAGAGCAACAACATGTTTTTTGTGCATATAAAATTTCGATACGCAAGTTTTTCTATGAGATGAGTAAGGACTCCTAATTTGTTTTCCAGAAAGAAGCAAATATGGTCATTAAAAAATTTCTTTTTCGATCCGAGTATAAATAATTATCATCCCTTGTTGGAAGTAAAAGACGATTTCTGCAATAAATTGAAGCTTACATTAAAGCTAAACTAAAAATCAATGTTACACAAGGGCAACATTTTCTTTTGTGTGTGCAGAATGTAATATACGTTACTTGACAATACTAATATTGATTGTATTTCCGCTTGAATGCAGGCAACAAAAACTTAAATTTTGGTTAAACTACTAAAAATTTTCGGTGTTGTTTTACGTATACTAATTACTATCCAAATATATTATGTATAGTATAAAATAATAGCGTAAAAAACTTTTCCATAGACGAATCAAGTATCTAATTTGTAGTCAGAGTCATATGAAACAAAAAGCGATGAACAGTAAGCAGTAAAACATTGAAACATGACACACCTAAGAGAGTTATTTGGTTTAGCGTTGGTAGTTTACGCTTTTGGTTTGTGTTGTTTCTTTTCTTCTTGCCAAAAAGAAATTTTCCTGCAGCCGGGATGGATAATCATCAGTTCTGAAACTGGAGTACAATATGGATATATTTGACTCATACCATGCCAAATTCACATTTCACAATATCTGTATGGCTATTTGTAGAAGATATATCCCGGTGGTTGGTGTAATAAAAAGCTTACGTGTCTTCCTTCAGGAACTCATCGTTCGTATCCGGTTTTATTGGCTTCCGTTTAGGAGGCTACTAGTCTACTACTATTTTTGGCATTTTGGGTTTTGTGAGGGCAGCATAAAATGTCCTCGTAAAGTTTTACGGGCTGATTACTCTCATATGGACCTTGATAGTATTACCTTCTTGATGGCATTTGGTGCAGCTTTATGGATCGCCATATTCCAGTTCTTAGTATTAACTAAGCAACAGTACACCATTCACGTGTCCGCTTCTCTTCATGAAATTATTATTTAGCGCTGAGGTAAAGTGTTGCGGGCTTATATTTACCAAATATAAAAATACAATCTGTGACTCTGTACTGATTACACTATGCGACAAAGTATTACCTCATTCTGACCAACCACAAAACTCATCAGCTTGTGATCATCAGTGATCTAGGGTAATTTGGGGTCACTGAACACGAATCCTTCAACTGTTTTGCTTTATGACTGCAAAAATGCCGGTAGTCTAAAGGTAAAACAAGAATAAACCGAATGAAATGTAATTGTTTTTGTGCAAAAGACATGCACTATAGTCTTATACAAAGAAGAAATGCGCCGCAGGCGAAAATTTTGACATTTCTAGGTCAAATATAACCTTAACCCATTCGGTATTTTGATGCCATATGGCAACGCATTTAAAAGTCGCTAAAAAATTTGAATTGACTTATATTTATTTATTTTCAAACACTCTATTCTCATTCAGTGCATCTTTAAGTGCATTTGTGACCCAATTTTGATTAGTTGAGTAAAAATCTGGACTACAGTGAACGTATTTGTGGAAAATTAATTTTTTTTAAATGAATACTGATAGCTTAAACATCATTAATTTGTATAGAGTGTTTTTAACCCCCATAGAAAAAAACATGTACCGAACGGGTTAAGTTGTCAAACACTTGCAAAAGAATAGTAACTTGTTTTGTCTTTCTTGACGTCTCACCACAGACAGACTCCCTTGCCTTCCGGACGTTTACAAACACCGGGAAAAAAGAACACCATTTAGTGCAAAAATTAAACTGCAGAAAAATGTTTTTTTTTACAAAAACTTAAAGAAAAAGAATTTGGAATTCCTTACAATTTCTATTTGAATCATTCCGCAGGGGATAGATTAGCAATCTAGGAGATTTTTTACTACTGAAATATCACCAGAAAGCAAGTTAAAAATATCTGAAGTGAAGAGCACATGACTTTCTTTTACAAAATCTACGTTTCTGCACAATTTACACTATAATCCGACGAATATTCGTTAATATTTATAATATTAGTTAATATTTATTAGATAAAAACATGAATTTTTATTTACAAAATTTGAAATATTTCGACAACGGTAAAAATGTGGAGGGTTTTAGTATCTTTTTAAAATCAGTCAGAATTCAATTTTTGGTTCGACAATTAAAAAAGTTTGTCTTTTAGCCATCAACGCGTTTTGTGGATTGGATGGATGTTATAATCAGATTCGGGGGAAGAGGGGAGTAATCCACACCAATTTTATAAGAGAGAAAACGGTCGTTGGTGTGGATAAAGTCGAAGCTTGGAGTAACTTTGATTTTAAATTAACACGTTGACTGCCACCATGGACGCAAAAAAATCGAGTCCCAAATGTCAGTAAGCTTTTTTTATGAATTGAATTCAAACGATATTATTTTTATAAATTTCCGAGATATACCGCTATGTACAAAATTCATAGGCCACCTATCAAAAAAGGTATTTCAAGTCGTCTTTTGTTTTTTTCCAAAAATTTTATACAATTCTGTGCATCCAATGCTTTTATAGGCAGCTTGCACTCAAGTAAAGTGCTGTGGGACCCATGTGTCTAACACGGCCTGAGGAGTCCATTACAATGTGAGACAACGTCGGTCTTACTTGGCAGTCAACGTGTTAAAAAAGCCCAATAACCGCGGGTTCAACATTTCGCAAGTTTCAATGATTTATTAATGTCCAAAAAGGTTATGTTGGTTACTAATTTTCTTGGTAAGTTTATTACTAATAATTATTTTGTATAAATCATACTAATATATAAAAATGAGTTGGTGTCTGTCTGTCTGTCTGTCTGTCTGTCTGTTCCTCTTTCACGCAAAAACGGCTGAACCGATTGACTTGAAATTTGGCATGAGTGTCTGTGGTAGTTCTGGTTCCAACATAGGCATACGGAAAAGTTGCGCGAGGGGTGGTGGGAGTAAGGGGAGGGGGTAAAGTGATCTCGAAACTTAGCTCTTCCTCTATGTTACCCTTTCGCGGGGAAACTACCGAGCCGATTGGCCTGAAGTTTAGCTGCAACATAGCCCATAAAAAAATTGAAAAAACTTAACCCGGCAACGACGGGTATACAAGCTAGTATTTAAATAAAAAGTAATTAAATTTTTTCGTCAAAATATTCGTTTATACAGGCTAAAACAATCAAAACACCGGAAATAATACAGATGAATCCATACATAAGATTATGTCCGAATATGGAAGCTGACAGGCATTTCATGTTCTCTCATGGAATAAAAAGAAATATAAGTTATGAGAAGTCCAATTGAATTCGTGTACAAATGCACCTATTTATATCCGAACTGCACCGCACGTGTATTCCGAATAGCCAATTGTAGCAAGAGTCAAGTGAGTCGATGAGTTTACAACATTGTTATTTGCAGCCTTTAGCAACTTTGTAAGAGATTTATCTTCTTTAAGTATTCGCCGCGATCACCCCACAAGCTGTGATGCCCTAAACCGTTTTTAATCAATTAAATGTTTAACCGATTATAATTTCTGTTTATGACTCCGTGAGTTGCATTCGCCAGACTGACATTGAAAGAAATTAACAAATACACAACTGTGGAAGGGTGAAGATTGGGTCGAATCTTGTACTAAATTTTCGTTGAATCCGCGATGAGTGTAGTTTTTAGGAGTCCTGCGAGGTTCAGTATCGAATGAACAATGAATTTGAAGTATGTCAGACTTATATAAGCGGGTTTCTAGCTAGAACGGTGTCGTGGTGTGGCCCTGGGACGTCAATCTGTTCCTGGCCGTGGTCTGATATTCTTGTACTTGCTCCAGTACCTTCTTCTTTCCTCGTAAGAAATCTCATGGTGTATACATTTTAAACAGAGTTTTAATTTGTTTTCCTGGCTGCCTTCTGGACTGCCTGCCATGACATATTGTGCCGAAGGTTTTCACTTTAGCTCAGGTTTTTCCATTGGTTTGGGCAAATGCGCTACGACTCGTGATTTTCATTTCATCGTCACAACAGGACTCAGGTTGGAGCAATTCACAGGGCGAGGTGTTGGATTGGAGGTGGACATAAATATCCGATGCTAAGATCATACATAAAATAGCATTAGCCGACATTTACTTTCAAGAGCGATTCTCCTTGCTATTCGTTTTGAGGTTCTGAATATAAAATAGGTCTACCGACATTCTACATATACAACTAGAATTTTCTGTACCTCTACAAATGCACGAAATATTCTATAAATTGGTTGTGTGGTGCCCAATTTATGGATTCGTGGCGTAATTAAACTCGAGCGTACTTTAATTGCCAAGTAATTCCTTTTTGTGGGAATTTATTACATTGGAGGGTTGTTTCGGAAAAATTCCTATATTAACAACTGGAAGGCCATATGAATAACATGACGGTGCAATTTAGGGTAATTGCCATAACACGGTAGAAACGGTGAACATACTGTGGTCCGATTTACAAGCATTCGCATTAAAATTTGCTTTTAATTTTTACGTAATTTTAACATAGTTATTTTAAAATTTCACAGTTTTCACTCTGATTTACAAAAGCTATTAATAAATTATACAGGTTAAAAGTTTAATGATTTATATTAATACATTTTTGTTTATCAAGAGCTCTTACATCAAATTTCGATTTTCACGGAATTGCGCCAACTTGTTTAGGAGAAATTCATGACTAAAGAAATTCACGACTGGAAACCTGGAGGACCCTTAAAAAGAAGAAGCTCATCCAAGAATTTCGCCGAGAGCTGATTAATCAGACCTAAAAACTATTCACATATTATGGAAAGTCAGAATTTGAAAGTGAGTATTCTCTTCAGAATGAGGGGCAAGAGGGGATTGGGCGTTTTTTTCCTTTTTGTTTAATAAAAAATATCCATCATTTACTTATGACCAGCAACTTTCTCCACGGCACCGAAAATGTCACACTACAAAATAAACATAGAAAAAATTATCACAATTGCCCCGATTGGCCTGTAAAATACTCTATATGATGGCAGACAAAATTTTTGTGAAAAAAAAAATCCATTTGTATGGGAGAGGGGGAGGAGTGCTCCGATTGGGTTTTGTTGTAAGGAACGGTTTTGTAAAATCTAAGCACAAATCTTTTGATACTATGCACCGTTTTCGAGAAAATAGAAAAAAATGTTCCATTTGTGAAGGGAGAAGGATGGATTTTCATGTATGAATAAATTATGTAAAATAATATTCAAAACACATTTATATTTTTCAATACCACTAACCGTTTTCGAGAAAATTGTTAATACCTAGTTCGGTTGTATGCAGGAGGGGAGAAGGAATGGTTCAATTTTGTTCGTTCAAGAACAAAGCCCTGCCTTTTACGAAAAACGCAACTATACAATATTTCAAGTTCCTAGCTCAATCGTATCGCAATTGATGGTGTTGACGGGCAGACAGACATGCGGAATTCAAAATCTTTTGTCATCCCAAACACTGGTGTAGTTCAATTTTGTGTCCGACGATTGACTCGAGGCTTTACAAGCGGTATACTCAATTTAATATACTCCTATATTATATATATATAGATAAATAAAACTTACGATTTACAACGTTTTTGGTCGGGTAAAATTTCGTGTTTTTGCGTTGAAAATCGAAACGTCGTATATCGAGGACTTGTATTTTTCTGGATCATTTTTTATGTATGTCTATTCTAGAATTTATAAAGCTGCACGGCAAAAAATCCTGGAGTATTTTTCAATCCAAAAATTATATTGACGAAATCTTAATACATATTTTGGATTGGAATTTAATACATGCGAATTTTTGAAAATATTTTAGCCTTTTTTGCTGTCATATTTGAAAAGTTTTTTTATTATGTATTGAACTTAAATACTTTTAACATTAATGTCTACAATTTAATCAAAATTTTAGACTTTAATACTGAATTAAACCAAAAATAAATTTATAAAAATTTCTAATCCATATTATTGGATTAGAATTTTCCCTTGGATTACATATAGGTCCACCGTAATCCAGTTTTGATTGGAATTTACTCCAAGATTTTTTGCCGTGTGCAAATTCCGAATAATGGTTCTATTTAAAGTAAACTAAAAGTTAAAGGTTTTGAAAATCACCAAATTTTTTTTGTGGATATTTAGCGTTATATATCGAATTTTTGTCGTCGTATGTTGAGGTCAGCATTGAATCAGTGAGCGTCGTATATCGAACCGCATTTATATAGTAATGACGAGTTTCACGAAACCTTTAGCGATCACTAACTCAAGTTAGCTCTTTTTGCTTGAAATTCGCCCGGTAATTCGAACCAGGGCACCAATCATGTATTCCGACGCGTCTCTGTCTTTCGACTTCGACGCAGGTTTTAACTCTTGACTTCGCCATATCTGCAGCTTGAAATTTCGCGGAATCGTCACTATGAATTGAAACGTGATTCTGACTGTCACTCCAGGAAATTTGAAGATGCTGATATGGCGAAGTCAAGAGGTAAAAGCTGCGTCGAAGTCGAAAGACAGAGACGCGTCGGAATACATGCTGGTGCCCAGGCTAAATATAATAAATCCTATATTGCAAATAATATACAAACAAAATTGATATTTTATCTCTGATTGATGCACTATGAAACGCATTATGAATGAATTTTTAATTTATTTCCACTTTTAATTGAATTGGGGAGTCGCATTCTTTCAGTATTTGATTTCATATTCAACAAAGTGAATCAATTTTATTTAATCGAAGTCGGTTGACCACTTAGACAATTCAAGTGTAAAACGATGTCTGAGAGCTCATATCCGCAGCGAAAAACGCAATCAGTCAATAAATGAAATGATGAAAGGTAAATAAACCGTTTGTTTCAATGGATATTAAATGTATGCAATCACGTTAATATTTGACCAATTTATTACTTTATACACAAATCCTTAATGAAAAAAGCGAGCTGCAATGTAATCTGTCTGTATTTACTTGAAATTTTTTTATAATTAAAAATACCAATGGCATTAATTGGGTCTGGGAATGCACTCCACTTGTAACAAAAGTCCTTTCAATCATCAAATGAAATTCACAGGCATCACAGGTGAAATGTTGAAAAACTAAATGATTGATATGAATTGCAAACGTCCATAAAAGTCGAACTCGTTTACTCGACTGGATAACATTTTCAACAGTTTTTAATTAATAAAAATTATTTGATACATTAGTTCTCTAAATTATCGTGTATATTTCTTGAAACGTTTATTGACTAATAAGGATGCATTCATCAGGGATGTCTGCGAATTGAGATGGGCGAATTTTTAACCCCTGGAGCCCAATGAACGCAACTGCAACTCTGTGAACTGTCACGCAGCGCAACATTTCAGTGGCAGAGCTCAATGACATCTCGTGAAGTAGTACAAGTGATATAATATAAAGTGGTATAAAGTTGTCAAAATTACAAAAATGGATAATTTTGAAGCGATAATTTGCTTTGTTGGTTTTTATCTTTGTTATTTGTATGTTGCAGGAATCAATAAAAATAAAAAAAGACAATTCTGGGTGCGGCCAGTCAATTTAACACGGGACATTGATGGCTATTTTGAAAGTGGTTTTAAGGAAATCAAACAATTGGACTCCTGAGCAATGTTTTCCCATGTTCTTGATTTCACAATGATGTTTTTGTAATCCCGACTGCTTAAAAAATCTCGTTTTTTGCACTAAGGCACTTGGCACACCGAATGCGAATTTGTACCGCATTGCGAAAAAGTTCAAGTTTACCACGCGATCTTATATAATATGTCATCTACATGAGCTCTAATTTTGTATTACGTAACAATGCGGTCTCCGCAAAATTGCGGTATCTGCAAAATTAGACCTCATGTAGATGACATAAGATCGCGTGGTAAACTTGAACTTTTTCGCAATGCTGTGCGAATTTGCATTCGGTGTGCCAAGTGTCTAAGGCTATCAATTTTTCCTCGAACGACATTTTCCCAACCTCACGCAGAATTGCTGCGGCAAAGTTAGAAGTTTGCAAACTTTTGCGTTGTAGGTGCGTTCTCTGCGTGTGCTCACTTCAAATGATTTCTATGGAACAAACTTGTAAGTGACAGTTTGTGCGTTTTAGTTGCGTTCGCGTTGCGTTCATTGGGCTCCAGAGGTAAGGAAGAATGCAACACTTGTTATTAAAAAAATCTTCATTTTTCGGTCGAGAGATTTTTGCAAAAGTGATATTCATCAAAGTTTCATTGTCGAAAGGAGATTTTGCAATTTATAAATTTCGCATTTTGGGAAAACTTTTATGGCAAAAGCTCGAACCTCCAAGTGTCGTTCCTTCTGACTTTTTCATAAATGGCGATCTAAACAAAAACAGGAGAAACATTATATATTTTTTAATTGTCTCGAAAAAACAATTTTGTAAAAAGAAAATTTAGCGAAAATTTGAAGCAAATCCTCTATCGCTGTATTTTAAAAGACCCCCTCTCGAACGCTAGATTTTCTTTCGCGCATAATTTCATTCGACACGCCTTTTATCTTTAAAATTTCGATATAACAAGCCGTTTCTGAGAAAAATAGACATGTTTCTCAGAGAGAGAAATAAAAACACACTTAGAAAAACAGAGATAGAAGCTGCCAAAAGACTCACAAGCATTTGGTATGATTGGCGCAAGCATTTATCTGTTTTCTACATTTTATGATTGACCCAATCATTTTTTCACGTGTAGTTTCGGAGTTTTTCGAAGAACGGGTCAGAGGGAAAGGGGAATTAGTGCTCCTTTTTTGAGCTGAAAATTTTATCCCAAGCAATCGAACGCAGTTTGTTTAATACTCTCCGTTGTGGGGCTCAAAAGATACAGAGAAACATCTTTCATATTTGGCGGTAAGATAATGCATTATTCTTATTTTTTGGGAATTGAAATAAAAACCAGGAAAAATTTTTTTCGTTACGAATTGCGTTACACCACAAAATGTGTTAGTTTTTCGTTACGCAAATCTCGAAAGTACTATAAAACAAAACACGAAAAATATTTAAATCTTTACCGATACTGTTCCAAAGTATTTTTCGTAAAATTTTGCATTTAACACATTTCCTAGAAACAATACTTTGTTGCCAATCAAAGTATAAGAAATTAAGAAATTTAAAAAAATGATATCATCAAAAAAATCATAGTTTTTGCTATACCATTTCATGTTGTGAGATTTTTTTTTGTATCATTAATCAGTCATACGAAAATCTTCCAACAAGAATAAGGAATGCACTTTTGGAAACATTTTTATCCAGAGCTTTATATGTCCGCATTTTTCTTATGTCATGCGATCTGAAACCTATGATATTCGTATATGGTGGATTGTTTTTTCTCTCATTTATAGACAATGTTTCAGGGTTTCTGGTCAACGTGGAGAGACAGTAGTATGGCACGTATATCATTTTTCATTTGTTTCGTTATCAAAATGAATTTATGACTGTCAGCTATCTGTGCAATAAGTTTGATTAATGATGTATAGTACATATCCGTACAATATTCCCTTTGTCTCTTCATATGTTACTCATAATCGTATAGAAAAATATCCTTGTAATTGTCATATATTAACCACTTTTGATGAAGATTTAAGCACACCAGTCATTTTATGCATACCTACATCAACAGTAATTTTGAATATCATACTATGATATTTTGCAATGATAGAATTTTCATTTGATGAAACTTTGATACACTTTAATCTCATAAAAGGCTTGTGTCAATGCCATCATTTTCTTCTAATTCGGTTATGTTACTTCAACAGATTCCATTAAAATTATAGAAGTAAGAAAAAAAAAAAACTTTTTGTTTCCCTCCAAAAGCCAAAAAGAAAAGCCAATAAACAAGTGGAAATTGGAGTATGTGTACACGAAACTCCTTCAACTTTATGATACTAACATCGAAACGGCTATAAATTATGTATTCTGCAGTCCAAGTCAAACTCAAAGTTAAGTGATTTTCGCCAACGGAAATTTATCCAGCGATGATATCAGAGTCGTTGCTAAATTCAAAATGTTTTGCTGTGGGGTGAAAATCTCAGTTAGCCCCACGCACTAAATCTTTAGCCCGATTGATTTCCAATTCAGCGATTATATTAATAAATCATTTCATGCAAACGGGCAATTTTCGCAATTCTCCCACAGGCCAAAAATTCACTTTGATATTAGTTGATGTTTTTCGTAGAGAATTCAGGGATATTGTAAACACACCCCCATCTAAATAAAAACTGAAACAGAAACTGAAAGTGTTACATTATTCATGCGTAAACAATTGAATTATAATAAATTTGGCCTTCGAATTACCTTACTATGATCTGATTTTATTGTAAATTGGCAAATAGACTTTTCTTTGTAAACCTATTTCTATTTGTTGAGAAATTGTTTTAATTCATAGAAAATTCGTTGTTTTTTTTGGAGAAATAAACGACCGACGTTTAAAAACGAAAACTTCATTTAACTTCTTTAAAGTATTTTTTAATCAAATAAAAACTCAGTTGAAATTTAATATTCTTGATTTTTTTCTTGTAGAATGAATATACTTAAAAAGTTTGAAAAAAAAACCTTGACAAAATATAATTTCAAAGCGCAAACATATTGTGTTTTGAACAGATTTTCCACGAATTTCAATTCAATCACCACCTAATAATTTTCCAGTGTTTCTGCATCTTCCCACTGTCTGTATTTTTTGTAATAACAAAACAAGTAATTTACACTGATAAAATTTAAAAAAAAAATTATTTCTAAAGAAATACTTTTTATATCGATTCAAGACAAATAACTTTTTTGCAGCAGGAATCTAATCTTGATGCTAAATAAAATCAATAAGTTGAACTTTTAATGATTTGTCGATGAAATACGTCACGCTGATTTTAGACTTTTAAAAAATAACCCGCCCACCTTTACTTTTCGTGATAATGTTTTTTGAGTGGAGTTTAGTCACGCCAGCACAGAGCTCCTTTATCTTCCCTAAAAGTGCGACATATTTAATGGAATGTCCCTATCATGTACTAGCTACGGTTACATATAAAAATAGAGGGTGGTCTCTAAGGGAGATGTCACACTGGCCAATCAGCTCCTGCAGCTGACTGATCCCGACATCAGGTCGGCGAGCTGCAGGAACTGATTCGATCAGTTGACGTAGCACACTGAGCTGGGATCAGATGACCTCAAACGTCAAAATGTCGGACTCGGAGGAAGAACTTCTCCTTACTTCTCTTCTAAAAAAACGGAATTTGTGCAATCGTACAAACATACGATATCAGCTACATTTAGGTCAGTTCAAAAAAATCAGCTCTGTGTCCCAGACATGCAGCTGCACATTTTTTGCAGTGTGCCATGCGCCATTGGATTACATGCGCAACTGATGTCGGGATCAGTCAGCTGCAGGAGCTGACTGATGCCAGTGTGACATCTCGCTCAACCTTTCGCGGTCCAACCCAGTGATGCTATGTACCTTTATTGACATTCCCCTTTCCAAATGACGAAATTCCCCGTTTTCCCCTTTTTCAATGATGAAATTCCCCTCGTTTTTCCCCTATAAAAACAACGAATTTTAAATAAAGAATTCATTTATTAAAACCAAAAATTATTGTCATGTGGACTCATGTTAAAGTCTTTTAAGAGAAAAAAGCAAAAATTAGGAAATAATTTTATATTTTGTAAATCTTTAACAAAATACTCGTTAATTGTATTCCCGATAACAACGTGACGGGTCTCCAACCAAACGTCAAATAAGATATGAAAAGAAGTCGGGATTCACACTTGGATAATAATCAAGCAAGGTAGTTCCTTTGCTTTTGAGCTTCCTGTCCTCCTTAAATTCTGTAAAAATTAGTTCCAAATTTCGAATTTAAAAAAATATAAAAATATCAACAAATGGAAGAAAACGAAATTAAGTCTCGACTGGAACTCGATTTTTGTATTCCGCGCACTTTGCCACTGGTTCATACATTCTTCTGGTGAATATTGGTCGAAATTAGTACCTACAATAAGCCAAATTTTAAAGATGACCAAGAAATTATCGATTTAATTGATTTTTACATAATTGAAACAAAGCACTTCTGATGATTTGCAATTGAAAATATATTTAAGAAATCCGAAAAACGAACAAAAAATATATGTCAATGAACTTTCATGGAAACTACTTTCCATCAAAGTCTTTTAAAGTAGTTTATAGTAATTACTTTGAATATGATGAGAAATGGTACTTTTTATTGTGCTTTTTTCAAAGCGGTTAAAAAGTACACTGAAAAATCAATAAGATCATTATAAAGTGGCAAATGCATAAATAAGAGCATTCCCTTCACTCTTTACCTTTGCCTAAGCTCGGAATTGGATTGTAATTGTTTTTATTTATTTGTATTTCTACTTTCCCGTAATTTTTTAAAAGTATTTCGGATTTAGTTGAAAGGCGAAGATTTTCCCCTCGTTGTAAATCGTTTCCCCTCGTTTTGAAGCGTTTTCCCCTTTTCCCCTATTAACAATTTTTATACTCAAATTCCCCGCAAAAAGGGGAATTCCCCTCGATATAGCATCACTGGTCCAACCTCTTCTCTTCAGAGAAATTGTCTTCAGAGAAATTATCTTCAGAGGTTCAGGAGATAGCTGGGAACAAGTTACATAAGTCAGGGTGGTCCATTCTAATTAGAAACAAAATTTGTTGACGGCACAACATATTCAATGATGAAAACCCGATCAAAATCCGATCAGCGACCTAGGAAATAGAAGGTAAGGGGACTGGCGGGCCGAGGACGGGGTAATTTTTATTAGTATCCTTTGATTATATAAAGTAGATTATATAAAGAGTATAAAATTTCATTGAAATCGATTGAACCGTTTTCGGGTGATGCGGAAACCAATATTTATAGAAAAAGACAGCCAAATAAATAAAAATTTTAAAAATTATTAATTTGGCTTCAGAACAATAAAAAAACATAACAAAAGCTATAATTGCCAATCTGGCAATCATTGGAGACCCGTATGGTGATATTCGTATCAAAATTCGAACAGTTATACCAAAATTCCACTTTGAAGTCAAACTTTCCAAAGAGATTTTTTAAAATTTGTTCCAATCGGATTTTGATGTATGGGAGTTTTATGTAGAATCATATCCTAAATAACTTTTGTTCTTGGACTTTTTTGATAAGATGCACCATTTTTGAGATATTCACAAAAAACGATTTCGTACGTATGGGGGGTACCCCCCCCCCCCCCCCCCTAATGGTCCATTTTTGCCCATGAACGAACTTAGCCTCGCATTTTACGAAAAACGAATCTGCGCAAAATTTCAAGTCTGTAGCTCAATCCGTGCGCCCGCAATCCGCGCCACAGACAGACAGACAGACGGACGGACATGCAGAAATTAATTATTTTTATACCCGTATGGTGAAACCAAAGGGTATATTAACTTTGCCTTACCGTTTGTAACGCCAAGATCCCGTCATCGCACAAAAAAATGAATTACACCAGTGTGTTTAGAATGATAAAAAAAGTTGAATTTAGCATGTCCGTCCGTCTGTCCGTCTGTGGCGCGGATTGCGGGCGCACGGATTGAGCTAGAGACTTGAAATTTTGCATGGATCCGTTTTTCGTAAAATGCGAGGCTAAGTTCGTTAATGGGCGAAATTGGACCATTAGGGGGGGTACCCCCCATACGAACGAAAAGGTTTTTTGCGAATATCTCAAAAACGGTACATGTTATCAAAAAAGTGCAAGAACAAAAGTTATTTAGGATATGATCCTACATAAAACTCCCATACATCAAAATCCGATTGGAATAAATTTTAAAAAATCTTATTGGAAAGTTTGACTTCAAAGTGGAATTTTGATACGCCGTTCAATTAAATCACCATACGGGTTTTCAATAATTGCCAGATTGGCAATTATAGCTTTTGTTATGTTTATCATTCTAAACACACTGGTGAAATTCATTTTTGTGTGTGATGACGGGATCTTGGCGTTACAAACGGTAAGGCAAAGTTAATATACCCTTTGGTTTCACCATACGGGTATAAAAAAAGAACTCGCGGAAATTCTATTGACTTGATCATTCTAATATTATTTATTTAAATCATTCATGATTATTATGAAAAAAAAACTAGCCATATGGTTAGTTCAGTTCATCAAACCCGGTGTATTTACTCACATCTATTGTTATTTATTGACGTCTAAAACACACATACCATTATTACGAGCATAATTATTTATTCATCTCATTTTAAATATTACCTCTTTTAAAATTAAACAAATTCTCAAAATCCGGTTCAAAGTTTCCCGATTTGAAAAAAAAGAATCACCCATCATTTGTCCAACGATAAATGATAAATGATTCACTATTCACACGTACACACATATGAATTAAGGGGAGAGCAAATATATTTCTCATTGCAACATGGTTAAACTTCTGACTTTCGTTTTATATTCAAAATGCAAATACAGACAACATCTCATTCAATTTGCATGCTTTAGTTTAGCCCAATGAGGCATTGAAAGCGTATTTTATCATCCAACAGATTCTATTTCAATTCGTTGCATATTTGTTTATATTGTATATGGGGATTCGTGAGGTGATATTCAACCCTTCTAAGTTTTATCGTTGCGGTTCGAGTTGCAATTTAGATTAATGTTCATAGGTTGTATGCCATTTTTATGATTACCTCAATTTTACATTTATTTAAAAAGCGTTGCGAATTTTTTTTGAAATAGTTGAAAGCAGAGCTTCGAACCGGGTATTTTTTCGCTCCGGCTTTCGGTTCTGCCTTTTACCTTTTTTCACTTCCGATTACGCTCTGGTTTTTAAGAAAACAAACTGTTCTGGTTCCGGGAATAGGCTCGGAACCAGTTTTTTTTTGAGTTCAGCTTAACATCGAAAAAGGGAAAAATAGTCACAGTGATAAGTCAAAGATAGTCATGAAAACTAAACTGCATGAACTTCGTTTCAATTATGGGTTTTCTTATAACGTGTAACAAAATAATTAATTACGTTAAATGTACACTGTAATTGTTTTCAGTTGAATTTCACTACATTTCACACAAATTTAGTGTGAAATCCCATATTTGTGTGCAATTTTTTGTGCGTTGTGTCAAATTTAGTGTGAAATCACACATTTGTATGAAATCACACAAATTTAGTTTTAATTGTTGGAAGTCACACAAATTTTAAAGTGAAATCACTCAAAAATAGTGATTTCACGCGATTTTTGGAAAGCACGCGTCAAAAGTGTGAAAACCCCTAAAAAATGATTGCAATTAAAAAAAAGTTTGAATGCTCAAAAAACTAATAACAAAAACCAAAAAAATAATAACAAAAACCTCGATAAAATTTGTTTTGTTGAATCTCAACAATTTTTTTGTTGTTGAATTGGAAAACAAATATTTGTAAATGTAACAATTTTTTGTTATTTTGACAAATTCGGTATTGTTAATTTTACAATTGTTTCACTGATTGAACAAATAATCATTTGTAAGTTTATTTTTGCTAGAATAACAATTTTTTTGTTGAGCAAAGACAACAATTTTTTTGTTGAGCAAAGATAACCTTTTTTTGTTGAGCAAAGAATTTTCTTGTGATTTTAATAACAGTGCCTAGGCTTCCTGGGACGATGCAAAAAATATTTTGCACCAGTCGACGTCCTAAACATTTACAAAACCTACATTCGATCGAGACTCGAGTACAATTCGCATATTTGGGCTGGAGCCCCAAAAACTGTCCTGCAACTGCTGGACCGAATTCAAAAACGTGCGATCCGACTGATTGGAGACAAGTCTTTGACAGATTCACTACCGTCTCTCGAGCATCGTCGCTCTGTTGGGGTACTTAGCATATTCTATAGATATGTATTTCCATGGGAAATGTTCCACCGAAATTTCCCAACTTATTCCTCCACGGTATATTTTCCCTAGACCCTCTCGTGCAGCTGCACGTGCGCACGACTTCTTCCTTGAGCCTCCCCGCTTTCGTACAGTAAAGTTTAGGGGTTCCTTCATTCCGCGAACAACAAGACTTTGGAACAATTTACCATCCGATGTGTTCCCCCCGGAACATAAATCGGCATCTCCTTTTGTCCTTCCGACCATCCCGAGCTGTGCTTCGGCATTAAAGGGTCTTCCCCTAAGCTCTGGCTGGATCTATAAAAAAAAAAATAAAAAAATATTAAAAAAAAAAAAATAAAAAAAATAAAATTGTTGTTGATTTAACAATGATTTTATCCATATGGCTAATTTTTTTTCTGAGTGTACTAAACAGGGAAAAAATATTTTTTGGGTGCTGTATGTTAGAAATTAAAGCGAGTTAAACCACAAAAAATAAAATATTTATCTCGCTTTGATAGATCCAAAAAAAAAAATAATGTTTTTATCTTTAGAGCGTCCTAGAATTTTTTTTTTGACTTTTTAGTACATTTTTTTAATAAAAGCTTTTTTCAAATAATTTTTTTTACGTCTGCTTTTTTTGTGGATGAACCATTTCCAGATTTTTGTTAACTTAAAATTTGTTATCTAACAAAAAAAGCAGACATAAAAAAAATCTTGAATTTATTCAGACAAATTATTTTTTTTTCAAGAAAATGGTACATGGGTTGCATTGAAGATCGCTACATTTTCTTTCTTATTACCAAAAAGGCAATCTAAGTATTTCTAAGTTTAGCTGAGCCCAGTGAACATTCTAAAAAGATTAAAAAACGATTTACTTCCGTAACCAAACAAAAAGCAGCTGAACAGAATAATTTCTCAAGATATGAGAGTTAATTACTGAAATCACACACAGGTAATTCAAGTTCAAGTACCGAGTAAGGTATTAGTGGTATTTATATACCGGTATTAAGTTGCTTGTTGTTTTTTTCTCAGTAGGTAGTAAAACTAATTTAGATTTTTTCAGCCAACAAAGTCGTTGTGAATTCTGGTATATTAAATTTTTACCATTCATTTGAAACCACACGAATAAGGATATATGTATGACTAAAAATTAAAATAGTATATGAAGTAGAAGCAGGATTTGAGGATTCCAGGTAATCGTTGTATGGAATAGGGAAACTTGGCCTTCGAGCTGAACTTGTAGAATTCACATTCACAAGTTTTGCCTCAAAAGAAAAGAAAATAAGGAGAAAAAAAAAACAAATAAGAAGAAAAGATATGAAGCGAATGTCAGTCCGTTGACGACTTGAAAGGACTTCAGCCTGCGCTTTCTCTTTCAATGTTTTTAGTCTGTCTTTGTCATTGTTTGTCTGTTTGTTTATTCGGTTGTTTTTTAAAGGTTTTTTAAAAATACATCGTATTACAGAGGGGTCTATCTATAGCAACCAACTGCTCCCATAGTTGCCCTGCTATATGAGTACACCTACCATATCCAACCATACAAAATCCTGTCTCTTGAGTTTCCCAGAAAAAAAATTGAGAGAAAAGAAGTTGGATTTTTAATTTTATTCCCTAAGAGGGCAAAGTACTTTACATTTTTCCCTTTCTAGTTTCAAATATTTTCCAGGATTTTGAGCTCTAACAACATTTAAGCTTTAAGATGGAAAATTTTGAATGTTATCTAAATTTAAAACAATTATGATATGAATAATTAGATTTGGGCATTTTAACGTTCAAAGATGTTTAGATAAATTTTCGCAGTAAGCAAGATAATAAATCTAATAACACGAGAATTCCGTTAAATAAGGAAGTTTTGGATTTTTGGACAATATTAAAAAGATTTTCCAAAACTAACATTTATTGTTGAGGGTCATATCTCTACAGCACGATGCGAGGACAAGTTCATGAGTCAGCGACTTGAAATTTGGCACAAAAGTGTTTTTCAGAAAAAAAGCTAAGTCTGTTAACCCGTTCGGTACATGTTTTTTTCTATGGGGGTTAAAGATTCTCTCTATACAAATTATTGATGTTTAAGCTATTAGTATTCATTAAAAAAAAAAAAAAATTAAAATTTTTTATTTTTTACAAATACGTCCACTGTAGTCCAGCTTTTTACTCAAAAAATCAAAATTGGGTCACAAATGCACTTAATGGTGCACTGAATGAGAATAGAGTGTTGAAAATAAATAAATAATAAGACAATTCAAATTTTTTAGCATGATGCCATATGGCATCAAAATACCGAATGGGTTAATGAGCAAAATTGTTCCACGTCCATCTTTCATACCAAATAAAAGTCTTTTTTTTTTTGCAATTTTCTCGAAAACGCTGCATTACATCGAAAAAAATAATAAAGTCAAAAAATGTTTAGAATATGATTTTAGAGATTGTCCATAAAATACTCGACTTTAATTTTTGTCTTTTTGGACTCCTCTCTCTCTCTCTCTTTATTAGCTAGAGCGATGAAATTTTACATGCGTGTTTGGTTCTGAAATAGCACGATCCTATCAACTTTTGATGAAAATCCTTTAACCGGAAGGAACCAAAATGGCGGCTTTTAAACCATCTGAATTCCGTTTTTTGAGATTTACTCTGAAACCACGCATTTTTCAGTATTTCTGTGAATGACAAAAATTTGCTACACTTCTTTTTTTACTAGAAGTCGACATCTTAAACCGGTATCGCGATGTACCGTTATTTAAAAAAATGATTTTTTGCGTTTTTCTCGAAAAATACCGCTTTTTAAGTGGGTCAATGTATGAATTGAATTGAAGAAAATTGTATTTGTTAAAATGTTGTTTATCCGTATTATCCGCTAAAATTTACCGTTATTCAAATATTTCTATTAAAAGAAAAAAAATAGATTTTTGCGAATTGCTTGCAAACTTACGGTTTTTTCGAAAAAAAAAACTGTTTATGGAAGAATTGAAGATACTAAATTATCGTTTTGCCTTTTACCGTAAATCGATATTATTTACCGTTATCGAGATATTTCAGGTTTTGTAAAATAAAAATTGATATTTTTATATCATACTAATATATAGTCTGTCTGTCTGTCTGTCTGTCTGTCTGTCTGTCTGTCTGTCTGTCTGTCTGTTCCTCTTTCACACAAAAACGGCTGAACCGATTGACTTGAAATTTGGCATGGGTGTCTGTGGTAGTTCTGCATCCAACATAGGCATACGGAAAAGTAGTGCGAGGGGTGGGGGGAGTAAAGTGGTGGGAGTAAAGTGATTTCGAAACTTAGTTTTAGCGCTATGTTACTCTTTCGCGGGGAAACTACTGAACCGATTGGCTTGAAATTTGGCATAGATGTTCGTCGGGGTCCAGCCCCAACGTAGACCCATTAAAAAGTAGTCCGAGAGGTGGGGGTAATTTTCAACTCAGTTTATACAGTGTAAACAAACCGAGCGTAATTCATTTTTTATCCGACGATTATGCGTTACAAACGGTATACCAAATGGTAAGTCGGTATTTCCTGCCAAAATTTTCCAAAAACCATTATTAGGACTAGGCTACCATAGACATTTAAAATTCTTCTTTCTTCTTACCTCTTCCCTTGATACTTTTTGAATAGCTGGAGGGTTTGGATATGTTTTTCATAGGAAAACTTACGTTTGCGAAATCCGGTTCCATTCCCGTAGATCTTATTAAAATAGCTCGATTTTTTAAAATTCAAGTAAAAAAAAACATAATATAAAACTTGTTATATTTACTTGATATTGAAAAGTGGAAACGAGTGCAGTACAATAATATTTTATGAATATACACTTCCGAGTCATGTAAACGATTATTTTTAATTACAGATTTTTCCTTCGAAATATATTTTTGTAGTTAATCACCCAATCAAAAGAAACAAAAATTCGTTTTTGAAATCGTTGTTTGCGATCAATAAACACACAAATAGAAACATATAAAAGAAGTTAGGAGTGTCAATTTATCTGCAGTCACATTCTAGAATTCTTATTTCTTGGTTTCGGAGAGTTTCAAAATGCAGACAAAAATCGCAAAGAAAAGTACTTGGTGGATACCAAAGTTTCATCATAAGAATACATACGAGCGTCAAAAATTTTCAAAAGGCCTTAAGGATTTGCTTGAAAATACCTCGATGCATTGCTATAAGAAAATCGTTGAATCGGATCGTCTGTTCGTTGAAAAGTAGGTTTATATTTCTGAAATAAAAAGTTATTATGAAAAATTCAAAAGACATTTCTGTTTTTGCAAAGGTTTATTTGGGTAATTTTCCACATTGGAGCTATGACAACGCTATTTTTCCTTTTGAATGCAATGTGGATGCAATATATGGTGTCTCCATTAGTAACAACCCTATATGATCCACTTTATCCTATTGAGAAAGTCCCTTATCCAGCAATTACAATTTGTCCAAATAATCGAATTTCAATGAAGAAAGCACGACAATATGCTGAGCATTTGTAAGTTTTTTTTATAGTGATGAAAATATGAAATGTGTGGGATTTTTTTCAGATCTACGAAGGACCCAGCAAAGAGAAACGCTACATATTTTCTAGATATGATCGAAAGATTGAAATTGTTGTACAACATTGGAGAGTCAATCTACACCGATTACAATGAGTTTCAATTATTCTTGGATAATTACGATTTGAATGACACTGAAGTTTTTTACGATTCAAGGCGACGGATGTCTGAAGTATGAATTTGAAAATTTCTAAAGTGCTAATTTTGTAAAATGCAATTTAATTGCCATTTAATTTGCAAAGATGACTCCTTCGTGTTCAGAACTTTTGATTCGCTGCATTTGGGAAGGAGAAACTGTCCCGTGTATGTCTGATGATATGTTTGAGGTATTTCCTACACATAGAGGTTATTGTTGTGTTTGGAATACGCTTTACCAAGATGCCAATAATGAGTAAGTAACATATGTACAATAAAACTAGTAGTTGCGTCACTGTACGCTTCGTGGGGCAATTCTAATTGTAATTGTGTTTCTCATCTTTCGGCCATCCGAGCCTAACTCCGATTATGGCCTCGCCCCACTCTTTCAACGCCCCTCACCAGCTAATTTTTAAACCGTTTAACCCACTTTTTCAGTTGGGTAAAGAATATTTATCAGTTGGATAAAGAAGCTTCTTGCATTACTTTTTTTTTACCCCATGAGGCCTTTAGCCCCCAACTATCTATCTCCTGGAACGCTGAAGAAATATCGATCGGGTTTGAAACAAATCACCCCCGCGCCTTCCACCCGATAGTCCAGAAAGTGTTCAGAGACGTAACTTATTTTAGTAGTTTTATTAAAATCAATAAACAAAATCATTTTAGCGGACATGGCGACGAGGTTTATAGTAAATATATTGGGCCAGATATGGGTTTAATAGTAGTTTTGAATACTTCTATTGCTGACTATTTTTTCCCTTATTTCAATTTACTTGGTTTTGTTGTAAGTATATTGTTGTATTTTTCTTTTATTATTTTATGTATAAAGACTGACAAAATCCGTTTTTTAAGTTTAAACTTCACTTTTTGAAACGAATTTACAGATATTTGTACATAATGCTCACGTTTTTAATGATAATACATCCGGAGGAGTTAAGGAACGATTTGTTGGCAGGGAATCGGAAGCATTTATTAGAGTCACCCCAAAAGTGGTTTATGGTGATTATGAAATTCGAAGATATTCCCCCGTAACAGTTCGTTAAAATAATTTTTTTTACTTCATATTAAAAATAGCAATTTCTTTTCCTTACAGAGAAACTGTTATTTTACTGATGAAAATTTCGAAATTTACAATGGAAGCTACACATTGGGTAAATGTATAACACAATGCCGTGTAAAAAGCATTCGAATTCTATGCAAATGTGTGCCATTCTATATGCCGAGAATTAAATTATCTTCAGATCGCGACCTTGTGCATTGTACCCTTAAACACGTCGATTGCCTAAATCGATATAAATGTGAGTTTTTCTTTTAAATTGAAATAAATCAGAAATAGTATTTGTTTAATATTCCAGTTAAGTGGCAGACAGTGGTGACAAAACGTGAAAATATACCTAGTTTGGAGATCGAAATGGAAGACGGGCTTTATTGTCCAGAATGTTTGCCAACTTGCTCTGATGTCCAATATAATTTTGCAATGACTTCAATTCCGATGACAAATAGTGACGATCAAAATTCACCAATGTTTGTTATTCTAAGTATCTTTTAAGACAAAAAGTTCTGTTTAATTCAGTTTTGACCGTTAGTGTCATAAAGTAATTTGTTAGATTAAAAAAAATTTAACATAAGAAAAGCTACATTTACCAGAGGCAAATCGTCAAATACTCTTTATGATAAGAGACAAAATGTTTATTTAAAAAAAATCCATTTGTATAGGAGAGGGGGAAAATAGTGTTCCAATTGGATTTTGACATATGGAACGGTTATATAAAATCATATTCTAAACACATTTCGTCTTTATGATTTTTGTCGATTTTTGAATAGAAAAAAATTATTTAATTTATATTGAGGAGAGGGAAGAAGTGATCCAAATGGATTTTGATGTATGGAGCGGTTATGTAAAATCATAATCTAAACACATTTTACCTTTATAAATTTTTCAATATGACTCATCGTTTTCGAGAAAATAGAAAACAAGTATTCGATTTTAAAGGCGGGGTGAATAGTGGTCCCACTGGATTTTGATGTATAGATAAGTTATGTAAAATTATATTTTAAAAACATTTTTTCTTTATAAATTTTTCGATACGAGGCACATTTTTTTGAGAAAACGGGGAAAAAGTATTCCATTTCTATGGGAGAGGGGGGAAGCAGTGGTCCGATTGTATTTTGATGTATGGATGAGTTATGTTGAATCCTATTATAAATGTAGGAATGAATAACTGATAATTACTTGACTTAACGAATACACTAATACTGTAGGTACTGACGAAAACATAACATAGGAAACAACGAGACATACGACTGACATTAAAAAATATTGAAAAGATAGTTATTAAAAAACTGAAAAAGAGAAAAGACGTGGAAATTATTAAGTTGCGAATTTCCTAAATAAATTGATTCAGGACATTTAATTGTTTTATTGTGGAATAATATCCTACATAAATACATTCTACCTTTGTAAATTTTTCAATATTACTCACCGTTTTCGAGAAAATTGTAGAAAACTGTTTCGTTTGTATGTGGGAGGGGGAAGGAATGGTTCAATTTTGCCCGTTCAAGAACTTAGCCGAGCCATTTAAGAGAAACGTAAATACGTAAAATTTCAAGTGTCTAGCTCAATATTTTTCAAAGGTAATGGTGTTCACGGGCAGACTGACAGACAGATAGACAGGCAAATTAAAATCTTTTCTCATCCCTAACACCCTGGTGTAGTTCAAAAATAAAAAAAAAAACGGTAAAAAACATTTTAAGAAATCACAAAAGACAAGAAATTTTGCAAATAATTGAATAAAAATATTTGTGTTGATATTTTCCCATAAATTGATAGATTTTTGGAATCTTTATAATTAAACTTGAACACTTCGTTTATTTCCAGACGTGGAATGACAAACACTACCGATATATCTGTTGTAAGAATTTTCTTTGGCGAGCAAACTGCTTGGTACTTCAAAACCTCTGTTCAATATCCTTGGTTTGAAATATTTAGTGAGTAAATTTTTGTTTATTTTTAAATTCTTGTAATTAGGGGTCCAACCCAGGACCCCCAATGCAAATAGAATGGGAAATTATTTTGAATTAAATTTTTTTTATAATTGTTTTTATCAAAGAAATTTTTCTACATATAAATGCTATTTTTTTTTTGAAATTCTTAAAGGTTCCGTGGGTGGAGTTATTGGAGTAGTTACTGGATTTTCCTTGGCGGCCTTGTGCGAAATCGTCTACTTTTTTATAAAACAAATTTTTGTTTCCATTAAAGAAGAATTCGAGGGAGATCAAAACAAAGATGAAAAGGAAATAAATTTTATTATTTGTCCCTAAAATCTTTAAAAAAAAAAAAAAAAAAAAAAAATTTTATGCACCAAGATATTTTAAAATACTGCATATTTTTCCAAAGCACATCTATGATTTTTTCAACGCAAGGTTTTGAAACAATTATTTAGAGGAGCAAAATATTAGTGGTGTACCTACATTGAAAATAACTACGTTTAATAAATAAATAATTAAACTGACAAAAAAATCTTTTTAATCTTATTAACCCTTAGAGGCACAGAAAAATAGCAAATATTTTCACCCTTCCGGCACTCGAAAAAAATTTTTTTTTTATTTTTTTAGTGGTACCATTTTAAAGTAGGGGAGACTGGGGTATTCTGGACCGCATTTTCATTTTGGCTAAAAACTCAAAAAAATAACTTTTTCTGAAAATTTCAAAGCTTGAATTAGTAGTACGATAAATAACCTCTCTTTGGGTCACAGCAGTTCGGTCAAATTGTATTAAATTATACAAGTTTTATCAGTTGGCGCAAAAATGGCGTTTTTGCGATTTTGAAAAATCTCGGGGTATTGTGGACCACTTTGTAAATCGATTAAAAATGGAAAAATGTGATAGACAAACTTTTTTTTTGATTCATATATTTATTATATAACAGACAAAGTGAAATGAAGTGAAAAACTGCAATGAAAATCAGTCCGAAACGCAATATTCGCAAGTCCAGTAACTTGCAGTCATTCCGGAGCATCCCAAGTGAACAGCTCGATCGCACACGTTGCACTGGATGGTATTTCGGCGGTTCATTTTTTTTGGCATATTTTTCTTACAAATTATGCAGAAATCGATGTATTCTTCCACCTCACAATAGGTTGAATATGGTTGTTTCTTCTGTGATGTCTTCGATTTGACACGATCTTTTTGCTTTTTCGATTATGGTTTATCACCTTTTCTCTCCAATCTCTTTCGCTTCATATCAGCCTTCTCACGAAGGTCATTTACATCCTCTGGCGATGTCAAAACGGCCGATTTAGAAACTAGCTTGTATACCCGTCGTTGCCGGGTTAAGCTTTTTGTCTAAATTTTAGAATACGAAGAAAACCGGAAAGAACTTAAAAACTTTTTAATGGGTCTATATTGGGGCTGGACCCCCGACGAACATCTATGCCGCGAAAGAGTAACATAGCGCGAAAACTAAGTTTCGATATCACTTTACCCCCTCCCCTTACTCCCCCCACCCCTCGAGCTACTTTTCCGTATGCCTTTGTTGGAACCAGAACTACTACAGACACTCATGCCATATTTCAAGTCAATCGGTTCAGCCGTTTTTGCGTGAAAGAGGAACAGTCAGACAGACAGACCCCAACACATTTTTATATTTATATTAGTATGATATGATGTAAAATAAAAGCAGTAGTATGGGTCAAATTTTATCAGAAAAATTAAAATTAAGAAAATTTTTAGGTTGTATTATTGCCCCTGTCAATTGTAGGTTACGTTTTCAATTTGACTTAATGATAAATTTGTCAAAATTGTTTCACGACATGCACAGAAAAAAAATCACAATTTAATATAATTGAAGAGTATTATTTATCCATAATAATTTGTAATCCTTTAAGTTAGAGCCACAAAACAATGAAAAAACTTTTCCTATCGATGAAATGAATTACGAATTTCCCCAGACGAAAAGAAGAAAGAGCGATGGGAGCCATTTGTCTTAAGGTTATCGTGTTACTAATGTTGCACGTCCATGGAATATATTTCGTTCTAATATCACAACGAAAAATAACCGATTTCTATCTTAGTGGGATTGTAAATGTCAATGAGGCAACATATTCCCTACTTTTCGGTTTTCGCACAACAGTAAACAATTTCCCTCCATACATATGTATATAGATAGATCTTTTATATCTTTGCTTTTGACATTCTATATTTTGTGTTTCAAATAAAGAAATAATATGACATTTCATTGTAGGGGAAATACTAGAAGAATCGAAATTGTATTTATCAAAATTTTTCTACAATTTTTTTATGTGCTATAAAACAACATAATCAAGTTTAAATTGATTTAAGTTACTTTTACGATTTTTTATTAATTAAAATTCACTCAACGGAAATTCCGGAAAACGCCAGTCTGCAGTGAAAACCAAGTCTTGGTATCAAAAGTCATGAGTTTTTTTTAACAGGCGAACTCTACACGCCTGGTTGAAGGGTAAAAACGTTTTTATGGTCGCTTAGCCTTCGAGTCGGGAGGATACATTTTGAAGGTTGCACGTACCGAATCTCAGGAGTGTTGAAATTCATTCGACAGATGTCACCTCTCGTTTATGATGCAATCACTGTCAGCAGTTTGAAAATTTTACTTCTTTTATTGCAATTCTGACTTTTATAATACGGATTTATCAGAAGCTAAAATTTACACCTTTCGTCCTTGGATCATATAAAGCAGACCAAAAAATCAAATTGGAACCATAAGTTTGACGTAAAATGTAGCAAATTTTCTGACATCAGCACTACAGAGGGATGAACATTTATGTACCAATAAAATTATTGATTTTTTCGGAATGCATTAATCGATATGGAAGATTGTGAAATGTATGAAAACAGTTTTGTAGATGTGTTAAATGTAGGGATGGGAAACGTTATCGTAACGTAACAGAATAACGAAATGATTTTCCGGCAGTTTCTTCAAAACTACGTCATAACGTTACATAAATTTAATTCCATGTATCAGAAATAAATTATTATTATTATTATTATTCTCAGCGCTACAACTCTCGAAGAGCCTGGGCTGGGCGTCCATGATTGAGGTTTCATAACAATTTCTTCCCTGCTTCGCACCTACAGTTTTACATGGATTGCAAACGATGGATGAATTACAACATTTGTAAGGATCAGAAATAAAAGCGAGATCATACTAATATATAAAAATGAGTTGGTGTCTGTCTGTCTGTCTGTCTGCCAGTCTGTCTGTCTGTTCCTCTTTCACGCAAAAACGGCTGAACCGATTGACTTGAAATTTGGCATGAGTGTCTGTGGTAGTTCTGGTTCCAACATAGACATACGGAAAAGTAGCGGGAGAGGTGGGGGGAGTAAGGGGAGGGGGTAAATTGATCTCGAAACTTAGTTTTTGCGCTATGTTACTCTTTCGCGGGGAAACTACTGAACCGATTGGCTTGAAATTTGGCATAGATGTTCGTCGGGGGTCCAGACCCAACATAGACCCATTAAAAAGTAGTCCGAGAGGGGGGGGGGTAAGGGGAGGGGGTAAATTGATCTCGAAACTTAGCTCTTCCTCTACTCGGTGAAACTACCGAGCCGATTGGCCTGAAATTTAGCTCCAACATAGACCATAAAAAAAAAATTGAAAAAACTTGACCCGGCAACGACGGGTATGCAAGCTAGTTAAAGTATAAAATAAAATAAATATTTCTTTCACTTTTATTTCTGATACATAGTACCAAAAAAAATTTCTTTTGAAATAAAAGCTTTTTTTCGTTTGCCATCTTTAGTTAAATGTCTGCACATAATTGCTTTTTGAAAAGACGCATATAACATTCAATATTGATTAAAATATATTTTAAATATTACTAATACATCTTGATGTTTTTGTGTAGTTGCAAACAGTTTCCCAATATTTGCCTTTCCCAATCAAAAGTTAAAGATTTCCAAAAGATTTATAAGCCCAATTAATTTTTTATTCGTTGAAAATATTCGGTTTCCTGTATACTTTCACATCGTTTTATTGAACAAAGTTTTCAGAATAAATTTTCATTCAGATAAGAAACATAATAATCCAAGAATAAAAGTTGCGTCGGGAATTGAGGTAAAACAGATGACAAGGAATGTAGACCGTTTGTTTCTTTGTCCACGGATAAGCTAAAGACAAAACAACCTCTCCAGAAATAGAAGAAGAAAATTTCAACTTCTTTTGTCTTTATCCTGTATGAATGGTTTTTATCCTTCAGGTTGAATAGGACGAGTCCTACATCGTCGTTTTTCTACACCACCGTACCATAGAAAATGTAAGAAAATATGAGAATGTGTTGAGGAGCTGATGGAGACCTGAAGACAACTGAAGATCATATCGGAAGGACTTTCTTGAGACATTGAAATGTGATTCCTGGCATGGAAATTCAGTGGAAATATTAAAGAGAGGAATTAACAATAAGACTCAAAAAGAAATTCCGTTGACCAAGACAAGATGATATTTCTTTCTTTATCCAATGGTAACATAAACCTTAAACATTTTGTTTTTTGTTTTCAACCTTTTTCTAGGCATAATTGAGGAAAAGTGCATTCTTATTGAAATAAATAAAATGAAATAGATATTGGCACAATCAACGTATCTTTTGTCGACAAAGAAAAACATTTTTTTTCTGTAGGTTTATGTGTAGGAAAAGGGTTCTTACTTTGAATCGGAATTTACTTTTCTTCGATCGGTATCAAAAAATCTCCGCATAATTAATTTTTTTTTCTATAATGAAGCTCTGAAAACTTGTGTATAAAAAGACAATTCTTTGTGTTGATAGTCCTTACTGCTTTTTAGGGAAATCAAATGAAACAACTCAACTTTCCGAGCTCCAAGGTAATACCCTGGCGCAGCCTTGGACCACCCCGGTCTGTACCTCGCACTGACACTAAAATCTAACAGTAGCTGCACCCTTAGCCGTTCACTTTTCATACATTATACAGAAGTCGTAGACCCAAATAAAACCATATTTGGCTAAACCCAATTTTAAAGAAAATGCGAAAACCGACCTCTTGAGGTAGTTGGCCGGGGAATTCCATCAAATTTTACGCGACGACACACCGATTCGACAGTTCGTCGACAGAATCCTTGTTTGGCCCTTACACCATTTTGGTGTTAAGAGCAGATTTATTGCTCTTTTCAAATCTGCAATCGGTTTTTTCCCATCGATAACCGTTCCCGAGATATTTAAGGCCGTTTTTGCCAGTTGTTCGACAGTCTACATTCAGCCGTCACAAAACTAGAGGTGGAAAATGCCGAGATTCAGTGGCAAATTAAAATCAATTAAGTTATGGAAACTTAATAAAAAATTCTTGTTCTTGCAACTGTATTTCACAATTTCTCGAATTTTCCATATTTCAAGTTTGCGTAAGTTAAGAGGCTGTGTACGGAGTTTGCGTAAAAGATTTTCTGTACAAAGTTCATTTACGAGGTGGTAAACTTTCGCGGTCTACGCTGTTTACGGTCACGCTATGTTTTCGAGATTCCATGAATACCCCAACGATTATGTAAAAAAATGTTCTCATCACTAGGTGGTTTAAGCTATGTTTCATGCTAACAATTAAAGAAACTATTATTTAGCTCAATTAAAGAAACTTTATTTAATTAAAGTAACTATATTTAATAATTTTAGCAATTAATTCCCAATTTTTTTTTCGAAATGTGTATTCCCTTTGAAATACATAAGTCAATTTCACCCTTTCCAATTGAAAATTCGAAAATAAAATTAATTTATTATAAAACAGCGTAAAATTAAAAAAAATGTTCTTAATGTCCACGAAATATATTGATAGATACGTAAATGTACAGCATTAGATATTACCCTAGGAATTGTTTATCAATGCAATTTTTTGTACCTTTGTACACACCAATATTAATTTATTCAATCCCCAAAGGACCCAACCTGTTGGTCAGGGTTCGTTTTTTATTTTACCTCAGGAAACATTAAAATCATGACTGGACAGAAACAAAAACCAGCGATTTTTTGTGTTCCGGGAGCGCTGTCAAACTTACCAGAAAACTTTTCAATGATTTTTTTTTGTTTAATTTATTTACTTATTTTTGTGGAATTCTGAAACGTTGGTTTTATTTATTCGTTTTTATTATTTTCTCTAGGGTATAGCGTTTTTTTTAAGTTAAGCTGAGCTGGGCTAATAATTTAAATAGAACGACCGTAGTAACCGCCAAAACCACACAAAATCATTGAGGAAGCTTCCAAAGAATGAAAAATTGCTCTCCATTAAATAAATATACCGACAACAAGCAATTCATAAAAACTTTTCCATTAGAGATTTTACACTTTAAAGTAGATTCATGTATTTAACTACTACCTCTTTATTTGAATACAAAAAATTTACTATAGTAAACTTAAATATACTTTTTTATATTGCACTAAAATTTCGACTACCTTTTTTTGTCTTGGGTTATAATTTTTTTTGTGTTGGTCTAGTCCAGTGGTTCCCAAAGTGGTCCCTACGGACCCCCAGGGGTCCCCGGGATCATTCAGGGGGTCCGTGGAAAATTAAAATTGATTTGGGGGTCCCTGAAGAACGTCAGGGGGTCCGCGCAAGGTTTCAAATAAAATAAAAAAATTGTGACACATTTTTATTAATATGGAAGTTAAAATATTGGGACCTTGAATAAGTTCTCGCTGTTTGAGAACAGATGGCGTTTCCGGTCCTATCTGCGTACAGTTTCTGGGGGTGACGCATCCGTTTAGAAGTGCGATGAGCAAGTGAGGAATTCCGAGCATTTCGTCTCGCTGGCGCATAAACAATTTGTTGTGCAATCGAGTTAACCATGGAGAGTTTTGTTCCGAAAAAAGAGTGTTTGCGGGGAGTCTTGCTGCATTATTTTTTTCTAAAGAAATCTACAGCAGAGGCTCACAGGATTTTGAAGGAGACATACGGAAAACATGCCTTATCGGAAACAACATGCAGAGATTGGTATCGACGCTTCAAAAACGGTGATTTTGACCTGGAGGATAAAGAACGCACTGGGGCGCCAAAAAAAATCGAAGACGAGGAGCTGGAGGCGTTACTCTTTGAGGACTCGTGCCAGACTTTAGCTGAACTGGGAGAGTCTTTAGGAGTTGACGACACAACTGTCTCAAAACGGTTAAAGTCAATAGGAATGATCCAGAAAGAGGGTTATTGGGTCCCCTATCAGCTGAAGCCTCGCGACATTGAAAGGCGTCTGCTCACGTGCGAACAGTTGCTGCAGCGGCAAAAGCGGAAAAGTTTCCTCCATCGCATAGTGACAGGGGATGAAAAATGGATCCGATACGATAATCCAAAGAGGAGGAAGTCGTGGGGTATGCCTGGACATGCGTCAGCGTCCACGGCCAAGCCGAACATCCATGGCTCTAAGCTCCTTCTCTGCATATGGTGGGACCAGCTGGGTGTGGTCTATTATGAGCTGCTAAGACCAAATAACACCATCACAGGAGACCTTTATCGGCTTCAATTAGAGCGTCTGAGCGAGGCCTTAAGGGAAAAACGGCCGCTATATGCAAAAAGGCACGATAAGGTCATCCTGCAGCACGATAATGCACGGCCTCACGTTTCAAGGCAGGTTAAGGCATACCTTGAAAGCCTGAAATGGGAAGTTCTACCCCACCCGCCATACTCTCCAGACATCGCCCCTTCGGATTACTACCTGTTCCGGTCGATGAGCAATAGCCTGACGGACCAGCACTTCCGTTGTTATGAGAACGCGAAAAACTGGGTCGATTCCTGGGTTGCCTCAAAAGACGCTTCGTTTTTCGGGAGGGGAATCCAAATGCTGCTAGAGAGATGGGAAAAAGTAGTGGCCAGTGATGGCCAATACTTCCAATAGGTATTTTGATAAGAAAAACAGCGAGAGGTCCCAATAAATAACAGAAGCTGTTTTTCCGTCTTCCTATTTGGTAGAACGTAGATTCAGTGCCGCTATGAGCCTCATCACAAAAAAAAGAAACCGCCTAGAAATTAGTATCTACTTGTGGGGATTTGCGGTTGCTACTCACAAACATTGAGCCGAAAGATTGCTTTTCCGTCTTCCTATTTGGTAGAACGTAGATTCAGTGCCGCTATGAGCCTCATCACAAAAAAAAGAAACCGCCTAGAAATTAGTATCTACTTGTGGGGATTTGCGGTTGCTACTCACAAACATTGAGCCGAACATAAATACACTCATAACATCCCATCAGGTTCATCCAAGTCATTAATTTTTTTTTGTATTTTAAAACAAAAGTTATAATTTCAATAAATACTTCTTCAAAAAAATGTTTTATAAATATTTTATTTTTACGTCACCATTTACCATTCAAGACATCAAAGTTAAATTTGTAATGTTTCTATTATGCATTTATGTAATGGTTTTTCACCCAGGGTCCGTGGGCAAGATTTGGCTATGAAAAGGGGTCCGTGGGCAAGTTTTGACTATGAAAGGGGTCCGTGGGCCAAAAAAGTTTGGGAACCACTGGTCTAGTCAAACAAAACAAAAATGCAACCGAAATACGCCCAATTTTTTTTAAATCGTATCACTGATAAAAAATTACTAGTTGGGTTTTACTAATTTAAATTTGTTCAATTTAAATTGTAAAAAAAAGTTGGATAAAATTGATTAAATATTTTTTAAATTGATTAAATAAAAAAAAGTGGTCCTGGTAAAGGATATTTTTTGTTTTTAAAAAACTCCCTTTCTTTAAAAATCTGTGAAAAAAATCTTTATCGAAATGAAAGAAAATTCTATTTTGGTTCCCCTGAATTTGGAGACTTTTTTTTTGAAATTTGGTGTCGCCAATTTCGAATCTGGGAGTGGTTTGGCTTTAGCCTCTTAAAGGAATAAATTGTTTTATAAAGTGGTCCAAACATTTATAGATATTCATAGGTAGGGTAAACATATATTTTAGATTAGCCGGAATAGTCTCTTGTCTTGAGACATGTTATCTCGGAGTCCCAAAAAAAATGTTGGTGGCAGCCTTTTCTAGCCCCAGACTTTTTGGTGTTTTTTTCATAAAATTAATTTAATAATTCGTCGGCAGATGTAAAAATTGCAATTTTTACGGTTTCTGAGTTCACCCCCATATAAAAAAAACCAGTGTTTTAAAATTCAAATATTTTCAAAATCTGCGAGGCACGCAAACAAAAAAAAAACATAACAAAAGCTATAATTGCCAATCTGGCTATCATTGGAGACCCGTATGGTGATATTCGTATCAAAATTCGAACAGTTGTACCAAAATTCCACTTTGAAGTCAAACTTTCCAATAAGAATTTTTAAAATTTATTCCAATCGGATTTTGATGTATGGGAGTTTTATGTAGAATCATATCCTAAATAACTTTTGTTCTTGGACTTTTTTGATAAGATGCACCATTTTTGAGATATTCACAAAAACCGTTTTCGTTCGTATCTAATGGTCCATTTTTGCTCATCAACGAACTTAGCCTCGCATTTTACGAAAAACGGATCTGCGCCAAATTTCAAGTTTCTAGCTCAATCCGTGCGCCCGCAATCCGCGCCACAGACAGACAGACGGACAGACAGACGGACAGACAGACGGACGGACATGCAGAAATTAATTATTTTTATCATTCTAAACACACTGGTGTAATTCATTTTTGTGTGTGATGACGGGATCTTGGCGTTACAAACGGTAAGGCAAAGTTAAATACCCTTTGGTTTCACCATACGGGTATAAAAATTAAATACGATTTCCAAAAAAAAAGAGCATGTGCGTTTAGTTGTAGCTATGGATGTTCCCTTAACGGAGAATACTGAACCACATTGCGTTAAATTGCTTAAGATGGTTAAATTGACTATTTTTGTAATTGAAATAACTATTTTGTAATTCAAATTAAATATTATAGTTATAGTCCCGCTTCTCAATTAAAATATTAGTTCTGAACAACACAAAACTTTCCTCTGCAATATTTAGTTTCGGAAAAAATACAGTACAATCGCGATTATATGTACTCGCGATTATATGAACCTCGCGGTTATATGACTGCCCAAAAATTTGTATGAAGCCTCAATTATATGATCATTGCGAATTGAAAAATCCTCGATTATGTGATCATCGATATTATTTCGAGTAAATAACTGGATTTTTTTTAAAGGAGGATACAGTGATCTTTGAGCTTAAAGCTTGGACAAATGATATTCCAGATCTCGTTGAAGATTTTAGTGTAGATGAAGACGATTGGCAGCAAAGTGAGGATGACGAAATTTTTACTTTGAAAAAAATTATCACCCAAACAGAGGCGATCAAACCTCTCAACATTGCATTGGATTGGGCTTTTGAGAACGACGTTGATTCAACAGAGATTGGAACGCTGCAAAGACTTAAAAAAAGGCAAATATAAGCAGCATTAGACAGTAAAATTTATTAAAATACTTTAACAAAATATAAATTTTTGTCAGAAGATTAAAAAATACTTAACACTTTAACCTTTGTTTGTATTAAACGTAAGGAAACCTGAAAAAAATAGAAAATTTGACCCTCGGTTATATGAAAACCTTGATTATATGACCCACCCCAACATTAATTAGATCATATAATCGCGATTGTACTGTATGTTAAAAACAATATTTTTTAAATATCTTGAGAACCGTTAAAGACACGTAAAAACCGTTAAAAGAAAAAAACGCAGGAAATTTTATATCCTTTGAATCTGGCTGTTTTCGAGAGATTTTCAAAAAACTTAAAAAAAGAGAACCGTTAGAAATACAAAAAAAAAAATGTTAAAGCAAAAAACGTAGAGAATTTTATATCTTTTAAATGTTGTTATATTCATTTTCTCCCAAAAGCGCATACTTAAGCTTTGACAAATTTTCAAAAAACTGTATTTTTTCATAAAAATTGTATGTGGGTACCCTTACTTTTCCAAAAGCTGATAGAAAACTACGATTTTTGTCAAACTTATTTACAAAAAATTTCAAGTCGCTAGGTCAACGCGTTGTCGAGTTATTTAAGTTACGTACAACGGACAGACTGACAGACAAATGCACGATCATCCTCATAATTTTGCCTGAAACAGAGTTTGTACTGATCAGAAAGTTTCTATATGCCCCCGTTCTTTAGTGGGTCTCAGTCATGAATACAATACTTTCCCTCTATCGAAGAGGAAGGTAAAAATAGTTAAATTTACATTCGAATTAAAAATATCTGGTATTTTTTTACAGGAATGTTCAGTTACTTTGGTAACATTTTACATATTTACGATTACTTTCAAAAACCCATTCGTAAAGTTCGTGTAAAATTTTTGTTGAGCAACATTTGATGTTTATAAACATTGCTAAATTACTATCATGCGAGATTTTAAGTTTCTCATTTTTCTGTCTGATTTGAGAGACTAAGCATGAACTTTAACCGAACAGATCTCCCAGAGAGAACAATAAATCATCATAAAATTTAGCATAAAATTCCACACAAAGCTTAAATTGCTTTTCATGCTGACAACTTATTCAACGGATTTCCTGCAGTTTAAAGTGCAGTTACTCCGTATCTGCCGGCTTGACTTGTCTGATGGGAAGCGTTTATCGTCTTTTAGCGTGTCACAGATTTTTCTTATTAACCGGATCAACTTATTATTATCTCATAACTAGCATTTGATGCTACTACAGTAACTATGTTGATAATAATTGCATCTATCAATTGACACGGAAAATTATTTTTGCTTCCTAGATACGCATTTTTCCTACAGTGCTGGACATCGCTACCATACAATTAAGGGTACTGCACAGGTGAACAGTGTATAAATGTTGACTTGATCCACTTCTATTGGATTTCTGTGTTCACATATCTGATTCCCATGCCACCAGCCAATTACATTTATTAAAAATTAATTATGCTTAATGACGTCAGATCTTGACTTCGTGATTGCTTCAGGGCAAACTCTTTAAATAGTGAAACGTTATTGTGACATTAGTAGCCGTTAGATTATAGATTTCAGATAAATTATCTCATTGAAAATGATTATCGGTTAATTGATTTTTTTTCCTTATAGTTATGAAATGAGCTGAAGTATTTAAAAAAAAAAATATTTTCAAATTTAATGTTGGATTTCCCAATGATTATCAAAAATAGAAATTCCCTTTTGTGGCAATAAAAATTCCCTTTTGTACATTTTTGGGGAAAAATATGTTATTGGACTGTCCCAATGTCACATTTTTAGGGGTAAGCGCGATAGGGGTGGGGGGGGGGGGGGGTTGTGGTAGTCTCGAAAAAGTATAGTTAGAGAGGCAGGAGAGGGTCTTAAAAGCCTAAAATTAGCATCATGTATTTTATGGACAGCTTTTATAATTTCACTTCTTTTGACCATAGTTAACCCGCCCCTTACACGCGACTATAAAGTCTGTCAGTAGCACAGACTTCAAATGTCAAATTACTGACAACGCATTAAAATACATTTAGCGAACTGGCAGTCAGTGCATTTACACGAGACTGTGTCAGCGACTGTGTCAGCTCTACAGACGCGTGTAAGGGCCGGGTTAGAATAGAGGTCACTAATTTTTGGTGCAAGTATCAGAATTGCCTACTTTTGCTGCGCTGATTTTGTACTGCAGCTGCAAAAGTAGCGTTCGGTGTTCAGATACAATAGACAAGTAGCGTACAGCACGCGTATTTTGTGCTGCGTTACACAACAGCTTGGAATCTTGAAATTTTTTCTGGCAGCGGCTACTTTTTAATTTGAGTGTTCATACGTAACTACTTTTTAGGTTGCGCAGCATTTGCAAATACTGCGGGTGTTTCAAGAGCTGCGCAGTTTTCTGGGTTGCTGAGCGTTTCAAGGGAAATGAGGAGAAAAATGTGGAAAATCACCCCAAATCTATTTCTGAGTCTCCGTGCCGAGTGTAGAGCCTTGGTACTAGAGCATTCTTGAATTCGATCCCTATGGCATTTAGTTGGTTTTATTGGATTTTTTTCTTATTTTCCTGGAAAACTAACAATGTGGCTCACATTCCAATTGGTGAGAGGACTGAGAACATAATTCTTACTATATCAATACTTTCTGCTTACTATATGAATACTTAAACCATTTTCCTTGTATCCTTGGGATAAAAATATGCATCAACAAAATACATCAAAAATAGTTTAATTTTTATTAACTTTTAGAGTAAGTTTACGTAGATTTAATAGTAAATTTAAAACGACATGATCTTGAAGTCAGGACCTTAGGGGGCACTTCAAAAATTTATTGTTTAAATTTACTTTATTAAGGGCCGGTTTCACCACTGCTGGATAAGTTTTATCTATTGGTTAAGTACATCTTAGCGACCTTGTGCCCTAGACATATGACAGATATTTATTTACTAGATAAAACTTGTCTAGCAGTTGTGAAGCATACCTTAAATGAAGTAAAATTACAATCCGAAGTGTGATTCATCGATACCGTTCAAAATGTTTCGATTAAAAAAAACATTTGAGAGATTTCTGAAAACAAATGGAATAAAATGTTAATTCTTCAATTTTTTTTTTGATTTTCAATTTTTTTATTTGTTTTCAATTTTATTTGAACATACGTCTGGATTTTTTTGTGAAGATATTCACTTCTCCTTTACGACACTATATTTTAAAGATAGGGCCTTCTCCATTGAGGTTTCGTAACAATTTTTCTTTTCTGCTGCCCCCACCTGCAATTTCACATGGTTATGGAATAAAGTTTGCAAATTCTTTCGAAAAGCATCTGCACGAGATAATTTGATTTTTTTTAAATTATCTCGTGCAGATGCTTTTCGAAAGAATTCGCAAACTTTATTCCATAACCATGTGAAACTGCAGGTGGGGGCAGCAGGCTAAATTATGTAATTTTTGTAAATGATCAATTTACAATTTCTAACCGGAGGCAGAAAATTATATTTTAAACTAGCGATTAATGAAATCAACGTAAAAATCCTGTAGTTTTTTATCATACCTGCTAACAGTTGGTTTGGTAAATTCTAGGTAAGCATTCCTTTTGTAAAAAAAATGCATCAACGTACAGAAAACAATGGTCACACGTATGAACGACACAATATGAATAATTTAAGAACAAGCCTTATGATATCTAGCGAATCTTTATGCATCTTCTATACTTATAAATTTATATCATTTTGAGATCCAAAATGCACTTACTTTGTGTTGAAATGAATTAGAAACTAACCTACAATAAATACATGTAAATTTTATATGAAATCTATGTACTAATGTAGAGGAATGTATTTAGATGCAGTTCCCCGAGCGCCGCAACTTTTTTCTAATACCAATCGCGGATCTGATTTTTGTTCGTAATCATGATTCATAGTGGAGACACTTTAGAAACGTTCATAACTTTTTTTTGCTTTTGGAGTTAGGATTTGTCATTAGCGTATTGACTTCGTGCATGTCTCGTGCTGCTAAATAAAAAGACGTCATGCCATTACTACAATCATTTCACATAATCTCATAATTGCGCTTCTTGGTATCGCCCTAAGCACTATAGGTACCTCGTTGCTGTTCAATGTGTTTTTTCTGCTCCGATACTTCTTAGGCCTAGGGCTTTTCCTAATGAGTTATGCTGAACTCTCTTCGACGACTGTTTTTTTTTTCAATGGAGAGACGCATCTTTCTAGGTTCTATCAGACGAAGAGGTCAATCGCCGCGCCGCGTTGCTACATTAGGGATTTGTTTTCTCTAAGACTTTGGAAAATCACAGGAAATGCGTATACTTGAATTAAGATATTTAAAAAACGTGTGTGGTCGATTTTTAATGCTTCACGATGCATTTTGAAATGTAATTACAATTACTGATTACAATTACTGAAAGTTCGAAAAAATACTAATGTGCAATAGACATGGGTAACGCAGTAAAATTTCGTGCGCTGATGCAGTAGCGCAAGCACAGTACACTGTATCAGCGCAGTGCGTTAACGCAATTGCGCCATATGGCGCACCGGTTGGAAGCATCGTCATTATGGCTGCGCTTTTTTGCCGCGCTGTCAATTCGTTGTGTGAAACAGTAAATTTTTCGATCAAGAGGAGGAACAAACAAAATAACTCAATACTGCGCTGTGTATCATATCGTCGGCTGAGAATTTAAATGTCGTATGTAATTTTAGTTGGTTTTGAGTGAATTGAGTTTAAACTATCATAACTCTTTTTCCAGCGGACCGATTTTTTTCAAATTTAAATCGAATACAAAATTAGTATTTGTCTTTAAAAAAATAAAAATGAATTGCACCAAATTTAAAAGCAGCTTTGAAAAACTCAGAAACTGATCCCAATTCGAAACTCGAAAAAAACTACATACGACACTTAAATTCTTAGGCGACGATATGTATTTACAATAGACATGAGATACAGTGCTGAGTCATAGTTTAACTATAGTTAACAGCGGAAGATTGTCGGAAGATTGCATGTGTTGGTGGTGTATGAAAATGTGGCTAGGTTTTACATGTGTTGTGTTTTGTTGGTAATTTACGCATAGGAAAGAAAGAAAAACCGCGTCCACGAGTATATCGGTTATCTTTACTCCACCGTAGGTACACGGAAAAATCCCTAGGTTTCCTAACTAGTTAAACTATGGCTGAGTTGAGTTACTGCGCTAACAAGACTCATGAAAAGAGAATATGTACATAACAAGAACTTGTATTTTTGGGCTTGTCTATAAATCAATGTGCGAGAAAGCAAGACAAGGCGATATTTCCCCTCTATCGTATTGAATACATATGTAAAAAATTTCCCCAACAGTTTGTAATGGACCAAAGGTGACAATAGCTTCTACAATAACAGGGGTGTAGGTACGGCATACTTTTGGGGCTTAGCTCGCCGGATGTGGGGGGGTTCTTTCCCTGAATTGCAGAAATGGTCATCACAAATAGTGTACCTACACACACATGCTCTCTCATCTTTTTAAATTTACGTTAAAAGGATCGGGAAGGGAAATTATCAACCAAAAATCTTTTTATGCTACATTTCGTGCAGCATCCATTATGCTTTTTTGTATCATCCTAAATTCTGTCAACCTTTCACAACATCCACCCACCACCAAAAGAAAACGCTCAGCAGATCATTTTAAATTTGCTTATAATCATCTTAATTGATTGTATAATTATACAAAAAAAATAACAATTAAATAAATAAATTTTAACCTAACGATCGCATATAAAAATTTTCTAATAATTTTAGATCTTTAATAAATAACAAACAATAAATAATTTTCAAAAATTTCGTGTTATGAAATCACTTTCTCCACATATAACTTCGCTTAATTTCGAAGAAACGTTATAGGTAAAAATTGGGTGAATTTTATGGATTTGCTAGCACAATGTGGGCCCACCTTATTGCGAGAAAATTCTATAGATTTTTTCTTAAAACCAAAACAGGAATTTTATGTGGGTCCAGTTCACAAACGGTAAATTACAAGAAGATGAAAAAAACGTGTAAAATTTTGAAAATTTTCTAGTATATATACGGCGCGATCGATGAAAATCCAATCGATGAATTCCAAAAAGATTTGTTAAAGATGAAATTTATAATGATGTTCAAGATTAAGCGAGAATCGAAATAATTGTAACTTATACGAATAAATGTTGATTTTATAAATTCTTAATAAAAAAAGAAAGAACAAACGAAGAGAAAAAAAAAATCAAACGAACAGAAAAAAAAAAACCGGGAAAGCTGCTCAGGCTCCCGCCGTCTAGGTTAGAGCACACCTTCGTGTTCACCTGATGATTTATCAAATTTTAGCTAATCACGCACTTAAATTTTGCTTAATCTAACCTTACTTGATCAATGGTTTTGTAATGTGATCGAAACCCTTTTCTTGACCAAAGGTCACTTCTCAAACCATGTGGTTGAATATATCGATGAAAATCTTCGTCTTTTCCTAGACCGAGCGAATTCCTTTGCAGGCAAGATGATTTTTATTCAATTCCCTGGTGATTGCATTTCGCCAAATAGCCGTCACAATCCAAAAAATATGGGAAGAAAATCTTCGCAGCCTCAAATGGGAAATTTTCTGACGATCAGATCTATTCCTGGGCGCTATACCAAAAATAACTTTTATTACCTAAATAAGGCGCACTTTTTTTATTTTTCTCACCTTTCCCGGGAAAAATAACACTTAACAAAAATTAAAAATAGCTAAACTATGCACTACATTAATTATGATTTAATCTTAGTAAACGTTCGAACGTTTTATTTTCTAGGATAACTTTAGACCATATGTTCTAATTCCGGAAATGTAAAATCAAAGATGGATACAGGAAATGCGTCCATATTTAATATTACATTTCTGTATTTCCTGAATTACAAGATTTCTAATATCCGCATTCGATATCCCTCTATATTTGAGCACTAAAAATACTTCCACTACAATTTAATTACTTGAAGTAATTCTAATACTGTGTGCAAGTTTGTGTGTTTGTAAAAATCATGGCGAAGTTGTCAACAAAATACCAAGTAAGTACATCCGTTTTTCTAAATTTTTCATTAAATATTTATTAACTCATAATCTTTTATTTTATAGGCATTCAATATTGAGAAATATCGACCCATTTGTATCGATAAGCAACATCAAGGGAAACGAGAAATAGCCAAATATCCAGATGAAAAAATGTAAACAAAGGTAAGATCATTGAAAATCGATTAGAAATGCAAATTTTTAAACTAATAAACTTTTTCTTCATTTCAGAAAGCAAAGGAAACAAAAGAAACGATCATCGATTCAACGATAACGATCATCAGCAGATAAACAAACTTCAGCGCAAGTAATAACTCACAGTAAGTACGTTTAAGGTTCATATTGTGGGTGATTTTGTTATGGTGCCCTTTTCGTAAACGATCGTTCGTTCTTGTGGTGGTAAATATTTGGTGCTTGTTTGTTTGTTATTGAGTTTTTATTCGGTTTTATTTTAATTAAGAAAGTGGAAATTTAATTGAATGTGAAATATTTTAAGTTTATTTAAATCAAAAAAAGAAAATAGTTTACAATAATTTTACGGACGGACGCGGACGAAATTCGTGATAAAAATTCATATGTAATGTGTTTGTGGTCTATTTTGCATGTATTTGTGATTAAAATGTGTTTTGATTACATGTTAATTTTTGACATTTCGTGTTTTAATAAATTTTACTAATTTTAGGAATCAAATCAAAGTGCGATTGTTCTTGGATACAGATTTTCTGGAAGCTTTAGTTTGATGGACGACGGACTCAACGGACAGACGAAACTAGCAATCAAAGTTGATACCGCAGATAAGTATTAAATTTTCAGTGACAATTTACTTAAATGACAATTTACTTTCTTTCTTTTCAGCGGCGGCATAAAATAAAGTTCTACCAGAAACAAACTTCACCCGAAAGGAGTAATCTGCGCGATAAAAGGACATCCGGAATTTTTCGAGCTGCTTAAAGAGAGAATCCAGTCGGGCTTGAAATTCTTTCCTACGGACAGACTCAGGAACGGACTCGCGTCAATAGGAGACGTGTTAAGAATTGGACTGAATTTTCTAGGAAATTGTTTTTGATACTTTTCATTGTTTCAGGCAGCTGCAACAAGTTGGCTCAATAACCAAGTTGTTTCGTTTGACTTGTTTGCGTTATGTGCGCTATTGCGCTACTAAAATTTTTATTCGCGTGTCAGCGCACATAGCGCAGTATACTGTATCAACGCAATGGCGCAACGCAGCGCTGCGTTACCCATGTCTAATGTGCAATATTACAATTCAAAACGAATCTGGAAAATTTAATAATTTTTAAAATTTTTGGCTATAAAAAGTCTCATTTAATTTAATTTAAATTTAAACTATCTATTGTGGAAGTATGATAATGTGGTAAAAGCGCAATAATGTGGTAAATGAAAGGGCTTTTATATCGGGTCTTTCAATAAGGACAACAATTTTGTATTTAAATAAAACACAGAATAATGTTAAATCGCATGAGCGAGGTGGCCATTCGACCGGACCATTTCTCGAGATTACACGATTACCGAACTTCTCCTTCAATAGATCAATTGTTTGACCAGCTGTGTGGCATTGCTCGTTCGTGAACTTCACCATGATAAAAATGTAAACCTTGACTGACGTTTTAGCATTGTCAGATCATAAAAAAGTTTTAGGGTGCGTTTTTATTTAAATACAAAATTGTTTTGTCCTTATTGAAAGACCCTATATGAAAGGACTTGGAAAAATAATCATAAATTCGTTTTCCAAACAACGAGAAACATTTTTTTAAAAGGCTTTTGTCAAAAAATATAGTAAAAAGGGGAAGAATAGATTTTTGGGTGTCGTATATCTGAAATAAAACTGAGATAAAAGCATAGATATATTAAAAAAAAAAATTTATTTCGCTTTTATTTCTGACACAATAAAAAAAATTATTTTTTCCGTTATTAGTAGATACATTTTTTTTTAATAAAAACTTTTTTTTTATTTTTTTATTTAGTGGATATTTGTATCTATTCTATTTTAAATTTTCCCGAATGGACTATAAAGTTACTTTGGTTATACGCATGAGATGATTGAATCCATTACAGTTGCATTGATATTTACCTGTGGATCATTTAATCGGGCAGATTGAAACCGTACTTAAATTTTACTATTGAACTTAAAAGATGTGAGCCTTAAAATGGAATCTTTATTTTTCTTTTTCATAAAATCATAAAGGGGGGCATTTTCCACTTTGAAGAGATATAAACCTTCTTATATATCATTCGCCTGTAAATTCATCTTTTTCGCCTTTTGCCTTGTCGTCATCTTGTTTAGCAAAAAGGAAGAAAATAAGATGAAAAATTTGCACTATAACTTTACCGCAAATACATGTCTTGTACTCAAAGTAGCAATCAGGAACGGGATATACTATAAACTGGAAGCATTGCGTACCAATCTTCAGCCATTTATATGGTAGGCTACGTCCCATCGTCAAATATTTGTGCATATACAAACACATAAACAGAAAAAAAAATGGAAAAAGGAGAGCTAGGAATCCATCCATCCATCCATCCTTTGAACCATAGCATGGCTGATTGCTTTCGTTTTTATATCTTCACGTTGCTCGATGAGAAAGTTTTCGTTATGCGTGTGTCGAGTCGACCCTTCAATATTCGTCGCAGCATCTGCCTATAAGATATCATTCGAGGCCTTGTCTGAACCGTAATAAGGGACAAGAGTAACAAAAGCAACAAAAGAAGAAAAAGGAGTTTCGTTATAGGTTATGATTCCTATAATCCTCCCGTAAAGGACTTATTACAGGCTGCAGAGTCGTAAATTAGACAACTCATTGAAGTTGTTTATTGGGAACTACTCCCACACATCTATATATGCAGGGATGTGTGTATAAGAATCCATTTTCCACAGTATGTATATTGTCAAGAATTTATATATGTAGGAACTTGGCTTGATGGTTAGCTAAGTATCCTAAGTTTCATTGACATTTGGAGATAGTCATGCAAAACTGTACTTAAGTTTCGACCGGCCGACGTGGGCGATAATAACCAAAATAGAAAATTAGTCTTGAATGTTTCACTGTCTTTTTCTTCTTGGATATTTTATATTTGACTTCTATTTGTTTCTTGTTTATATGAAAACTAAGTTCTAATTTGTCAATTTATAACCGAAAGTCTCCTCATATATTCTTTATATCAACTTTACGTAATATTAACCAAAAAATTACACTGAAAATATGATTTTTTGCGCGGCTGCTAATTTTTCAGTGATAAAAACTTGGATTCATGTGGCGAAAGTGTTCTTAAGCAGAAATTCTTTGGATTTAACGTTCCTGTTGATATGATTACTAGTTCTACGATTTATTTCTTGTAAAAACTAATCTTTGAAATTCTAAAAGATAGAGATTTGTAAAAAAATATTATTGCTTATTTGTTCCTACTGAATACATAATTTTTACTTTCCTCTTCTACAGAAGGGAAGTATTGTCTTCATGACGGAGAACGTGGGCATGTAGAAAATTTCTGATCAGTACGAAGTCCGTTTCAGACAAAATTATGAGGATGTCCGTGCATCTGTCTGTCGGTTTGTCGGTCTGTCTATTGTACGTATTTTAACTAACTTGAGAACGTGTTGACCTAGCGACTTGAAATATTTTGCAAAAAAGTTTTATAAAAATCGTTGTTTTCTATCAACTTTTGGAAAAGTAACGGTAACTATAACGAGTACCTTCCATACAATTTTTTTTAAAATACCGTTTTATGAAAATATCTCGAAAACTATGTGCTATTGTGAAAAAATGCATAAACCAAATTAGAAAGATATTAAATTTTCGACATTTTTTGCTTCAATGTCTTTTTTGTGTCTCTAACCGTTCTAAAAATATTTAAAAAAAATCACTATTTTGAAAATCTCATGAAAACTATGCACTTTTATGAAAAAAATGCATATACCCAAATTTACAGGAAATAAATTTTTCTACACCTCTAAATTAATTTGCGTAAATCGATCAGCTGCTCGGCTGTGCACTTTCTGCAGCCACAAAATCAGAAGATGTAGTAAACTTACGAGGGTTGTGTAAAAGATTTTCCATATAAATTTTGACAGTCCATTTTCGAGAGCTCCTGAACGAGGGAAATTTTATTTATGCAAACACGGCATTAATAACTAAATAATAATTTACATATTGCTTATACTTTTTTTCTGAATATTAGAAAAAGTCGTGTGCCCGGCAGATCTTTTTTACAAACATACATCGAAGGTAAAAATTTATGCAGGGGTTTTTTTTAATGCGAGCAGGCGGATTTTCACATTTTTAATTTTTTTTTAAATTTGATGAAAAGAGTTAAATTATTGTCCCTTTTTTGGGTGTTAAAATTTTTTGCTCGATGTTTCAGCCATCGAACTTTGAGACATAGGTTCTCAGACTTCTCAGAGAACAAAATGTTGACAATCTGACAAACCGCAATCGAGAAAATTGAAGATACTTCTTTATTTATAGACTTTTTTTTAGAAAAAACTTAATAAAGGAAAAAAAATTTTTTTTAAGCGTTGTTTATCAGAAATAAAAGCGAAATAAAAGCATAAAAAATTAAATAAAATAAATATTTATCTTGCTTTTATTTTTAATAATAGCGACCAAAAAAAATATTTTTTCTTTAGGGTATTTTTTCAATTTTTTTAATTTTTTTTTTATGATTTGCACTTTTTGTCTTTGAATATATATCCTTGCCCTTAAGATATCTTACGGATTTTTAGCTCTAGAATTGGATTCAGCAACCCCAAAAACTCTAGCTAATTTCATTCAAGAGCTATTACTTTTATATTTTTTGAAACATTGCAATAAGCAAGAAGCTTGATTTTTATTAATCACAATGTTTACAAATTCAAGCTAAAAGTGTGGTGCGAATATCTGTAATGCGAGGGGAAAACCTTATGCGAAAAAAAGTTTAAAATATTCTTTTGCAATTATTCTAATATTTTCAAAGGAATTTCAAGCGTATTCCCACTTTTATATTCATGAATGTTTATCTTGGTGTCATGTCAACCATAAGCGGAAAGCTGACTTTTAAAGTACAAGTACGTACCCTCAAAGTGCGTATCGATTGCAGAAATTTAATGAATCTGGGGCATATCCTATTAAAAATCCATTGATCGCAATAGCTCAGTCGTGTAGAAATCAGTATAAAAATATCGGTACCTATCATTGCTAACTCAACTGGTTCAAGAGACATCCGGATCAGTATACAAATAAAAGTAAAATAAGGGTTTTTATATGTTTTCGCTGTTTTTCCAGTTTAAAATTTTATTTTTTAGAGTATTGAATATATGCTGTAGAAAAATAAATAAGGTATATTTTTTTTTGCTTTTCCATCGTCCTATGAAATCGATTCAAAGTCTCGCCGAAACATAAGTGCGAGCGTGTATGGCTACGTTGTGTTGAGTATGAAGACGTGAGGACCATTCGAAGTTTCTGTCCCCCTTTTCTGTCGTCCTGTTGGAACGATTGAGTAGCATAGTTATTGGCGTTATACTAGCATATGCATGTAGAGATACGCACAAGATATTCATATATAGAGAAGATATTTCGGGCAATGTGGAATGGGGATGGTGTATCCAAAGAATTTAATCAAATCCGTACTCAGCAAATCCTGAGATGAGAGTTAGTTAGCTTATCAGGAGATTTTCTTATACGACTATATAGGCTGAAAGTGTTAGGGATATGTTTATGGCTTACTGTTTTACATATATTCGAAAGTATCAGTGAATTGGGGAATTTGGTTGAAACGTATTGGGACGAGGGGATTTCGTTTTTATATTTGAAATTGTAATAGTAAATGGAAAAAGAATGCGAATTGGAACAATTACATATCTTCGAGCCATTCCCCTGTGTGATATTTATTATTGAAAATCTGATTTTATTTCGTTATTTTTTTTATCCAGTCCTACTATACATAAGAGGAGCAGATAACCTCAATCGCTCGCTTTGTTTGGTATTGCTGAACGTTCACTTATTCATAAATTGTTAATAAAATGAACAACATATTTTTGTTTTGGATTACTTACATATCCTGGGCTCTTGTTGTTTTTAATGTAATTGGATTGGAGATACACAATTGTAAGGATCTGCATTTAAAAGTTGTTTCTTGGATTATTTAAATTTTCAATTATTTTAAAATTCTTCTTGTGTACGATTAAAAATGGTATTTATGAAACCAATTAAATGCGCGCAATTTTTAAGTAGGGCAATTTAAGAGGTGAAAATTCAAAAGATATTTTATGTATGTTGGAAGTTCTGAAATTGAATTAATTACAAGTGCTTTAATTATTTACAGTGCATATACTGATGTTTTTAAAGTCCTTCTTTACAAAATTCACTAAAATTTTTTTAATAAAGGTTAACGAGACTCTTAAATAAGAAAAAAAATGTTTTATAATAATATTTTATTGATGGTAGATTTCAAACATTAAAAATATTATAGTATATCCAGGAATATTCAAGGATCATGATATGTTGATCTATACACATCCATATGAGAGAATTTTTCAATTGTAAAAAAGAGTTATGTAAAATATTTACTTATTCGAATTTAATAGATCATATTCGCCATATCGTCTTAGGCCCTGTTTACATCTGCGTATTTTTATTGAAATTCTCCTCGAATTTTATTCAGCATTTTTTTTACCGCATATTTTATTAATCTATCGCAGAATAAATTACTTCGCAAAAATTGTCAAAATTTTGTCGGTTTTACATGAAAAAAAAACTCGAGTTCTGATATATTTCACGATCCATTAGTAATCCAGGCGAAAATAAGATGGCGTTCTAAAAAAATATAAATAAATATATAAAATTAAAACTTTTGTTTTGTGACCTTCGGGAAAAAAATCTTAATAAACGTTTCTTAAACATGATGTTTTCAAAAACATATCTTACTCATTTCACTTCATGGTAGCTAAGTTTAGTGCAGTTGTTTCCAACCTTAGCTGACGCTCTTCCTGAAGTACCCACATGATTTTATAAACAGTGTTAGTACAAAAAAAAGAAAAGCTATTGTGCCGCAGGCGAAAAATTGCTAAAACATTTACTAAATTTCTTTTGTCGACTGAGTATTCGAAAAAAAAAATGTTGCTGGATTTAAGAAATATGCCCCTAAACCACATTTTTCACATCGTAGGCCTCTAAACCACATTTTTCTTTTTTAGTAATATTCTGTTACAATGTTAATTGTTTTTAAACTGTTTCTAGAAATAAGTTACTGAAATCAAGACTTCTCAATCTCGGCCAGCATTTAAAAATTCAACATTATACCCAGTTATATTCATCATATGAAGTTTGATTATGTAAGAAGGGCACCATCTCACCTTTAGGTGGATTAAGCAGTACAGTAATCTCTTCAACTGCGCGGTAGATACGTTCCACAAAAAGAGCGCGCAAACCGAAACCGCGCACTGTGAACCCTACTTTGTATGAAATTTTGGGGTTAGGTCCCAGATATTAGAAAATTCCAAAATAATAGAAAAAAGTTTTTATTTAACGACATATTTAAATTAATAGAAACAATTGATATGTAATACTAATCTTTTTGAAAAAAAAACTTGTTATTTGTGATTGATTACCCGATTTTTGTTTTTCATTATGAATTTCTACGTATGGGGCTAAAGTAGCTGTCAAATTTCTCCGAAATTTTAAGACACGGTCCATATTAGGGTCCTATTAAGAGCTTCTTATTCAAGTTGACTATCAACCACTAAAAAATTTGCTAGTTTTTCGCTCTCAATATAAGCACGAAATTACCAAATATGTACAGGGCCGTATCGAAGGCTCTGGATTGGGGGGGGGGGGGGGGGAGACATCTCAATTTTCCCAACTCGAACATCTGATTTTTCCTAACTAGGATGTACCTAATAAAAATTCCTTTTCCTTGCCCAGAATCTCTGACCAGAAATTATAATAAAGAATAATGGTTATTTTAACATATTGTATTTTTTTTTTATTTTTCACATACAATTAAATAAAGGGTAAACACTCATAATCTTATGCGACCCTTGAGAGAAAAGATAACCGTTGAAGATGACTTCAACTAGAGTCTGTACATATCTAATTTATAGTACATGGATTCGTCTTTCCTTTAACTTTGCCCATGCCGAAACAAATTTCGTAAGGTCAATTGTATCAGTTAGGTCTTCATTCGTAGCTATTCATTTGTTTAAAAATCCGAACACCGATGGTAAAACAATTACACATATACGGCCCTATTCCAGGATCCGTCGTAGCTACGATTTTCGGAGAATTCGTGAAGATGGTATTCCACGATCCGAAGGAATTAAATTAATTTCGAAAACATTACGAATCGGAATATCTGGTATCATAGAATCCGACGCAATCGATCTTTTGACAGCTAAACCTACGAAAAATTTTTGCTTCGTAACTTCATTTTCTTATGATTTTAGCTCAATATATGGCCTGAATTGTACAACAAACAGCAATTTTAACATTTTTATTTGTTTATTTAGTATTAGTGTAACTTTTAACACATTAAGAGGAAATATTTTAGAAAAAAGAGCAATGTGAGTATTCCTAAGTATCCGTTATTTGTTGTCGTTTTCATTCCACTATTAAAGTCCTTCACTTCGATAAATCTTCTTCCAGACACAAAGTTGCAAACGCTGCAGAATCCATTATTAATAACCATTTTCGTTTTAAGTCAAGAAAGTTACATTTTTCACGAAACTATTCCATGTCATAAATCTATTCCTTATGAGTTTTGCATAGGGACCTTTTTACAAAGACATTTATTTTTCGAAATTAGATTTTAATCAGGCACCACTAAGTTCAATTCCGTTCGGATCGTGGAATACTGATTTCTTCGTATTCGTAACGTAGTTAGTTCTTCGTAATAAAGCTACGACGGATTCTGGAATCGGGCCGATATTTTCAAAACTCACCGTTTCAGCACGAATATACTAGATCGCTCGATTTGCTGTCTCAAATGGTCCCATTTCAATACAGTTCAATGGATCAAAACGAGTTAAGTAAGAGCGAGATAACCGTATGAAAATAAATATAGTCATCTCGTTTAAACCGTGAGCTGTCAAAGGAAAATAGACTTTAGGAATGGTGTTGGCGCCTAAAGTTAGTCTCAAACTTGTGAAATTTGATTTTCGCGGCAGACGAAATTTGAATTTCGCGAGATTATACAGTTCAGTGGATGCGTTTAACTATGATAAAGAGGGACAATTTTTCAGCAGAGCTTTGTATGGTGACAGTTGTTCTATGTTATATAGTTCTGTGCTATAAACTGATGAGAACATTATACTCCTCCCACGGTCGAGTGTCTACTCTTTCAAAGCCTTTTATTCATTCTCTCCCAACTCGCTGTGACGCTGTTGCCAAAGCAGAATGGTATGTGTAAAAAAGAAACAAGTCATAAAACAGGCGTATGTTCACTAATAGAAAATATGAGGTAGAAAAAGACAAGTTGGGATTTTGGAAAATCAACTAAAGAGATTTCCCAACTTGGGAAATCTCACATCTTTAACACTAGATTGTTCAAGCAAGTCATCTTGACTGCTTGACTTCCTTGGGCAATCTAGTGTTAAGAAGTGAGATTTCCCAACTTCTAAAGGTCAAATTCCCAACTGAAGACTTATTGGGGGGGGAGCCTCCCCCCCCATCCCCCCCCAGTCGGTACGGCCCTGAATATGTACGAAGATACCAAATGACCAGCTGATTCCTTCTTGTCGGGGATTCACCAAAATATATATTTAGAACATATTTTTTAAAACGAAAATTATAAAAAATAACCAAGCAGCTGCGAAATTTTTACCGCGCAGTTCGAAATTTTGGTATTAAATACTGAACCGCGCAGTTGCGAAACCGCGCAGTTGGAGGGATTACTGTATTTTTAATTTCGTTGTGGCGTTGATTTCTCTCAAAAAAAAAAAAATTTTTTAAACGGTTTGAAAAAAAAACCAACCAAATGCGAAGATTAGCGAAGTTCTTTCTCCAGTTAGAATTGTTTCATCCATTTTTAAATTCACGAATTATTTTCAAGTAATTTCCATCGTCAGCAGTATAGCGAAAACCGGGTAGAAATCGGTACAGTGGATTAATTTATAGGGTGAATTCTTGTGAATTGAAACCTGTCTTCCATAATTTTCAACTTAATGGACCTGTAGCAGACAGACGGAGTTATCCATTACAGGGCATAACATCCTAGAAATACCTATCTCAGGTCAACTCGTTCAGCTCCTTACGCCCTAATGCTGCTGGTGTAATTTTTCTCCCGCCAAAGGTTGACATATTTTTACTTCTCCTAACACAAATCAACGCGCACCTAGAATAGGCTAAATTTTCCTGCAGGAAGTCAATTACGCCGTACGCAAGTCGCCGACATTTATCCTTTTTTCTGAGTGTAGCGAAAACTAATAAAAAAAAACGCTTTAAAAAGAGAACCTGTGAAGCAAATTTAAAAGTGGTGGTCAGGGTTTACAAATGAAAGAAATAAAAATTAATCATTTTATAATATACTAAATTATTCATGCTTTTTATATTTTAATTTTTAATTTTACATTTTTTAAAATCCGAAAGTCAGTTTGAAAATCTCAAATGCAAATTAATTTTAAATTTTTTTAGCCTAGTTAAAATTAATTGTACAAGAGTAGATTAAAAACTTAGCCTATTACATTTTTGAACCCACAAAATATAACCTTTTTAAAAAATGTAATACTATTCATTTCCTTTCAAAATATTAACTCAGTGCGGCATTCAATTCTAGTACTTAATTAGCTTTTATATATTTCGAATTCATTGAAATCCACAAACTAATTTATTCAGCAAATCTAGTTAACTTCTTTTAAGTTTGCTTCCTAGACCATACGATATTTTCTTAATGCAGTGATCTAGCGAAACACTTTTTGTAGAACACCCGTATGTATGCGTGATGTAAGAACTTCGTTATGCAAACAAAAGTGACCTCTAACACTTATGAAAACCCGACGCTACCAACAGTTCATAAAATACATAAAACCTATCCAACATAGAAATTTGTTTTTAACCGCATCAAGGATTGAATGTCTAAAGAGGTTTCAACCCAAAAAAAAACACTGATAAGGGGTATCAGAGAGGATATGCTTTCATCTGTACTTGGAATGTTTCAAGTAATAATATCTTCCAACTACAAAACCAGGTAAATATCTCAAATAAGTAAATTTATGGAATCCATACGTGCAGATTTGTACACGGCCGACTGACTCGATGGTGGCATCATTTAAACAGGATGTACAAATAATAAAATATATTTCAAAATATCCGAACACGAATAGAAAACATGCATGAAACTTCCTATAGAAAAGCTCCTCTTAATTCCAGTTATGCAATTTTCTAAGTATGATGTGATGGACTTTTCACCATGTTGTCCTGATACAGAAGTATTCATGATGCCACATTCTCCAACACTAGTACACATTTGCTGATCTTCATACTTTACCGAAGTATCATATCTATTCTATGTTTCGACGTGTGCAAAGATAGTGTAAACGAAAAGTATAGTGCAAGTAGATACTATACTAAATCATCAAATTTCCAAGCTGTTGAATTTAAATTTATTACTGTGATCCCAACAGTCTTTCATATTAAATATTATCTCTATTTCAATTTTCCTGCAAGCATTTCACGTCAAAGGCAAAACTCTGTAGAGTTTTAACAAAATATCTGCGCACGGGTTATTCGTATAACTATGTATGTAATTGTAGCGTACACGAAAGGGGACTTAATATATGCTCATAGATTTTGCATATATGCCAACATTGTAGCCTGAGAAAATTTCGTTTCGTTAATTTTACTCCACCTCCGAAATAATCACATCCCTTGTCATGGGAAGTTGTATTTACGTACACACTGCAATAAAAGCTCCCTTTTCATGTGCCACTTGCAGTCTTTTCATCCTTTGTCAATTAAAATTACAAAAACCGAAAAAGTAAAAGAAATTAAAAAAAAAACTGAAAATTCAAAATAAACAATAAAATAAAATTAAAATAGTTTGAGCGAATAATTTCTAAGGCAGAAATGAGTATTTCAAGCGTGTAGACCAACAATATTAATTGTTTCGTGTTTTTACGTTATTAAATTATGTAATTATATGATAATCTGTGTAAACTGCATAAGAATAAAATGGGAAATTATTCAACCACAAATCAAATGCTTATGAAAATTTAAAATCCTACAAAATATGATTTTTGACATGTATATGCATTTTATGTTTGGCTGGATTTGCAAGTTTATTTAATTTCAATATAATAATTGCATGCCCTGTAACCGAAATTTAAAACGGGTGAAAGGGTATATTATATTTGATGTTCCGTTTGTAATAGATGCAAAGAACCGAACGCAGAAAATGCGATTTTGCGATTACAAAATAGGAGAAAAACCATTGCAAGAAGTGATGCAGAAAAAAACGTATACTATGTTTCAATGATTTTTAAAATTGTGAAAAGATTGGAAAGGGCCGATAATATTCAAATTTTATGTAGATGGTATTGAAATTATATATAAAACATAAGAAAAGCTAAAACTTTATGGGAGAGGGGGGAAAGGATTGGTCCGATTGGATTTTGATGTTGCAAGAAATGCAACTGTATAGAATTTCAAGTCTCTAGCTCAATCCTGTTCCCATAGTAGTTCGCATTGCAAAATTTGTTCCCATTGCAGTCCTATTAACGAAACTTTACAGAAATGGTTTTGATAAATGAAAGTTTATTTGTGATTTTTTGTTTAAAACGATAATAATACGAAATACGATGATAATATAAATTTGTGTGAATTTTTGAATGATAAATCCTTGAACATTTTAAGGCATATCTTATATGTCTCTAAAAAATTTATAAAAAATTTGACGCCGTAGACATAATTGTTTGGAAAAGTTTTTCAGCTCGAAATTACATATCAGAATTCATTAACAAAATATCAATGACATAAAAGTTTTTCAAAATTGGTCCACAGTCTTATTTATGTTGTTTCGACAATTTAGCAGAAAATTGCTGTTTTTTAAAGATTTTTTTAAAAAACTTATAATGCGCATATTTTACAAAGTCTTAAGGCGCCTCCACACGTTCAATGTTACTTGACACTTTTACTTGAATGACTCATGTTTCAAGTAACATTGATCGTTTGGATGCTCTTCAATGTTACGTTTGCAGACAATTTCCATCATTGTTACTTGACGAAAATTTTCATCAATAATACTTGTCAAGTAACATTGAACGTGTGGAGGCTCCTTTAGACCAGTGGTCTTATTCTAGAACTCGTACCGAGTCAAATCTCTACCGAGTGGTACAAAAAGCGATTCTTGAACCCGGAAACGAGCGATCTCTCTCAAAAGATAGTTTCAGATTCATATTGACCTCACTCGGCAGGCTAAACGTCACCGAGTATTTACTCGCAAGAAATCGCTCGTTTCCGAGTTCAAGAATCGCTTTTTGTAACACTCGGTAGAGATTTGACTCGGTCCGAGTTCTAGAATAAGGCCCCAGATTGGTGAGCCACATTGAAAAAAGCAAGACACTTCTTTACTCGTTCAGTTGAAATGACTTTTACTGGTTAAAACTGGAATCAAAAATTTGAAAATCAATTATATTGAACTTGGAAACGTACATGAAATTTTTCAACGAGATGATTCCGATACCTGAAAACCTGGTTTTCCTCCGTAAAATAATTTTTTTACTATATATAGTCATATGATTAAAGTGTGCCCATTAAAATACAACGCAAAGAATTTTTCTCATTTTAAACCGATAAACTATCCGCTTTAATAAATCCTTTTACACTACTGACTGAATGTGCAGGAGTCATATAAAATATGCATATATGTTTCTGTACACATACAAAAGGATTATCTCTATCCATGACACAATGTAGTCCAGGATGCAGTTACTCTCGCTACTAAAAGGCTGCATATTTTGTCATCAAAAGCGCTAAAAGATTCCCCTGTCTTTCACCCCTGGTAATTGTTCTTGTCAGACAAAACGTCTGAATGTAAAATTTCACAGACGAAGAACAGAGTCGGAGGAGATGAAAATAGTTTTGATAAAAACCGGAAAAGTTGAGATATTATTTTTCATAAACTATAGCAGGGTGTATAAAAAAAACTGTTGTTTTCTTTTTCCATAACAAACGACTTTCCTTTTATCTAGAATTCAAACAATAAGTTTTTGTTTACATATATATGCTTCTATGCTGAATGCCATAATGAAGAGCATATAGTGGTAGTTGGATAATGTAATATTTTGCGGGAAATAAATAGTTTTCTTCCAATGTACTTTTTCGTAGTGTTAAAAGAATTGTGTATGGCTCCCAAAATAAAATCTCCTCCCATTTGGCAAATAGTAAAAGCCTGCATAAAAATGTTTATCCCAAATGAACACTCGAATATCAAATATCTCGGTTATGGTCTACAATAAGGAATTGGGTTTTTTGTTCTTTAAAGATTTTCATGCAGTTATGAATTTTTTGGTCACATTTTAAGTGATGCCGGACTGATGTATGCCAAGATAGTAAACTTCTGGTGCAATTTTATTTTGGTTTGAAACAAAAATTATCCACAATGTAAAAGTTCGGAAAATACAAAGTAAAAATTTCCCATATTTTTCTGGAATTCAGGAAATTGCAACTTTGTGCATATACAACATATTTGAAAAAAATTCAATGCTTCCTACAGTTTATTTTTCATATTTATTCAGACAAATTTTGTGGAAACGTAATCAAAACATAGATGAGGGATTGTATATTAGGGTGGAGTGGAAATCCAAAAGTCATCAAACTTAAATGCATTTTCGAATCGATATTAAAAACGTTCATATAAAAAAATATTTCTATTTTATTTTGATATCATTTATATTATCATCGTATTTCGTATTATTATCGTTTTAAAGTACTTTTCAATCAAAACTGGATTACATATATTAGGTCCACTCCAAAATAGGATTAGATTGTGGTTGGATGAAAAATATTTTTCAATCTTTTTTTTATTGACTTGTAATCCAAAAATATATTAAAATTTTCTAACACAAATTGTGTATTAGATTGTCTAATACTTTTTGGCTTAACATCTAATAAAAAAAATAGTGTGTGTCACGGGATACACGAGTGAAACTTGCTATCAATAAATAGTATATTTTATTGTATTGGTGTAATTGATTATGAAGAATGTTATAATTTTTTTTTAAATTTTTTTTATTAAATATTAAACATGAATATATGTACAATGACTACACAGCTATTCTTTAATATAATTCTTAATTAACCCTAATCAGCTCAGGCTAATTTTGTCCTTAATCCACGCAGGCGGTGACTCACAGTCACTATGCCGGAAAAATAGAATAATTTAATAAAAAAAAGTTTTGTAAGTTTGCAGTTTTTAATTCAGGTAATGATATTTATTTATATATATATGTACGTACATCATTAGTACTCTTTATAATTGTAGCATAAAATAGATTTTCAAAAATTTTCGTTACAAACATTTTTTTTGCATTTGCACATATTTGCTTCAAAGCGCGACTTTAGCAATGGGGACACAGGAAGCAACTTTTGGGAAATGCTACAGTTATTATCCCCTACTACGGTCCGATATTTTGCGAAACAGAAGCAAAGGATTAAGGGTGAATTTCATAAAAGCAAAATATTATTGTTGTAGTAAAAAAATTTGAATTTTTTTTTTCGTTTTTATATAGTATTGGCATAAAAAAACAAAGTCAAGGAGTATGAATGCAATAACTTTTCTAACATTCGTAACAATCACTTTCAAAACTGAAACGGTGACTCAAAATCACCGGGTGTGCGGATTCGGGTTAATAATGGGTGAAATTATAACTTGTTGCGACTGATCATTCTCTAATTCTATGAATGAAACAATTGATTTTACGTAAGGTGATCAACTGGAAAAGTCATCGAATCGACAGTCGCATGTGACCTTACGGAATTCCTAACAAGATTGTGGTAACCCTTCATATGACGGGCTTTAATTCTAGTATAAGTGAATGGTGAAAACCGCGTTAAAACTGATGGCGAAAACCGGGTTAAAACTGCTCCAACATTTAAGAAGATATCAGGAGAGGGGTTTACTGGTAATGGGGGAGGGTAGAATTTGGTGGACAAAAACTTTCCTTGGGAGAAAATTTACCCAATGGCGCAAGACACGTCAAGATGGCTCCAACGATTCAGGAGATAGCAGGGAAGGGGTTTATTGGAAAGGGTGAGGGTATTATATGAGTGGTCGAAAATTTTCCTTGGGAGTAAATTTACCGAATGGCGAAAATCGTGCTAGGATGGAATCTACAGTCGAAAGTAGAGCGTTACGCATAGGGGAAATATGGCTAAAATGACATATGGGTAAAATGACACATTGCAATATCTTGCAATCCGCGAATATATCAGATCTCCTTTTTAGCCTAATATATCATGTTAGTGAAGTTTAACAACCTGTGAAAACAATAGCTCAGTCTACTGAGTAGCGTCAGAGTGAAAAGAGTTAAAGTTTATACTCCAAAAAAAGTTTTTTTTTAAGTAATCTCATTTTTTCAATTTTCGGTAACTTTTATTTTTTTTAAATTGTTTATGTTTTAGCAAGAACATACATTGCTATGTTGTTTTCGAAATAAACTTGTTTGTTTAAAAAAAACCGTTAGCTTTTAATATTTTTTTTATATGAAAGTCTCAATTATAGTATATGGACAAAATGACATACTGATAATATGGACAAAACGACACAGGTATGCACCGGAAAATCTATCCAAAAAGAAGAAAAGGAAGGTCACCAAAGCTTTTTTTATGGACGACATCGATAATGAAGACTTTGCTGCATTTATTGCATTTATTCAAACCTGGTGAGACTTGGGTACAATGTATGACATGTTTTCGCTGGGCTTCCTGCGCCGATACGCCAAGGGAGGAATACTTGCTGCGCCGATGCGCTAAAGGAGGAAAAAAATTTTATTTGTGAACTATATGTGTAATTACTCATGTCATTTCGATATGTCATTTTGTCCATAGTTTATATGTCGTTTTGCCCATAGGTATGAACAAAGCAAACTTTCGTAGGTCTCCGAATTTTGACTCATATTTTTTTTATTTGCATTTCCTTAAATTAAATGGTATGGAATATGAATTGGTATTGAACCAAAGAATTAATTTGTAAATTATCATATTGTTTTTTCTTAAAACAAAAGAGTTGTTATCGAAAAAGTAAACAGTATGTCATTTTGGCCATATTTCCCCTATATGTATATCGATCAAGACTATTATATAAGTTAACTAGAGTGTGGCCAGCGGAAAACCGTTTTCGAAATTCAAACGAAAACTTTTAAACCGTCTTATTACGAAAAATTTGTTGAAAAAATTTCAGTTCTTTTTTTTTTAAATATTATATTTAAAACTTTTTAACATATTGTTTCCATATTTTTAAATGGAAATTACCCACAATTACCAAATATTTTACTCATTTACGGAAAAATATATTGAAATTTTCTCATTATAAAGTAGACTTCAACGGTGTCAAAAAGTTATAATCAATCTGTGGGCAATTAAAAAACGGTAGGCGATTTGAATTAATGAGTTTCGTGTTAATTATAAATTGATTATTTTATTAACATTTGAGTTTGCTTGCCAATCGCTTTGATTGACTTTTTGAGATATTCATGTACCTACGAAACGAAACACACGAAAATTTTTGTGCCCAACAACAATTGTTATGGGCATGCACGGATTTACATAAGTCAATATACTAATGTGTTATAGTCGTATTTGTATATCTATTAATTTTATAATGTATAAAATTATAGACATAATCATATATAGATATTAAAATTGCACGAATTAATTTGCTCATTCTACCCCATTTTAATTAATGCCGTTATAGCTTGATTCCATACATTTATAAGTTATGGATGTTTATTATAATCAGGGATGGCAAACGAAAAAATAAATTGTAACGTAATACATTTCGACATTTTTTATTTCGGTACGTTATTTCGTTTTACAACGATAAAAAAATTAATTTCGTTACGTTATAACGTTTTTCTGTCGTTACACATTGGGCCGCATGCAAAAAAATGAAGATATGGCTATACTCCACTTTTTCGGAGCGATTTCTCATGTTTTTATAAATAGAAGTGGACAAATATACTTGTTTAAGGGTTGGCGATAAATACCTACTTCCTTTGCTCACTTTTGTTCATTAAAATTGGAGAATTTGCACCAAAGAAGAGGAGTTATAAGCTTATGGGCCTTTTTATGCATACGGTCCGTTGTATTGAAGCCGAAAATGTATGTTTTTTATCACAAAATAGTTTAGTTCAGTCTCATAAAAATAAAAATAATAAAACATAGCAGAAATTAATAAAACTTAACAAAAAGAAAATACAAATAAAAACAGAAAAACCAAAATAGTTGTTCTTAAAAAAAAACTAAGAAAAGCTACAATTGCCAGTGGAAAATCGTCAAATACTCTATATGATGACAGACAAAATGTTTATTAAAAAAAATCCATTTGGATAGGAGACTGGCAAAGGAGTGTTCCGATTGGATTTTGATATACGGAATAGTTATGTAAAATCATATTCTAAACTCATTTCGCCTTTATGAATTTTTCGATACGATGCACAATTTTCGAGAAAACAGAAAAAACTATTCAATTTATATTGAGGAGGGGGAAAATGGTCCTAATGGATTTTTATGTATAGATGAGTTATGTAAAATCATATTCTAAGCACATTTTTTCTTTATAAATTTTTCGATACTATGCACCGTACCCGAGAAAATAGGAAAAAGGTATTCTATTTGTATGACAGAGGGGGGGGGGGGGGGGGAAGTAGTCCCATTGGATTTTGATGTATGGATGAGTTATGTAAAATCCTATTCCAAACACATTTTACCTTTATAAATTTTTCAATATAACTCACCGTTTTCGAGAAAATTTCAAAAACTGTTTCGTTTGTATGGGGGTGGGGGAAGGAATGGTCCAATTTTGCCGATTCAAGAGCTTAGCCTAGCCATTTAATTATACAAAATTTCAATTCTCTAGCTCAATCCTTTCGAAAGATATGGTTTTCACGGATGGACGGACAGACGGCCGACATGCGGATGTCAAAAGATTTTGATATCGTTTTTGCAATTTTATTCAAAATTGGGGTTTTGCAATAAAAAGCCGGAAAATCATTTCGATATTTTGTTATTTCGTTACGTTACGATAATGTTTCCCATCCCTGATTATAATATTATGATGATATACCTAATCGTTGTTGTGTTGATGTTTTTATTTGCCGTAACCGCCAAAGTTTATATTAACCACGTTGTTAAAAGATCAAAAGAGATTTCTTGTGTGGGATGAGTTAATTTCGCTCCATATCTAACCATACAAGATTTTAATATGTAATCAAAAAGAATATCTTTTCTTGATAGCAACCGAGGTGCGAAAATCAATTTATGACGTTCATAACAAAATTTGAATTTTATTTATATTCAACTAAAAACTTTGTAAATTTTCAACTTGATTAAATTGTTTGCGAATAAATTTTTTTTTTGGATTAACATATTTTTTCATGTGAAAATTTAGGTAAAAATTAGTCTGTTTTGTTTTAAAGCACACCTCAAGAAAAACGAAGAAAATAACTCAACATCAATTTAATATATGCGCTAGAGAATATATTTCAGGGGAATTTATATAAAATAAAAACAAATACATTATGAGTGGGATAACATAACAAAAATTATTGATCTCTGTGTATCCTTGGAAATTCAAAGGCACAGTAAATTCTTTCTTTTCTGCCTGCTGTGTGGGCCATATTACGAATCTGACTATAGAAGAATGTTTTGACATAATGGTCCTTTGGCGATTTCTAGCTAAAGGATAGATTTAAGAATGTGAAGGGCACGTCGTTGATATGTCAAGATGAAAATATTTATTTGAGTTAAAAATAATTTATAGCTAGCTAGTTCTCGGCATTCCTTTTTTTCTGACAAAATATCTTTTCATATAAATATTTTCGTATGCTGCATATCACATATTTGATTAAGTTGAGGTTTTTCAAAGTCGTTATTTCTGCGTAATTCAGTAAGCTTCGTTTAAATACAATATTTAAAAGAATGCGTATATTAAGTAACTACGTTACTTGAAAATAATTTCGAATTAGTTAATATCTTCAAGAACATATCGTCGGCTAAAAGTGAAATTGTGCTAAGTCCATTTGGTATAATTTTTCAGAAGAGCAATAAAAACTTTGTTAAATCGTTTTAATTCTCTTTCAATAACACTGAGTTTTCTTTAAATGAGAAAAATTGGGCTCAGTTTTCTTTAAATGAAAATTTAAATGATTTAACAAGGTTTTTTATTGCTCTTCTGTCAAATTTGGTATAATGGACTTAGCACAATTTCACTTTTAGCTCACGATATGCTTTTTTAAGTTTCAAGTTTTGGTTCTTATGCTGTCGGCTCTTCTCGCACATCTTTCACTGCTCTAAGCTACCCCCGGTTAAAGGGTTTGTTTTTCAATTTTCATGGATCTGTTATATGGAATTCCTTTTTAATGATCAATTTAACTTTAGGAGGTATAAACTGCGTTCTTCATTCGCTTCAGTTTTATAGTTTTTTTTGAGACAGTTTAGCATTGTGTGTATGAATTTTCGTGGTTTTTCAAATCATTGATCTTTTACACAAACTTTCGTATTTTTAGCTTTCCTATCATTATCTTTTTGTTTTATCGCCGACGGAACGAAGAGGGCATAAGCGTTTGGGGTGAGAGTTTGTTGGTTTTTTTTGTTCATTTGTTAGATTATTTGAGGCGTTAAAAGCTCGAGTGGACCAACCCACATGTCGAAATCGAGAATTTTTTTGTGTTTGAATCACTATTGCGAGTGAGTTTTTAGATAAAAATGTTTGGATGCACAAAAGAACATTTCAACATTGAGTAATAAAGTCCATAGAATTTTTTTTTCCAAAAATGTACAGTCAATAATAGTACAAAAGTGGAAAAGCTTCAAAAACTCGATTATGTGGCTTGGTCCACTCTAGCTTTTAACGCCTCATTTGTCCTTCCGTCAAAACTTTGGATTCGCTCAACCGATTTCGGCTAGATTTTTGGCATTCGGCTTCATATATAGGGAGGCAAGTTTTAGTTCATAAAAATTCATCGTCCGCCTGGCCCTTTAAACCTCCTTTCCTTGCATCTTTTGATCCACTGGACCGATTCCGATTCCATTTTCGCCATTCGGTTGGAAATAATGAAAGAAATGTTCCTCTGTACAAGAATTTCCTTTCCCTCTAGCTTTATTTTTTTTACTTCTTTTAAACTAAAATGGCTATCATGGATCCGTTCTTCATCGCCTTCCCCCTTGCCCTTGAAATAATTTTCTATGCTTTTTCTAAATATGCCTCACCCGATCGTGTTCTCAAACCTGGTATCGCCTGAACATATGGATAACGGCTACCACAGATTTTTGTGCAGCAAACCGTTTTCGAGAAAATTGTAAGAGTACGGCTCCAACTTTACGGAGAGGAGAATGCGGGGTTAGTTCACTGGTTGAGTGATACTCTATAGAAATTAAATAAAAAAAGCAATATCTGCAAATAAAATTTCTGGCTCACGCCCAAGAAACCATTTGTAACCCTGGTTACAATGTAACTTCTCGAGCTTGGCAAAATTGGGTACATATTGGTTACTATGTAACTAGTTACCAAGTAACGTATGTGAAACTCCTATTTTGAAACTTATTTGTAACGTCCTGAAATTTTGGGTTGTCTTGTAACACGGATAAAACTTTTCGGTCTGTAGTAAGGTTCACTGAAACCTACTCTCAAATTTGCTTTTACAGGTTACAAAGAAACGTTTCCGAAACACTTATTTCGTAACCAAGGTGTAACTGATGGAAAAAAGGGTTACACGAAAACGTTTTAAACGAGTTTCAGTGTAACGACATTGTAACCTGAAAGTTTCTAGAGGGTTACACAAAAGCGTTTTAAACGTGTTTCAGTGTAACGCCATTGTAACCTGAAAATTTCTAGAGGGTTACACGAAAACGTTTTAAACGTGTTTCAATGTAATGCCATTGTAACCTGAAAGTTTCTAGAGGGTTACACGAAAACGTTTTAAACGAGTTTCAGTGTAACGCCATTGTAACCTGAAAGATTCTAGAGGGTTTCACGAAAACGTTTTAAACGTGTTTCAGTGTAACGCCATTGTAACCTGAAAGTTCCTAGAGGGTTACACGAAAACGTTTTAAACGTGTTTCAGTGTAACGCCATTGTAACCTGAAAGTTTCTAGAGGGTTACACGAAAACGCTTTAAACGAGTTTCAGTGTAACGCCATTGTAACCTGAAAGTTTCTAGAGGGTTACACGAAAACGTTTTAAACGAGTTTCAGTGTAACGTAATTGAAACTTAAAAGTATCTAGATGGTTTCTGTGTCACCCACAAATATAGTGTATAAAAGTTACAAATTGGTTTCATTGTAACGCATAATGAACAGTCGACGTTACAGAGAAGTTTTTTTTGTAACACAATAGAAACCAAAAAGTATAATATCGGTTTACTGGTCACCTCGCTGTTGCCTTAACTGTGTATAGGTGAGGTTACAAATGTAACGTGGCGGTTCCAGTGACATAGCGGTATCGGAAAAATTTCAGTCACGTTACAGAAACCAAATTTGCAACATATGCGTCTTGTAACCATAGTTTCAAACCGGTTACGTTACCGGATTGTAACCTCGTTGTGTTTCTTGGGCGTCAGCTGAATTTATTTCCGAGCTGCAAATTTTTATAAAGATGATTCACAAATTAGAAAATTAACAGATTTTTTAATTAACATCGTTTAATTGTTTTTTCGATATATTTTTCCTTACAGAATAGTTGTTTCTGGGTAAAAACGAAAGAAAAGTCGCATTTTAATGACATTTACGTGTATAGTTTTATAAATAACTAGCATTATACCTTTAAGCATAATTAGACGAACTGCATTTCGACGAATCAATTATATTTTAAACTTTGCAGAAAGACCATTTCCCGCGGATATGTTTTCATTTTAACACACATTCATATTTATGTATTCGCTTGAGGATTTCCTTATAAAATTGCTGAAACTGTGGGACGCGGCGTCTTGTTATATGGATTTATAATAAGAAAAAAATTGCAAAATGCGGCTGTAAAAAGAAATATATATCGTGAGATAGAGTGAAGTGGATGCGTTTATTTTAATTATGGCAACTGCTCGTTGTTGCACGCAATCTAACTATTCTTGTAACGATAGGAATAAGGGAAAATGCACCACTGTAATTGTGTAGATTTGTTCAAGGGCCATTCTTCATATAATCCTTCAAGCAATAATTATTTCGCAATCATTGCAAACGAAACTGAAAGAGTTCACGGCCCGATTGACGCACCAGCCAACGTTCAGTATCTACTGTGCTGTAGGGCAATTTTTGAAGAATTCAACATCCCTAGAGCAAGTAATCAATGTCATGGTTACAAATCGATATCGACCACATGAAATATTAGACATTTGAAAAAAAAATGCTTCATCTTCAAGTGAAATATCTACCTTTCTGATTGAAATTGAACAGCATCGACATTGAAATTAATAATTTCTTCTGTGTAGAAAATATTAAACAAAATCAAATTGTTCTTTTTTTTGTTATTCGCCAGGTGAATTATAGTGATCAATTATTTATGTGTTGGCTATTGTTTTAGAAATTGATATAGATTGAATTTCAGTCTGTCTAGTATTTATTTTCGTGGAACACTTGATCAAATAATATGAATCTGTGAGTTCTGATAAGAGAGTCTATTTATGACATAATAATGTGTATTTTTTTTAGTGTGAGTAGACATTTATTTCTTTAAAAAATTCCATATAATAGTCAGATCAATAATTTTTTAAGATAAATTTAATGTCAGTCCAAGATTTTTTAAGTACCCTTTTACCAGTGCCGTAAAAACCAAGAGATTGTGAAGTTATGGGCCAAGTAAAACCATAGAAGCGTGTGATGAGATTTTTTCCCAAAAAAATCAAGATGCACTCGACGGCTCATGGTGGACTGGTCCTGTCACTCGAACGAGTGAAAGTGACCCGGCTCCAGAGTTGCCAGACAGCCAGCAAATTTTCCCCCCGTCGTAGCCTGAAAAACCCCCTGAAACGGGCTATTTTGGAATAAAAACCCCTAATTTTTTTATTCGTTTTGCAACAATTAGTTATAACCAAAATTTAGGCAATTGTCGTATATAAAACAGTCAACCAGCGACTTTTTTTATGTTTAGGTTTTAGGGCATAAATTTGGACATTTTTAACCAAAGAATCTCAAAAAAATAGCACAAAGTTTGACTTTAAAGTGGAATTTAAAAATCATATCAGAAAAGTTTGACTTAAAAGTGGGATTTTGATTTCATATCACCCATTTCAATAATTGACAAATGGGCAAAATTATAGCTTCTGTTATGTTTCTATGATAAAGTTGAAATTTGCTAATCATTGAGATTTTTTCTTATAAAGAACCTCCTGGATTATTTTATTTTTTCTAAACCTACGTCAATCTGGTGGAAGAAAGAAAATATTTTCAGTATTAAAAAACAATATTAATCCATTCGGTATTTTGATGCCATATGGCAATGCAGTTAAAAATTTGAATTTACTTATTATTTATTTATTTTCAACACTCAATTCTCATTCAGTGCACCTTTAAGTGCATTTGTGACCCAATTTTTATTTTTTGAGTAAAAAGCTGGACTACAGTGGACGTATTTGTAAAAAATAAAAATTTTTAATTTTTTTTTGTTTTAAATGAATACTAATAGCTTAAACATCATTAATTTGTATAGAGAGAATTTTTAGCCCCCATAGAAAAAAACATGTACCGAACGGGTTAAACAAAACAAAAATGTATTTCAATTTTGAACGTCAGTCACTAATTCTTCTAAAAGGCATGGTGCTATGACGTTTTTTAAAAGCGCCGTACATTAAGTCCTCCCACAGCTGATATCTTTTAAAATTTTAGCAGCAGGTTCCAAATCACATCATGACGCTAAATTATAACTTGTGAAGCAAATTCTTTACACAGGTTTCGCATCAAACAAGAATTCAAAAAAAATGTTGTATTATAATTCAGAAAAAAATTTATTTCAACTATCACGATTTCCCCCTGAAAAAACCCCTGAATTTCAAAAAATAAAAAGCACCCCCAAAACACCCCCCGTGAGCTAAAAAAACCCCCAAAACGGGGGCTGATACCCCCGATATGGCAACGCTGCCCGGCTCGGAAAGGCTTCTGTGGTAGGCTATTAACAACAAGGCGACGAGGAAGGCCCAACCTCAGATGGCAAGATGGCGGTGACCAGGACGCGAAGAGAATCGGGATGCAAAACTGGAAGACATCGGCGCGTGACCGGGACCTCTGGCGAGAGACATTGCGGCAGGCCAAGACCGGAACCCGGTTGTAGTGCCGAGAGAGAGAGAGAGATAGAGAGAGAGAGAGAGAGAGAGAGAGAGAGAGAGAAAGAGAGAGAGAAAGAGATAGAGAAAGAGAGAGAGAAAGAGAGAGAGAGAGAGAGAGAGAGAAAGAGAGAGAGAAAGAGAGAGAGAAAGAGAGAGAGAAAGAGAGAGGAAAGAGAGAGAGAAAGAGAGAGAGAGAGAGAGAGAGAGAGAGAGAGAGAAAAAATTCTTCCTTTAATCGTTTTTGCTAAAACCTGATAAAAATCCCTTAGAAAAAAAAATGGTAAAAATCTGATAAAAATTAAAAATAAAAATCTGATAAAAATTAAAAATAAATCTCTCGCGATTTGAAATTCTAAGGATTGACTTGTTTGAATTAAAGGTCTTGCAGTAAGAACGGGGTAACTCCATTTATGGAAAAATGAGCCAACTCCAAAATTTAAGAGATTTTCTCCCATTCTGAATTGGTATTATTATATGATTACACCATAGAAATTTTTTCGATGAAGCTTGAAAAATGAATTTTTAAAAGGTTTTTTTTTGATTTCCGAAAAGTATCAAAAATTATGAAGGTTCAAAAATTGAATTTTTAAAAGGTTTTTGTTTGAGTACCAAAATGTGTTTTTCTCTATTAAATCCGACTGAAACTGGAAATAAGAAACCGAAGAAAAATTTAAAACAGTTACGTTAGTACGATGTTGGCTCATTTCCACAAAAAAAAAACAATTCATAAGTCAGTGGTAGAAAAAGGTTTTCCATTTTAGTCACTGAATGGGGAACATTTTATCTGTAATAGAAAACTTTAAAAGTCTATTTGATATCAATAGGAATAGAACTGGGTCGATCAAGATAGACTTGTGGCATACCTATTTCAACTATTTCCTATCAAAATTTTCCATCTGGTGTCTACTTTTCTCCATTTGTGTTTTCACCTATGTCAATAAACATAGTGGATGATTACAATTTGTATTTGTTTTAACGATAAAAAATCTGACATATTCGTCAAAAGCTGTTTCAACTATACGCAATTGAAAAGAATCTCGTTGATCAATTTTATGTCTCATCATGGCTACATGGGAAAAATCTCAAAACCAGAAAAATTAAATGGAAACAACAACAGGGAATGTCTGCTATTGGGTAAAGTCAGGTTAGTAGCAAAATCATTTTTTTTCTACAATAATTTTCCTTCATTTCTACATATATACACATACGAGGATGACGACGACCGACGATGCCAAACGGTGTAAGTACTGCGAACGATGAACAATGTAGATACGATGAACGTTATATTTATGAAATAATCGTTAAATTTTATTGAGAAGTAAACTCCTTTATCAACACATATTTTAAATCTTATCGATTGGAATCGAGGACCTCACCTGTAATTGGTGTAGAGTATGCTATTGGAGAGCGGCTACGTAATTTATTAGATGACTTTAAAGAATCATCAAATATATAGGTCGGCCCTACTGTGCTCTTAATGAATACACCTTTGGGGCAGAACCTCTATCGCGCGGTATTTATGATCACACAAACTCAAATAGGGATGCCTACGAAACGAACTGAAGAACCGAACCTTTTTGTTAATCCTATTTTATTCCGTCTTTCTTCTTTTTTTGTGCTGTTATTTTAATGAATATCTGGTTTAGGCATTTTATCTCGCCATTTTCTATGGGTTGAAAACGTCGTTGTTTATGCTTGGTGAAATTTACTAATATTGAAAAGTCATTTTGGAAATTCTATTGTAAATATATAAATTTCAATTCGGAAGAATTTTTTTTATATTTAAAAAGGTATTTAAAAAAGTGTTCGATTTTTTCACTGGAAAGCCTGATTTTTCATATTTCATCGTTTTTACTTAAAGTTCTTCGTTAAGGCCTGTTTCCACATGGAAGTTTATTTGCAGAAGTCGCTTCTAGAAGAGATTTCTGGTGTCACAACTTCTGGAAGTTCACTTGCAGTTAGTGTTTCCACGGGAAAAACTTCCAGAAGTCTCTGCTAGAAGCGACTTCTGCAAATAAACTTCCATGTGGACACAGGCCTTAAGAGTGTTTTCATACTATAGATCAGGGGTGGGCAGACTTTTCCAGGTACGGGGTACTTCTAATTTTTTCAAGGTGTTGCGATCCACCCAGTGGTGTAGGTGTGTCGTCTACACATTCATCGAATCATTTGCTTAAGTAAACACAGTCGAATAGATTGTGAAAAGCCGGTGTTCTATAAATATGTTTCTTTTAGTATGCGCGTCTTAGTTAAGGCGGTCACCCCAAAATGTCTTGGCGGTCCACCGGTCGATCGCGATCGACTTAATGCCCACCCCTGCTATACATTATCATATAAGAGTATATTAGATTTAGTCTACCGTTTGTAACGCATGATTGGAACTAATCATCGGACACAAAAATCAACTACACCAGGGTGTTTGGGATGACAATATAAATATTTTCAATTCCGCATTTCCGTTTGTCTTTCCGTCCGAGAATATCATAACTTTCGAAAGGATTGAGCTGGAGACTTGAGATTTTGTATAGTTACGTTTTTCGTAAATGGCTAAACTAAGTTTGTTGCGGCCAATGTGAAACCGCATTTATGAATTAAAATTAACCCAATAATTAATGTAACAAAATAAGCCCTTCTGGCATCACTATTTTTTATACTTTCTTCTTACTTTTTGTATCAAAGCGATTAGTCGCTAAAAGCGCAGTAAAATTAAATTAAATAAAGATAAATCGTATAGTTTAAATAGCTTTTTATTTGCGCCTTCTTGTTCGTCGTTCATTACATCAAGTAAGAGCATCGTTGTAAACCAACAACGATTTTTCAAAGTTCTTGAACAGGTAAAATGGGACAATTCCTTTCCTCCTCCCGCATACAAACGAAACAGTTTTTTGCAATTTTCTCGAAAACGGTGCGACATTTTGAAAAATTTATAAAGGTAAAATGGATTTAGAATATGATTTTACATAACTGTTTCATACACCAAAATCCAAATCGGAGTACTGCTTCCCTCCTCGACCACCCCCTTTTTCGGGACCCCTCGCCACTTTAAGAAAGGCTCACATTAAATTAAGTAATTTTACGCAAATCTTTCTTGAATCACCATTTACCTTTTCTAAATAAAACTTACAGGAAACTTGTCTTACTTGGTTTTACAAGAAACTTCTCTTACTTAAAATTAAAAACTTGTTTTTTTAATGGAGAATTCTGTTTTATAAATTTTAAAATGAAACTTTTCTTGAACTAAGCAAGTGAAATTTAATTTTTTAATACGTAATTTAATGGTAAATACAATTTCAAATCAAATATTACTTCCAAAAATTACTAAATTGATGTACGTACAGCTATTGTTAATTTTTTTCAACATTACAAAAACGTCCGGGTGGCATCGCCTTTTCAAACCTAATTTTTTTATATATTAATATTTCCATGCACTTTAATTTTCAACATGTAATTCCCTTTTTCATGTTCAAAGTTGACTTCATAAACCCAACATTGAATTCCAGTTCCACCCCAAAACATAAATATGAAAAATATTTTTATTGACTTTTTGTACTTCCAAAGAATTTGCTCGGTTGGGGATTTTTTTTATTTCGTTTTAATGTTACCCCCGAAAATATTTCGCTTCTAACTCTCTCGTAGTGTATAATTTCTTCCCTTTTTGCATTTTCTTTTTATTTATTGGAAGCCCTAAGTTAAAAGATGAGCCGCAATTTGTTGTAATCCACAAAGAATCGCCTAAGGATACGCAAAGAGGTATTTTCTTATAATCGGTCTTTGGGGTTTTAAAGTCGAGCGAATATATTCTTGATGCCCGAATGGTCATTGCTAAGTTCAATGATCAAAATTATACGTTCGCTTGATGTATCTTAGTTGAATGATTTAGTTTTTGTTTTCCACTTCTTCTTTTTTTTAGTATTTTTATCGTTTTTCCAGTGTTTGAGGGGTTTTATGAATGAAGAACTAAATACAGTAGAGACCAAATTTCAGACATAATCGGATAAAAAACGTAAAGTGAAACTGAAGAAGTTTCTACCTTTTGTTTTCAGCAACGCCTCTTTGAAGTGTTCACCCCGGGGCGATTAATTAAAAAGGCTGTTGTGATATGATGATGCCTTGTTCTGCTTGCATATAAAATATTTGACTGCAGTTTTCCTGTGAAATACAGTTTTTTGGTAAAATTGCGATTCCCTTAGATCCGACAAATTTTTTTTGTCAATTATGACTCATATACTCAAATACTCATAGCTATCTGTATATAAATATTGGTGGCTTTTGAAAAAACTTCGTCTCGAAAGCATTATTGAATAAAAAACTTAAAATAATTGAATTTAGCATACAAAAAACTTCAGGAATTATAGTTTTCCCTTAAATCTAACAGAATTTTCCCTCAACTGCGAATTTCAAAAAATTTTACTTTTGCTAGACCCGAAAAACTCGTTTTTATAAGAAAATCTATACCGATTCACTTGAAATTTTGCACACATACGTAACTCCAATAACAATACAATATTTTCAATACTTCGTTCTTGTAAGGATAATGGAAGGTAATGACAGGATAATGTGATTATTCTTTTCCTCAAATTTCTCGGAAAAAAATCTCATCTAGGGGTTCTTGGGTTCGCTGAATCCGATTCTGGAGTCAAAAAGTCCGAAAGGATATCTCAAAGGTAAGGATATATATTTGAAGACTACACGAAAAAAAAATCGCATAGGCAACGTTTCTATTAAATATGGAAAAGCGATAATAGGACTTTTTACACCATTTTGTGTAAATGAGTAAGACCATTTTTGTGTTGGAATGTATCCTAAAAAATTTGGGAACAGTTTTATACCCGTATGGTGAAACCAAAGGGTATATTAACTTTGCCTTACCGTTTGTAACACCAAGATCCCGTCATCACACACAAAAATGAATTACACCAGTGTGTTTATTATTAGAATGATAAAAATAATTAATTTTTGCATGTCCGTCCGTCTGTCTGTGGCGCGGATTGCGGGCGCACGCATTGAGCTACAGACTTGAAATTTTGCGCAGATCCGTTTTTCGTAAAATGAGAGGCTAAGTTCGTTAATGGGCAAAAATGGACCATACGAACGAAAACGTTTTTTGCGAATACCTCAAAAACGGTGCATCTTATCAAAAAAATGTAAGAACAAAAGTTATTTAGGATATGATCATACTCATACTAATATATAAAAATGGGTTGGTGTCTGTCTGTCTGTCTGTCCGTCCGTCTGTCTGTCTGTCTGTCTGTCTGTCTGTCTGTCTGTCTGTCTGTCTGTCTGACTGTCTGTCTATCTGTCTGTTCCTCTTTCACGCAAAAATGGCTGAACCGATTGACTTGAAATTTGGCATGAGTGCCTGTGGTAGTTCTGGTTCCAACATAGGCATACGGAAAAGTAGCGCGAGGGGTGGGGGGAGTAAGGGGAGGGGGTAAAGTGATCTCGAAACTTAGCTCTTCCTCTATGTTACCCTTTCGCGGGGAAACTACCGAGCCGATTGGCCTAAAATTTAGCTCCAACATAGACCATAAAAAAAAATTGAAAAAACTTGATCCGGCAACGACGGGTATGCAAGCTAGTTCTACATAAAACTCCCATACATCAAAGTCTGATTGGAATAAATTTTAAAAAATCTTATTGGAAAGTTTGACTCAAAGTGGAATTTTGGTACAACTGTTCGAATTTTGATACGAATATCACCATACGGGTTTTCAGTAATTGCCAGATTGGCAATCATAGCTTTTGCTATGTTTTATTATTATATTTGGTCACTATGCCGTTTTTCCCCACAAATGTGGGACTGGAGCATGCAATTTTCGTCGAACGGTTCCCATATGTTTTTTCCGTGTAAGAATATATAAGCGTGGCGAAAAACGGACGTGATTTTGGATTTTTAGTCATACTAATTACAAAATGACTAAAAATGATCAAAATAAAAAAAAGCAAAATATTTAAAAAAAAAAACTGAAAAGCTTTTATTTAAAAAAATGTAATAAAAAGGAAAAAATAATTTTTAGAGCGCTCTGTATCAGACAGAAATAAAGCCGAGATAAAAGCTTAAAAAATAAAATAAAATAAATGTTTATCTCGCTTTTATTTTTTTTTTACACAGCGCCGAAAAAAATAGGATATTTTTTCACTTTTTAGTACGTTTTTGTTAAATAAGAGCTTCTTAAAAATTACTTTTTTATTTTTTTTTGTTTATTTTGGGAAAACCTGAACACAGGCTTACAAGATTTCTGTAATCCGCCGTTGAACATATTTTAAGTAAACTTAGTTCTGCAATAATAAGGAAGATAAATTATATTTAATTCATTTATTTTCAGCATTTTTTGTTCAAGAAAATAAAATTGCTCTACGATTGGCCTTTCAACGACCTTGCAACAAGCTGTTAATAATTTCATTGCCACATTGTTGTAGCAATAAAAGTCTAGTGATTCAGCAACATGTAACTGCCATGGCAATTCGTATGCAATTATGCTGGTCTCTCTCTCTGAGTATCGTAACTTCATATTTCTTTATGCTTCTTCTATCTTAAGCAGCATAAAAGCTCTGTCGTAAACAACATTTCTACAGAAGAAGTGAAGAAAGCTCTGTTGAGTCGTCGGCTCGCGTGGTTCTACATTTCGACATTGATGCTGGTTGCCTGGAAAAGCAACCTTCTTCAACATTACGGAAATTAGTTCAAATCAGTTGCCGGCAAACTGTTATGCACTTCGGTTGGTTGGTTAACGCTAAGACTTTGAAATTTATGATTTCGGTTGAGATTTACTGCAGCGAATAAATGTTAAATTCAAATATTGATACATGATTTTTGAATTAAAAATTATAAATCGAGTGAGTGTTTTTTTTCTGTGCCTTTTTGCGCGATATTCGATAGTTCGATAATAATGTTGATTATAATTTCGTAAAGATCTTCTCACAAATCGTATCTGATGAGGGATATTGTTATTTTCTTTTCTTGGATAATCACCTGCTGTCATAATTGGCCCAATCTATAATTAATTGTGTTTTGCTAATATAATATCGATATGGATCTATCGCTTTATACACGATAAATAATTTTTGTTATTATCGTCAGATAAAAAAATAATAATAATAATCAGTATCTCACTATAAGAAGCATAACGGAAAACAGTGAATTATTCATACAGATATATAGTGTTATTGTTCTCCATAAATATTGCTATTCAATGTGTATGAATATATTTAAGATCTTTCTATCTATCTATACGAATCAATTTCCAATAAGGTGTTTAGTTTTTCGTTTGGGATGGTATAGCAAAACTATAGTAGCGATTACCGGTGAGCGATTTAATTGATTCAGAGTACATCAAACGTGTATTTAGATAAGATAAAGTGTTTTTATGCATAAGTAAGCGATTTCCATTGTGGACCAAGAAGAAGAACTTGGACAATGTTTTGTGGATACGTAATATACATACAATAAATGTATTTTGGCGCCGATAAGACGTTTGTTTTTGAAGAAAGGAAGGAATATCAGCGAATTGGAGGTAATTGATATGACGATGAACTCAAGGGTAAAATTTATCTTGCAATGCTACTTGTGTTCAAACATTTTTAGTAGCATATGAACGGACGTTACAAGTACAGTACTATTATAGTAGAATTGAATTACATACATGTATTACATATTACACAGTTCTATGCTAAACTGCTGTAACTCGATTTCGATTTGGACTATACGACCAAATGAACGAGGAAGGATCTTGTACAGTGTGAATTCAATCGATTTGCCCATGATTTCGTTTTGTTTACATAGGCATGCAGATATTTACATATATAGATATACTATTATGGACTATTGTATGGTAGGTACTCACTATAGTAATCTAGAAAGACCACATATGTTTATATGTTGGTATGTTATTTTTTTTTTAGAATTTTTTTTCTACTTCCTAGCAACATGCCGCAGTCTTAAATGTGCATCTAAGGGTGACGAAGAATCGAAGACTAGTTAATGCAGCAACATGAAAGAGGAATTCTCAATAGAATCTTTTGTAACGGTATATCGGTTCCGATCATAGATCAGGCAGCAGTGAAAAAGAAGAGAAACAAGAATGTCGTTATCGTCTTGGAATGGTTATGCCGTCAGCCCATTCCCATGTTACATAAAATCCTATGTATAAAGGCATCAGCATCACATTCTTACTAACATTATTCTATATATGCGCGTTTGTTATAACTTCGATATCAAAATGTTGTGTGTGGTTTTTTTTCGTTGTTGCTGTCGCTGTTGTTGTTATTATTGTTGGCTATTGAGCACTGTACAGAATTTTATAGGGTTTAAATTCGATGTGCATGCAAGCGAACATTCTAGCCCACTGTGCCATGATGTTACAAAGAAAGATTCGAAAATCTCAAATCGCTTGGATGGGCCATATACTTGTATGTTGAAGAAAAAGCTAAGCAACCTCAAAAAGCAAAGGGGTTTTTCTTGGTATTTATATTTATAAATGATAGCTAGGGTTTTAGCACCAGACACTGATCCAGCACCGGTAATACGTCATATTAATTTTTAAAATTCAATTTATTCTTCAATTTCACGAAGATTCTTTTTTTTTGTTATCAAAAAATCTATTTTGGTAGCGGTAATGAAACTGCAAATTTATGGGCCTCACGGGATATTTTTTTTGTCAGTCTCTAAAAATTAAAACCCCTGTTAAATTGTGTTTTCCGAATAGCGAAAATTCAACAAACAAAAATTGAAGTTTTTGTAAGGAACCGGCCTTTGGGGCCTCTGAAATTTCGAAGTTCTTCAGCGAGGTCTTGCAATCCTCCCTGCTAATTAGTGAATGACATGATTACAAAAATTAAATTTTTAGACAATTTTATCACTAATATTTACCCACACTTTGGTTAAAAAGAACAATTTGAACCACAATTTTTGAGTGAATTCTCTCCTCTTAGGGAATTATTACTACACCGTTTACACGGATAAAAATAATAGGACTGATTCCTACAAAAAATAGGAATATTTGAGACAGTGAAACTGTTTGGTAATGACTATTGAACAAAAGGGGAATTTATGCCAAAAAATAGAAGAAAATTTTCCCCAAAATTAAAGGAATAATTCCATATAAAAATTTCCCATGAGGCCTATAAATTTGTAATTTCATTACTGCTACCAAAATAGATTTTTTGATTTTGATAGCAAAAGGAAATATCCCCTTTTGGATTGTGTAAGTTTTTTTTCCCAAGACAATTAATGGTGTTAAGGTGCCGCTCCACATGAGAGTAAATACGGGAGTAACTCTCAAAAATTCTCGAGAGTTACTCGCAGGAGGTTGTCTATTTGAGAGTTAATTTCGGTGATTTTTCTCATTTCAAGACCAATATCTTGATTTTTTTTGACATCTTGCTTGGGCAAGTTCTCGAAAGCTACTAGCGAAATTCAAACGCCGTTCGTGTCTGGCGAGCAACTCCATGAGAGTGCAGTGGGTGCGTGTCACAGAAATATATCCCATAGAATGCGCCTTACTTGAAAAGCCCGTATAAAGAAATTGGCCAATAACACTAATGCTTTCTCTATTTTCATAAGCCTAAAATTTATTTGCATACCATAGTGAAATGAGTCCAGAATTGCCAACTTTGCTTTTATCAAGTTTCAAATTAAAAATGAATTTTAGCTTTTAAGTGAACTACAAACATTCTATATTCCAAAACGAAGCATGATATATTTATCTCCTTTCCCCATAATAATATTTTGACATTTCAGTGGCCCATTTGAGATAGCAAAACACGATATCTATTCTAATTCCGATATCTGTGGTGCGTGTCGACTATATAGTAGAATCACTTTTGACACCTCGCAGAAACTAGCTCGCGAGTTTTTGCGAGTTTCTGCGAGCGACTCTCAGAGACGTGTCCATTTGCGAGTAGCTGCTATCGAGAGCTTCTCGCCGGCATTTACTCTCATGTGGAGCGGAACCTTTAGATCAAATACTTAAAAATTTTGATAAACCCTTATAATTTACACAAACTTTTTTTTGTCACCACGCTTTTTACTGAAAGTAAAACGATTTTCATCCAAGTAAATTTTTTCTTAATTTCGAGAGTAGGGTCTGTTTACAGAATATATATCACGCTAATTTTAGGCTTTTTAAGAAAAAAAAACGGGAGGTTTTTTTTAAATAAGGAATACCTAACATTAAAAACTTTACTTTTTTTGATTAAATACTTAATTAGTATTGGTGGCTTTGGAGTATAAATACTCGAATCGAATTTTACTCCACCAAAATCCTGTAAGCCTGCGTGGAAGCTGGTAAAGCAGGCTCTGATGACGGTGAGCCAGCTTCCACACCAGAAACAGGCTCCTAATGGGGTTTCAGGGCAAACATGTCTGACCTATTGGGGGGAAATTGGAAGTGAAAACATCCACAAAAATAATATAATATTTTTGTTATATTATTTTTTGTTTTTGCAGACCTATAAGCCGAGAAATTCCAATAGGATTATTCCTTTGCTAGAAGGTCGAGAAAACCATGAATCAGAAATGGTTCAATGGTTAAACACAAAAAATAGTTAAATACTTTTATCTCAAATTGATTGTTTGAATTCCTGGCTCAAGAAAATTTCTGTTTAACCCATTTCTCACCACTGGTACATTTTTGGACCAACTTGCCTTCAAGAACAGGAGCATTTCGTCGACTAAAAGTGAAATTGTGCTAAGTCCATTATATCAAATTTTCCAGAAGAGCAATAAAAAACCTTGTTAAATCATTTTAATTTTCATTTAAAGAAAACAGTCTCATTTAAAGAAAACTGAGCCCAATTTTTCTCATTTAAAGAAAATTTGTCTCATTTAAAGAGTTATTGAAAGAGAATTAAAACGATTTAACGAGGTTTTCATTGCTATTCTGGAAAATTATACCAAATGGACTGAGCACAATTTCACTTTTAGCGATTTGTCAATTTTTTATTTACTCAAAAAAAGGAACATTTGTCAATTTTTTGTTTACTCAAAAAACCTTGTTGGAGGTCTAAAGTGGCTATCAAAAAATTATGTTGATTTCGGGTAGTTGCGAGAAATGGGTTAAGGAGAAAAAATTCTTTATCTGCGGAACCAAGTTCTTTAAATAAGAAGCATAGAGCATATCAATTTTCCAACATTTTATCAAATGAGTGTTTTAACACTAAAACTACCGACGATAAATATCTATACGAAAACCCGACAACTTAGCAGCATGTTTCAATAATTTAGCTCATAAAAAAATACGAGTGCCGTATGAAAAAACTTTAACTAAATACAAGTGGTTTTCCAACTTGGTTGCGAACATTTTTTTTTCTTGTCGGGCAAATGCGGTTACAGCAACCCTATATGGTCAAAATCGCCTTTAACATGTGCACCTTTAATGCACAAACATACAAACATCACAAAGTTTGATGTAACGCCGGTTCTACTGATGTCCATAATGAGATGTATAGTCAGTCAGCATAAAGAGCAAAATCTCAAAAGAAAGTATAAAGTTTAGATCTCGTTTCATGCTAGAAAAAAGTTTATTGAAGGAAAAAGCTGCTTTTTTATCTAGCCATTTACAAAAATAGTAATTCATGCGTGAAAAATTCAAAATCAACATGATATACATATACTTTGTATAAAAAAATATCTACTCGTAAAAAATATATGCCTACATACATATACAGAATCATATATTTGAGCATAAAGAAATGCAAATTATGATCCAGAACAAACATCTTTCGTTCTGTTTATTGTCTCAATTGGAGATTCATATTGAAACTTCTGGAATTGGCTGTGCTGGATCTCATTGGGATATACTTGGGTACCCACTCAATTTTGTACATCTTCATAAAAGTTGTAAATGTACATATTTTCTTGTCTATATTACAATGGGATTCGTATATATGTATATATATGTACATTGATAACAATTGGATATCAGAATTTGGCATAGAAATTTGTTCATATCCACAATTTCTTCAATTACTTTTAGGTGGTATTATGGGTAGGTTTGTAGAGAAACATTTTGTGTATAGTCAAGATATTTACGGGATGCCACCCAATTCCAGATGTTCTTTGCGTTTTTCACCAGCATCGACATCAACAGCCAACAAACCAACCAACCAGCCTGCCAGCCAACAAACTTCTTTAGAGTTCAAGTTGCCTCGACGTTCTTGTTTTGATGAGCATTCGCGTGGTGTTTTTCTTTCTTAATCGATTCATGCATAATTTTCTCATGGGCTTTGACTCTAGCATAGAATATGCTTTATTATTTCATCTAACTAAATTTCTGTCATGCTCTGGTAAGCCTAGAATGTACGTACAGGGATCTATCTACGTACATAAGAAGAGAAAAGTTTTAATTATGAGAAGCGAAAGACCTGAGGAAGGTATATTTTACCTTGCAATTGTTAAAAAAAATATTGTTGTATTCTTTTGAAATGTTCTCCGTTGTTTTTTTCAATTAAATTATCGAAATGTTATTCTAAAATTAAAATTTTATATTAAAGTATGTAAAATTCATTTTCAAATGTGATTCACTTAATTTCCGAATGATAATAATGCCATTGGTTATTATGCTCATTTAACATTTTTTTGTACCTTATGTGATGTAAAATTACGCATAAATATTTACAAAATTGTATGGCCCTGCTTCGATTCCATTCAGTTTGGTAAATATTTTACGGTAGATTAGAATTAGTTTAGCGTAATTATAAAAGACATATCTTTTTTCCAAATAACCGATAAAAGTGAAAATTTATATAAAGTCAAATCTCTTTTTTTCAAATCTTGACCAATCAAGCGAAAATATGACTCCAATGTAAAACCTGGTTGGAATTTTTCATTTTAGATGCTCCACAGATTGGAAATCCTCTCAACCGTTTTTTTTCAATTTTTTAAGGAACAACTTTAGCAACTGCAGCCCAATCTGCACTTGAGTTGCGGCATGAAATCATAACAAAAAAAATCTTTTGTATTCTAGATTGACAAATCTATTACAAAAGTCACCGTTTTAAGAAAAAAATTCCTTAAAAAATAATTTTCACGTTTTTCGGCAATTACTACCTTAAAGTAGTAAGGATTAGAATAAAATGTACATTTCTTCCAAACAGTAGCAAAAATGTAGTAAATGTCTTCGGCTTGCCTAATTGGCGTCATGTTTATGCTAGGTAAATTTTACCTATGCTAGGCGCGTGTTCACCTGCGTTAGGAAACGTAGAAAGTTGTCAACCTGTGGCGGAAGAAATTCAAAAATTAAACCTTTGCTGCAGGTAAATATCTACTTTGCCGAGGATGTAATGTCATGTAAAGCTGGATCCACATTACACGATGTACCGGGTACGAGGTACGAGATTTCTGGTTTCCTCGTACATGGAACTGTATCCACACTGCACAGGGGTTTGCTCATTCGTGTTTTGAGCTTTGTGATGAACGCTGACATATTGCTAGCAGTGGCGGCGGTTTTATGTGTAAAAGAAAAATCAAAAATTACCAAACGTAAAAAATGGCTCTCTAAATAATCTTTACTTTTTATTTTCCATACGCAAGGAAAACTTCGGTCAAGTTCAATAAATTCTAATACAAATTCTTTTGGAAAATTACGAAAATCCGCCATTTCGAAATAACCACTACGTCAATGGAAAACCCCGAACTGTTCCATCCACACCTACGATGTTGCCATGTACGGGGTTGGTTACCACGTACGAGGAAATTCAAACAGCTTCTGATTTTACTCACTAGGTGAAACCATGTGTAAATTTCCCATCCAAACACTCGATGTTCGGGGTACGTGCCAACCTCGTACCCCTTACATCGTGTAGTGTGGATCAACCTCAATGGATAACTCCGTCTACCTGATACAGGCCAGAGTTAACTTGTTAATAAGTTGACTTCGATAAGCTTTATTATTATTCTGAGTGTAGCCTACTAGGATTTCTAGTGGTAAATACGTACCATACACCAAAAATGCGAATAGTGTAAAATCACCATAGATTCTTCCGAGGTGTCACTAAACTACTTGATAATGTCGCTGAGAGATTGATTTGAAATGCACCGCATATTTAAAAAACAAATCCCCAGAACACGTATATCTGATGGGATTTTGCCTGCGGCGCACATTTAATTATTGTTTTTTTGCCTACAGCACATTTAAAAAAAAAGTTTTTACCCTGTTATGTTTTTAGAAGAAAACACAATTTTTCAATATCTCTATTGGTTTTTTTCCTCTACGCCAGGCATGTAGGGACCTAAAATTTATAAAAAAATCCTCAGAATTAAAATTTTTGCCTGTACCGCACTTGTTTTTTAATTTCTGACTATAAAAGTATTATCCCACATAAGTTCTGAAAATTGAGCATAAAATGATAAATATATATTTTCATTGATATGTTTGTGAGAAGATGATAAACTTTAGAACAAAATTTAACTTAAAATTGAAGCAAGTTCTCGAATTTAAGACCCAGGAGAAAACGACGTGGTCATCTGACCAAACGAAGTTCTTGGATAAAACCCTGGAAACTAAACGAGAGACACATTTTGCTCTTTTATCTGCTTTTTAGGTTGCGTAGGATTTCAAAATACTGCGGTTGTTTTGAAAGCTGCGCAGCTTTCTGGGTTACAGAGGGCTTCAGACATTGCAGCATGCAAGTCGCGCAGTTTTTCGTCATGCTGCGCAGTAAAAGTTGCCAAGTCTGATATTAGCATAACATCATTCGTACTAAATCTTTTTGAGCGGCTCAAAAAAGTTTTCTGCAAATATTTAAAAGTAAAAATAATGATATAGAATAGTTTTTTGTGTGTAGACAAAGTTGAAATCCCATTAAAAATTTGGTTGCAAAAATACCGATATTTTTTCTTTTCGAACGCTTCTCAAAATAGATGAAAGAACCCGGAACTTATTAATTTTAAATTGAAATTCTTAAGCAGTAATTAGTACATGTTTAAAATCACGCTAGAATCTATAAAATAACCAAGAAAATGAACGTGTTAGATTTTTCATGCTGTACTGTTGTAAAATATAATAGTGCGATACCGATCTTGATATCAACGTCATCAAGATCGTGTATGTCGGAACAGAAATTCCCGGAACACACGTGCATTACTAGAATACAGAAAGGTAAACACACTCTGCTATTGGAAAAACAAACACCACACATCGGCCCAGTTATAGGCTAATGTAGCTAATATGTCTTGTATTTTTTTTTCATTTTTTCGGCTTCACACGATGTTGTAATTAATGAATTCTTCCCACAAATGGTAACATAAGATTATATTTGGTCTGTTTTAGATCGGCTAATATAAGAAACCGCAGCGATCAATACATTAACCAAACCGTAATAAATGAAAGGTGGAAAAATATAACCATTTCGAATATAATCATCATTTAATATTTTTAATACAAAACTGCATTTGGGTAAAGTTAAAACCAGTTGGAGTTACCTTTTCGTATTATAAGTATGCAGTTTTACCAGCTGTTTTTCAGTTATTGTAACTTTTTGACGTAAAAAGAGCCAAAGTTCTTTTTCGTTAATTTACCGTAAAGGAAGTGAAGCTAGTGTTGGATTAATGAAACTGACGGACTACAGTGTATACGTCGCAATGGACAGAGTAGTATGTATTGTAACACCGACATTTAACATGCAATTTTTATACCCGTATGGTGAAACCAAAGGGTATATTAACTTTGCCTTACCGTTTGTAACGCCAAGATCCCGTCATCGCACAAAAAAATGAATTACACCAGTGTGTTTAGAATGATAAAAAAAATTGAATTTTGCATGTCCGTCCGTCTGTCTGTCCGTCTGTCCGTCTGTCTGTCCGTCTGTCTGTCCGTCTGTCTGTCCGTCCGTCTGTGGCGCGGATTGCGGGCGCACGGATTGAGCTAGAGACTTGAAATTTTGCGTGGATCCGTTTTTCGTAAAATGCGAGGCTAAGTTCGTTAATGGGCAAAAATTGACTATTAGGGGGGGTACCCCCCATACGAACGAAAACTTTTTTTACGAATATCTCAAAAACGTAGCATCTTATCAAAAAAGTCCAAGAACAAAAGTTATTTAGGATATGATTCTACATAAAACTCCCATACATCAAAATCCGATTGGAATAAATTTTAAAAAATCTTATTGGAAAGTTTGACTTCAAAGTGGAATTTTGGTATAACTGTTCGAATTTTGATACGAATATCACCATACGGGTCTCCAATGATTGCCAGATTGGCAATTATAGCTTTTGTTATGTTTTTGAATAAAAACTCCTGAAATTTAAGTACAGTCTAACTTCGTTAAATTAAATCTGACGAGAACAGAAAAATACGTCTTAATTAATATTGCTAAGTATGAGATATGTGGTGTGGTTTGTAAATAGAGTGACAATTTTTTTTTGTTCGAATCCAGGACTAATGACCGTTGAGGGGGCGAGGTGAGGAGGAGGAAATTATTAACACTTCGAAATTAATCGAAAAGTACGAAACAAGTTAAAAACTTTTACCCAAAGAGGTGAATTTTTCTGTCACTCTTCGTGGTTTTTTATTTAGAACATAACAGAAGTTGTGCCGCAATTAAAGTTTTGAGAGAAAATATATCGTCATGTTACAGTCGGACAAGTTTAAAGATTATGACATTTCTCAATTTTTGAAAAAAATTGTTGATTTCAGGATTTGTTAAAAAAATTGAATTTGAAAAACTGTAGTTACAAAAAAAGACTATAGTAAATACTCATTGAAAATTTTACACATGTCAGATATATGGTATCTTGTTCAGCATAATAACTCACAACGGCTAAAACGTCAGTTCTGTGATTCTGGCTGTAACTGACGATATATCATTATCAAAAATTTTATCTTAAAATTTGCCGCAAGCGATTTTTTTAACAAATAAAGACACAATAGAGGTATAAACGTATGAAAAAAATGCGCCGCAGGCGAAAATGTTGTAGTTCAAGACTAAATCGAATAATCCGGGATCAAAATTTATATTCCTGGACAATATGCCTGAATCCGGGACTGACCCGGCAATTCTGAGACGTGTGATAACCTTATTTATAAATTGGTTTATATATTTATTATATATTTATGCCTGGAGCCCAATGAACGCAACGCGAACGCAGAAACTGTCACTTAGAAGTTTGTTCCATAGAAATCATTTGAAGTGAGCACAGTGAACGCAACTACAACGCAAAAGTTTGCAAACTTCTAACTTTGCCGCAGCAATTCTGCGTTGACAGTTCATAAAGTGAGGTTGGGGAAATGTTGTTCGAGGAAAAATTGATAGCCTTAGTGCAATAACATACAAATAACAGAGATAAAGACCAACAAAGCAAATTATCGCTTCAAAATTATCCATTTTTGTAATTTTGCCAACTTTATACCACTTTATATTATGTCACTTGTACTACTTCACGAGATGTCACTGGGCTTTGCCGCTGAAATGTTGCGCTGCGTGACAGTTTGTGCGTTTTAGTTGCGTTCGCGTTGCGTTCATTGGGCTCCAGAGGTTAGTAATATTTGGCCGAAAGACAATTTGCAAAAGTCATGGTTATCAAAGTTTCTTTTGTAAAAATATATTTTTGGTCTATTTGACTAAAAGGCAACATTGCAACAAAGTTTTTTGTACAAAATGATCACTAGACAAAAAAACTAATAATTGCGCATGTTTTTTTTATCATCATGCGAAGTGAGCTGATAAGTCTCAGACTTGCCTGACATTTCGTATACAGGTAAGATGTGAAATGTTAAGCCCAATTCAGACTAACAATTGCGATTGCGATTACGATTACGATTGCGATTACGATTGCGATTACGATTGCGATTACGATTGCGATTACGATTGCGATTACGATTGCGATTACGATTGCGATTACGATTGCGATTACGATTGCGAATACGATTTAGATTACGATTGCTATTACGATAGCAGTTTCTCGACCAATGAGATCAAAGGTTTCAACGACAGAGACATGAAAGCTTTGCGGTCATTGGTCGAGGAATTAGTTTGATTTGGGCTTTATCAACAAACAATTCTAGCCAATTCTATGCAGAGAAAACCCTTAATGAATTTTTCGACTTTGTCAGAACTTGATTCAAAACAAATTATTTAGCTAACGGTTTGTCGTATATACACATTTTTTTATATAAAAATGCAATGAAATGGCTTAAGCTTTATGAAAAAAAAATTATATAGTTGCAAAAAATTTCCCACAAAACTGTTTACGGCACAGGAATATTCTCCAAGAACTCCTTTCTCATCTACCGATTTTAATGAAAAAAATTAGTTGGGAATCAAATTTAATTACCTTCAACTCATCCCAAGACACATAGTCGAACCTGGATAAGTGGAATCTTCTGAGACCGTCCCAAGTATCCCACTTAGTGCCGTTTGCACCAACGAAACTTAGCAACTTATGTACAACTTAAAATATTTAAGTCGAAGAATTTCTACGGTTTAAGTAGGCTAACCACAACTTAATTTTTTAAGAATAATACGCGCAAACGGGCCTTAAAGAGGTTTTCCACTTTCCCTAGTTCCCACTTCTGTTGAAAAACGTTAGCACTGGACAATCTATCTCAATTTTTAATATTTGGTTAAGTTCGACTAATGGTTGCTTAAAAATCGCAAGTGATTTTTAAAAATAGCAAGTCGCCAATTGTACGTAATAAATATATGATATGTGTATTAAAATGGAACAGAATTTCCTCATCAGTCCAAAAAAAAATATGCTGGAAAACAATTTTCTTTAAAAAATTTCCACGATTAAAGAACATTTTGGAATACTGCAGGCAAAAATTTGTTTATGTAACTTATTTAAATACGCTATTTATCAGCTAGATTTTAAGAAATATGATTTTTTTTATTCAATTTGCAACAAAATTCTTCCGAAGGCCAAGCTTACACCTGGGAAGGTTACAAACAAGACATCATTAAATCAAATCCACTCACCATAGTAAAAATTCATGTATGCAAACTTTGTTTAACTTATAAGAGTATATCGCTTTCAATAGTAAAAAATTGCTATAATAGAATATTACGAAATTTTACAATGTAATTTTTTACGATAGTTTAAAATGAATAGGAAAAATATCTTAAAGATTAGGCGGGCTTTTTTAATTTATACTCACGTTAAGGTCGTGGTGTGATGATAAATTACTCGTTTTGAGACGTTTTGTGAAGAACTATGAATCATAACACGGGATTAACTGAAGCAAAGGAATTTTTCCGATCACTTAAAATGTAAATTTTTTCGATCGGTTTAATAGAACCGTCGATATTTTACAATTGGTAAAAATCTTCCGCCTAAAATTGAATCTTTTATTGATGAGTTTTTTGTGAAAATATTTTTTGTTTTCATTTGTTCGAGTATTTGAAAATAATTTGTCTTGTAAGACTTTATTCAGTTTTTATACTCTATATGAAAATCATATCGAAGTACATATATTAGATTTAGTAACGCATCGAATCAGTCGTCGGAGACAAAAATGAACTACACCAGGGCACCAATCATGTATTCCGACGCGTCTCTGACTTTCGACTTCGACGCAGCTTTTAACTCTTGACTTCGCCATATCAGCAGCTTCAAATTTCCTGGAGTGACAGTCAGAATCACGTTTCGGTTCATAGTGACGATTACGCGAAATTTCAAGCTGCAGATATGGCGAAGTCGAGAGTTAAAAGCTGCGTCGAAGTCGAAAGACAGAGACGCGTCGCAATACATGATTGGTGCCCAGGGTATTTGGAATGACAAAAGATTTTGATTTCCGCATGTCCGTCCTTCTGTCTGTCTGTCTGTCCATCCATCTGTATGTTCGTGTGTCCGTCCGTGAACACCATAACTTTCGAAAGGATTGAGCTACAGACTTGAAATTTTGTATAGTTATGTTTCTCGTAAATGGCTAGGCTAAGTTCTTGAACGTGCAAAATCGGACCATTCCTTCCCCTTCTCCTATCCAACCGAACCAGTTTTTTTTGTAGCTTTTCTCGAAAACGGTGGGTTGTATTGAAAAATTTATGAAGGTAAAATTGGTTTAGAATATTATTTTACATAACTTGTATATACATAAAAATCCAGTTGGATCACTCTTTCCCCTCTCCCCCATATAAATTGATTTTCTTTCTATTTTCTCGAAAACCGTGCATAGTATCGAAAAATTTATAAAGACGAAATGTGTTTTTAGAATATGATTTTACATAACCGTTCCATACATCAAAATCCAATCAGATTAATCCTTTCCTCCTCTCCCATACAAATGGACTTTTGCATTAAAACCTTGTTTGCCCTAATATAGAGTATTGGACGATTGCCTGGTAATTGTATCTTGTCTCACGGTTTTTATATTTCTAATACTGTGAGATATTTTAATAATTTGTTGTAATTTGAAATCATAATGCGAAAAAGATCGATTGTAATTGAGCTTTGTTTTTCTTCTAACATTCTATATTAAATAATTCTCAGAATTTAGCCATAAGTCAAAACAATTATCAGTAAAGCCTTTAAGCTACTTACATAAAGGTTACCTTTTCCGTATCTACTTTAACTTAGGTACGAACAAATATATTAATAGAAAAGTAGGAAATTTTATTTTGTGATAGCTTATCATAAAATTTTTGACAAGTAAACTTTTCGTTTCATGTATTTTGTTAAAAGGGCCAAAGAAATCGTTTTGGCAAGTTACCTATTGAAGGTCATCAGCAGGAATGTTGGGTTTTTTGCCCACAAGGGTTTGATTGTTTGAAATTTAATACTTTGTTTAAACACTAAAGTTTGAATTATATTCAAAAAAGTATGTAATTTTTTTCTAAGGATTTTTTTTATGATCTAGTACTTGTAAAGCAACAATGAGGGATTCGTTGGATTGTGGGCGATTAGAAGAAGTCTTCGGGTTGACTAGATCTTCACCTTCTTATATGAAACAAAATAAAGTACTGTAGAAAATTTTGTGGTCTACAGTTTGACAGATTTTTTTCAATAGATTTTTTTAAACTTCTTACAGAAATTAACTGGGACTATGGCAAAAAATTTTTTAAACAAAATTTTTATAAAAAACTCATTCGGTGATCACTCCCTAAAATATTTTCGTTGTTTTTCAACGTTGGAAAAATTCCATTTGAATAATAAAAAGAAAACATTCTTTGCGTATGAAACCTCAAAGTTTTTCAACCGCAAATCAACTGAAATACAAGTATTTCTATGGAGATATCTATGTCGTTTGTATACTTACGAGTATAAAGAAATTTATTGTCTTTGGATTTGTGTTAATATTTACTTTCAGCATGCATTTATCTAACTTTAACCAAATCTCATTCAATGAGTGATTTCTTCGATCTTAATTTCAGAAGGAGGTCGCGTTCTTTTTGTAAGAACTTTACTTCACTTCCTATTCCTCCCTCGTTAAAATACACAATCATTAAACTGCAGACAACACAAGACGACTGGCTAAAGGAAACCGTCTTTATAGAGACTGCATTACTTTATTGCTGTATTTATTCTCGAAGTAGTGAAATGCGTTCAAGTCGAGCATTACGGACAGATTTAAGTACACACAATGGTCAATGTACATCAAGTGTACATAATGTCGGAGTACTAAAAGCCAAACTTACAACTATCTAAGTAAAGACGTAAGTAAACGTCGTGTGGCTTTTATGGTTACGATAGATAGCAAGGTGTGCAACATACACTTGGTAACAGTCGTATAACATTATTGACAGACAGGCAAACCTTGTATGACCCGCCTGAGGTTCTATAAAGACATAAAATCGACATCTCAAGGATAATTTTTAACTGCTGTAGCCAAAGACACGGCAATAGCAGCGGCTGATAGAAGACAGACATGAAAATACGTCCGAGGATTGTGAAAAACATAAAAGCTTGGTAGATGGAAGTCACCAATTTATTTAATTCACGCTGAAGCCTCTATAATCCGGCCGGTGGATATCCGTGATCGGGTGCAAAACCAATCACTGGACTCGGTTTTAAATTGATTACTTATTGTGATCACCAGGGATGTCGAACATTAACGCAATTAGGCACAACTATACCATTGTTAAAAATTCTTCGCAATTCAAAGTTTTTTGGTAAATTAAAATAATTCAAAACAAAATTACCTTAGCCACAAATACGGCGTTATATCCGGTTTTTATGTGAGGCGTTTGCACTTTCTTAGTCTTATAAATGACCCTGAGAAAAAAATTCTGAATGCCTTTATTGACATATAAATTCAATATAAATTTCCTTGAGAAATTATGAAATATCAGGGATGTTTTATTGTACTTTTACTGTATTGTACCAAAGATTTTACTATACCTTCTGAAACACAAAGAACCACTCGCATCGGTAAATAAAATAAGTGTGTGTGTTTTTCTACTTTATTTAAAAAGAACAATTATCCTAATTTTATGTTTTGGCCATTTTTTATCAAAATTCCTTATTTTGATTGGTTTGTGGATGGTTTTTTAACACTAAAATTAACCACGGTTGGACGGAATGTCATCAAAATTTACAGATAACTTGATATACCAGGGTCAAGTGTAGGCTTCCTATACACATACTGCCTTTGAGTTTGCTTGCAAATCTTTCCCTTTTTCCTATACATATTCTTGAAAAAAGAAAATCGTTAAAAAAATCTAAATATGCTCGTTTTATCGAACACAGGTTTTTTGAAAAATTAAAAGAGGTCAAGTTAAAGTGGATTTTTACCTATCTCTACCATGCATCAAAATTTAATTAGATAATTTTTTGATTCTTTCCCGTAGAAACGTGCCAGCTTTTCAAGAGCAGAAGTGAAAATTGCATTTTTTAGCAAAACTGTAATCGCGAACGCGAACGAATCGGATTTTCAGAAAAATGAAAAACCGTAACCGGAATGGATTTTATTTGCCTATTACTCTTTTCCGCCCTTCTTCACAAAAATGGTATAATAATATTAGTAAAAAATATTTATTTTATTAAAAAAAAAAACTCGACTTCAAACAACACGGTTTTTTCTAAAAACTCTATTCCCTTTTCGCAGAATGGGTTGGAAAAATATTTTTTTTGTTTTTTGCGTCTCCTGAAAAGTTACCTTTTTTCACAAAAGACCTATTTATTCCAAAAGTACAAGACATATTGCCATAATTTTTGATTTTATTTGAAGATGGCAATATTGGCTAACAAAACTGTTGTGGATATGTTAAAACTTCCCCAGTTTTTGAAATATGGAATGTAAACCGTCAAGAATTATCATACAAAATAACCAAAAAGTTTCACATGGTCTGTAGATAACAGTTTTTATCAGAATAAAAAACAAACTGCTAAAAATATGTGATTTGGGATAAATAAAAGGTGTGCAAAATTGGATTAACCCGTTCGGTATTTTGATGCCATATGGCAACGCAGTTAAAAATCTGAATTTACTTATTACTTATGTATTTTTTTTCAACACTCTATTCTCATTCAGTGCACCATTAAGTGCATTTGTGACCCAATTTTGATTTTTTGAGGAAAAAGCTGGACCACAGTGGACGTATTTGAAAAAAATTAAAATTTTTAATTTTTTTTTTAATTTTTTTTTTGTTTTAAATGAATACTAATCGCTTAAACATCATTAATTTGTATATAGAGTATTTGTAACACCCATAGAAAAAAACATGTACCGAACGGGTTAAGCTGGGATAAGTGGTTTGTGAGAAAACGGGCCATTTGTCCCCCATCATGTAAAATAGCCTTACGGCCTTACCCATTTAAAATTCTTGGAGGAAAATGCGCCACGGTGGAAATTTTTCACTTGTTTAGAGTAAACATATTTGCATGTCCTTTCACTTTTTACCAAAAAAAGAAAAACCGATTTGCTACTTCTAAGATTTTCCGCTCTGGACAATTACCCAGTTCGCCCCCTCTAGATCAGGCCCTGGCTGGCTACACTGATATTAGCAACGTTGCAGTTCCCTAATCGCATTTTTGGTGTATGGCACGTATCTGCCACCAGAAATGTATCTAATATGGTAACAGATACGTGCCATAGCCAAAAAATACTGAGTGTTGTCTCCAGGAAATTAATTTATAAATTCTAAAAACTGTTGAATGAATGCCGTAGACACATTTATCTCCAAACGAAACAAATTAAATCAAACGGATCAAGTATTCACGCATATCTGGCCATCATCTTACAATTAGTTGAGAGTCTCCCTTTCGTGTATCTGCATTGTGTTCAACTGACAAGTAGAAAGGAAAGATCTTGCTTCTTGTTATTTAAGGCGATATCATGTAGGGCATCTTGAGATCCCCATTCAATATGTCGATAATTGCTATCTTTGTTATTGCCTAAATAGTCAATCAGCGCCCCGGTCTGGCGTGATGTAATCTATAGGCTCCAATTAGTGACAAAGACTATTTTTGTACTGGTGGTTGGTTGTCATAGCTGAGCTTTAAGTGCATAACCATCTATATTCATTGAATCTTTCATACCAACGTACGTGTATGCCGTTGTAAGAGTTTTAATTCGCCGTCAAATGCGGCTAGTAAATGCTGATTGTGCTTAATTTACAACGATAGGAAAATGAAAATTCATTATTATGCTCCAGGTAGAAAGGAGTTATGTATATGTACGACGTCTATGCAACAATATGATCATCCACGAACTAATTTCTAATGGCCTTCAGGTCAATTTTATCAATTTAATGTTCTGTTGCTTACTTTTAATGCTTTTCTTTCGTCGCTGGCTGTTGTTATTATTTTCGGTATCAAGAAGCAATTACCCAACTTTCAATACATTCCGTCTCATATTGTGCAAATAGGTTTTAAGCTTAACTCAGCATATTTTTATATGAGTTTCGCTTTAGGCTATTTACTTTTGTGCCGAGACATTGACGAACTATAAAGAAATGAAAACAAAAACATAAAAAAATATGATTTTTTTTAATGTTGAAAGGTCTTACCTTAATTGGTTTTGCAATCAAATTGTTTTTACTTAACTGGTAGCTGGGGTGGACCAACGTCTATTTGTTGATTTATTTTACACCCTTTCTCTAATTGCATTCAACTCACCTTTTGTTCATAGTTTTTTATTCACGAAAGTGCTCCCAGTCTAGACCGTCTCGAATTTGTTACTTTTACAAATATTTTTTTCGTTATTAAGTGTGTTTTGTAAAAATATTTAATTTGGTTGAGTATATGTTACGGATTTGATTGTTTAATTTAGGTTTAATTATGTTGAAATTGGGCAAAAATGAGTTGCATTGATTGTGATGGTTGTTAGCGATATTAAACAATTGAATAGTTGGCAATATTTTTAAATTAATGTCGAAAATTATTTATTGTGTTTATTTTGAAAATTTATAGAATATGTAGGTAATTGATTTATAACTGAATCATCAAAGAATTTGTAAGGCTTTAAAAATTGCTTTTTGTATTCTAAACTATCTCTGACTTCATTTAACAGTAGAATCTTGGTTCGAGAATTTAATATATTCCTTAATAGCTTCTGCAAACCGAAGTTGGAGTGCACTGAAATTTAAGATACATTTATTTATTTTTTGCTTTGACTAAAATGGTACCAAATTTCTGGTTTTTGAGTATTTTTGCAGACACTAAATTACTTTACTATCTTATTGGTAAATTAAACTGTTTAATTCATTATTCATCCACCCTGGATGGTAATCACTAAAAATTTAAAAATGTTAAAAATTTGTTTATTATAGCTACATTTAGCATCATTTTAAGAAGAATATGCTCTCAATTCTGCTATTTCAAAAATCGGACCCAAAAATTACCGTTTATGTACAAAAAATTGTTTTTTTAAATTTAAGTTCGAAAAAACCTCAACCTTTAGAGTTTTAAGATGACGTAACAAAAATTTAGAAAAAATAGCGATAAAATAAGATAAAATACTCGTTCAGATGGTTAAAAACCAAATTTTTTTCGGCATCCCAACTTGTCACGTCAGTAATTTAGTGCACCGAAAAAGATAATAACTATGTTTCGTATTTGGATTTTCTCAGGTAGATTATGCAGCAAAAAAAAAATCACCTAAAATTTTTAAAATTCTTTAAAATAAATATCTGAATGGTATACCGGTTGATAATATCGTCGATTTGCTACAAATTAAAAGCATTTATCAATATCCAAAAATCATGTTTTTTCGGTCAGTAACATTTATTGGATGATATTTATTTAGTGAAAAAATCCTTGACTCTATATGATCTTGACCTTTCCATAGTGAAGAATTCCCAAATAGCATTTTAAGCAGCAATTATGGTATTTATCCCCATATTTCGTCACCATGCAAGTCGCGGCGATAAGCAATTTATGTCGCAAATACGTATCTAGTTGTGCCAACGAGACGCGCAACGAGACCCATAGTGGGGAACACTTTTCAGCGGTTTGCGGCGCCGCAATTATAACGACAGGGACGTAATTAGTTGCCTCATGCGTGAGCGTCATCTGACGGCATTATATCACACAATTACACAAATCATCGAGCGGGTTTTCTTTCTCCCTCGAATGCTTGCTAGTAAACAGAGATGAACAAATAAAAACGTAAGCAGAAGACGAACGAGAAAAATCTAATGGCGACAAATTAATGGAAACTTTTGTGGAGTGTTATTTTATAATGGACTTTTCTTCCGGTTGCATGTCGTGATTTTAATTGCCATTAAAATTTTTCGACAATATTGGATCTGAAATTTAAACAGATTTTAATGGGCCATCGAATTATTTTGTTTTTAATCAAAAATTTCTTTAATTTTATTTTATCGGTAAAATTTTTTTTTCTTTTGCAATGAAATTTTGATGCCAATAAAATTATGCTGTTTCAAAAATGTATGCTTTCCACTTTTTATGCAATATCCTTCAGTCATTCGCCTGAAATAAGAAATTTAATTCTCGAAACGAAATCATTTCCATCAAATGTCAGTGAGAAATATGGCGGCTGAAGGCATCAATTTTTTTTGGTGTTTCTCAGACGGGGAGCTTTAATGAAACTTTAGTGGCAGACTATTTCGACCCGAAAACCATCAAATGCTGCTCTTTCGCTGCAGGAATTTTCATGAAGCGAATGTTGCCCCAAAGATGAACCGTGGGTCACCAATTTCCCCACTAAAGCAATTGTGGCTTTGCAGAAGCATTATTAATCGGTGCGACGCGCTCCTCACTTCTTTCGCTTCTTTTACGCGGATGTGAATTATAGGTGTAAATTTTTAGCCCCGATTGCGTAAATTGCTGCATTTTAAAACCGCAAAGAACAAATCTCATGTTCCCGTACTTTTCGATGCTATTTGGGTTGTTTATAGTAAAAGCACATTTCGTTAAATACACTATAATTTATAGGTGCATTAGGCTATAATTATAGGTAGGGCACCCAAATATACCGGATTAGGTTGGATTGAGCTTTTTGTCCCGTGTCGTCCCAGAAACGGAATCCCGGTTAATTCAATTAACAGCCTTATTCTGGCAAAGGTCACTAGTCACAACTCGATCACAAGAGCGAGGTGAATCACAAGTTGTGACTTTTTGGTATTCTCAGCGTTCAATCACAATTTCGACTGATCTCAGCTACTGTCAAAACTGTGACCGACTCACAAGCAGGTAACAAGATAAAAACAAGACAAAAACAAGACAAAAAGAAACTATTTCCTGCACTATTTAATTGAATGTGATATTTCCAGAGTACAACGGAGACGATTTCTGGTCAATTGACAAACAAAGAAGACTTTTTTGCGAAATAAGAAAATTTTTATTGAAAATGTTCAGGTCTCCAATAACATCCCACCTTTTTTTATAATTGAACACGCACGGCGCACACGCACTTTCTCCACCATTTTCACAGATTTACAAATATTAAAATTACTTTAAAAACTAACAAAACCAAAAACTGAACTAAACTAAATAATCACAAAGCGGCTGTCAAATTTATTCACCATTCTGGAATTATACTGAGGTGAATTATTTGTTACGTTTCTTGTGACCCAACGCCAAGAATATGGAATACTCGGTCAGTCACAAAGAAAGTAACAAGCCAATCGTCTCTAACGAGTTGTGACTTGTGACCAGTCATAATGCCAGAATAGAGCTGTTAGTATTATTATATCTATGTATATAAAATCGTTTAACCTGATTGACTGACTGATTAACTGACTGATTGACTGACTGATTGACTGACTGATTGACTGACTGATTGATTGACTGATTGACTGATTGACTGACTGATTGACTAACTGACTCATCAACGCCCAGCCCAAACCAATGAAGCTTGAGACTTGAAAAACTTTCACAGTATGCCCCAACCATCACGTAGGCGCTCACTAAGTAGGGGTTTTCCGAAATTTTATTGCTAAGGGGGTAAAGTTTGTTACTTTTGGGTATTTTTAAACCCTGATTCTCGCCATGAATCCTGCTCAATAGGAGGCTGAAAAGTTTCACTCGAGGGTTTTCGGGGTCGCTGATCACGATTCCAGCGTTAGATTTTCAAAATTAGAAACGGAAAGTCCTGTAAGGATAGCACAAATATCCTTTTTCCCATTTTCCCCGGAAAATCGGCATTAGGAATTTCCGGGGTCGCTGATCACGAATCTAGTGTTAGACTAATTCGCAATGGAGAGTCCTGCAAAGATAAGATTTTTCTCATAAGTTTTTAAGTTGTTTCCGGTTTTCTTCGTATTCTAAAACTTATACAAAAAACTTAGCCCGGCAACGACGGGTATGCAAGATAGTCAATGATAAATGATTATATTTTTTTAAATTATATTTTTTGGAGGTTTTGTCTGGGTTTTTGTGAAAAGCTGGCTTTCATGCTTGCTATTCTTGCTCTCATATCTGTTTGTCTGTCATGATGAAATCTTTTATTCTAATTTTGATCCACTTCCACTCTTCCGATTGACTTGAAACTTTACACGCTTATGTAACTCCAATACAATATTTTCACTACATCGTCCTTTTAAGGATAACTTGATTGTCCTATTCCTGAAATTTTCTGGAAAAACATCTCGTCCAAGGTTTCTGGGGTCGATGAATCCAATTCTGGCATTAAGAAATCGGTAAGGATAATCGAAGGTCCTGTAAGAATAACGTGATTATCCTTTTCCTAAAATTTTCTTGGAAAAATCTGGTCTGGGTGTTTTTAGGGTCGCTGAATCCGATTCTGACGTTAAGGAGTCTGTAAGGACAATCGAGGGCCTTTTAGGATAACGTGATTCTCCTCCTCATTTTGGTTTTTAGTCACACTAATCAAATACAAAATGACTTAAATGGATAAAAAAAATTTTTTTTAACTAAAAATAAATATGGTCAACCTAATTATTTGCAATTTTCCAACAGTAACTAATTTATAGACGTATGAGCTATATTTTGTGGTTATTCATTATTACTATAAGAAACACAAATATAGTTTGAAATAAAACATAAAACTTTCTGAACTAAAGCAATTAGGTTTAAAGCTTCAATATTTAAACAAAAAAAAAATCTATATATGGAGTTAACATTTTAGAATTCCTCATTTATTTTCATCCAAATATTTGCCATTTGGATTGTATGCGTTAAGTATTAAGCAAATAACTTAATATAGAAACAAATCTATATAAGTCATTAAACTTTATGGGGAAAGTTGAATTCTAATACGAAATCATCTACAGTTGCTAAGAAAACCGATAATAAGAGTGACGAGTTTATATAAACTTACCCAAAGAATTAGACTGACGATGCCGGCCCGGCCGCGTCTTTCATCCCAAAACCAGTGTATTTATGTTGCCCATTCCGTAGAAAAGAAATTTAGTCCCATTATTCCTGTTATACATCTCGTCTATGGCTTTTATAATGGAAAATCAGAATTTATTATCCGGTTTATGACCAACCTAGAAATACATATAAGATTTCTAATTAATTTCTCTCAATAGAGATCCGTATAAAAGTAACGCTTGGCGTTGCTACGCACTGCAGTAGAGAAATTTTTCTATTACCACCATAGATATGTACGTAGGATATGAATTAAAGTAAATATATGATCCTATTAGTGTCTTCCATCATAGTCGATGCAGGTTTTCCAATCAAATGCTCAACCAGAATTTCATCCGGTTAGAATTACAAGACGTAATGAAGGTGATATAGAAATGAATATAGAAATTGCACGTGTAAATATAGAATCTAAACTGGAGAGTATATTTTTTTTTTATTTTTCTCATATGAGTGCGTCATATGCCAATGGAGTTGAGGAGTTGTCTTGCTAAAACCAGCAACCACTAAATGGAAAGTGCAATCGTTTTCTATATAGAACGAGTTTTCGAGAAAAAAATTCAGATATCAAAGAGCTCCAGATATGACAGAGTCTACAAATAGAAGATGGAAAATACAAAAAAAAAAACACTCAGAAATTAATAAAACAGCACAAAAAAATCTCACTAAAAAAATAGATAATATGATATGAGCGATACGCTTTATAATTTATGATGGATGTAGCATAATATAATTTATAGGATTTTCTTGAAATAGATCGTCATTATGTGTCACGTTATCAGAATTAATTAGTATCGGGCCTCTGGACCAGTATATCTGAAGGACGGGCAAATAAGTTAAGACATAAATTAATTGACTCGACTTTTTGACTTTTCTTATACCTTTTCCTTAATTTCAACTATAAATCCCCTCAACCACCTCGACCCTTGCTCGTAAAATTTACCACACAAAGCCTTATCTTTCAGTTCAGAGTTAATTCTGCAGACGGCTTGATAGTTTAGGTCTTTTCGCTATGTCATGGTTTAATCTTGTCGACTCGAAAACGAATAGATCGTAATTGTAAACATATTCATATGTTTTTTTATAATATGCCAGATTGTCATATGAATTGACGATATGTTCAAAATAACAATATTTAACAGACATAAAGATGTATAAAGTACACCTACGGGAAATCAAGATTATTTACGAATAATTTTTTTTTCTTGTTTCTTTCGATGACTTATTTAAAGTTTAAAAGATAAAAAAAATACTAATTTTCTGCTTTAACAAAAAAATATCTCGCATCAAGTTTGATTTATCTAAATAAAAAGAAATTTTATATTTTTTTATTCAGCAAAAATTCTATTTTCATACCAATCGAATATATTCGAAAAAAATTTAGAGATTTGTTCGGCTTTTTTTTGCTGACTTTTGTGTATGTAAAGAATCAAGTTTTCTCCCCCAATACAAAAGATTCTTTCAAATGGTTTTAAGATATTTCATCAGAATTACTTTTCTATAAATTGAATTTGTATAAGAAAGTCATATGCTGTTCACACAGATATTTTTTTTAAATCAATTTTTTGTTTTTATGATTTTATCATTTTTAGTCTTTAAATAATCGAAAATTGAAATTTTGCAGTGTATGCATTTTTGCCGAAAAACGATCACGTCGTTATCCTTACAGCATCTACCGGTCCAAATTTTAAAATTTTGACATCAGAATATGTGCGCAAAATTTCAAGATAATCGGAAACGTAAAGTGGCTCAAAATAAGGTTAGAAGATTTGAAACAAAGGTTAATTTTGAAAAGTATATAAAAAAGTGTATTTTTTTTGTTGATTTTTTTCATGTATGGATAATTGAAAATTGAAATTTGGAGTGATTAACTTTAATAATTTTGCCGTTGAGTTTTTTTTACATCAAACGTCAGATAAACCTTTGAAAAGTCTGCGAATGACAAGAAAAATTTCTACATATAAATACCTACCGTTGCAGATAAAATTTTAAAAGGAAAACAGTTTTTTTTTAAAATCTAAACTCTATTAACGTTGATTAAACAAGACTTCCTGCGCAGAAAAATCTAAAAAAATTCTCTTGATTGATAAAATTAATCTTCCGGTAAGAAAATAAATTCTTTGATGTGCTTGAGAGTTAATTTTGACCTATCTATAATATTTCACTCAAGATGGTTTTTATGATAGCTTAGGTATATGAAATGATTACTTGAAAAAATTTAAAAGAAAAATTATAAAACAAATCAACTTCAATTTTACCTTCATTGGTACAAATGGCTAAAAATATCTCTAAAAGCCTTAAACGAGTTTCCGAAGATTTTTATTAAAATTCTGTAATGAAATCAGGGTTTAATGCCCGCTTAAACAAATCGATGTGACAAGAATAACTTAAAAGTTGAACAAAAGGTTTCCTGTACCCAATGCTAAAATATTAAATGCGTGTGGTTTTCGAAAAACAATAATTTATGATAGGCAATTAACAATTTTTACAGATTTTATTTTCTGGTTTTCCGTTGTCATCGAGATTTGAAATAAACCATTGACATATTGTACTTTTAACTAATGAATATTAGTTTTAACACTTTAAAGTAGACGCTAAAATTTCCAGATGCTTGTAAAATTATGCTGTGTGGGATGTACGGCCATCAGTAAATCACTAGAAACAATTTTAATTTATGGCTTCAGCTTCGAAAACATAAAACTTCAAGCATAAAATCTATTCGTATGTCTGTTTATTAGTCAAATACCATAATTCATTTCGTTAAAATATATAATAGGGTAAATTACATAGTTTTGTTTCGTAATTCGGGGAGTACTTAAATGAAAAAAAAAAATTCACATGACTGCCAATGGCGAATAGAATACGTCCTCTTGTCTTACTTGGAATGTGTTATTTAATTTAAAAAATATCAATTGTGATCAGCACAAAACCTCTGCTATATTTATTTTCGGAAAAAATATGTAAAAAGTAATATTTTTTTCAAATATCTTGAGAACTGTTAAAGATACGTAAAAACCGTTAAAGGAAAAATACAGGAAGTTTATTTTTTTCAAAAGCGCATAGTTTCCGAGAAATTTTCAAAACACTTGATTTTTTCAAATATCTTGGGAATTATTAGAGATACGTAAAAACCGTTAAAACAAAAAATGTAAAAAACAATATATGCTTTAAATTTTGTTATGCATTGTTTCTCAAAAACGCAAAAAACAAGAAATTTTCAAATATCTGTATTTTTTCAAAAAGTTGTATGGGAGCTACCCGTTATAGGTAATATTTTTCAAAATTTGATAAAAACACGATTTTCGTAGAACTCATTTACAAAAATTTTTAGGTTGCTAGCTCAACGCGCTCTTGAGTTACTTAAGATAGGTACATTAAGCTGACCAACAGACCGACATACTGGCAGACAACAGACCGGTAGACCGGCAGACCGACAGACCGACAGACAAACAGACAGACAGACAAACAGACCGACAGACAAACAGACCGATAGACAGATGCACGGACATCGTAAAAATTTTACCTGAAACGGCTTCGTACTGATCAAAAAGTTTCTATCTGCCGCCCCGTTCTCGAGTCGGTCTCCGTAGTTTCCTTCTCTACTTTCCTTCTCTAGTAGAGAACCTTATAGTGGCTAAACTCTAAATCAATGTTGTGTGCCTATCTATCGGTTTGTTCCTAACTCGAGGGCCAGTGGACCAATTTGGACCAAACTTTAAGGTCAATAGTTTAAGGCTATTCACAAACCTTCTCTTTAGACATTTTGATCCGATTTTCGTTATTAGACAAATGGTCTCCTAAAGAAAGTTTAAGCCTTGTAGAAACGACCTCCTGTCCCTGTGAGTTTACGCCGCTGCACCCCTGCACCCCTGCTTTGAATTTTTCGTATTGATCCAGTTTTCAAAACCACGTAAGCTCAGTTGACTTGCGACGCCGCAGAACGAAAAAGCACGAAAGCCAAGATAAGAAAGAGAGCTGGGAAGGAGGGGTGGAAAGGAGCGGTTGGGAAGGAGGAAGGAGATTGCAAGGTGAGAGGAAGGTGAGGGGCTTGGCTCCTGCCAAAAATGATTGAATTTCGAGTCTCTAATTAAATATTATACCAGTAGTTGATTTTGAATTTTATTTTTCATGAGACAAATCTACAAGTAGTAATGAAAAAGGTGGATTAACCCTAAACGATTTTATTATTTTATGTCACTGATGGAAATTTTTCAACGGAAATTTTTAACACTTTAGCAGTTTCCTTATCGTATATATGTTAGGCGGTAAAATTCAACCAGATTTTATTTGCTTTACGTTCCCGCATTTATTGTATGCCATTTCGTTCGTTTTTAAATTCGTAAATTTACTTATTTCCGATAACATTATCTCTCGGATACATGTTAGTAACATTGGAGACTAGCGGCAAAGGTGTTTTATTGGACAGGTACATTTGTAGTACGCCCTAATTGCGACCTCGTTACTTCGATTCAGTTTGAATTCTTGGGTTCAGTCGGACACTGATGCTGAAAAATGTCCAGATCTCACCTTGATATTTGTTAGTGCGGAAAATTCTTATCGTCTGCACTGACAAAGATATTTTATTTCCTTTCGAGGGTTTTTTTTGTGTGACTAGTGCCGTGCGACATATTAAGCTGGAGATTTTCTCGCTATATGAGCCAATTATGCTGTCACCTGCGATCGTAAAGAAAATACATAAGGAATTTTCATGGACACTGCATGCGATATGCTATCGCGATGAGGTGTTGCGGTGCCTTGCATTTCGCTAGGTGGAAAATATAAACTTTAAAGTCCCCAATCGGCATCGGGCGCAATTGATTGAAGCTCTTATTTGTTTTTCGTTCGGCTGGAAACTGCTTATAGTTTAAATTCGTACAACGAGACATTGTAGGAATTTGTCTCAATTAAATTAGGCAATAGAAATAAACTTTGTAGCGTCGCACTAATTACAATTTTTAAGAAGATTTTAAGCTCTGTGAAACAAGTTGATTTGTAAGAAAAGATTTGTTTCTGACTGAGGTTTTTCAAAGAAGAAATTTTGGGTTAAGTCGGTGACGAGGAAACAATGCGGTTCGAGATATGACGGATCATTTGATAGTGTACATGAAAAACCCTGTATGAAAGTATAGGAAAATCCCAAATTTCCCAATTGCAATCAAACAGGAGTGGTATTCCGTAACTTGATTCAAGCGTTTGTTTCGAGTTAGAAGTAGGGATGTCAAAATTTTGAAAAAAACCGGTTTTCGGTTAAACCGGTTTTTAAGACTTCGGTTTAAACCGGACCGGTTTAACCGGGTCCAAAAAACCGGTTATTAAAACACCGAAAAACCGTTTTGTTCAAATTGGGTAGGTTAGGTCTTAGACACAACAAATACACTATAATACGAACAAAAGACGTGAAATGCCATATAATCCATTAAGAGGCCATAAATGGCACATACAATATTGTATTTGGTCTAGAGTGGCTAAAAAGAAGTGTTTCTAACAAACCAGTTGCACGAAAATTGGTTTAAAATTATTTTTCCATACAAAAAAGAATGATCGGGTATAACCGTGCAAAAAAAAACACCGAAAAAAACCGGTTAACCGAAGCAAAAACACCGGGTAACCGGTTTAACCGGTTCTTTTTTGACATCCCTAGTTAGAAGAACAAGAAGTATTCGCTGTCTCGGCTCCTCTCTGTCATTTATTTCGGTCAAAACAGAGACAGTGAATACTTCTTGTTCTTCTAACTCGAAACAAACGCTTGAAACAAGTTACGGAATATCATTCCAGTATTATACATATCTCTTTTACGGTACTTCTTCTTCCCTTCTACCCGCACCTCTAGCTATATATCGATTGTGAACCATGAATGAATTGCGACATTTCTAAGGTTTTGTTAAAACCCATCAACAGCTGAGGCTGTGGGGTCTAGACTAATACCGATTGCCAAAAATTTGGAGAGATTATAATCACATTGAGGGTATTCACAATCCTCTTCGGTATTCGGTATTCGGGATTTTCGGTAATATTAAAAGACTGAAAATATTCTGCTGTGAACATCCCACAGCACAGATTTCAGAACAGCGCTTTTATTTGATACGTGACCAAATCATGAACTGCGAATTTGATTGTAAAATATATCACATACCTTTAAATCCATGTTTGATGTATTCTTTTGAATTTCTATTGTGGCAACGGCTATCAAAATTGAAAAAAATTGCAGTCCGATGAGATAAACAGCGAAAAAATTTGACAACTAAAAACATTACTAGCGCCACTCGCGGTTGATTCTTGATACCGAATACCGAGGCTGAAAAACACGACTCGAGGCATGTATACAATTACCGAATCCGGTAATTCATTTTTACATGAACCAAGTTACCGTCTCGGTAAAAATCTGCTAAATTTGACTGAATTACCGCGCGGTAAATTTACCCGCATTTTAAAAGAGGACTGTGAATTCCCTCATTATGAAATTTTAGGGCTTATTATTTTTGTTTCTCTCGAAACCATTATTATAAAATTTCATTAAAAACATAACAAAAGCTATAATTGCCAATCTGACAATTATTGAAAACCCGTATGGTGATATTCGTATCAAAATTCGAACAGTTGTATCAAAACTCCACTTTGAAGTTAAACTTTTCAATAAATTTTTTTAAAATTTATTCCAATCGCATTTTGATGTATAGGAGTTTTATGTAGAATCATATCCTTGCACTTTTTTGATAAGATGCACCGTTTTGGAGATATTCGCAAAAAACGTTTTCGTTCGTAGAACATAGCCTTGCATTTTACGAAAAACCAATCTGCGTAAAATTACAAGTCTCTAGCTCAATCCGTTCGCCCGCAATCCGCGCCACAGACGGACAGACGGACGGACATGCAGAATTCAATTTTTTTTATCATTCTAAACACACTGGTGTAATTCATTTTTGTGTGTGATGACAGGATCTTGGCGTTGCAAACAGTAAGGCAAATTTAATATACCCTTTTGTTTCACCATACGGGTATAAAAACCTTATGTGGTGATTGCGCTAGAAAATAATAAAAAAATCTTTTTTCAAATATGGTTGAGGTGTTCTTCCGTCCGCTAAAATGGTAGGCAATTTTGTGGGAGGCTAATAAATGTATTTAAAGTGGTCCTAGACCTTTTGTTAGTTATTATTACAGGTCAAGTCGTGTCAGTCATTTAGAAATTTATTGTTTCAAATTTTATTGGATTTTTTTTTGTTAGTGGGAGCCAATAATCGAGATTGTTATATATGGCTATAGATTTCCTTTAAAGTTTCTCGCCGCTAACGGACTGCGGTGTAATACGATCGAATTGATTTTTTTTAGTTAATAAATCCACAGAAAACTTGAAAGCGTATGGGACTGGCTATAAGGGGTTAGCTAAATTGGTTATGGTTGGTCCCTCACCGAGATGATTGATATTAATGCTGTCTGACCCAACAATCTTGTCGAATACTAAATTATGTTCTGTGGCATTTGTAACGATGTGGGAATAGATTAGCACCTTCGTATATTCGTGCTGGTTAAATTGATTCTCTTCTGCTCAAAAGAGTTTTATTCTGTTTTGCTGTAGATCCAAAAACCCCATAAATTTATGTTAATACGATTTTTATACAAGCACACAAAATCATGCACTTGTTGTTAACTCAGTGGGTGCCGTAAATTTTATTGCCAATTTTTCATAAAAGAATTTAATTTTTGAAAAAGATTTCAGTTATGCATTTTGTAATCACTTTAAATCGCTACTTTATTTTGAATTTAATATTATTTATTATTATTGTAATTTTCTAAATTTGATTTTTCATTTGAAAGTCGAATTGATGTGAGGATTTAGTTTAATACGATGATTCAAGGGGAATTTCAAGTAGGCACCTAAATCAAAAGTCAATCTTCATTTTATAAATTTTATCTAGTTGTGAGCGTAAAATATTACTTTTACTGAAGATTTCTAAATTTAAAAATATCTCTAATTTCGCAGAAAGTATTGATGTTCGCGTTAAAAATAAAATATTGAAAAAAATTGCTTTCTGCCAGTTGTTGAAATATAATTTGATGCGTTAATTTATCTTTAAAAAAAAAACGCTTATCGAAAGTCTTTTAAATATTTTTTTTTGTTTCAGATTATCAAACGATTTGGAGTAAACATTTTTGAATCGTAAGTATTGGAGAAAAATCTTTCTTTTGATTATTGTTTTAAAACTACCGGGACATTGAAACTATTTTCTAGCAGTTTTTTGAATTTTTTCTTTGTTGAAGCTTTTAGATTACCTAGTATTTTTTTTACCAAAATAGACTATTTAACAGAATTTTGCACACATTTTTTTTAGTAAGACATGGCGTCATATTTTTCTAAAGAGATAATTACTTCAACCTCAACTGGTTGTTATAAATTGACCGTTCCAGAGTTTTTTCCATTCATTCTTAGTACGATAACTAGAAAAAAAGTTTTTTTTTGGTGACAAAAGGGCGACGGCGTCGTCAAATCAAACCCTCAAAAAGTACAAAACATGTACGCGGTTACGCTTCTCTGGAATTTGTGAGGTTTTTATTTGAAAAGTATATTTGATTTGAAGTTCCAAAATTTTTTATACCCGTATGGTGAAACCAAAGGGTACATTAGATTTGCCTTACCGTTTGTAACGCCAAGATCCCGTCATCACACAAAAAAATGAATTACAACAGTGTGTTTAGAATGATGAAAAAAGTTGAATTTAGCATGTCCGTCCGTCCGTCCGTCTGTCCGTCTGTCCGTGTGTCTGTGGCGCGGATTGCGGGCGCACGGATTGAGCTAGAGACTTGAAATTTTGCACAGATCCGTTTTTCGTAAAATGTGAGGCTAATTTCGTTAATGGGCAAAAATGGACCATTAGAATACGAACGAAAACGAACGAAAACGGTTTTTGTGAATATCTCGAAAACGGTGCATCTTATCAAAAAAGTGCATCTCATAACTAAAGTTATTTAGGATATGATTCTACATAAAACTCCCATAGATCAAAATTCGATTGGAATAAATTTAAAAAAATCTTATTGGAAAGTTTGACTTCAAAGTGGAATTTTGGTACAACTGTTCGAATTTTGATCGAATATCACCAATATCACCATTGGTCTCCAATGATTGCCAGATTGGCAATTATAGCTTTTGTTATGTTTACCTTTTGAAAAACTTCTACAAAAAAGTGTTCTAAGTCTTTTGTGTAGTGTTCTAGAAAAACTTTCCTTTAAGGGATTGTTTTATAAATTTTTCAGTTGTGAAATTTTTTTCGAACAATTTTGGATTAAACCAAAATGTATGCCTGTGGCTTGTGGTGGACATTTTTTTGGGGTTTTGAAGGAACAAAATACATACATTTTAATTTTTTATATAGAAAACCCCAAAGAAAAGTCAAGACAAACATTTTTTCCTGTGATGGGTTTTTGACTTACAATATTTTGGGCTTCACCAAACTTTTATGATTTTGTGTTAGGTATCAAAACGTCTTAAATATACGGATGCATGTAAATTTTTGCAAAAATTATACATTTAAACGTAGTACTAGCTCTCAAACCAAATTATACTCTTTTTCTACGCTGTTTTATAAACATTTTATTAAATTTTTGTTTTTGTCTATCACATATTATTAAAGGAATGACTCTTTTTAAAAGCTTTTATTTATCTCGCTTTTTTGTCTGTTTGTATGCCAGGATCAAATCATGTAATCCAATTTTGACCTACTTTCACTTATCCGATTACTTGAAATTTTGCACCTATACGTAACTCCGGTGGCAATACATTATATTCACTACTTCGTCCTTGTAGGGAATACAGAAGGTCATGTTAGGATAACGTGATTATCCTTTTCCTCAAATTTTCCGGAAAAATTTCATCTGGGGATTTTGGGGTCGCTGAATCCGTTTCTGGAACCAAAAACTCCATAAGAATATTTCAAAAACAAGGATCTTTGAAGACTATATATTCGAAGACTATATACAAGTATATATATACAGCCTTGGCCAAAAGTATTGAGCACCCTGTAAATTTTACTAATATACAAAATCTAATGCTCCAAATCAATCGTATTGTTTATTAAAGTTTTGTCGGCATCTAAAAAATAAAATTTAAACAATAGTCAAGTGGCTGGTTAGTAACAAAACATCTAGAACCTTAAAAATTTGCTTTTGTGGTGTTTTTTGATATCCGATTAGTTCGCTTTCTCAGCTCGCTGTGAAGACATACAGCTGTGTAGTGCCTTGAAGTGATTTTTTTTCAATAAATTAAATATTTTAATGTAAATATGGCGAAAAAAAGATAACTGACATTGCAACAGCGGGGAGAAATTCAACTTTTGAAGCAGCAAGGCAAGTCCCAAGTGGAAATTTCTAAAACCGTTAAATTTTCGCGTCGAGCTGTGCAATATGTTATCGAGCGGTTCGAAAAGACTGGGTCGCATAAAAATAGACACAGATCTGGACGAAAACGAATTACTAGAGATCGTGAAGACAGAATATTAGTAAGGGATTCACTGAAAAATAGGAGAAAAACGTCTTTCGAGCTCGCTGCTGATTTTTCAGTAACAATTAAAAAGCCAATATCTGCCAGGACGACACGAAGAAGACTGCAGAAAGCTGGTCTAAAAGGCTGCAAAGCCAGGAAGAAGCCGTGGCTTTCCGAAAAAAACAAAAAGGCTCGCTTCCAATGGGCTCTAAAACACAAAAGTTTAACCGAGCAAGATTGGTCAAATATTCTATTGTCGGACGAATCAAACTTCGAAAATAATGTTTTTCTACAGAAAAAGGAATTATTTTACTCCCCTGAAAGTTTGATTCGTCCGACCATAGAATATTTGACCAATCTTGCTCGGTTAAACTTTTGTGTTTTAGAGCCCATTGGAAGCGAGCCTTTTTGTTTTTTTCGGAAAGCCACGGCTTCTTCCTGGCTTTGCAGCCTTTTAGACCAGCTTTCTGCAGTCTTCTTCGTGTCGTCCTGGCAGATATTGGCTTTTTAATTGTTACTGAAAAATCAGCAGCGAGCTCGAAAGACGTTTTTCTCCTATTTTTCAGTGAATCCCTTACTAATATTCTGTCTTCACGATCTATAGTAAGTCGTTTTCGTCCAGATCTGTGTCTATTTTTATGCGATCCAGTCTTCTCGAACCGTTCGATAACATATTGCACAGCTCGACGCGAACATTTGACGGTTTTAGAAATTTGCACTTGGGACTTGCCTTGCTGCTTCAAAAGTTGAATTTCTATCCGCTGTTGCAATGTCAGTTATCTTTTTTTCGCCATATTTACATTAAAATATTTAATTTATTGAAAAAAAATCACTTCAAGGCACTACACAACTGTATGTCTTCACAGCGAGCTGAGAAAGCGAACTAATCGGATATCAAAAAACACCACAAAAGCAAATTTTTAAGGTTCTAGATGTTTTGTTACTATCCAGCCACTTGACTATTGTTTAAATTTTATTTTTTAGATGCCGACAAAACTTTAATAAACAATACGATTGATTTGGAGCATTAGATTTTGTATATTAGTAAAATTTACAGGGTGCTCAATACTTTTGGCCAAGGCTGTATATTGGAACAAAAATCATGTTGAATTTTTAGTCTATAAATCGAGTACAAAATGACTAAATTAAAAAAAAAATAAAAAAAAAATAAAAAAAAACGTTTATATAAAAAAAATGAACTAAAAAGGAACAAATATTTTTTGTTGTCGCTGTATATCAGAAATAAAAGCGAGATAAACGTTTTATTTATTTTTATGCTCTTGTAAGAGGTTATGAGAGCATAAAAAAGTTTTTTCTTAAATTTACATAAAAGCTTTTTTTAATATTTTTTTTTACAATTTGCACACCTGTCTAAAATCTTTAAATTTACTCTTGAATTTAATACTATTTTTTGGCTTCATATTTCTTCAAAACTGCAATGTAAATTTTCGACAATCGTTTACCAGATTCTTATCTAAACTTTCTCATTCTTGTGTGAAATTTGTTTGAAGTTTTTCTTTTTTAACAATGCAGCAAGAGTTTTGGCCATAAAAGTTATTCTAGTCAGACCTTTGGCTGATTTTCTTCTTACATATTACAGTTGCAACCAGAGTTCTTGGAATATGGGAAAGAATTTTGTTTTGTTATCGGTGACAATATGCAAAAATATGCAACACAAATCTCTTCTGGTCTGCTGATATCATCAGGAGCCATTGACTCGACAACCGAAAAGAGTTGTACACGTGAAAGTAAACGTGACCGAGGCCAATGCTCTGTTAAAAGGTGCCATACAAAAGTTCGTTACACTATTTACACTTCTTGCACGGTTATAAAAGAAGAAAAACGACGAAAAATAACAGAACAACGGTCAATTCAATTGGTTTTGGTCCACATGCATCCGATTCGACGACATCGACAGACAAGAGTCATGGTTGGTGTGCGTTTCGCTGCAACTTACGTGAACTGAACAGGTAATGCAACGGCAATACGGTTTAGGTCTTAGGTCCAATGATTGTCCAATATCTACAGATGTGGAACCTTACCTTGTTCTGTCTTACCTGTACATTAACTGCAATTTCCCCCAATGGTTTGTCCAGATTTGGTTTTTTTGGTCCAGTGCTACATGTTATCTTATAGATGCCTGATGATTCTCGTTGTTTATTGTGTGTTGTTTTTTTTCCTGGTGTTGTTTTTAATTTAACGGTGACCTCTCGGCAAAGATCTCTAACCCGGGGATACCGGACCGGTACAAGGTAGAAACGCTTCTCCGTTTTTTTTTGGCCAGAAATATAACAAGACACGTTCAAATACACATATGTGAAAAAATTAGTGCTCCATCAACCGGAAAAAGTTGCATAACACATGCCAACTAACTGAATCTTCTTGGTTCTGGTCGAGATGAAGATTAAGATTGTGATTCAGATCCAGATCGCCGCGAGAGTAGCAGAATATAGTAGCTTAGGCTGGTAGGTAAAATCTTTCCGGGCGAAAGGTATAGGTAGAGGTACCAATATGACTTGAGAGTGAAGAACTGAACTCTCCCGCTGGCCTCCGCATGATATGGTAACCGTATATACAAAATTACCTGGAAGAATAAAAGAAAGATCTTTAGTGTCTTCATCTTAATCTTGAGAAGCGCGTCGTCAATCAATTGGCGAGCATGGCAGCTTAACAGAGTGGTCATCAAAAACGGGGGAAAAGTAATCAAAAAGTAACAGTAACTCTCGGTATCCGCGATTAACATTTGTTTGTTCCTTATAAATGGTAAGAACAGTTAGTCGCAGAGGTGAGACGTAGGAGAAACGTTCCAGAGATCTCCCGGCGAAGCGATCGCGCGGTGGGAACATCACAGACTCTTTTGCCAAAGTTGTGGATAAAAAAAAATTGGTCAAATTGGGCAAATTGGTTTGAGGTTAAGATTATTCTTACGGGAAGACAACCGAATGCAAAGAGAAACGGGAAGGGGATAGATATCTAAGAAACTGTGTTGTTTAAGCTTCTGTTAACTGTACCGTTTCATGAATGAGTGGACTGTGGTCTGAGGTCCGGACAATGTTTTCGGTTTGTCGGATGTCTCTGCCTCTTTGAAAGATTCTTCTTTTCTTTCTGTTGAGATTATGTAACTAACCTAACCGACAGATTGCCACATAATAATGGATCGGATCGGATTAGGTCTTCAGGTCTTACTGTATACTGGAAAATGGCGTGAGCCATCAATGTGCACCGCATTTATCTAATTTTGGTTTTGGTTTTGGATGAATCAACCGAAGGGCAATCATGGCGCGAATGATCTAAAGGTGATGCTGCTGATCAGATGATCGCGGACGATCAGATGAGCTAACAATGTTATAACATGACCATTGGGCAAAAACAAAAGAAGAATGTTTAGTTGGTTAAAACGGAACCGCTGACATAAAAAAAAACCGATGAAGAATTCACAGGTTTTACGTTTTATGCTGTAGATCGAGAGACCTCTAATTATGCTTAAGATTAATATCATTGTTGTTGATTGGACTTTTGCGGGAATATCAATTGCCACCTCCAAAATTTTCTCGTTTTTTCCGCATTAGTTGAAATATCATGCATAGTGAAATGGGGAGCGATAGGTGGATAATTAAAACAGGGAAAAAATTGGGCACGTTTCGGTTCGTTGAAAGAAGCGTTTCTCATTAAATTGGAAATTTTTTAGCTAACACGGCGTTATATATAACTTTTGGACATGTTAATTTAACTAACGCGGCTGTTTATGTATTCTAGAAATGTTAGAATAAAAGCTGAATTCATTTTGGGGATAATAAATTTTTGGGCACATGTTAACTTGTATATTTTTTGCAAAATAGTTTTTTTTACATAAATAGAATTTGAAGAATTTTCATTCTTTGGTTCAACGTGGGTGGGTTTACTAATTAAACAATGGGAGATAATTTTTAATATTTTTTCTGTGTCTTGATTAAATATGTTTTCGTAAATAAATTCTTTAAAAATTTGAAAAAACTGTTTTCATGTGTTAAACATTAAAAATCTGACAAGGTTGGAGAGTTCGTAAAAATAAATTATGAAACTATGTTGGAACAATGATTTTCCTTTGCCATAACTCTGTGGCAACAAGTCATAAGAGCCTAAGTCGATTTTCAGATCAAGATAAAAAGATCTGTATTTACTTTAATAGACAGAGCAATTTGGCTTAGCCTAAAAGCAGAATTAGGCCCTTATGACTTGTTGCCACAGAACTATTTAGGAAAAAGGGTTTTGGCACTATTATAAGAGGTTAAGTCGAAGCAAGTGAGAAAAGTGTGGAGTTGTAATAAATAAAGTAGATATTATTGACATTTTTCAGTTGTGTTTTTGGGTCCTCGAAAAACTTTCTTCATTTAATAGGTAGAGCATCTCTGCTCTGAAATTTTGGTAACACAATTTTGACCTGAGGGCTTTACATAAGAATATAGGCACAAAAGCTCGAAAGCTATGTAGAAAATCTAGTAGTAAGACGTAAGACGTGAAGCCACAATTTTCAAGCCTCTGAAAATTTTTAAATCGAAAACGCTAAAATTTTGGCTCATGTCTTCTGAGGTAAAAAATGCAGGAAAAAAAGAAAAACTCAATTTTATCAGTGTCAGTAACGGAATTTTTATGGTTATCTTCTCTCGAGTGTATAAATTTTACCAGCAACACAGTAAAAAGTATTGAAAAAAATTAGGAAAATCTCTTGTAGAGTGTTGATGAACTGGAAAACATAATTTCGCAAATGAAAAAAAAACACGGTATCAAAATCCTCGTAAATTTTATTGAGCAAAATATTTTCAAATTTTCCTTTTAAATTTAAAAAGAAAAATTTGAAAATATTGGGCTGAATTGCTTATGCGGCGGTCACACGACGCTGTTTTGCCAGCGCTAGTGGCTGTTTGGCTGTTAGCAGCCGTTTCAGCAGCACCGTGTGAACCCTAGTGCGTTGCTACTACCAGCAGCAGCGTGATGATTTTAGTAGCGGCTAGTGAAGTAGAGACCGTTCTACTAGGGATCACGTGACCCTGTCACATGGTTTCTGAGCTGTCTTTTGTGAACACTCGCCAGTGTCTGATAAATGGTAAAGTTTCTTGCGAAGACATGTTGTTAAAAAAGGTACCAAAATCTCCCAGATTCAAATGTCAAACCATTATTTTGCTACTAGTCAGCGCTACTAGAGCATAAGTCGTGTGAACCCTCTCAGTGCGCTGGCTGCTATTGCTACTTGCCAGCGCTACTAACCAACAGCAGCCAGCGGCTGGTAAAACAGCGTCGTGTGACCGCGGTATTATAACCGAGTTTTTGCATACATACTAGATGTGATTTTCTGAAAATTTCCAAATATTGAGTGTCAGAATTAAAAAAAACTTTATTATTTTGATAAAAATATAAGAATTTGTCTTGTGAGAAATACATATAAAAAAAAATTGAAAAAAGCTTTGATTTGGAAAAAACGCTCAAAAAAGGAAAAAATAATTTTTTGGGTACTGTGTATCAGAAATAAAAGAAATAAAAGCTAGATAAGCATAAAAGATAAAATAAAATAAATATTTATCTCGCTTTTATTTCTGATACACAACACCCAAAAAATTATTTATTCCTCTTTAGTGTTTTTTTCTAAAGAAATACTTTTTTTAAATTCTTTTAAATTTTTAAATTTACAAACAGAGTTTGACGCAAAAAATGGCACAGAAATATAGGTTTTTTGATTCGTAAATGGCTTTAACGATGTGGAATATATTTTTGCAGAAAACGTATTTAAAAAACAAATTTAAAGTTTGTTTACGTTTTTGCTTACTTACAAATCCGACAGAATTGTTGTTCTTCAAATATATATTCTCCAAAATAATTTCGCACGTTGCCAAGAATAACCTATTCCCGTGAACATTGTTCATTAATTCTCACCAGAATACGGCTGTATAAAATATACACCATTACTCTACTTGGCACCATCATTTGAAATTTAAGAGGCTATTACTTGGCAGCCATGAATTTCACCATAAATATTTAAATTTGGCAATATCTTCATGTTCATGAAATGTTTTTCGTTTTTTTTTTTTGAAAATTCAATCTCACTCACATGGAATGAAAATGCAAAATGTTAAATGTGTAACATCATCGAATCTTTCCCTTCTGTCACTCTTGTATTCACGATTTCACGGTACGAAAATCAATAAAAGATTTGCAATGATTTCACTTGCAATATTCAGTCAACCATTAATTGAGCACCTATCTAGTTTTCATCTTTCAAAACATCAAACATTGAAAATGGAAGGGTGTATCTTCCGTATCTAGTATAGATATAGTATTTATTATGTGTGAATGAAGGTGAATGCACTGATTAAAAACGGAAACTCTTGAGGGAATTTTAATGAGTCCGAATATGTGCCTAAAGTGCATACCATACGAATATATCTATGAGATATTCTATGAGAGTGCGAGCAAATAGAATTGAATACGCGATTTCGACTTTGAAAAGATAATAACATGAAACCGAGTCATGATAATGCATACTTTTAGTCAGTTTATTTCAGTCGGATTTCACAACGATTTTTTATCACACTCCAAAAGAAGTCTCGAAAAAAAAACACACAACGAGGAAAAAATGTTAAAACATCTATTGTTTTGTGTGTGAAAAATCTTGTCTCAGGCGTCATTAAACTTAAGAAGTCATAAAATATGTGGGGATGTTCCCCATTTTCCGTCTATTTAACAACACTATAGTGAGATATCTCTAGAATAAAATAAAAGCTTGTTTTATTATTATTATTTTCATCTTCATTCGCATCTCCATACACATCAGTGTTATGTTTCTTATTTAAGTCCACAGGCAAAAGACAACACTATGGTTGAATATATTCACTTAATTATGAAGAAGAACATTTTATGTCAAATTTCTACTGTTTTATTGGTGCAAAGAGGCCACAGAATAATAAATAGCGGAAGCTGCTCCAGCTTGGGCAAATAACTATATTAACGTAGTGGCAATAAATAAATTGCTCAAGACTACGATGAGCCAAGTCGAGCCGAACCGAGTATAAAACGCCTAACAAGTTAATTCGCCACTATAATACGACGAGGATTCACCAAGTATAGTAACTTGGTACCTTCATAGGTCTCAATCTATACTATCTATGGTCCCCAATATCTCTTTGGTGGTGAAGCATCCTCTTTATACTTGAGCTTGGATCTATCTACCTTCCTCCTGGCGGCTTTTCGCGTACAATAAAAGGGCAACCACTATGCGATACGATCTGAAATTGAATTTTACTTATTTTCTTTACAGTCCTGTGTATTATTGTTGTTAATAATGTTTTTTTTTTCGTTCATTCTATTTTTATTGTTTCGGATTAATGTGCTTTTCATTCTTTGATTTTCAATGTTAAAAAACACACTGAGAGAAAATATCGTTAAATTCAAATTCGTGAAGGAGTCAAATTATAATTTTAAGGAGTCTAAATTGTTGTATGTGCTTCCTGACCGACTTTTAGTTCGTTTCACTACATCACATTAAACTCTTCAAAATCACTTGACACATTTGGCATACACTGTACTACTGATATTAATTTCGAGGTGTACAAAATATCATACATGGGGACAAGTGATTTTTCTAAATTTGTTGGAGAACAAAACGTTCCCAAGTAACCAAATAGGGCGTAAAGTGGTCGTGGCGACTTTAACATCGAATCTTTATGGTCGCGACGACCACTTTACGCCCTATTTGGTTACTTGGGTTCCTTTTTCAAATTAAATTTAAGGCCAGATATTTACAGTTAATAAAAAAAAATTAAAAATTCTAAAAATTTTCGATTTTTTAGTACCTACAATTTTTTGTTATTTTGCAAACTTTATCAAATTCTTTTACAATTTTTTCGTAAATATATTTTTTTTAAAGCTGTTAAAGTGTGTATGTATTCTTCCTTAAGAAAATACAATAAAAATTGGCTGGCTGGTTTGAAAAATATCACGAGAAGGGTTCAAAGGACAGAGAAAAGTTATTTTAATTTCTTGGCGTCACATGCGAGGCTGCGGAGACCAAGTCGGATTTGAAAAGTCGAGGAGTCGGGACAAATGATTGCTTTAGAAGTCGTAATCGAAAAGAATTTGTCGACTCCCAATCCGAACTGGTATTTTTACCTCCATTGGCCACCTTCTAATTTGTAGTCCCTCTAGTTTAGGTCAAACGTCAATGATTTGCAACCAAAAACAATGTTTTATTTGGGATTTGAGGGGATTTGACGATTTTTTTTGTCGAAGGAGTTGGAGTCGGAGTCGGAGTTGGAGTTACGCCTTCTAGACTTTTAGGAGTCGGTGTCGAGGGTTTAGGAGTCGGTGTCGATGGCGAAGTCAAGAGTTAAAAGCTGCGTCGAAGTCGAAAGACAGAGATGCGGCGGAATACATGATTGCTGCCCTGGTTACATGCTCTCTTTCCCTATCTAATGTCAAAATCCCATTAAAATTCGTCCAATTGCTTTAAAATATAGCAAGATTGTAGGGGGTGGAAGATGGTGTAGACTTTTGGTGGTTATATGCTTTCTAAAGTGACAATTAACCCAGTGTTTCCTCTTTTTTCTGGTGTACCCCCTAGGGTGCTAATATTTTGCCGGGTACCCCCAGAGAGATATTATAAATATCATGACCTCATTTACCGGAAATAACTCTTGCACAATTACAAGGAAATAACAAAGAAATAAATTCACCGCAGGGGATAACATTTTTTTTGTCATTTTGACAAATTGGGCATTGTTAATTTCACAATTGTTTTATTGATTTAACAAAATATCATTTGTAAGTTTATTTTTGTTAAAATAACAAGTTTTTTTTGTTTAAAAAGATTTCCCTCCAAAAATATATGTTGCAATTGTAATTTTTTTTGTGATTTCAAGAAAAAAAATTGTTAATTCAACAATGATTTTATTCATATGACCAAATTTTCATTACCGAGGAATAAATTTCCCCTTGTTAATTTAACAAAATTATTTTGTTGGCTGCTATAGGATAAAATTTTTGTTAATTTAACGGTACTTGATAACGGTACACCAGGTCGCAACCTATAAATATGAGAAGTGTTTAGAAAACAATTTTACACAACGCTTCCATACATCTGACTTCAATTGGAAATCTACTTTTTTCTTATGGCTACTGCCGCAAGGTTACATTTTTGTATGGGATTTGAAACCACTGTCCCATGTCCTCCTAAATGTGTGACGTTTTGTATGAGTACGCATTGTTTTAAAGTTAATAAAATGTGTATAATTTTTTGTGTGTGTAAGAATTTCAGCAAATAAAATAACAACATCTTATAGGGTCAGCTATAATATTGCTGTATTCAAGTTCGTTGCGAATGGGAACGCTAATGTATCTATTATTAGATGAATCCCTTCTGGGCCAGGAATAACAGCTCACTATGGCCCGCATAATGGTAAATCTTGTTCCTGCATTTATCTTGCAAGATTCATTCAATTGGTCAGACTATGGAGACCAGCTAGTTAAGATATTATAAGCAACAGATAAGAAATTTGCACTGCGTCCATCCTATCGTGTACAATCTGAAAAATGATATTGTTCTCGGATGGATCCCATGTATATCTTATGGTGACTGGAATTCGCTCGGCTCGATTTCATTGCGCTGTGTTCTCATCGTGAAAAACAAGGAGCTGCAATTAATTTACTGAAATTCATTAAATATTTTCCTGTGACATCATTTGCGAGGCACAAAACAACCATGCCATCTATAAATTGTTGCTGATGAAACCAAAGCATAGTAACGCGAGATACTGTGCCATGTTCTACTATATAAGCCCCGTCCTTTGATAATAATTTAAGGTTTCAGTGCGAAAAATCGTTTCTTTCCTCGATTAGCTTCTGCCAGATAGTTTAGGTGGATTTCTGTTCGGAGGGAGTAGAGTTTTAGTGCATGTCGGATAAGTTACCAACAGAATCTGGTAGAATTTTTTTTTTGTTAAGACAACAAGGGAAACTGTTTTGTTCGTAACCTTTAACTAGCTCGTGAACTCGTCCGCTTACATTAAATCTGTGAGATCTAGTTAAGATTTTACATTAGACTGGCGGTTTGTTAACAAAAAACTATCGAAGGACATCAACGGCAATCGTGAAACAAGTTAAATACGTTCGTGACTAATTTTACTTCTGGAAATTCAAAACCAAATATTTTTAAACAATTCTTGGTTAGTGGCTTACTGAAAATGGTCTGTATTGGTGGGAGATTTATTGATGCATAGATACTCACTCATATCTATATATGCATTTTAAATAAAACTTGTGATGTGTTGTTTTGAGATCAAAGAATTTTTGAGGCGGTTTTTAAATTTGATAATTAGAAACATCTTAAAAAGAATCAGACACGGTATCAGAAATGTAGAAATATTTTCGAGCCAAAAAAATAATATTTTTTCACCTTGACAAATATTTTGTTTGAACTGTTAATTAATGCAATTAGCAGCGTAACATTAAAACTTTATTAAAATTTAATTGAATTAGAACAGTTCTACAAATTTATGCTATTTAAAGAACAAATTTTTTAAATGAAGTGCTAATTAAAACATTAATCTTTTACAATTTTGAGAAAAAATTTGTCTTTTAATGAAATATTGAGATTTTTATGCACAATGATAATTATGGCTGTTGGACGGCATTTTTTGGGCAACTTTTTCCGAAAATATTTTTTAGGTGGAATGGAAGAGATGGAAAAATTCCTCTCGTTCACCACTATTTTTCAACACCTTAACACACTTCCTCGTCCCGCACCGCCCTCCCCCCCCCCCGCTCCTTCCATCCCCCTTTTGAATAAATTACGCATGAGCAGTACTCATGAGTGAGCATTTCTAAACTCTGCCTGTAGGTAAGCTGAACATAACATAAAAAGATTATCTCTAACAACGTAGAATCTAGCAGGGGGGGGGGGGGGGTTTCAGGGGATAGGCGGGAAATACATAAAATGTCCTTCCTGTTGTTGTACTGATCACAACACAAAAAATTTCAACTCGATATCTCAAACAATGTACAATCTAGCAGGGGAGGGGATATGAAGAAATAGTGTGGTGTGGGGAGGGGGGGGGGGGGGGGGGTAACTTACATCGGCCTTCAAAATGGAATATTTTCTACAACTTTCACTTTGCAATGACCAAAATCTGTCAACCCAGTAAAAACTTATAAAAAATTTTTTTTTTAAAAATGCGTGGAAGTCGAATTGAGAACTTTTTTTCGTTTTGGAAGTCGATTAAAAAAGGGGTTTCTGCCTCCGTATATTATTCTTCATGATTCAAATATTTTGTGTAAAAATTTAAATCGCCATTAGCTGGGAAAACATTTATGTTTGGCAAATAGTATTGGATTTTCAACTACGACAAAAGGCCGTAAAGTGGTCATCACGCCTTAATGTCGGGCCAATCCAGTGACTTTCTGGTCGCAATGGCCACTCTCCGACCTTCGGGGTTATTAGGGTAAATTGTAACAAAATGCATCAAAATATTAGTGGAACATGAAAAATTGTTTAGTTATTCATGGTTCGTGAGCAATCACGGTTTAAGTTTCTAAAGAAAATCGGGTACTTTCCACAGTGACTATAATTCGTAGAGAAAAGTTGCAGAAAACCCACGGACACCTGAAAACTTTTTGACATTTAGGTTCAAAAACAATTTTTTTTGCGCTGCTTCTTCAGTTTTCCAACGCACTAGGTATATTGATCCGTAATTATAAACTCATTAATATCAATGTAGGCCCACCACAAGAATTTCATTTTTGTTCTGTGATCCATCTTTGCTCAAAACCGTATTTTCTTGGATGGATGAAAAACACTTTTCAAGGGAAATACCTTTTCTATTCACTTAATTTGGGAGTAATTTATCTAATTAAGGGATTGTTTTTCAGGGGTTTTTTTTGTGTTGTTTGAGATTCTGTGTGAATAACGGTCTTTTGGTTCTATTTTCGTAGTAAGAGAGAGTCTTTGTTCATTTTAGACAGCGAATCGATTTAAAAGAATGTCGTCGACCAACGTAAAAGACCCTTTCGGATGTTTATCCATTATTCACTGGGTTAAGGGGGTGTCAGCAATCCTTTGATGGTATTTTCCCCATAATTCATGGCGTTTTCTATTATCCAAATTGAATTTGGCTCCTTTTCTATATATAATATTTCCTTTTTGTATATTTGTCGACTTTTTTGTTTGTTTGTTAGAATATATGTATATGCAGGGATATGTAGAAAATACTAGTACTTACAGTTAAATGTTGTACATGTTATAGCAATGGTATATATCTTTCAACAATGTTAGAATCCTCACGAAAATAATCTTGGTAATTAGCTTATTTGTAAAATCCTTTCAGACAAAGTTTATCATTGGGTTGATATTATTCCCGTCTACATAATCCTAGGGTTTCAGGGCCCTTGAAGAACATAAGACACCTGAAACGTAACGAGATATCGCCCTAAAATAGATATTCCAATATACATACATACCTTATATTCAATAAAAAAAAACCCCCCATTACGTGAAATAAAAAATAAAATATATGGAAAATCCTGAGAATGGGTTTTTGTATCACAAAGGAATTATGTGGTGCAGGTATAGGCACTGCAGAACGGAGGAGGGTGGTTGTCGAATGATGGTAGCATACCCTGTCGTACTATACAATACATACTGGCGGGGTGGTTAGTTAAACTGGCTACCGTGGCATGTTTTTTTTTAAATGGGGAATTAGATGCGGGCATCGGGTATGAATGGCACGAGTTGAGTTGAGAACCTGAGCAAAGTGGAAAACTCGAGTTTATTAAACTCTTTTGCTGGATTACATTACATGAATTCTAATGCTATCATTCTATGTACACAGCATAAGCATGAGCTTTTTATACTGAAATGCCGTACTCTACGGCCCATACAAATCGACCTGGATGACGGTGATGAGTATACCTGGGATTATGTTGCATGCATTCATTCATTATAGCGCAACATTCTCATATGTGTCGACATATATGCAAATGTTTCATGTTAATGATGTGTCTCAATTATGAAACACTCTGTATCCCCTATTCAGACTAATAGAACGATGGTGGCTACATATTGGTTGTAGCTACGATGAACCGAGCTTGAAAAACGGGGCAATTGCGTTGAACACACATAGAAAACTTCCCTAGAGCCGTTTCTAACCATGAATACCTGCTGGTATTCGCTCGCTTCTATATTTTGGCCCCATCAGATTCACCTGTGCGGACTGACTTGATGATAGAAGCGTATAGGAATTCTCCAAAGTTTGACGCCTGATGCGTTTTGTCAGGTGGTATTGCAGGTATTGTACGGAGGAGTGGTTGGGAGCCACGTATTCATCATACGGTGAAACCACTTGGACGGTCGCACGTACCCTTGGTTCGGGGTACTTTTATACCTCATTCCCTGTCACCAAGTCAAACCTGGTAGTGACAGCTTTTTATTTATTTAAATTCTGTGTTTTTTTTCGGTTGTATAAATATATGCTGCGAAACAGATATGTACATATATTTATATTCATTGAAATTTATATAAATATGTAGCTATTTACATTTATGCTTATGCGCCTTTATTCATCTCAGATAAATTATATTTTATGAAGAAATGTAAGTAACTTTCGGCCTCCTAAATTATTCATTTTGCGTTTTCACTGTGTATATATTATAATAAATGAGTGAATGTGAATATTTGCTTATTTATACGTTAGTTATATTCAGTTGAGAGTATAGGGATGAATAGCATAATACTCATTCAGATAATGTGACAACGTGCTATCTACCATTGTTCAAATTTGATTTGTTCTTTAGTTGTTGTTCTTAAAGCGCGCGTTTCATTTACCTTTACTTATCGCATGAGTGCGTTCGATAATTCTCTTTTCGTTCTGACAAAAATGACAAAAATACAAAATAACTAAATTTGAATTAAAGATAATAAAAGAAATACTTAAAGTATCTAACCTATAACATCACCAATGGTTGGATTCTTTTTGGGTGATGGAAAAGTTCTTATTTCTTAGACATACATATATGTATCTATTTCGGTTAATCCTTAATTGGAATTCTAAGCAAGTACAGGTGGAATATGTAAATGCGTTAAATAACTTTTCTCGATAGCACTTGACAAAAAAAAACATACACACATTTTATAGGTTTTTTTAATTGCTGGGGCTGAGCATATCACACTACCACGAGTTTATTGCTTCAAATTGATTTATTCAACGAATGTATTTGCAGACTGGAGAGAAATACCCAAACGTACTGATCTACCTGCATTCAACCACCCGCAATTTCAGGTAATGTCTTTCGTATCAATCACCACAATCTTTGTGGCGAATAGTCATTTAACAATAGCTGTAAAATATACATTTCTCAAAACTAAACAATACTCGACGAAATTAGCATAAAATTACTCTTTTTAAATATGAATCATTCCCGTCTTGGAATATGCGAATATCATAAAAAATTCAATAAGTTTCTCGCATAAATTTACAATAAGTAGTTATGGTTCTCTCCAAATTGCAAACAATTGACTAGTTTATAGCTTTCAAGCATAAATAATAAACTGTTATTTGCAATTCAGTCACTATGAATTCCAAATTACTTGTTATTTGAACCTTACAAAACTTTTTTTTTGACAATAACCTCCAAATTTTAAGTTGATTTTTTTCTTTCTGTAGTTTAAAACAATTTCGAATCTAAAACTGAAAGTAACTAAAAAAAATACTTTTTTTCTGTTGCCAAATATTATAACCTTGTTAAGTTATTTTGCTATCAATTTCTTCAAATTTTTGCAATTCATATAAAACTGTAGGTGCGATGAAAAATTGTTACAAAACCTCAATTGAAAAAGGCCCTACTTTCGGTGGCAGCAACGCCGGTGCCGTAGATAGTTAGAATATTAAGGAATTATGCCGACCTTCAAACTTTGGAAAAATCAATTTTTTTGCAAATTCTTAGACAGAAGATTTTTGGATTTTTTCTTATCGTTTTCATGTATATTACACCAATATTACACCAATATACATGAAAACGATAATGGATAAAATATATATGAAAATATAGTAATCCCTCCAACTGCGCGGTTTCGCAAATTCGAGGTTTCGCAACTGCGCGGTTAAGTTTTTAATACCAAAATTTCGAACTGCGCGGTAAAAATTCCAGGAAGACCGAGCCATGCTCGGCGATCTCAAAATCCTCCTTCTGCCTCTGTCTCTGAGTAATTGAATCCGATTATAATTGCAACATGATTCGTATAATGAGGTTCAGGGAACTTGATTGTTTTGTAATTACTATTTATCGCTGCCGATAGATATCTAAAAAGTGATATTTTTAGAATGCATAGCGAAAAACCCTACTCCTTAGCAATATTGCGAATTTTCATTAAGATACCTTCACGTAATTCGAAGACACCAGCCGAGGGGTATCGAGGGGAGGGAAAAGTCAGGTTTGTAGTAGAAAAATCGAAAGCCCTTAGCCCCTTTAGTAATACTGTAAAGTTTCATTAAAAACGGACCACCCAATTCGAAGATAACAGGCGAGGGATATCGAGGGGAATTTTCTCAGAGCTGAGACCTATATAGATCGGTTTTTTGTCTCCGAAAATCCCTAACCCCCAAGTTTCGTGAAAATCGTTTGCGTGCTCTTTTTGTGGAACGTTTCTACCGCGCAGTTGGAGGGATTACTGTATACATGAAAACGATAAGGGGATAAAATTTTGGATTCAGACTTTTAAGGTAAAACATAAAATATTTCCCAAGATATAAATTTTTTTCAACCAAAAATGTGTGCTCATGATTGGAATAAAAGAGGATGAAAAATCAGAGAGTTTCATAAAAATATGTCATGATTTGTAGATTTTACAGGAGTTTAAACTTCGAAAAGCGTCAAATTTACCACATCCGGCTTTTTAGTGTTAAGCATATAAAAATATGTTATTTTCAGGACTTGTGGGTAGGGATAATCCCTTAACGGATCTACTAAGAATCTAATTATGCGATTCTCCTTAACTGCACCCCTTAACTGCAATAATTCTCCAATAAATTTTTGGATGAACGATAATGAATTTTCGCCTGCGGCGCATTTCTATTTAAGAATTGTACCTAACAGTGAAAACCGGATGATATTTTTTTTAGCGGATCCGGAAGCAGCAAGGGAGGAGATAGAGTGGATTTGATATAAAAGAATTTTTAAGTACTTGTCCAGAAAATCTTTATCCAACTCTGAATATCGCATACTAATGCTGGGTTTACACGAATGACAGATAATGACAATCTGTCATAAAAGAATGGACAAGTTCATTCTTTTATCAGAGATTGTAATTTTTCTGACAGAAATAATGACAAAAATGATACTATTTATACGATAATGACAATTTATGACAAAAAAATGACAAATTTGTCATTCGTGTAAACGCAGCATAAGGATGAGGGGTTCAGTTATGAAGTTTTATATTCTTAATTTTGAATGTAACTTTGACCGTGTACAAAATTTAATTGTAATAAATTGAAGTGTTTTTGTTTGATGTTTTGAAAAAGGGGGTAGTAGGTTGGTCACGAAATTTGTCACAAATTTAGCAGGCAGGGGGATTTTTCGATAGTGTCGATAGTGTAATGGTGGAAATCCAGTATAGAAAATCACAAAAAAAAAAATCATGGCGAGGAGGGGAGAAGGCGAAAAGGCAAAAATTTGCCTGACGGTAATGCTCTTCACAAGTTGTAACAGCTAAACGTTTTTAATAAATATTTTTCAAGTGATTTAAAAATAACTCTCGCTTCATGGCATCTCGCAATGAGTAAATATTCGCACAATGTAAAAGTGGATTCAGTAGACTTAAACACAGGTGAAACAATTTGTTTAATTGAATTTCCAATTTACTAAGTTGAAAAGTTCCCACAGTATAATTATGCACTTAAACGAACAGGCGTTAAAAAGTCCTTGACTTAAAAACCAGATCAAGTTGAAACGTGCGCATTTTAAGTATAATTAAATTTTCTTTTTTTAAATAATAAGTTAAGTTGCGAAAGTCTTCGGTCATCCGCAAGCAAAAAAAAAAAAAATATGATAAGAGTATTTAAAGGGCTCTCTACCCCTATTTCTAAACTATGGACAAAGCGAAAATAAAATACCATACGGCAGTTATAAATATTTCAGCTTAGCAACAAAATTTGTATTCTATCGTATAGAACTCAAAATTCTATCGTATAGAACAAATACAAAAAAAAACATTCGGTGGATAATGTCAAAAGGGAAGGAGAGGGGAAGAAATCTAGAACGATCCAAAAAAAAAGCGAGTATTCTTGAAGAGTCGTTAGAAAGAATTGGAGTTGAATTTCGTACAGTCGACGTAAAAGTTTCGATAAAAAAAAAAGAGAATTTTTCTTAAATAATAAAGTAAATAAGTGGTTTATTACACATATGTAGACAATAATATTAACAATAATATAAAAAAGTAGTAATATAAACTATTTGTGAATCGAGATTAGCTCCCATAGTGATACAGTTATTTTGCTTTCCTTTTTATTCATTATTATTTTTCTATAAAACATTAAAAAAAAGGGAATTAATTATCAATCATATACATAAACAGATTAAATGAGAATTATATTTAATAATAAACAAACATATATAAAAAGGAACAAGAAAACGTGCTAAATTTCGAGTTAAAATAAGAGGTCCTTGTGAAATTCGAACCTAATAAACGATAGTCAAGAAGCAGTTAAGCTTCAAAAGCAAAATTGTTACAAAAAAAAAAGGAAGTGCTTGGAAAGAAATCCTAAACAAGAAGTCATCACGAGGCGAGGAGAGCAGAAACGCGCCAGCAGAACGCGCCAGCAGAAACGCAGCAACAGAACGCGCCAGCAAAACGCGCCTGGAATCTGGATTGTGGTCGCAGATCGCTCAACAGGAAGCAGACTATGTTTTAAGGAGACGAAGTTGGCACGCTGATAAGTACCCATTAGTTTCTTTTTTTTGATAATTTTGAATTTGTGTAAGGTTAGGAAACTAGAATTAACATTGTAAAAAGAAAATAATTTAAGTAATCAGGTTTAGATAGGGCTTATGAATAATTGAATAAAAAGTGCAAGACACATAAAAGAATTACAAAAAACAAGATCGAATCTTTTATTGAGCGGGCGAAATTCGCAAAATTTTTATTTTCAGCATCATACGTAACGTTTTCTTTTCTCCTTTCTTTTTTTTCTCCAAACATTGGAATGGTTACGAGATCGCCTAGTTTTCTTAATTAAAATGTCTTCTTAATAGTTTTATTGAAGGGGAAGACAGTTAAAGGACGATGATTACAAAATAAGGTTAAAATAATATAAAAGGGGTAATTGCTGGAGTAGTAACAACGCATAAAATCGGGAGGATAAAAGAGGACTCAAAACATCGGAGTTCCGAGGGATACCAGAAAAGAAAGGCATTATTCGGCAGTGATAGGCATATCGGGTCCCGCAATATAAATTTTTTTTGTGGTCTCCAGAAAATCTATGTCACCAGAACCCCCCCATTTTCCCTGAGCGTAAGCTGGCACACGCGGTATGCGGTGACACTGGCGGGATTTCCTGGACATTTTGGGTAAAACCATAATGAACGTCACAAAGTTACTAAATCATCGTTAATAATATGGAAACATAATGCCGGTGATGTTTAATAGCAAAGGGAAATTACACTAAAATTATACAATATTAATGCTATAATTTATCGAGACACTGTAGAGCAAAATAACATAAAACAATTGCATATTACATGCACGTTTAATTTTTTTCGAGCGCAATCAAGTCATGTCGTTGAAATTTGTTGCGATCAAGGATGCTCAAATACGCAATTGGGCTGAGAAAAATTGATGTTGCTGTTTCTGATGGCATTTAATCTAAGTTGTGATATAATGCTAATGTCGTAGCTTAATCTTCAATGGTTATAAAATTGCCTTCCCACGCAACTGAGGCCAGGCCGATGATATTCAAACGAAAAACCTTTCCAAATGCCGAAACAGAAGTTGATTTTATTATTACTGGTTTTTTTTTCTTATGGTACTTCCCTGGCAGATTATTATCAAGCCATCGAGAGGTTTTAATTTGTTTTTAATAAAAGTGACTTTTAGTTTCGTAAACAAAAATTATTCGATTTTTGGTCGAGTTTTTTATTGATGTGTGTAGGAATCCAACTTGAGGTTTTCTATATACGTTTTTTGTCAATCAAATAAATGACAGACAGATTGGTTTATAGCAAAAGTGACATGACATGCTTGACACGCCAAAAGTAATACAGGCAAACACACAGATATGTATTAAATACTCATAATAAAAAAAGATACACAAAAACTATTTAGTCTGGCAAAAAAATGAATTTTTTGGACATCTTAAAGCAAGTTTTTTTGACCGCCATCGAAGTTTATTTTTTTTTAGTTCTTAATTGAATTCAAAGAAGCAACCAATCTACGAACACTTTGCTCGTATGGTTAAAATTTTTGGCGTGTCTGTGATTTTATTTTATTTACTTTTTAATGTGAGTTTAACAACCCTTTTCTGTCCAAAAAAAATTTGTTAAAGTTTTATTCTTTTTTTTTGTCTTGATGTGGGCTGTAATTAATTAATCTGATGATGCAGCGTTTTTTAAGTACAAATTCAGTTCAGACAATTTGGTCTGATTAGTTTTGTCGTAATATTGAGCACCTGAATATAAAAAAGTATAAAAAATAAATAAAAATTCTCTCATAAAACCATTCCATATTTGCAATTTTATTTTATTTGTGATAAATATGTGGCATTTAAGAGGATTCAAAGCGAGTTCCATTTAAGGACGATTCTCTTTTTTTAGCACAATGACAACATCAATCATTTTATCTTTTTGTCTCAATTAACATTAAATCGAAGAGCCAATTAATTTTCTTTTTCCAAACAAAAAAAAAAGAATATAGCCATCAGACGAAGAAGTAAGAGAAACTTTTGTGTGAATATCTATTTGGCGTCTAACTACATTCGGGTTTAAATTTCAAAATATGTTTAATATTTTTATGCGTTTATATAAAATCCAATTCAGTACAAGATTAAGGCTTTCGAGATTATCGAATTAACGCTCTTTAGTGGGATTTTGAGATTACGGCTTTTTAATACACCATTAAACTTGAGACTTAGTGCTTGGCGTAGCTATGTCTTATACATAGATACCATGTTGACGTTAGGGTAAGCACTAAGTTCAGAAAATATAATCACCCATTTTCTTAGAAAAACGGATATTCTTGTTTAAAAATTGTTGCTTTTTTCCTTTCAATGATTTGAGAGTTTTCTTTAGAGTTTAAATAGAGAAATTTTGTTGTAGGTATCAGAAACCCCAATTCATATTTGAAATAAGTATGTATATTTGTATGTATACTCCTGGCCAATTGAATCGGAACCGCAATTGTTAACAACTTTTTGTTTAATGTATCTTAATATGAAAGGTGAAGTCAAAAATCATATTTCATATTAAGATACTGAAGACTTGTCATTCGCATAAAAGTCGTATGATTTAAACAAAAAATTGTCAGAGTCAACTATAGATCTTTTAGATGGCTTAGTTTTTACCTGAAATTTAAAATATATTATTTAGACAATATGGTCTCATCTGTTGGAAAATAGATTTAAAAAATTATTTGGAAACTTCCAGAGCTAAAAAAGGAATAAAATTACAAATTAACAGAAAATACTGGCAATTGTTGGGCCCTTTTTTTATTGGTATAAAATGTTGCCAATTTAATCGAGACAAGTAATTTTTTTATTGATTTTGTTTAACAGCCGTATTCTGGCGTTGTGATACTTAAGTCACAAGTCACAAGTCCATACAATTTGGGGCTCTTGTGACCGAGTTGTGACTAGTGACCGTAGCTAGAATAAGGCTGTAAAATTCATAAATTTTTCCCTGCAATTAAATAAGCATTAAAATATCTAAAAAATAGAAAAATCTAATTGCCAATTGCTTTTTGTGGGTTTTAATTCCTCGCCGTCGGTTTGTGGACTTGGTTGCTCCAATGTCTATCGTCAGAGGTTCCATTCGTGTGTCGATGTCCTCCAGTTGTGCATCGCAATTATCTTCGCGTTATGGTCTCAACGCCGCTCTCCCTCTTGTGACTCTGTTGGTAACCAGGGTTGGGACTTGAGGATGTGTAAAAGGTACTATTTTTGCCCAAAAAGGGTACTAGGTTGAGATAATGTGGTACTAGATTTTTTTTAACTATCGTACAACCAAAATCGTTTTTTATGCTTATTACATAGGAGTCAAGAAAAATCTAAATCTCGTAATTTTAGAGAAAAAATCCTTAACCCATATGGATTGACTTTTGCGCTGTAAATATAACATTCTCGGTCAAAAAATACTCTAGAAAAACTCCAAAAACCAATAAAAATTGTCTAGATGTATTTGTTTTAAATTTTCGCTTTTATTTTAACTTTAAATTTTTGTATAAACTCCATCTAAAAACTTAAATTTCGAGAAGTATTTTGAGCTATTACTATATAAATCATATTTCCATGGCCTACGATTGATTTTCATAAAAAGTACTTTTTTTCTAATACATAGAAAAGTGATGTATTTTTAAAGGGAGCTATAAATTCAGATAAAATCATATTTTTTGAAAACCATGAAAAGGTACCAGATTCATGGGCTGTGGTACTAGGGTACTAAATGAGTCAAAAAGGTACTAGATCTAGTACATAGGTACTAAAGTCCCAACCCTGTTGGTAACACCTAGAGTTGGTAACATCCACCAATTAATCGGCTTCGGTCATCTTCGGCTTCTTCGGTCATCTTCGGCTTCTTCGGTCATCTTCGGCTATCTTCGGCCAAAATTCATACCTTCGGCCAAACTTTGGCCTCGGCCAAAATTATGCCGAAGTTGCGAGTGAACTGTCAACTCTCAAAACATTGGTCTGTCTGTCAGTTTGTCGGTTTGCCGGTCTGTCGGTCTGTCGGTCTGTCGGTCTGTCGGTTTGTCGGTTTGTCGGTCTGTCGGTCTGTCGGTCTGTCGGTCTGTCGGTCTGTCGGTCTGTCGGTCTGGCGGTTTGTCGGCCTGCCGGTCTGTTGGTCTATCGGCCTGTGTGTTGTATCTTAACCCATTCGGTATTTTGATGCCATATGGCAACGCAGTTAAAAATTTGAATTGACTCATAATTTATTTATTTTCAACACTATATTCTCATTCAGTGCACCTTTAAGTGCATTTGTGACGCAATTTTGATTTTTTGAGTAAAAAGCTGGACTACAGTGGACGTATTTGTAAAAAACAAAATTTTTTAATTTTTTTTGTTTTTTTTTTTGTTTTAAATTAATACTAATAGCTCAAACATCATTAATTTGTATAGAGAGATTTTTTAACCCCCATATAAAAAAACATGTACCGAACGGGTTAAATAACTTGAGAACACGTTGAGCTAACGATTTGAAATTTTTTATAAATGAATCTTGCGAAAATTGTAGATTCCTATCAACTTTTGGAAAAGTAAAGTTAGCTGTAACGGGTACCTCTCATACAATTATTTTGGAAATATACAGTTTTTTGACAATTTCTCGGAAAATATGCGCTTTTACGAAAAAAATGATTATAACCAAATTCAAAGACTATAAAAGTTCCTGCGTTTTTTTTTTTCTTTTCACGATTTTTACGTATCTTTATTGGTTCTCGAGATATTCGAAAAAAATATTATTTTACCTAAATAAAAGAAAAATTGCAGAAAAAGGCCGAAGTACGGCTTTGGCCAAAATCTGACCTTTGATCGGACTCTATCAAATACCTACCGAATAATACGGGCTTTAAGATCGGTATTTTAAGTTGGACATAAGTTATTTAGTTTCGTGGGTGCAAAAGGCACTTAATTTCTAAATTGTGGATTTTACTAAAGTTTTGATAAATAAAAGCGACGCGGGGGCAAAAACTGGGTTTGGCGTCCTCTCCCCTTCTAAAAAAATTGATGAAAGGCAGTTTTGCGTATTTTTGGTAATTTTGAAATAGCGATTCGAGAGCAGGGGTCTGTCTCAATTTCTGTTTGTGATTATCTGATTAGAAAAGGTACCTTAGTTCTCCGGTATGCAACAAAAATTACGCCGTTCCTACCAAAAAAATTGGGTCCCAAAAAATGTCGGTTTTAGCCTAACCCCAACCTCAACGTCTAGCCAAAGTAAATTTACCAAATTCTGGAAGAAAATTTTGATCATGTTATGAATAATCGGTTTGAATTTGTTGTACTCATCTAAATTCACATTTTTTTTTCGTCTCCCCCCTCAGCACGGGGCTGGTTTTCTATACACATAGAAAGTAATTGGAAGAATCAAATTAATTTTTTTTGAGAGATTTCAATGTAGAATTGTTTTCTGAAAATTGTATTCTCTGTAATACCAAGAAGAAAGGTACAATTTGATTTTCTTTAGTATAGAAATCAATTTTTGACCGTTAGTTTAATATTGAAATTTATCTGCTGTTATGCTTGTGGTAATAATTTCAATTGAAAAATGTTTCTTTTGACCAAATCACTGAGTTTGAGTTGAAAGAACATACCATAGCAATAATTTGCAATCACACACAACTATACGTAGGTCGATGCAATAAAATGTGTAATCAATGTATATTTAGAAACCCCAGGAAGAGTCAATTGTTAAATGAATCATTCACAGATCATAAATGTTTCAATGTTTCACGCAAACGTTTTATTTGATTGCTAATGCAATTCAATTTCAATGCAAAACAAATTTTATGGAAATGTCTGGGGGGACTTCCATAATATGATCGTTCATCCCCAACGGTTTGCCGTTCACGCAGTGGTCTTTGCAAAATACTCACGACATGGTAGATAGACTCAATAATTTTCGAATAAAAATCGGATTAATATTGGGTTGGGTGTGCTTTAAAACGACAATATTAAGCAAATGTGTAACCTCTCAAGTGGCAATAAAAGTCATCGTTGACGATATAAAACTACTTTAAAACTGACTTCAGTAACGGTAATGAACATCTCCTATCGTATAAATATTTTTCCTAAATGCAATAAAGAAGTTTTGTTCCTTATTTTTATTCTTTTATTTTTCACTGTATTTCATATAAATGTTTGCTATCGTGTTCTTAAGTTGAAAACTTCTTGTTCATTACAGCATTATAGCGTTAAACAAAAAAAAAAACGTACTCAATAACAAAACAGCAAGTTTTTCTGTTAAACGACTTGTAGCTATGATGTTACTGAACTAAACGACATTTCAATGGACATTTTAAATGATAGAGTAGCATTTAAGTTGTCAAAAGCAATTAAATTCAGACTACATGTACCTACTATACCTACTATACATCAACTAAAAAAAATATTCAGTAAATAAAATGTAAGTTACGTGCCAATTATATTGTACTATGCTATATAGACATTTTTCAAACACACGAATTGTTAAAATTTACTGGATTTAAATTATGTTTTTAGATCTTGAATGCGATATTCATGCTATCTTTAAGGTGTTTTCAACGCACCCCGGGAGATTTTCTTAATTTGATTGTTTGATACGCAACTCTTCATTATAAACGATTTCCTATCAGTTTCTTCGTTTCGGTTTTTTTTTTTGGTAATAAACATTAATTTATGCTATTGATGTTTGGTCATTTCGATCGTGTGAAAACGCGTTTTCTCCATATTTTATTCGCCAGAGGAAGTTGACAATTTCGCTAATTTATTAGGTTTTTTGCGCTTCGCAAGATGAGATTTAAAAAAAAGTCTTATAATTGTATAAGCTTTAAGATTTATTCTGTATTTATCGAGTATTTGGAAATTTATGTGGTCGGGCAAAAGGAATTACTCTAAAGAAATATTTCTAGAAATATAAAAATTATTTCAGAAAAATATTATCTTTATATGGCTGGGATTAATCCTTTGCTGACAGTCGGTACTTTTCGTAATCTTTATATTTTTTGCTTATCCAATAGTATAAACATTCTATATACTTCTATATACCACAGGAGTAAATACCACCCCTCCATAAAATTAGTTCATGTCTTTTTATACCCGTATGGTGAAACCAAAGGGTATATTAACTTTGCCTTACCGTTTGTAACGCCAAGATCCCGTCATCACACACAAAAATGAATTACACCAGTGTGTTTAGAATGATAAAAATAATTAATTTTTGCATGTCCGTCCGTCTGTCCGTCCGTCTGTCTGTGGCGCGGATTGCGGGCGCACGGATTGAGCTACAGTCTTGAAAATTGGCGCAGATCCGTTTTTCGTAAAATGCGAGGCCAAGTTCGTTCATGAGCAAAAATGGATCATTAGGGGGGCTCCATACGAACGAAAACGTTTTTTGTGAATATCTCAAAAACGGTGCATCTTATCAAAAAAGTGCAAGAACAAAAGTTATTTAGGACATGATTCTACATAAAACTCCCATACATCAAAATCCGATTGGAATCAATTTTAAAAAAAAAATCTTATTGGAAAGTTTTACTTCAAAGTGGAATTTTGGTACAACTGTTCAAATTTTGATACGAATATCACCATACTGGTTTTCAATAATTGCCAGATTGGCAATTATAGCTTTTCTTGTGTTTTTTAAATGCTTTCTGGAACCATTTTCAACGAAAAAAGTCATGGTAATTGTATATTGTCCACATCCTGGTCCACAAAGGGTTAACTCAGGGAATGTTTTTTTAATTTTTTTTATGAATACGATTTTTTTTTGCTGTGCAGGAACCGGAACTCTTTTAGCATTCAACTAAAATTGAATGGGCTTGTATATCCCGTCATTGCCGGGTTAAAGTTTTTAGTATAAGTTTTAGAAATATCACTGAAACCAACATATCACTTTCTTAGAAAATTTGAAGAAAAAGTTTGGAATTTTAAAGTTTTTTCGTCTCATTTTTAATGCGAACTCATTTTTAATGTGCCTGCGGTCTATTTGCAATATTCTTGATTTCTTAAAATTTTCATTATAATTTTGCTTTTTTAACTTAACTTAGCCTCGAAAAAAATCCACTGATACTTTCTATAATACGTACTTTGTCTATTAAGGTCAAAGTATCGAATTCTTTCGTTTTTTAAAATCTATATATACAAAATCGTTTAGCCTGACTGACTGATTGACTGACTGATTGACTGACTGATTGACTGACTGATTGACTGACTGATTGACTGACTGATTGACTGACTGATTGATTGACTGACTGATTGACTGACTGATTGACTGACTGATTGACTGACTGATTGACTGACTGATTGACTGACTGATTGACTGACTGATTGACTGACTGATTGACTGACTGATTGACTGACTGATTGACTGACTGATTGACTGACTGATTGACTGACTGATTGACTGACTGATTGACTGACTGATTGACTGACTGATTGACTGACTGATTGACTGACTGATTGACTGACTGATTGACTGACTGATTGACTGACTGATTGACTGACTGATTGACTGACTGATTGACTGACTGATTGACTGACTGATTGACTGACTGATTGACTGACTGATTGACTGACTGATTGACTGACTGATTGACTGACTGATTGACTGACTGATTGACTGACTGATTGACTGACTGATTGACTGACTGATTGACTGACTGATTGACTGACTGACTGATTAACTGACTGACTCATCAACGCCGAGCCCAAACCCCTGAAGCTAGAAACTTGAAACTTTCACAGTATGTCCCAACCATCACGTAAGCGCTCACTAAGGCGGGGTTTTGGCATTGGTGGGTTTTTGGGGTCACTGAATACGAATCCGGTGTTAGACTAATTCGCAACGGAGAGTCCTGCAAGGATAAGATTTTTCTCAAAAGTTTTCAAGTTCGTTCCGGTTTTCCTCGCATTTTAAAACTTATACAAAAAACTTGACCTGGTAACGACAGGTATGCAAGCTAGTCAATTATATTAAATGTCATATTCTTGTAAGGATTCACATCTGCAAATTAATGCCATTATTTTCCAACATTGACGCCCACGCTGCATTGAGAAGATTTACGTTATTTTTAATCTATTATATTTCATTATTTATCGAACGTAAACATTAACTTGTTCTTCATTTTGATCGCAAGAACCATAAAAAAATTTAAGTAAATAAATGGAAATGTGAAAATGATGTATACGATGAAAAATGATTTCCTCGGGAATTTCCTGTCTTCAAGTATAAAGTTCCTGACACCATTTGCTTATTATAAAAGATTAAGGCATATGGCAACGATAGCATAAATCATTCAGTCCGATAATAATAACAGTCTTGAAGGAATCTGGTGAACTTATATTTTGTCAGCTCTACTCATGTTGTCGTATACATATATTGTGCTTAGAGATATACCTTTTTCTTCTTTTTTTTTTGAAAACGTCCCAGTAGTTCATATATATGTAGAAGTATTTTACATAGAGTAGATTTCTGTGTACCTAAATTTATAATAAAAATAGTATCTAGATATATAGTACTAGAGAAATATTAAGTACAAGACAAGACATGTGTTTATTATTATATCTAAAGTGTCACATATAATCTTTCATTTCAGGTAGCATCATATCAAAGGGCCGAAAAACGACGAAATACTGATGGCGTCTGTGCACAACATTCGCGCAAAAAGAAAAGAAAATTTTCATTTTCTTGGTATCTAGACGGAATATACACTCACAGTTATTTATAAGATATATTCATATATATCATATTTATCACGCATCCTATATATTTGAGGCAGTAGAGTCTTTGGTATCCAAGTGGCAAGAATGATTAAAGAAAATATGTTCTTCTTCGAATAGCTTCAAAGCCTACGAATAGGACTTAAGTGTAAAGAAGCTGCCAGCCTCCGCATCTTATTCAGGTGGTATTTTCAACATTGTCACTAGGCTCATCGTCATCATCATCATCATCCCTGTTCGACTCGTTGCTGTGTGTTGTCATCAACAACGGAGATATTATTCCTTATCAACTTAAGGAGAGATTTCATCTTATTCTGTGAAACCAAGAAAATCCCAGACATCAGAGTAGACTACAAAAAGGATTCCTGACACTGCTAACGTGCGTTCCACTCATCGTGTAAAGTAGTAGGACATATTATAAAATCTTGAGAGTTCTTACACTGCTGCCTTGGTTCGATCGTTCTTGTTCCATAATCTTTTTTACATCATCTTCTATCTACTTACTTATTTCAACGACTACTCTCCGTTAGATACGGGTGGGTATGTTCGGTGTCAAGGATCATAGTTTGGATATTAAGCGCGTATATCCATAACAACATACGCCAAGGATAAAATTTGAAAAAGACAGTAAACTGATCCCAGTGTTGCATTCGGTGTTATTTTCCTATAGGATTGCTTCGGCGTAATAGTGTAGTTTTTTTTGCGTTATAGCTACGAACGCATCTTGGGTGATATTATTTTACAAGATATTCGGTTGATAACAAACGCAAGGAGTTGATAAGTAAATTAAAAGCAAAGTGCAAAAGTGTCATTCTTATGCTAGCTCGGGGCCAAAGCATTATTGAAAAAAGTCGTGCTGTGCTTTTTTGTTGGGCTTCTGACTAGTCGTGGCGTGACGATGAAGTCCTGGTAGTCAGTCAGGTCGACGTATGTTAAGCTCAACTCACCGGTGGTGGCATTAAATTAAATCGATCCAAGACCTTGCGGTATTATAGCCAGTCGTAGTGAATATTTTCAGTATATTTTCATCCGTATATTGAAAACTCGAGAACGGCATAACTGTGCGCGTTCACTCATCCGGAGAGTTATGGTGTTGATGGTGTTAGTTGTTCATCACTGTTACGTTCAGTGTTTGCTCCCCTGATGATGATTAATCACGTGAGATCCTTTCAACTTATTTGTATTAAGTCATCCGGAAATGTGCTGTGCAAGGGATGATGTGAAGCAATATTGAAAATTATTATTACGGTGGAGATAACAGCTGAGAGAAATTATTGAGAAATATAAAATTAATGTAAATCAGATTTTGTTTTCACTGAATAAATTTGAGTAAAAAGTCGCGTGTTGGAAAAGATTTTAGCATGAATTGCTTGTGCCGCCCATCGAGGACCATATCCGTTCGGATTGTTCTACTGGACGACACGGATTTTATTTATGAAGTCAAGGTAAGATTCGATTTTAATTACTGAATTTATGCAGAATTTTCACACAGGTTTTATACACAAAGTACACGGTTTAGATCAGAGATGTCCAATTTAGATGTGTAGAATTACCACTACTTGTAATTCTTGTACTCTATATGATATATCATATAAAAGTATATTAGATTTAGTATACCGTTTGTAATGCATTGAACCAATCATTGGACACAAAAATGAACTACACCAGAGTGTTAGGGATGACAAACGATTTAGATTTCCACATGTCCGTCCGTCTGTCTGTCCGTCTGTCTGTCCGTCTGTCTGTCCGTCTGTCTGTCCGTCTGTCTGTCCGTCTGTCTGTCCGTCTGTCTGTCCGTCTGTCTGTCCGTCTGTCTGTCCGTCTGTCTGTCCGTCTGTCTGTCCGTCTGTCTGTCCGTCTGTCTGTCCGTCTGTCTGTCCGTCTGTCTGTCCGTCTGTCTGTCCGTCTGTCTGTCCGTCTGTCCGTCCGTCTGTCTGTCCGTCTGTCTGTCCGTCTGTCTGTCCGTCTGTCTGTCCGTCTGTCCTTCCGTCTGTCTGTCCGTCTGTCTGTCCGTCTGTCTGTCCGTCTGTCTGTCCGTCTGTCTGTCCGTCTGTCTGTCCGTCTGTCTGCCCGTCTGTCTGTCCGTCTGTCTGTCCGTGTGTCCGTCCGTAAACACCATAACTTTCGAAAGGATTAAGCTAGAGGCCTGAAATTTTGTATAGTTGCGTTTTTCGTAAATAGGAAGGCTCGATTCTTGAACGGGCAAAATTGGACCATTCCTTCCTCCTGTCCCAAACAAACGGAACAGTTTTTAACGATTTTCTTGAAAACGGTGAGTCATATTGGAAAATTTATTAAGGTAAAATGTGTTTAAAATATGATTTTACATAACTTATCCCTACAAGAAAATCCAATCGGACCACGCTTTTTCCCCTCTCCCATACAGATGGAATACTTTTTTCCTATTTTTTCGAAAACTGTGTATCGTACACTCTCGAAAAAATGGAGTCGATTACGCACCGAAAGGGAGTTTGAGGGAGTCCATCACCTATCGGAGAAAATCGAGCTCCGGGCTAGGGAGTTCAAAACAATTCCCTATGGGTGTTAATTTTTAACGATTTTTCGGTGTTAAACCAACTTATTGGATGGCCCAAGGAAAAAAAAAACAATTCACCTCCCAAATTCTCTTTTTTCTCTTTTTTTTGCATTTGAGATGTTTTGAGTTTTTTTTCGAGTTTTCAAAGTTAATATTGACTTGTTAACAAACTTTTCTTGCATGTCTCTGCCGGGACTCGAACACGGGACCTCTCGAATTGTAAACCATTTGCCTTCCCAATAGGCTGTGGAAGCCAATTGGTAAGCCTCTTCTAAACGTGAACACCCTTTACAATGAAAATAACTCCCAAAAGGAGTTGGAGTGAATTTTTGACTCATTTTCGGAGTTAATTCAAAATTGACGTCAAAACGGTGTTAAAAAAAATATTTAGCTCCGTAAAATAAAAATGTAAAAATAACTCCTCGCTACGGTGTTACATAACACTGCGAGGTGCTAACTTTTAGCTATGTTTTGAGGCGGAGTTAATTCGTCCCCGGATTTTTTCGAGAGTGTATCGAAAAATTTATGAAGATGAAATTTATTTAAAACTAGCTTGCATACCTGTCGTTGCCGGGTTAAGTTTTTTCAATTTTTTTTTTATGGTCTATGTTGGAGCTAAACTTCAGGCCAATCGGCTCGGTAGTTTCCCCGCGAAAGAGTAACATAGTGCAAAGACTACATTTCGAGATCACTTTACCCCCTCCCCATACTCCCCCCACCTCTCGGGATACTTTTTAATGGATCTGTGTTGGGGCTGGACCCCCGACGAACATCTATGCCAAATTTCAGGTTAATCGGTTCAGTAGTTTCCCCGCGAAAGAGTAACATAGCGCAAAAACTAAGTTTCGAAATCACTTTACCCCCTCCCCTTACTCCCTCCACCCCTCGCGCTACTTTTCCGTATGCCTATGTTGGAACCAGAACTACCACAGACACTCATGCCAAATTTCAAGTCAATCGGTTCAGCCGTTTTTGCGTGAAAGAGGAACAGACAGACAGACAGACAGACACCAACTCATTTTTATATATTAGTATGATATGATTTTACATAACTTATCCATACAACAAAATCCAATCGGACCACTCCTTTCCCCCTCTTCTCTACAAATGGATTTTTTAATTAAACATTTTGTCTGTGATCATATAGAGAAACCGCCCACTCTCGAAAAAATCCAGGGACGAATTAACACCACCTCAAAACATAGCTAAAAGTAAGCACCTCGGACTGTTATTCCTTAAATTTTGACCTTAAATTTGAATTTTCTCCGAAAAGGAGTCAAATATGCACTCGAACTCCTTTTAGGATACGAGATAAAATCAAAGCATTTCAAATGTTAGCAAAAAAAAAAGAATTTGTTGTATGGGAGAGGGGGGAGAGGGTTGTTTTCTAGCTCTGAATATTTTTTATACTTTTATCTTGCCCTTATTTCTGATTCAAAACGCCAGAAAAAAATTTTCTTCTTTTTTTTGTAGTATTGTTTTTTTGATTTTTGTGTATTTATACATAATTATTTTCTTAAGCGTTGTCACTTAAGCAGGAGACACACCAATTAGTTTTCCATATTTTTTTTTTTTTGGAAAACTGATCGGTGTGAACGTGAAATCAAAGGACTGATGGTCCGATTTTCGACGGATCCGATTTTCTAACAAACTGATACCCAACTGATTGGTGTGAGCGTTCGCGTCAGTCTCGTCTGTCGTATCGCAATAATAATACATAAACACGCTCTCTCTCTATTATCCACCCACATTTTTTGAACTCTGCAATCAAAATGAATAAAAACTTCTCACAAAAAACTACCAGTCGCAACTGATAGATTTGAACGCTAACTAAATGTAAAAAAATGATGGAAAACTGACGCGGTTGCGACTGATGACAAACTGATTAGTGTGGCCCCTACTTTAGCACCCATACGATGGGAGTACCCAGATTTCAAGTCTCTAAAAAAACTGGTTCGCGGTTTCGCTGTTTTTGGGAAAATAGACATCCATATTTGTCCAAATTAAAATCCACGCCTATTTAAACCCACTAGTGTTAAGGGGAAGCACATGTACAAGAATAATTTGGCCATCTAGTACCCCTTTTAAGGTTCAGCTGTACTTGTGTGTGGGTAAATAATAGTGTGTATAGCGGGCTTAAGTTATTTTTTCATGTGCCGTCCAGTTCTTGTACTACAAATGACAGAGTAAATTCTATTCTTTCAATTCAAGTTATCATTCTTAACACCTTAAAGAATTAAAGTGAAATCACACAACGACAAAACACATCATTAGAGATCTAAAATGCATTCATATTTACTATTCTCATACTATTATATTAAAAACTATACAGTTATTTTGCTCCTTTTTAGTACCTTGTTTTGATTACACAAAATTTGTAACTCGAGTATATCTAGCAGAAAATGGTCATTTAGAAAAGGTGTTCAAGTGTTCAGCAAGTATAAATATGACCTAATTATCTTAAAAAATCTTTGCACGAGATGCATTGAAATGTTTCCTTTGAGGTCGAGTAGTGTTGATACACATTAAACACAATCAGGAATGTTATGCTTTTCAAGGAAACTAAACAGAACTCAAGAAAGTGCTAAGTTTATATAGAAAGTGTAGTGCAGGAGAAGACTATAAAATTAAGTGTTCTATTTATAGAAAAATCTTAAATGTGATGACACCTTGTTTACGTTAAATTTCTTAGTAATTTGACAGACTGCATGGTGCCATTTCAGTTTCCATAAAATTCATGAATGTTAATCTCTAAACAAATAGTCTTTTCCTGTATAAAAAAGGTTTCTATTAGGTTTTCAATAAAATTTTTCACTTTGATTTTCCTGGAAAATTTCGCGGATTTTGATAAATTCCGTACATACAATTGAATGTCTATTCAGACAGAAAAGCTGAGAGTCCTGTGTGTATAATTCGTGTATAATAAACTTACTAGCAGTTTTACCGCAAAATCAGCAGATTTTTTTTCATTTTTTTATTGTAGATATATACAAAATTTATATACGAAACTTTGGTGGAATCTGAGACCCTTTCGCCCACTTTGTATGATAATAAAAAAATCTTTCTATAAATCACACAAATATATTTATATCAAAGCCTTTCGTTAGCGATCTTAAAAACTATAGTTTCTTCGTAGTCATCAGTTTAATATTTTCGGAATGATTTCACAAACATAATTTCAAGCATTAATGGTACCCGGGTTTGAAAGATGGAGAGTCTGGATTGGTAGTTTTACTAGTAGCTAATACTTGAGTCTCCAAATTTACGACGCCAACTACCTACTTAAGAAGTTTTTAAAATTTAACTACTGATGAAATTCGCTCTGTTTTGTAATAAAAATTTATAAAAGTTTAGCTCTTGGACCCGTCATTGCAGGGTTAAAGCTTTTTGTACAAGTTTTAGAAATATCACAAAAACTCAGGGGAAAATTTCAAAAATAAATTTGGAATTTACAAATTTTGATCTCCCCCGAGAACAACTGGGAAAAAGGGTATTCGCTTCTTTCGTATCGAATTTTAAAATTCCACTACTATATTCATGATCGGCGAGTTAGTTAATCCCAAAGGGAGATTCTTAAGCCTTACAATTGCTAGGATTTATGTTTGAGAAAATGTCAAAAGATGTCAGAAGATGTCCGCCCGTCCCTCCGTTTGTCCGTCCGTTCATGAACACCATAACTCCCGCAAGGATTGAGCTAGAGACTTGAAATTTCGTTTGTGGGGGAGCAAAATTGGGCCTTTCCGTGCCCCCTCCCCTATACAACCGAAACCGTTTTTTGCCAGTTTTTCGAAAACGGTGATTCGTATTGATAAATTTATACGACAGACGAGGCTTGTCGGCCTTCAACCTCGCCTTAACACCTATTTATATGGGGTAGATATTAGTGGACGAAAACTTTTTTGAAGGGCTAACCTCTCCAATAGTAAGAACGGAATCTAAATCCCTTTATATTTACAAGAGGTGGCACAGAGAAGATCGGGGGTAGATATAAGTGGGCGAAAAACTTTCTTATTATGAGAACCACACTCAATCGGTTGAAGGGTCTAAAAGTTATCAGGCGAGAGGTATCGATTGAGACGGGGAGATCAATGAAAAGTATGACATACTTTTTTTTGCAAGTAAATCTATCCGGGTTTACAGTATCATGAAAATCGATTCGGCCATTTTTGCGCGGTGCTGGGACTAACATACATACACACTGTACAGACAGATAAACAAAAATTTTAAAAATGTTATTTTTCAGTACGATAATTCAGTACGATAATATACATTCATACATGTATACCAAAATTTCCAAGAAAATCCTAAAATTAAAAATTAACCCTCCTTAACGTTTTATGATATGTACAGATTATTCAGCGATCTTTAAGCAAAAGAATATTTCCTTTAAAAAAAAAAAACATGGATCTGCTTACATATTCTATATTTACTGGAATAAAAGGCGCTCGAATCCATTTTTATTAATCAGCTTAACTCACAATATGTCAAGTTAATCGCTTTCCTTATAATAAGTTCAATACACTTTTATTGATTATTAAATAACGTGCAAAGTCGAAAGACAATTTTATAAATTAATAATCAGCTTAGCAATCATTAACCCTTTCATTATGTGGGCAAAACTGCAAATAAAAAAAAAACGGAGAAAATAATTTTCTGATGAATTTCTGATTGGTATTCGTGTTTCATTTATATATAAGTCTTTATAAGGAGATACCTAATTGAACAAACGCACCATTACTTGAGGAAATTATAGTGATTTTTTGTTTCTTTTCGTTAACTAATGTTAACGAATTACGGCCTTTCAATCAAAGCAATATCGCGCAAATACAACACGCAAAGTGAATTAGGCCCACGCTCATTTCCAACGTATAAATTATTTTTTATACTGTTTTTCTGTGTATGCGACAGTTCGATTTTATAAATCTTTACTGATCTCACCTTAGTTCACCTCATCCGATGTACCAATGGGCGAACAGTATTCCTAAGCTTCGACTTCGCAGGCCATAAAGCATTTTTTTGTGATTAAATCATGTATTGTCTTAAGAGTAAAGAACTTAAACCTTTTTCCAAATATAGACAGATTTAAAAATATGAAAAAAAAAACAAAAGAAAAGCTACAAAGCTACAATTTGCCGGGGGCAATCATCAAATACTCTATCTGAGACCAGACAAAATTTCTATTAAGAAAAATCCATTTGTGTGCGAGAGGAAGGAAAGAGTGGTCCGTTTGGATTTTGATGTATGGATTGGTAATGTAAAATTATATTCTAAACACATTTCTTATTTATAAATTTTTCCATATTATGCACAGTTTTCGAGAAAATAGGAAAAAAGTATTTCATTTGTATGGGGGAGGGGGAAGCAGTAGTTCAACTGGATTTTGATGTAAGGAGGATTTATGTAAAATCATATCCTAAACACATTTTGAATTTATAAATTTTGCAAAAGGAGTCAACATTTTCGAGAGAATTGCAAAAAAACTTTTTTGTATGAGGGAAGGAAGAAGTAAGGGGTCGATTTTTTCCGTTCAAAAACTTAGCCTTGCCCTACGAGAAACGCAGCTACACAAAATTTCAAGTCTCTAGCTCAATCCATTTGAAAATTATGTTGCTCACGAACAGACAGACAGACAGACAGGCGGAGAGATAGACGGACAGATAGGCGGACAGACAGACAGAGAGACAGACAGACAGATCGACTGACAGACGGACAGACAGACGGACAGATAGACGTATAGATGGACGCACGGATAGACAGATGGATAGACAGACGGACAGCCAAACGGGCAGACAGACGGACAGCCAAACGGGCAGACAGACGGGCAGACAGACGGACGGACAGATAGACAGATGGGCAGACAGACGGACAGACAGATGGGCAGACAGACGTACAGCTGGACAGACGGATAGACAGACAGACAGACAGACGGGCAGACAGACGGATAGACAGACGGGCAGACAGACGGATTATCGGGAAATCAAAATCTTTTGTCATCCCAAACACCCGGGTGTAGTTCATTTTTGTGTCCGACGCTGGGTTCGATGCGGTATAAACTGTATACTAAATTTAATATACTTCTATATGATTCTCATATAGAGTATAAAAACATGTGTCCATATTGACGAGTGTTAGCGAGCTCCACTTTTAGTCACGTTGGTGGTGCGCGGTGACCTTCTTGACATAATGGCCATTCGGTAAAACAAATTCATCATTTTATGGACAGGAACCCGGCAGTTTTGTTCACTTTATAAGTCATCTACCTGTAGACTTTGATGTGTGGGATGTAAAATTGAAAGTGAACCCGAGATGTCTAACATTGATTTCATATTCTTGGTATCAAGGAACGACGGGGGTGAGACACTTAAGAAAAATAATTTCAATTGACGATTTAAAATATTTTCCGATATTAATGTAAGCCGGTCTGCCGTCTGACAAGTCATAACTGGGTATATTGAAATTATATTAAGGTAGACTTGTATTGGTGGTTTATTTCAGTTTCTTTTGTTTCAATTTAGCGATAGTAAAATTTCATGGGTTCCTTTCAAATCGCTAATGCCCGGTTCGTCAGTGACAGTTTAAACTCCGTTTAACCGGCGATAAAGTTTAAACTGCCGTTTAGCACGAAATTGTGTTTTTCAGTGACAGTTTATCTCTAACCAAAAGTTTAAACGGAGTTTAACTTAAACGGCCATGGATGAGGGTTTAAACTGCCGTTTTTCAAAACTTATTTGTCATTTGTAGATCCATGAAGAATAAAACACATAAAAATGGACTGCATCACTTTTTTTTGCTCTCCACAATTTCACTATATTTTTTTACACATTTGAAACACAATTACAACCGAAATAACAACCGAAATCACAACGGAAATAGCATCCGAAATAACAACCGAAATCACAACCAAAATAACAACCGAAATAAGATCCAAAATAACAACCGAAATTAAAATCGTTTTATTTTTTATAGAATTTTATAATTAATGCGTAAACAAATATTACGAAAGTGATAACTAGACAAATACATCAATGATTTTATGACTGAAAAATTTGACATTTCAATATATTTTACTTGTATAGTAGACTGCAAAATTGACAAAAAAGTTTAAACTTTAGTTTAATAAAACGTTCAATTCCGTTTGCCTGAGAAACACCAAAAGTTTAAACTGTCGTTTAAACTTCATTGTGAGTTTAACTAAACTAAAGTTTAAACTTTCACTGAAAAACCGGGCATAAGTCACGTATCCCAAACAAAGTTGTTTCTGGTTTTTGAACATTGAAATTCAAATTGATATAAATTTGAGGTATTGAAAAAAACTTACCACAGTTTGAAAGAAGATAATCGTTAAGATTTGATTCTTTGGTATAATAAATGCATACTTTGTTAAAAACAAAATTTACAGAAAGTAATGTGAACCCTTGAGAAAATAATTGTTTAGATGAAATTGTCAAAAATGTAAAATAAATATAATGGTGAAACACATTATATATTTTTCAGCTTATTTTTTGAATCTTCAACACATTTTCAAAACCTAGTTTCCGCTTATTATATCGCTGTATTAATGGAAATCGCATTTTAAACCTGCAGATCCTTTCCGTACGACTAATTAGATATCAAATTATAAATCATTCCCCTAGCGTTTCTAGATTGACGTAGACCTTGTTTGTGAATTTTCCGGTTTAAATTATTTCAAGTGCCTCCTTGCAATTTATTTATTTCGTATGAATTCACTTCATAGGAAGTAACAGGAGAGGAAATTCCTACGTCGCGTCGCCGCGTCACAATTGCACCGAAACCTTTTGCGGCTATTGTCTTGTAATTCTATATTTTTAACGTGGCATTGGTTAAAGGGAAACTTCCTTAATGGATCAGTAACACGGCCCAGGGTGAATCAACTTTCGTTATATGCTTGTAATGTTGCTTCAAGGTATTGCACTCTGACACCCACCCACTGATCAGGCGGGCAGTCCTCCCCATGCACATTCAAGCTCAGCGTGATGTGAAAAGGGGCTTCTGATGAGTGATTCGGAGCAGGTTATAAACAAATTCATACCTATGTGATATAAATATGTCAAACTTAATTTTGCCTTGTAGGTTTTCAATGGGTTGTTGCCTGCGGTACATCCTCTTAGCATGAATTCTTATACCATTCTTTCATCATATCCGTGCAAAATACTCAACTGATATCAATGCAAGCGCAAATCTCGGCGAATTGTTGTTGTGTGGAAGTAAAAGTGCTTCTAACCAACACCACTCCTTTATTTTTATAAGTTGGCTGATTTCATGTAACCCAACAGCGTCACCATTGTGTCTAAAAAAACTTCTTTCGCGACGCCTCGTTGTCTGAGTGTTCATTACGTAAAATCCACTTTGAGAGGCAACTCGCCAAATACAATGTGATACGACAGCGACGAAACAGATCTCAAACTCAAGGACAAAAACACATAAAATTCAATACATACACAGCATACTCTATTGTGGATTGAAGAAAGCGTAAGCATAAGCATAAGTTCCTGTGAATTAATGCCACCCGGTGAAATTGCTTCGATGCAAAAAGGATTCATTCAACGCTGCTGTTGTGTTATTCAACGTTTCAAGAACAGATAGATGCAGAAATGTGTATTCTTTCTGCACGAATGTTTTATTAACATTCAGGATATTCTGCACTGCAGTTTCAGTTTCGATGTTTCTTCGAGACTCAGACTGAAAAGCCTTTCTCGTATATACCTATAGGATGTTATTAATGTTTTGTAATACATTTTTCACTTGTCTATTAATAGCAAAACGAAAATATTCTTTAAGAAATTTAAATTTATCTTAAAATCATTTTAATTTGCTATCTTCGGAAATTTTCTACAGAAATTGGCTAACTTTATGGTCAATTTGGAAACGCTTGTATCAAATTTGGTTGGAGTTTGGCCTGAAATCATGTTTTGAAGTCTTATAAGATTAGGAATTTCGAAAACTTTCCCGAGTTTAAAAACTTCCAATTGATTAGAGATTACATTCAGAGATAGTCGAATCTACTAAAGATTCATTCTGTTCTCGGCACCTTCACATAACCGTCAATTGTTTAACAGCATGCAGTTTGATTATTTAGCAATGATTTTTCAGAATTTTTATACCCGTATGGGGAAACCAAAGGGTATATTTGATTTGCCTTACCGTTTGTAACGCCAAGATCCCGTCATCACACACAAAAATAAATTTTTTAAAAAAAGCTTTTATTAAAAAAGAATGCACTAAAAAGAAAAAAATAATTTTCTGGACGCTGTGTATCACAAATATAAAAGCTTTTTAAAAGCGAGATAAATTTTTATTTTACTGTTTTATGCTTTATCTCGCTTTTTAAAAGCTTTTATATTTGTGATACACAGCGTCCAGAAAATTATTTTTTTCTTTTTAGTGCATTCTTTTTTAATAAAAGCTTTTTTTAAAACATTTATTTTTTATTTTTTTTATTTTGTTCTTTTTAGTCTTCGAATATATATCCTTACATTTGAGATGTCCTTACAGGCTTTTTAACTTGAGAATCGTATTCAGCGACCCCAAAAACCCCCAGAATAGATTTTTTTCCGGAAAATTTGGAGAAAGGGATAATCACGTTATCCTTACAGGACCTTCCGTTATCCTTACAGACTTTTTAATGGCAGATTCGGATTTAGCGACCTCAAAAACCCCCAGAATAGATTTTTTTCCGGAAAATTTGGAGAAAGGGATAATCACGTTATCCTTACAGGACCTTCCGTTATCCTTACAGACTTTTTAATGACAGATTCGGATTCAACGACCTCAAAAACCCCCAGAATAGATTTTTTTCCGGAGAATTTGGAGAAAAGGATAATCACGTTATCCTTACAGGACCTTCCGTTATCCTTACCGACTTTTTAATGACAGATTCGGGTTCAGCGACCCCAAAAACCCCCAGAATAGATTTTTTTCCGGAAAATTTGGAGAAAAGGATAATCACGTTATCCTTACAGGACCTTCCGTTATCCTTACAAGGACGAAGTAGTGAAAATATTGTATTGTCATCGGACTTATATAAGTGTGCAAAATTTCAAGTCAATCGGACAAGTGGAAGTGGGTCAAAATTGGGTTGCAAGATTTGATCTGACAGACAGACAAACAGACAAACAAACAGACAAGATAGCGAGCTAAATAAAAGCTTTTAACACGTTGACGGACAGTAGGAACAAGTGAAATTCGAAAATTGACACTAAAACAAGATCGCACTACTCCGTTCACAACCACGTGCATACTCAATGTGTTAACCTTGCATACTAAATTTTTTTTCGAAAACATGACACTAGGCTTCTACTTGTACGCTGGTAAATGCACATTTGTGCTGCTACAGCCGCAGTGTCTAAAAACGACCGTTTCGTATTGGACGGCTATTGCCGTCATGTCACATAGTGAACTTGAACTTGACGGCTATAGACGCAACTGTCCGTCAACGTGTTAAAAATGATTTACACCAGTGTATTTAGAATGATAAAAATAATTAATTTTTGCATGTCCGTCCGTCCGTCCGTCTGTCCGTACGGATTGAGCAAGAGAATTGAAATTTTGAGCAGATCCGTTTTTCGTAAAATGCAAGGCCAAGTTCGTTCATGAGCAAAAATGTAATTGCAATATAAGAAAAACTACAGATGATCATTTCTATATATATCCAATCGTTTGTCCTAACTGGTTGAGCCCAGCCTAAATCCCTGGAGCTAGAAATTTGAAATTTTCACAGCATTTTCCATTTGCCACGTCACTAAGGCGGTTTTTTCCAAAATTCCAGATTGTTGCCATGAAGTCTGTCCTTTAGAAGGTTGAGAAATCTCACTCTGAAATCTCACTCTGGAAATTCCACCTGTAAGGAGGAAAACGGGGGTAGATAAGAGGTTGGTGTTTTAAAACATAGATTTTTGCCATGAAGTCTGCCCGTTAGGAGGTTGAGAAATCACAAACGGTGGTTCTCCGGGTCGGTGATCACGAATCTGGTGTTAGAATTTCAAAATTCGAAACGGAAGGTCATGTACGGACAACGAAAAAACCCCTTTTCTCATTTTTCCCTGAAATGGAAGTTCTGAAGGGAAAAAGTTTTTTTTTCCTAAAGTTTTTGTGTTATTTTTGGGTTTTTTTTGGACCAAAAACGACAGGTACGCAAGCTAGTACTCTATATTTCCACAGACAAAACTTTTTTTTAAACATAAGAAAAGTTACAATTGCCATGGACCAATTGTTAAATCATCATACTAATATATAAAAATGAGTTGGTGTCTGTCTGTCTGTCTGTCTGTCTGTTCCTCTTTCACGCAAAAACGGCTGAACCGATTGACTTGAAATTTTGCATTAGTGTCTGTGGTAGTTCTGGTTCCAACATAGGCATACGGAAAAGGTTTCGCGAGGGGTGGGGAGTAAGGGGAGGGGGTAAAGTGATCTCGAAACTTAGCTCTTCCTCTATGTTACCCTTTCGCGGGGAAACTACTGAACCGATTGGCCGGAAGTTTAGCTCCAACATAGACCATCAAAAAAAAAATTTGAAAAAACTTAACTCGGCAACGACGGGTATGCAAGCTAGTACTATATATGAGTACATCGGCTCCAATCATACAATCTATATATCCAAAATTTTGACAGACAAATTTTTTATGAAAAAAAAAACAATTGGTGTGGAGTAAAGGGGAGGAGTGGTCCATTTGGATTTTATTGTATGGAAACTGTTATGTAAAATCATATTGCAAACACATTTTATCCTAATAAATTTTTTGATACGATGCACCGTTTTCGAGAAAATTGTAAAAAATTATGTCGTTTGTAGGAGGGAGCAAGGAAGGAGTGCTCCAACCGAATTTTCATGTATGGTTAAGTTACGTAGAATCATATTTTAGACACATTTTATCTCTATAATTTTTTCAATATTACTCGCCGTTTTTGAGAAAATTGTGAAAAAAATGTTTTGGTTGTATGGGGGTGAGGGCAAGGAATGGTCCGATTTTGCAATTTACGAGAACCTTGCAATTTTCGAGAAACGCTACTATACAATATTTCAAGTCTCTAGCTCAATCGAAAGTTATGGCGGTTAGGGACAGGCGGACAGGAAACCAGACAGACAAACAGACATTTGGACGGACATACCCAAATCAGAATATTTAGTTATTCCAAAAATAAATTTTTGTTACCGACTTTTCGGTATAAATAAAAATGAGTGCTCAAAAATTAAATTTTGTTTTCAGAAAAAATTTTTGTGTAAACATTAAAGTTCTTATTTGACTAGCAGTGGGGAAAATTATTTAAAAGAGCCAGTGCAATAGAGTACTTAAATAGTTACCATAAGTTAAAGAAAACACCAGTATTTGTGATGTTCATTAACGCAAAATATAGTAAAATAGCTATTAAAAAAATGTTTTATATGCGCCTAGAGTGAATAGGACTCTTAATTTTATATGGCATGGTGAACACAAAAGTTCTGGTTGCATACAGATTTGCATTTATATAGAAAATAGCAATGGGAATAATAACAGAAGTGGTTTTTTCCTCTATCCATTTTCTTCAACGAGTTCATTCGCATTTCATATTTCCTTAAAATAGGGTAAAAACTTAAATACTAAAACATATTTATATGAAAAGAGGTAAACTGCAAATATTAATGTAACCAGCTTTAGGGAGATTATTATGGATACTGTTATGTCCTTGGCCGTGGCGCAAACAGACACTCCGGGGGGTTTTTTTTGCATATAAAATGTATATATCTTTTGAATATGTAAATCATGAAGCAGTTTTTTGCAATTTTCTCGAAAACGGTGAGTCATATTGAAAAATTCGTAAAGGTAAAATAGTATTTTACATAACTCGTCCATACATCAAAATTTAATCAGACCACTGCTTCCTCCGTCTCCCATACAAATGGGATACTTTTTTCAGGTTTTCTCGAAAACTGTACATCGTATCGAAAAATTTATAAAGATGAAATGTGTTTAGAATATGATTTTACATAACGTTAGAATCCAATTGGACCAATCCTTTTCCCCTCTTCTATACAAATGGATTTTTTTAAATAAACATTTTGTTTGTCATCATATAGCGTATTTGACCATTGGCCCCTGGCAATTGAAGCTTTTCTTATGTTTTTGTTTTTAAATTTTCAAAGAAGAATTCAAACAAGAATTTTTCCTTATCCCTGTTGCCATCCTTCCTCATGCAACAATACTGAAATTATGATAAAAGGTTTGAAATTATGATAAAAGGTTTAAATAAAATACTTTGAAAGCTGCTCATATTTTCTGATCAGTTGAACTGTTTTCAACTTACTGGCAAGGGGTCACAAACTAAAGAGGAAAATAAATATGAGAGATCTTTTGATCTGAAGATATCTTTCAACGAATTTTTGTTTCGATGCGAACCACCATTTTCAAGAAAATGGCGAAAAAATGCAATTGTGGAAATTATGGAGGAGGGGAGGGAGGAAATACGGTTATATATCCCGTATCCCCCCCCCCTCCGCAAAAAAAAAGTTCGAAAATTTGCATAATGCTCATTAAAATCAATCCATTTCGAATTTACTTTTTTTTCTTTCAAGCGATTTCATGGAGTTTTATGAAGAAAATCGGTGTGTGAGTCAAATCTAAACAAAAATAAATAATTAGTCTGCGCCGCAGTGAAATTTTTTTTCAATAAAACTCGTTGTGAGGATTTAAATTAAGAGCTTCGCAGTCCAAGTGCGAGATTACTCCATTTTGTATGCTTTTTCTCGTTTAATAATGTAGGATGGCTCGAAATCAAACAAATATTATTTAATTCGCAATATTTTATTTTCCATGCCGAACTGTCTAATGAATAATTTAATAATGACAAATTAGAAAATAAAAGTAACTGAGTCTTATGGTAAATTTACACTTCCTAAAATAAATATGTGGAACTGGAACTGTGAACATACGATGAATGCGCCGCAGACAAATTTTTTTAAGAAGTATACATCCTGATAGAAATCCTTTGAAAAAAATATGCCGCAAGTGAAAAAAATGTGATTTATAAGAAATTCTATCCGAGGTAGAAAAAGATTTCATAATATCTCATTAAAAGTAACATTCGGCTATCACCGACGGATCTGAAAGCTAATATTGTGTATGTATATTAAAGCTTTGCATTAAACTAATTGAATAGGTTATATTTAAACAATACGTACTAGTATTTTGAAACATCGTTTCCGCTTAAACCACAAAATCGTGCAGTTTTGCCAAACTCTATTGATTTTGAGCAAAGTACTGGAATTAAGTAGTTCAAAATCAATTCATTTATAATAAGCTATACTAGCCCATAATAACCATTGCGATAATTGAAAATCTCCTAATGCGATTGATTTCCCTCTTAATTTAAAGCAACCACTCATCATCATCATCAACAGTAACAACAGCATCACCACCAGAATGTGGTTATTTTCTAGTGTTCATATGTACATTACACAGCCATTAGATTTCAACTATCGTATCAAAGGATATGTTTATTTCGAGAAGGAAATATACAGCAAACACAACCGTATCTGATCGGATAAATATATATATGGAAGTAGGGATACAACGATGTGCGATTATGTTTACTAACCGATATTAATGCGGCTCTATTAAGTTGGCTATAAATATTCAATTACACAATCTACGTAATTTAGACTCGACGCGTACTCATCAGCAACTTCATCATCGGCACCAGCAACATTTCGCCATAACCTGTAAGCTGTGCTGAGCGGTGCTAAAGTGAAGGCCGTGGTTGCATAGATTGATGTTTTACCAGATTACGTTTTGATTAGAACAGATTTGCCATGGTTATTGGGTAGGTGCATCAGTACACCGTCAGAAATCATAGCATAGCGATTCGGTGCTGTCTGTGACCAACATCAGTGTACTATCAACATTCGACGGAGGCCTGTTCAACGGAGGCATGTTCGACGGAGGGCCTTGTAATCATAAATGCCCAGTTTGGGATCCGTAATAGCAAAATACCGTAAACGACACGAAGTATTTTAACATTGCGAATAAAAATTGAGTTCACTTACTCACAATTTGCGAAAATTGCATAAAATCGTTTATTCCATGCCACATCTAACGGGAGCAAAGCCCGCCAGGGGAGAAGGGCACATAACATAAATACAGGGTTCTTCGGTAATATACTGTTGGAAATATCATGTTTATGTAACCACAAATCTATTCGCTTTGCGTTTTGTGCGTTCCATAGCAATTTCTCGATTATTGCATCTGGGAATGTACAATTCGCAGGGGGTATACTTTTCATAACAACCTCATCATGACCATTAAAAGGTGCTTCACAGACCATTTCGAAATCCACTCTTTTCTGGATGCTGCCCTGTTTTTCTGAAACACTTCAATCAGTGTAAGCTGTCCAAAGCTAGACGAAGCCACATCGCAGCCATCATTTACCAAACTTTGAAGTATGCTCCACAAAATTTTACAACATTTCAAAACATTTTGCGAGTTGCAGTCTGGCAGAATTTTTATAAATTTTCGCAAAAAAAAAAACACCATCAAGAATCCTACAAAGCCTCGAGCATTGACTGCGATATTCGGGCGGAGGATTCCAGTGATGATGTTGAGCGAAACCAGAAATCAAGCAACCGACCTAAAATGGTGATGATGATTATGATTATGGGATGATGCTGGTGATGTATAAACTACATGGTGATGCTCATCCTGAAAAATTTTTTTTTTCTTTCTGCTTATTTCCCAACTTTTTAGCCGTGTGCAATGCCACAATATGGTAATGACAGAGGATGTAATCCAGACGATGGTGGTAAATCGAAACAGAAAAACCAAACCCATGGCAGAGGGACGGGTCTAAATTACAGATAATTTGCAAAATGAACCGTGGCGCAAAACATAAGATAAAAAGAAATTGCCGGAAAATGATAATGCAGTGAACCGAAGAGAGTATCTATCTCCATATTTTTTTTTTAAATCTGTACCTCCTACTTGGGATCTGATATGAGTGAGTGATGTATGAGATATTGCGAAAAGAATGTGTCCAATGCATTTGCATTAATCGACACGAATCGAAAATGCCGAGCGCAGAAAAATATATACAATTAAAGATTATCAATAACTTATGCTAGCGCACTTTTGCAATCGAAGAGTTCTTATACTCTATTTGAGAATCATAGTATTTGGCAGCCTTTTTCATTTCTAAGAAAATAATTAATAAAAACGCATATTTGTGTGCTTGAAAATTTTGAAAGAAGGTTTGTTTTAATTTTTATTTGTGATTATCTAGTTAAAAAGGGTGTTTCAGTTCTTCGGTAAGCAACAAAAATTCTGACATTTCGATTGAGATTTCTTACATCTGCTCCGAATGAATTTTCAAGCATGCATGTAAAATTATACTATGAACGTGTGGGCTTTAGAACTTTTTCGATACAACATATAACCCGCAAAAGTTCAAAGAGAACATAAATCGGCATCTCCTTTTGTCCTTCCGACCATCCTGAGCTGTGCTTCGACATTAAAGGGTCTTCCCCTCAGCTCTGGCTGGAACTATAAAAAAAACATACCATGCTCGAGAAAATCTCAAAAAACATGTTCAACTTGAATGCGGGAGCAGTGAAGGATTTTGTCCGTTAAGGAACTCGACCTCCCGTTTCACGAAAAAAAAACAGCTGTGTCAAATTTCACGTCTCTAACTCAATTTGTTTGGAAGGTGTGGTGTCTGTTCACAGACCGATTAGCATACAGACAGATAGGCAGGTAGATAGACAGGCAGGCAGATAGACAGGCAGATGGACAAACAGACAGACGGACATGACAAAATCAATTCTATTCATCATTCCAAACACACTCGAGAAATTAATTTTTTTTGTCCGACAATTAGTTCCATGCGTTACAAATGGTAGAGACAACCTATTCCCTTTTATGGTTTTACCATATAGGATATTAAAAACTGCGGCACAGCGAAAATTTTTATATGCCAAGGTCAAATACACGTTAAATTGACCTAATTGTTGCCAGAGAAGCATATCTCCATGTTTTGCCATTTTAAAGACTCGAATTTAACGCAGCGAACTTCCAGATGTCTTAAAATGTCGTCTAAAGCACCGCCTTAGAACACTGACGCCTATAGATCGGCGAATTTTTGCTAGAATCCAGCCTCAAAGCCTTGCCGATACAAGAGTATGGGTGAAAATTTTGATCATGTTGTGGATTCACAGGTTTGAATTTTTATACCCGTATGGTGAAACCAAAGGGTATATTAGATTTGCCTTACCGTTTGTAACGCCAAGATCCCGTCATCACACACAAAAATGATTTACACCAGTGTGTTTAGAATGATAAAAATAATTAATTTTTGCATGTCCGTCCGTCCGTCCGTCTGTCCGTCCGTCCGTACGGATTGAGCAAGAGAATTGAAATTTTGAGCAGATCCGTTTTTCGTAAAATGCAAGGCCAAGTTCGTTAATGATCAAAAATTGACCATTAGGGGGGGTACCCCCATACGAACGAAAACGATTTTTGCGAATATCTCAAAAACGGTGCATTTTATCAAAAAAGTGTAAGAACAAAAGTTGTTTAGGATATGATTCTACATAAAACTTCCATACATCAAAATCCGATTGGAATAAATTTTAAAAAATCTTATTGGAAAGTTTGACTTCAAAGTGGAATTTTGGTACGAATATCACCATACGGGTTTTCAATAATTGCCAGATTGGCAATTATAGCTTTTGTTATGTTTTATATTTACATACTGATTTAAAAATTATATTCGGCTACTGGCGATTTAGGAGCCCGGGGCAAGGGCCCCTTTCACCTCCTTAAAATCGTACTTGAAACACTTGTTTTTTGAATTTCCAGAGTTTTTTTAGAACACTTAAGTAAGCACAACTGAATTGTTTCTAAAAACCTTTAGAATATAATTTTCCATACATTGAACTAGTTTATAAAAAAATCAATTAGGACAGGAAATTTTAAACGTAAAAATCAAAACTTTTGGTCAATCTCTTTTCGACGATCGAATATTTATGGGCCCTTTTTTAATTTGGACAATTTGAAACTTTTTTAGGGGACTGTTCTTTGGGGGTCCACAAAACATCATTTCCACCCCCCTCCTTTCCTCCATCCTTCTTTATGGCGACACCACTGACGACACCAATTGCATTTACAAATTTCATGTACTTGTTGATTTCTTCGTTAAAAATGTCGGTTTTATTTCCAAAAATCACATAAATTAGAATATATTTCATTTCTCTAGACAAAATTGTCCAATATCTCACTAGACGAAGTAAAATGTTTAACTACTGAACAAATTATAGGTGATAAGTTGGTCATAAAGGTCAAAAGTTCTCACATTGAAGCTGTAAATCAAGCTATAACAGCAACATTCTTGAGCCTGGATATCGTGCAGAAAATGAAAATAAAAATGTAATTGAACAATTCATGTGCGAGACAATGAATCTACTTCCAGAATTGTAGAAAATACAAACGTTAATTTCAAGACCATTAAGACGCTATCCGCCATTTAAACAAATGATTGTAGCATCCAATTAACAAATAGGTGTAGAATAGTGTAATTTTCTGCAATGGCCCGTAACAGTTAGCGGTTAGCAAAGTGCAACAATCCCACACACATTCTTTTCTATGTACATAACGCTATATGGTTTGGTTATTGGGCAGAGCCGTTTTTCTAACTTGCGCACTATAGAATTATAGCGATTAAGTACGATGGGCAAACCTTTAAATTTACTATAGTAATGCATACATAAAGTACACAAGAGACTTTTGCGCATAGTTAAGTTGCCTGGATTGCGCCTAAGTTGCAAGACGTGACCAAGCAGTTAAGCCCTTTTTGTGGTCCATTATGCTACTTTGGCGGAGCTCTGCATTTCGCTTTTCGGATTATGTTCATCTGCTTACCAAAAAAAAAAAATCGTTACAATCAAATGGAATAAGTACAGCAAAAGAAACGATGAACGAACCACCAAAGGGGCTTCGTCTTGTAAATACAGCATAAACATAAACTCTCTGTGCAAAGGCAACTGATTAAAGCTCATCGTACACACACATATACATATATATTTATATATAATATTTGCACTTAATGCAGCCCGGTTTAGAGTAAGTAACCACAATTCTTCGTGACTTTAAGAACTTCTCAATTGCCCTCAAAATGTAAATTGTCTTCACGGGTTAATATCTGTCTGAGTAATAAATATATGAAACAGCATCCAAAGTCAAAGATTGGCTCGGTTTGGGCCAGGATTTGCCATTCAGAGTTCGCTGACTACAGCCATAATACGCGGTGGGCTTAAGGGCTTATGCGGTTATAATTTTATGTCCAACTATTATCACAATAACAAAAATTTGCCCCAAAGCAAATATCTTTATCATCATTTTACTTTGTTTGCTTGCACGTTTCTTTGAGGTCGAATTCGTTTTCGGTTTCATCTTAATGACGTTTCGAGTAATGAAGTTTTCTATGCATAACTAACCGAAACAAAAAAAAAACAACCTATGCGCGTAAACCGCATTAATAACATAAATATGTTTACAGTTTGTATATCATTATATCAGTTTTATTGTACATCAATTGAAAAATCTCTTGTTTCAGAAACCCATTGTCACTTTCAATTTGTGTGAAAGTTTTGCAAAAGTTCCTTGATTTATTATTGGTGTTACTATATAAATCAAATGTGGAATTTTTGTGCATCGTACTATATAAGGCCATGTTCACATTGGTTAAAATAGTTCGCCTAACTAGGATAGAAATTGTTTTGGTAAGGAAAGGGACGGGCTTGCATATAGAAGGGCTGATAGGAGAGAACCCCTGTTCTTCTCCTTGCCTTAACTTTGACATCTCTGTCCTAGTTAGGCGGACTATTCTAATCAATATGAACATGGTCTAACACAAACTGTAATTTTATTTTAAAAATTATTAAAGTTTCAAGTAAGTTTTAGCGTAAATTAAGGGACTATTAAAATTTGACCTTCATTGAACGAATTTTAATTTGCGACGCAAAAGTCGTCGTTTGCTCCCTTGCCCCTCCGTAAATCATGTTAAATATGTTTTTGAGTCTACTCTTCGATAGTTTTCATTTAAAATATCAAACGGCTTCCTAACCCCCTCCAAAAAAATTTCATGTAAACTTTAAGTGGTGCTGAAGGGAAAAGAAGGGCAAGCGACGGATAAAAATATCCAATTCGGTTGGGGGACACTATCCCTTCCTCCATATACACATTGGGCGCGTACAGTGAACTGAGCCGCTCAGAGGTTTTCTGCGCAGCTCACTGGCTCAGTTATTGAATGCAACCGTTCTTTTTGAGCGGCTCAGCTTCTTTACTGAGCGGCATAAAAGAACGCTCAGTTAGTGAGCGCTGCGAAACGTCAAAATAGTCGACATTTCTAGCGGGTGTCGTACCCCGCAGCGTGGAGTATTGAGTACAACTGCAGTCTTCAGCAATTTCTGAAATTGGTCCAAAAGTCAATGAATCAGCAGCGCAACTGCTGATTATTGAGCTAAAAATCTTATCCCGTTCCATTAAAACTGAAGCCACTTTGACATTTGATAGTTTGCGACCAGCATGCACTGAGCTCAGTTCACTAAATATGAGCATTAAGAATACAGCGTCATTGGGAGCTTAACTAAACTTAAGTTTCTACAGAAGTTTCTACTGGATTTTTTCTTAAAAAAAATCGCTAGAATAAATTCGAATTCTGAGGACTTCTCTGCAATAGATGAATAACTGCCACGGAATAAGTTCTAAAGTGCAGTTCACATCTGACACCTTATTCCGTGAATTTTATTTTGCTACACAGAGAGAAAAAACATGGTAAATTTAACTTAAACGCCTTGGTTAAATAATTTTTTCAATTTATTGGGTAATCGTACCAAGAAATTGGTTAAATTATCCACGGCTAAAATTTGGAAAAACACAAAAAATAAATTGTGTAAATTAACTAAAGTTAAGGTAAAATATTATTTCGAATGTTGTGTGGCAGCACATAATTAAACGTCTCAATTTTTAATGCCATCGTCAAGAAACGTATGAACAGTCCCGCGGCAAAAACTTAAGACCCATGAACTGAAGTTCCGGGTTCAAGTCCCGTCGAAATAGTCTTTTTTCTCTTTTATAGATTTTTTTATAAAAAAATTAATAAATTTACGAATTAGTAATAGTATATTACGCAACAAGGGGCGAAAGTCAACGATTTCAAGAGTGTGAAGTTAGCTGCACGAGCGAAGCGAGACAATATGCCTTGAGATGCCATTTAAGCGCGATTTTGGTATTGGAGAGTAATGCAAAAGGGGGTTTGGGGGGCGAAGCCCCACATGCGGGGTCCAGGGCTGATTTCAGCAGAAGTGAATTTTTAAAAGAAACAAAACAACTATATTCTATAAATTCGTTTTATTACTAAGAAATGTTGGTCAAAACAGATTTTAATTTTTAAATTTCTTTCCTTTGAAATAAAAAATCAACATAACAAAAAATGGAAATCGACAATGCGCAACTATTGTAAATCACACTGCGCTCGTATAGCTAACTTCACTCGTTCAGTTTCATTCATAAATTTTCTGTTTACGTCGCGAAAACACAGTTTCGGCCTGCTAATCGCACTTTCGCCCCTAGGGCCGAAAACGCAACTTTCGACCCGCTACGGAGATTTTTTCATAAAGATTTTTTCATAACACATGCATCGAAAATATGCCTTTCGATGCCTCCGTAGCGGGTCGAAAGTTGCGTTTTCGGCCCTAGGGGCGAAAGTGCGATTAGCAGGCCGAAACTGTGTTTTCGCGCGACGTAAACCGAAAATTTATGAATGAAACTCGTACAGCCAAACGAGCGCAGTGTGATTTACAATAGTTGCGCATTGTCAATTTCCATTTTTTGTTATGTTGATTTTTCATTTCAGTGGTGAGAAAAACTGAAACAGCTGATCAGCACTTTTGCATTTCACATTGTATTTTGCGTGTGATTTAGTTGAGCATTACCGATTTCCATTTTTTATGTTGATTTTTTATTTCAAAGGAAAGAAATTTAAAAATTAAAATCTGTTTTGACCAACATTTCTTAGTAATAAAACGAATTTATAGAATAAAGTTGTTTTGTTTCTTTTAAAACTTTACTTCTGTTGAAGTCAGGGGGCTTCGCCCCCGAACCCCGTGACCGGGGCTCCGCCCCGGGACCCCGCATGGGGGGCTTAGCCCCCCAAACCCCCTTTTGCATTACTCTCCAATACCAAAATCGCGCTTAAATGGCATCTCAAGGCATATTGTCTCGCTTCGCTCGTGCAGCTAACTTCACACTCTTGAAATCGTTGACTTTCCCCCCTTGTTGCGTAATATACTATTGTTAAAATTATGTAAAAGTTAAGTAAAAAACTAGTTTGACAAACATCTTTTAAACTTAACTATGTATCCTGATTTTAACTATGATTTAAAGAGCAAGCCACCATATAGTGGCAAGGGACGCAGAACATACGCGCAAGAGATATCAGAGATCAACCACGTGATTCGACGGTTAGAATGCAACCGACAGCACTCAAAAATTTTATTTTTCTTTTTTTTTTTTTGTATTTTTATTAATTTTTTTTATTGAAAATAATGAATAATTATATGCATTTTATGTAAGAAATATCTTTGAATCCTGTAAAAATGAAAGAAAGTTAACTAAATTGGTTTTCTTCCGAAATTTGGCTTTACCAAGAATCTTCGGTAAACTATAAAATTTCTTAGTTGGTGTTCTCCTTACCAAGAAATTGGTTAAGCTATACGATGATTTTGGATGTTTTCACCGAATTATTTCTCTCTGTGTACATTAAATTCACGTTTTGCATCCGTTTACAATACAACATAAAATCCAGAAATTGATGCCCGAACTCAATTTTTTTTGTATAAAACCATTGGAAAAATTCAAATTTTGACAACTTTTGCTAAGTGAATTTATTCTGCGATAGATGAATAGAATTCCTGGAAGAAATTCTGAATAAAATCCGTCGCGCAGTTCAAGAAAAAATCGCAATTGCAAACGGGGCATACGAAAGAAACTGATAGAATAATCCAGCAAACAATCGCAAATGGCAACTATGCTTAAAGTTAGAATACATGCACTCTACAATCAGCCACCCTCCTAGTAAACCCCCTCTCTTCCGAAAACCGAAATCTTGAGCCGAAAAACGAATTACACCATTTGCAAAAAAGCAAATGTACTATTTCGCTGATGCTTATGATGTAACTTGTTATTTACTTATAGATGGATATTAATAATCTCAGTTATTTCTGTAATTTCCCAAGTTTCAATTATCTTGTCTTGATACGAAGTTGAAGATATCGATAACCGATCTGATCAGGATGGTCTGATTGTATTGTAATTTGAATTTCCCGAGAGTAATTGATATTTCAATGTTATTATTATTATCCTGAGGGTATTAATATTTTCAAGTTTGAAGCGAAAAAAAAATATGCTCAGATTATCTTTCATTGGTACTGAATTAATACTAATTTGCCAAATGCGTTTTAATCCAATTAACTTTTTTACATCTCGGTCTGATGATGATTTTGTGCCAATTTCTAGTTGATTTTCATTGTCATTATTTTCTTTTAGTAGGCAATCAAGGTGTGTCATTGTAAATTGAACAAGCGTTAACTTTTATATAAAATTGTAAATACCTATAAGACGTATCGGTAACGCCGATTATACTTCAACAGTACAACTCATCATAAAATATCATAATGAGAGCGAAAATCATTTTGAAATACGCATATACGAGCGTCTCGTTGTAGCGGTAGAGGATTGTTTGGTCTGGTCTAAATGCATAATAAAAACTAATGCTACATTTACACGAATGACAAATTTGTCATTTTTTTCTTGTCATTATGTTAATTCCCGTGTAAATGGCATAATTTTTGTAATTTTTTCTGTCAGAAAATGTCAATCTCTCATAAAAGAATGAACTTGTCCATTCTTTTATGCCAGATTGTTATTAGTGCAAACGCAATATTAGTTATGACAAAAGTTGAATACTAAAGTTGTCATAACTAATATTGCGTTTGCACGAATAACAATCTGGCATAAAAGAATGGACAAGTTCATTCTTTTATGAGAGATTGACATTTTCTGACAGAAAAAATTACAAAAATTTTGCCATTTACACGGGAATTAACATAATGACAAGAAAAAAATGACAAATTTGTCATTCGTGTAAATGTAGCATAAGGATATCAAAAGTAGTACACAGACTTTTCACAGACTACAGACAGTCTTTATTCAATCCGAACATATGCGAGAGTATCATTCAAGATGAATTGTTGCGTTATAGCCAGAAGGCTTCTTGTTTCTTTTGATACCGCAGATTCTTCATTTTGTATATCTCTGGCTTATTATGTTAGCTGCAGAGAGTTGAAAAAAACAAAAACAAAAAAAAATTGTTTGCTATAAAAGAGGAGCTAATATTCGCTTATAATTGATACTTTGTGAAATAAACATAGGCAAATTGCGTTCAAAAGACCTACATAAATGGTCTATGGGCGATGGTTGAAGCGATTTTAATTAGCTTTAGCGTATTATTGCTGAACTTATCTGGGTGTTGTGTTACGTTAAATTGGTTAGGTTGCTGTGGGAATTGGCACACTAAAAGTATACTATAGTCGTATAAATAGATTTGTAATATCGTGTCTACCACTTTCCAGCAATCAACCAAGTGTCTTGTAGACTAAATATCAGTTAAAAACAAGCAAAACACTTTTCTGAAGACGTTTCAATTTTTCTATTTTATTTTTAAATGGTTTGCCTCAAGTAGCACAAAAAAGAAACACAAATTAAAAACATGAGAACCTTACAAAACAAATGTAGGATAATTACTGTTTTATAAATTACTTAACCGTTAATGTATTTTAATATCGTTAATATACTTTTAAAATATGCTAATAACATAAACTCGGACAAAAATCTACCATCAGTGAAATTATCTCTACTGAAAAAAAGAAAAATAATTGCAAGAAGTTTTAAATAGAACTTTCTAGAATTTCCTGTTTATAATTAACCTTAGCTCAATGGTGATTTCATAATGGGCTAAGAACTTACATGACGTCGCGATTATCTGACAGCCACAACAAAGGTAGACTTAATCAAAGGAAATCTGGTTGTAAGTATCAATATGTGGAGTAGGTCGTTGGTAAGATGTTGTTGGTTAGATGTTGTAGGAAAGTCTTATTAAGATAACAAATTGAAAAATAGTGCCTGTAGAGCGGTAACGTTGTATAAAATATTAGAAAAATGTTTTATAAAAAAAATGCTTTATTGAATCTATGAAATATTGAAAAATCTCGGAAGAGAATTTGCAGAGCTAAAATAAAAATAAAAAAAAGTGAAAAAAGCTTTTACTAAAAAAATGTCCTAAAAAGCAAAAAAAAAATATTTTTTGAGCGTTGTGTATCAGAGATAAAAGTGAGAAAAATATTTTTTTTATTTTTTATGCTTTTATCTCGCATTAGCTTGCATACCCGTCGTTGCCGGGTTAAGTTTTTTCAATTTTTTTTTTGATGGTTTATGTTGGAACCAAATTTTAGACCAATCGGTTCAGTTGTTTCCCCGCGAAAGAGTAACATAGCGCAAAAACTAAGTTTCGAAATCACTTTACCCCCTCCTCTTACTCCCCCCACCCCTCGCGATACTTTTCCGTATGCCTTTGTTGGAACCAGAACTACCACAGACACTCATGCCATATTTCAAGTCAATCGGTTCAGCCGTTTTTGCGTGAAAGAGGAACAGACAGACAGACAGACACCAACTCATTTTTATATATTAGTATTATAACATATATTAATATGATTTACTTCTTCTAAAAAAAAATTTTTTTTGTCGTTTTAGTAATTTTTTTAAATAAAGCCCAATTTTTAATTTTGTACTTTTAATCTTCGAATATAGAGCCGAATTTTGATTTACGGATAAGTTAAAATTTAAGCGCCTGTTACATAAATTGCAACTATAAACGCCCCAAAAAACATGTTGGGAAAGCATGTTGACGGATTTAAAGGGATTTGAAAAAAAAAATGTTTTGTTACAACTTATATTTATTAACAAACATTTTCTCTTGTGCGTAATTCGGGCATTTGCACAAATCGAGATTCGACTGTATATCCTTGCCTTTAAGTGATCCTTGCTAACGTTTTGACTTTGGATTTGGATCCATCATCATCATCATACAAGCATCCTCGACGCTACAGCTCTCGAAGAGCCAGGGCCTCCTCAATTGTAATTTCATAACAATTTTCTTCTCTGCTTCGCACCTACAGTTGTACATGGATTGCGAACCACGGATGAATTACAACATTTGTAAGGTTTTTATGTTGCAATCCAACAACAGCAGAGTCCGTGATAGCAATCTATGATAACGTGATTACCCTTACACTATTTTTAACGTCAGAGTCAAATTCAGTGTCATTGTTGTGCATTTACTATTGCAAATGCGAATGGTTTCCGACTGTGATTTAAATGAATGGACATTTGTTTTGTTTTTTGAATTTTTTGCCTTTAACAGTCGTGAAAGTTTTTTCTGTTAAACCTGAATTAGGTCCAGTACAACTGTGGCACTGTGTTATCACCGTGAAGGTTCATGTTTCGGGCTTTGTCACTGAAACAAATTCAGTGTCCCCAAAAACCTGCAATTGAAATTTTTTCCGGAAAATTTGAGCAAAAGGACATTCTATTCTTATAGGACCTTCCGTTGTCCTTGTAGACTTCTCAACATCAGAATCGGATGCCCAAAAACCTCCAAATGAGATTTTTTTCTGGAAAATTTGAGGAAAACGATAATCACGTTTTCTTTACAGGACTTTCTGTTATCCCTATAAGGACGAAGCCGTAAAAATATTGTATTGTCACCGGAGTTTCGTGTGTGTGCAAAATTTCAAGTCAATCAGATATGTGAATTTGGGTCAAAAAAAAAAAAAATGCAAAATTTGACTCTGACAAACCGACAAACAAACAGACAAAAAAGCGATTTATATAAAAGCATTTAAAAATATAACACGGTACATCTCGATACCGATTTGAAATAGTTCTAGTAAAAGATAGAGGAGTAGGAAACTTTACTGTCTTTAAGCTTTATCACATATAAGACTACTGGAAAACTAGTAGTTTCGGAGTAAATAGCAAAAAACGAAATCGCGATTTTTAAAAAGCCGTCGTTTTGATTACTTCCGGTTAACGGAATCCCTTTCAAGAACCACACATCCATGTAAAATTTCATGACTCTAGCTCCTATAGTTTTTGAGAAATCTTGTACACAGAATAAAAGATCAAAATAGAAGACCAACATATTAAAGGCGCCTCGACACGTTCAATGTTACACTCAGAAAAATGGAGGCTAACTCGACGACCTACATACGGCGTAATTGGCCTCGGGCAGGCGCGCGTTTGCCTGCATGTGGGCAAGTAAAACTGAGTTGACCTGTGGTCGGAGAAATTTTGAAATTAAGCCACCAGCAGGTGAAGTAGGGCATTAGGAGCTGCACGAGTTGACCTTAGTTAGGTTAACTCTGACCGCTAGCTGGCTTACAGAAACCTCTGTAAGGTCAGAGTTAACCTGACAAAAAATTGACCTGGACATTTTTCTGAGTGTACTTGACACTTTTACTTCAATGACTCATATTTCAAGTAACATTGCTCGTTTGGATGCTCTTCAATGTTACGTTTGCAGGCAATTTCCATCATTGTTACTTGACAAAAATTTTCATCAATAATACTTGTCAAGTAACATTGAATGTGTGGAGGCTCCTTAACAGACCAACCGACTAAAAGACCAACAGACTAACAGATTGACGGACAGAAAGACATTTCTGTAATAACTCTCCAATCGATTCAGGAGTGTTCGGGAAATGTTTTTCAGGAGAAATTAAGAGGTCGATATTTTTTATGAATACAATATTTTATTATAATACGTATAAGATAGTAAAAAGAAATCATAGCCCAATTTCCGTAATGTGAAACGCTTTGACGAATATTAGTGCAAAAAATCCTTGTAAATAGAAAAAACGTTACTTTTACAATCAATTATTTTCAATTTTCAGTTTTTTGCACATCATTGACTGGCATAAAAATTGTTTTTCAAGCGTTTCAATAATCAAAAAATATCTGGATCCTTAAACAAACAAACTATGCTTAAAATGTTACAAAACCATAATCGCTTAGTGTAGTTACTTCTCATCCTGGGGTTTTTATATCACCAGCTAACCCTGTGGGAGGTCACTTGGCAGAACATTTCATATTCCCGGAGTGCAGATAATGGTGAAAACGTATGAATGAAATCGTCGCTTTGGTGTCGTATGGGTTATTGTTTTTTTTTTGTGAGACATACATGGAATGGAACTGTGGAGTTTATGCCAAAAGTGGATCTTTTGAATTCTATTCAAAGTTTCATAATCCTCGTTTTTCAAGTTCTAGCAATTGTGTCGATGAATTTTGCTAACTGTGGGCTGAAGCTGCTCCGATTTGGAAAGTACAGGTAACTAACTATCAACCGACTAGGATGACAATGGCGATGGTAAAACACTTTTCTATTTTAACTCATGAAAGTTTCAAGTGCGGAATTTTTTTGTAACGCCTGCATAAAAACGCATTGTATGCATTTTTCATGAAGTTTTGTAGTTTATTAACTCTCCGTTTATGGCGCCATAAAGCGCTGAGTTTATTATCGCGCGTTTCTGGATGTTTTTTACGCCCGTTACGCTTGACATTGCTTGAAGTATTGCTTTTTGCCCTTGGCTTCATGAAGTTCCCGTAGGGAATCGAATCTCCGCCAGTTGGCTATTCTCTATGAAGTTAATGTTTGTTTTTTGTCTTTATGCCTATATGCGTTTATGGAAAATGCAAATTATGATAAAGTTGCAATGCAATGCAGCCGTTATACACACTCCGGGTAGAGAGAGAGCCGGTATTCGAACTCGGCCTGTAATATAACTATATACAGATTGAATAGCCAATCACGTAGATTTATTCAGTGAACAATAATTTCAGATTGAAGTCCTCGCATGATTGACAATCGAAATAGCGTTCATACTTGTCATTGTTGCAACATTTTGTAATTTTAATTGTCCACGCCATTGGTTGTCATCTTTCGTTGTGTAAATATTTATTTATATTCTTGCCTGCCCAGTGATCCTTCGCATATCAATCGGTCATATTATTATGCCTACTTGTGTCTCACATTCCTCAATTCTATTTTTATAATGTTGAAAGATTGTTATCAGATGAGCGCCTACTTGTCATGTTTGAAATGCTTTTTGTCTAACCAATGATGGAGTGGAAACAATTTTCAGTTCTTTTGCAATCGATATTTCTAATTGTGCGGTAGACTAGTGCACTAAATAACTAAACATTTTACTTGCGAAGTGAGGCTTTAATATCATGGAAAAGAATGTGCATTTTTAATTTGCCTGTAAGAAAAAAGAGTAGAATTTTATTCAACAGTAAATGAAATCAAGATTTTACTATTTGATCTCATTGTTCCGGTCATTTATTACCACCTGAAAATTCTGGTTAAAATATCTGATGTGATCAGCACATCACTTTCTTAGACAACATCTACACTCAGAAAAATGGAGGCTAACTCGACGACCTACATACGGCGTAATTGGCCTCGGGCAGGCGCGCGTTCGCCTGCATGTTGGCAAGTAAAACTGAGTTGACCTGTGGTCGGAGAAATTCTGAAATTAAGCCACCAGCAGGTGAAGTAGGGCATTGGGAGCAGCACGAGTTAACCTTAGATAGGTTAACTCTAACCGCTAGCTGGCTTACAGAAACCTCTGTAAGGTCAGAGTTAACCTGACAAAAAGTTGACCTGAACATTTTTCTGAGTGTACGCTCTTGCGCAATTTATACAAAAACCCGATGAATAAAATTTTATTTTAGATAAAAATATGAATTTCTCTTTTACAAAATCTAAAATATCTCGATTACGGTACAAGATATCGATATAGTGTAAAAGGGAAAAATATGGAGAATTTCAATATCTTTAATTTTTCTTTCAACTATTTTTTCGAAAAACTGCAAGTTTCCAAGAAGTTCGCAAAAATCTATTTTTCTACTTTTTATTGAAAATATCTTAGCCCATTAATGCCCATGAGAAAACCAATGAATATTTTTAACACAAAAACCAATTTATTCTTATAAAATAAACAAAATAAAAAGAAAATTCTGAAAAAAAAATTTGTACATAAATCTGTGGTAATAAGTTAAAGTATCATAAGTAGATTTTTAGGCAAAGCTAAAGTGATCTGTTTGTTAATGCAAATTCAGATCAGTTTGGTTTTGCCTGAAAATCGACTTAACCCTCTAACCGGAATATTTCCGAAAAAAATTCACCAAAATATGACTTTCAACTTGCGACAGACCGTAACCAAGACAACGTACAGGGCTAAATTTTTTTCAGCATGTAAAGCGATTACAAAAGTCAGTGTAACACCTTCCGGCGATTTCTGGCGATTAAAATTGTTGCCCGTTATAATCAAGCCAATTCCCTGTAACCCGCCTTTTGTCGGTCATTCCGGCTAGAGGGTTAAGCTATTATCACAGATATATCCGTTTGAGTACAGCGGGCGTTAATCAGGTTATAACGGCATAAGATAACGGACAACATTGAAATACAAAAGTGTGGCAAATATTATTCTCATTAATTTACCTTATACATAAAACCAGCAAAACTCTATTGGAGCTTCTTTTGTATGAGCACTCATGAGCATGAGCAATAGAAAATTATCAAATACTCATGCTCATGAGTAGTTATGAAATCTTTTTATGCTCATACTCGTAAGTAAAAGCTTGTGAGTAAATATTTGGCTCACTTCTCCCGAGGATAATAAATTACTCATGAGCAGAACTAGTTGCTCATGAGTGTGAGTACTCGTGAGTGAGTATTTCCAAACTCTGCCTGTTATTTCGCTAAGCACAACACAAACAATTTCAATCACAAATCGATATATACGTTATAGAATCTAGAAACGAAGAGGCTGTGAAGGAATGGCAAAACGGGGTCAAAACTTAAAGCTTTGTCTACAATTTTCTCTTTGGAATCACCAAAATCCAGCAATAAATTATGCGTGAACATGCATAAAAAATACATAGGAGTCGAATTGAGAATCTTTTCCTTTTTGGAAGTCTGTTAAAAATGAACTTGAGATGATCCTTGGAAAATGAATGTCAGTTACACGGCATATTGCGGGTTTCACGAAACTTTTAGCGGTTGCAAAAAATTTCGTGAAACCCGCCAATAACCGAACTTCATTTCAAAATAGAACATAAGTTAATGCAACTTAACACTAGAGATTTAAATTTATCTACGTCAGCTGCAGAAGATGGAAACCAGAGGGATAAGTAAATGTGTAAATCCCATTTGGTGTAATATTGAAGCACTGCCACCGGGGTTGAAGTAAACAAACTCACGCTTTGTGGTGATTTTATGTTCCAAATGAAACATTTTGTTTTAATTGAGAATTGTTTCAACGGGATGGTCTACGTTACTAATTACTTAGTCCCCTAAGGAAATTTATCCTTTTCATTGGACCTACATACCAACTGGCCTTAACGGCCGTGTACGCGACGTGACTTTTAGATCGAATTTTTCATTTCGTTTTTGTTGATAGGGGGCCTGGACCTTACCTATGCGTGCTGAATAAACCCTTTTCAATCATTTCATAGCTTAAGGCAGTTTTTCGAACAGTTGATATGAAGTTTTCTGCATCAAACAAAAAGTCCATTTCGGTTTAAAAACACAACAAACCCACAACATGAACAAAAAATCACCCGTCAAAAAGGTTTTCAATAATAAACAGGTTGAGGATTTCGTAGTTAGTGAGTGGTCAGACTATTATGGGGTTTATCAAAATAAAAGTGAACTGAAATGTTTGTTAATTTTGTTTGAACACATGTTGCAAAAGGTAACAATAGTTTTAATACCTCAAGTAGATATTAAATTGGTTTTCATTGTTTGAATAATTAATCTCACTTCCTTACATAAATATTGTTTATACTTTATATGATAGGAGTATATTACATTTAGTAGACCGCATTGAACCCATCGTCGGACACAAAAATAAACTACAGAAAAGTGTTTGGGATGACAAAATATTTAGATTTCCGCATGTCCGTCCGCCTGTATGCCTGTCTGTCTGTCTGTCTGTCTGTCCGCCTGTCTGTCTGTCTGTCTGTCTGTCTATCTGTCTATCTGCCTGTCCGTGTACACCATAACTAGGTTGATTAGATTCCTATTTCTGTAAACCTGGAGATTGATCGTGCTGCAAAAAACAAATTAATGTGGCGAAAAGAAATAATATTTCAATATTTCACTTTGAAATATTGGAAGAATCTGGACACCAACTCCCATAGAACCATCCGTCGTTTGTGATATCATAACACATTTCTGAGCCCACTACAACACATGAAATAGTTTTTAAACATAAAATATTATGCTCATGGAGAACCAAAACAAGCAAGTAATATTAAAAGTGTTTCATTCGATTTTAAACAAAAAACAATGTTTATTAAAAACAAAGAAATCAATAAAACAATACCACAATTCAATAAAACAAAACGATAAATAATATACATTTGGCGTTAACCGGAGATTTTTGGCGTAACCCGGAGATTTTGTAACAAAACCCGGATCCCGGAGATTCGAGTTGAAACAAGGAGACTCTAGGTCAAAACCGGAGATCTGGTCACCCTAACCATAACTTTCAAAAAAAGTGAGCTAAAGACTTGAAATTTTGTAAATGCTGCTTTTCTCGTAAATGACATGGCTGTTTTTGAACGGGTAAAATCGAACCATTCCTTCCCCCTCCCCCATACAAACGAAACAGTTTTTTGTAATTTTCTCGAAAACGGTGTGTCATATTAAAACATTTATAAAAGTTAAATTTGTTTTGAATATGATTTTACATCATTCTACACGTCAAAATCCAGTTGGAACACTCCTTCCCCTTCTTTATAATAACTGAATACATTTTTTCTATTTCCTCGAAAACGGTGCATAAACGCGCAGCAGAAATACAACAAACCGACAATATGAGCAAAAAATGACCTGCCAAAAAGATGATTTCAATAATTAAAAAAAAGTTAAAGTCTGGTTGGAAACGCGGGTCAGAAAGCAGGGCACCAATCATGTATTCCGACGCGTCTCTGTCTTTCGACTTCGACGCAGCTTTTAACTCTAGACTTCGCCATATCAGCATCTTCAAATTTCCTGGAGTGACAGTCAGAATCACGTTTCGATTCATAGTGACGATTCCGCGAAATTTCTAACTGCAGATATGGCGAAGTCAAGAGTTAAAAGCTGCGTCGAAGTCGAAAGACAGAGACGCGTCGGAATACATGATTGGTCCCCAGGCTTTTTATATAACAAATTAAATTACAAATATAGTTCACTTGTTAATTTTCAGATCGTTAGGACACCTAGAACATTAAAACCAGGTCGCTTTAAAAATGAAACGGGTACCCGGGTACCTCTTTGGTGTAATTAGGTTTAATTTTTGCTTCATGCGTAAGGCCGTGCGAAGAAAAGGGGCGTAGAAAAGATATAGAGCCTGTATCTGGCACCCATTTTTTGTTGAACATTAGAACCAAAATTTTAGTGTTCAGAAATATTGAAAAAATGTAGTGCTTTGTTTGTAATTAGAGATCAGGTGACAGATAGTTCATATTAAAAAAATGCGCAGGTACAAAAGGTACAAAATATCCAAAAAAATGGGCCGCAGATAAAATTTTTGAATGCCAAAGTCAAATATGCCGCCGAATTATAAGCCTTCCAGTTACCAGTGAATGGGAATAATTTCCGGTTTTGTTTCTTGGAAGTTTTGACATCCGGCTAATTTGTGGTTTTGGCGCTAGGCCTCCCTCATTACATGGTCCTGTCCATCCGAATTTTTGCGAAAAAAGATTAATTTGGAGAAACATTTTTAATAAGATTTAATAAGATTTTTTCTTCTATTTTAGAATTGCAGTAAATGGATTTTAATATTTGGAATTCCTTGAAGTCCTTCCGCTGTTTTGTATTTTTAAAAAATCATGAAAATAATAAAATAATTCTTACGGCACTTTATATATTATATATATATATATCAACAATTACAAAGTACCATAAATTTTCCCATAAAAGAATACTGCAGAAGATTTCAAGATATCACCGTTGAAAATCTGAAAAAGTACTTAAGATTCATGAAAATGAAACATGAATTTATTGGCTCGAATTTAATGTGATTCTCATGTCTAAAAAAATGAATTGTATCGCTAACAATGTATTTTCAACGATTTCAAAACACTATAAATTAATAAAAGAATAAAAAAGAAATCAGTAACGTATTTTCTAAATAAAAAAAAATCACTTTATTTATGGCATTCCGGATTCTATAGTCGGTTAAATCAACCAGCTATTTGAGCCACATAGCATATTAAATGGGGTTCCATCATTCAATTTGCGGTGCGCTCCAATTATGACATATTGAATCATTTCTTATGATTAAGATAAATCAACATGACTATTATGCTACGACTACAGCAACAGCATGCCAGCACGTACATTTATCGTATCGTATTTGTATCTACATTTTCAGCAAAAATCTCATCATATACCGACGTATCCGCGTATTGTTCACATTTACAGAGAGTATATTATAATCATATATGATGCGAATGAAGAAGTGCTCAACGAGTGTACGCGAGGACCCCATATTTACAAGTATATGTTAAGCTATGCATGCGGAATGGTGTTCATAATAACATAAGTGAACAGGGATAAATGACCGTACTTTTAACTTGCCATAAGGCAAAAATATTTATTATAAAAAGGCACACTTGATATAATATGTGTTGAACCTATTGTTTAGTTTTTGCTCGGGTCGTTGATATTTTGCCCTTAATGCAACGCACTTGATCGCACTGTGGTCAAATTGAAACATTGTCGTTAATGCTTTGCGTGTAATTATGCGAAAGAGCTTTCTTGCTCGTTAAAGTGTTAACATACGATCCTGGCTATAATTCTTTCCTATCGAGTATACTTGGTGTTTCCTCTTAACCATGCAACATTCAAAGGGTTTCTTATTTCCCATTTCTTGATATTTTGGTTCGGCTTAACGAACTGGTAAAGATATGTGTTGAAACCATTTATTTAAAAGGGTTGCCGCTTTATAAGCCCTACAAAAACAAAAAATAATATACTACAACCAGTATCTAAATAGCATACCGAAAAAATACACGAAATATCCCCCTAAATATTTCCATGAGGGGAAATAAGTATTCCCGTTCCATTTGCTATTTAGATTTATATAACATGTTCGTAGGGAATTTTCATGTAATATGTAGAGTGAAACCTTATATGAGTGTACCGTGAAATGGGCCCACTCTCAATTTGTATGCAATGGGACCACTCCTTTTTCTCTAGATTTGATAGAGAGTGTAAGAAATGTATTTGAATCAACTCAGAACTCAGAATTATGCATCCAGAAATTTTTTGTAAAGCAGTAAATACGCTAAGCTGCAGCTGAAGAAGGTGGTTGGCTTTCAAACTAGAAAAAAGAATCCAAGCAGTTTCGACCAAACATGTGTGAGCCTATAAGGATATCTCGGAACCAGTTGTTGCGAGATTAAAGTATTTTGTAAGTATTTTATACACACGGATGTTTTTAGACATGTTTACAGCGGGAGTACATCAGCTGTCTCGTAACCAATCAACAGATATTTATGAGGTTTCTTCCATAGGATAGGAGATTTTTTATATACAATAGTATATAACACAAAAAATTACCATATTCCGGTGAAACTGTGAGTCATATTGAAAAAATTATACAAATAAAATGTATTTAGAATATGATTTTACATAACCATTCCATACATCAAAATTCAATCGGACCACTCGTTTCCCCCTCTCATGGAATACTTTTTTTTCCTGTTTTCTCGAAAACTGTGCATCGTATCGAAAAATTTAAAAAGATAAAATGTATTTTGAATATTATTTTACATAAACGTTCCATGCATCAAAATGCAATTGGACCACTCCTTTCTCCCTATCCTATAAAAATTGATTTAAAAAAAACATTTTGTCTGTCATCCTATAAATTGCCCCCTGGCAATTGTAGCTTTTCTTATGTTTTATATTTAACTTAAATATTTTTAATATTAATGTGTACAATTTTATCAGAATTGAAGATTTTAATACTAAATTAATCCAAAAATAAATTTAAAAGATAATTCTAATCCACACTCGTATCCCCCTGTCATATACAATGTCATATAGGTCCAGTGTAATCCAACTTTTGACTGGAATCAAATCCAATATTTTATTACCGTCTATTAAAAATGTATACTATTTTTCTTTCTGGTCAACTCTCCCATAAATACAAGAGGAGAAATCGCACTTTGAATATAAATGTTTTTTAGTAAAGTAACTCCGACAAATAGGTAGGCTACAAAATTTAATTTTTAATTTTAGTTTAATATTGTTGCCCAGAAAAAAACAAACACTCAAAATTTAAAAACAACAAAAAAATAATTTAAAAATTCTAAAAAGTCCGGTTTGTTGCGCAATGAACGGTTTTGACGAGGTTTTTTGCATTCGAATCATAGATATACTAGATCGCTCGATTTGCTGTCTCAAATGGTCCCATTTTAATACAGTTCAGTGAATCAAAACGAGTCAAGTAAGAGCGAGATAACCGTATGAAAATAAATATAGTCCTCTCGGTTAAACCGTGAGCTGTCAAAGGAAAATAGACTTTCGGAATGGTGTTGGCGCCTAAAGTTATTTGTTTGCGCTTAAAGTTAGTCTCAAACTTGTGAAATTTGAATTTCGCGGCAAACTAAATTTGAATTTCGCGACCTTATACAGTTCAGTGGATGCGTTCAAGTACGATAAAGAGGGAAATACTTTTGGGACCATTTTTCAGCAGAGCTTTGTATGGTGACAGTTGTTCTATGTTATATAGTTCTGTGATTCGAATGTTGTTATCGTCTCATAGAACATTATGGTGATTTTGGAAAAAAATGAACCGTTTTCGAGAATATCGCAAAAATCTTTTCCATTTGTATGGAAGAAGTCTTTCAATTTTTCCAATTTTCGGCAGAGGTTTATCTGTTGATAAAAACCAGTTCCATGCGAAATTTCAACTTCCTACATCAATTAATTCTCGAGTTTTTTTGAAATGTTTTTGTATATAAAAAATACCCAATTATATTCATCATATGAAATTTGATTATGTAAGAAAGATATCATCTCACCAATAGATGGATAAGGCTGTGTTTTTAAAATGAATCATACGAGAGATTTTTTTCCTCACTCACAGCCCTGTTCACTGTACATAAATTCAAGCCCTGTGTTGTGCAATATTATTATCTACACACTGCACAAAACTTGTAGTATTCTCTCCATCGTTGGCTCTTTGGTTTTATTCGAAGCTTTTTCTGCCCTTGAATTAGCCAAAGAGTAATAACGAAAAAGGGTCGGAGGTCGTTTATCAAAGTTGCGAATGTATATGGCGACGGAATGGGAACAATGAAGGTTTTTTCATGATTTCTATCATGGTCATGTGTAACTTGTGGATGTTGATATCTAGACGGTTTCTAAAGATCTCATGTGGTCATTAAGCTGATGGCTTCTTGAGCTAGAAAACTTTTACCAGGATTCGTTTGTTGTTAATATATGTATTCGAGTAGAACATGACGTTCTAAAGCAAAAATACCCATCCCGGAGGTTTTTGTATATGAAATGATTTGGTTTGATTTATTTGTGTACGTACTTATGTCCTTTTAAATAATGAAAAATAAATAAAATAGTAGTTATATAATACTTATGTATATACAATCCATATCAATATAACAATTTCCTTGAGTAGGTGAAAGTCAAACCAGAGGAGAGCATGATGAAAAAACAACAAAGAAACGATACTTTAGGTCCCAGATCATAGAAGTTATAGAGAAAGCTAATAAAGATAAAAGCGAATTTTACAGTGTCATAAATTTTGGCAGCGGTCTTACATAAATACCATCATTTCTTATACTTGTACATATAAATTCCATTTGAATATAAATCATATGTCTGTCGTCATGTGGTGAATTTAGGGCAATAATGGTAATCGATTCCCTGAGCCTTTCGGGGATTTTTAGCAATAAACTTTTTAGCTTATTATCCCTAAAATGTTTAGGTTAGAATTTAGATTTATCTCGTTTTAGATTATATTATTCAGATATCTAAAATATATAAAATTGGAATCCTTCCTTTGTTTTTCAATAAGGTTTTATTATATTTCAATGTCAATGTAAGAAATTTGCTGAACTTTTGTAAAAGTCGAATTTTATTTTCATAAAAATAGGTAGATGTTGAAACGAAGTCGGTGAAGTACATTAAATATGTGAAAAGCATATAAGCAATTAAATATCTGTTAATCCAAAAAATGTAGTCCGAATTGGTTTCGATACGCTGGATACAGTACTATCGTTTTAGGATCAAACCACTATGCATTTCAAAAAAACAGTCCTGCTTTAACTCGTTCACTCCCAGTGTCCTCGTCATATTAAAATTATCAGGCGCGAAAAGTTGTAGATGTGAAATATGTTTTCTTCGGTATATTGTGAATTTTTTTTTTGCTCACGGAAGTGAAAGGGTTAAAAAAAACAAAGATCAAACAAAGATCAAACAAAGATCAAAATAAGAAAACTTTTGGGGAAAAATGAGTATTACAAGATTTAAAGGATGTAAAATTTTCTGCATTTTTTGCTTTAACGGTTTTGTTATATTTCTAACGGTTCTTAAAATTTTTGGAAAAAATCAGTTTTTTGTAAATCTCTCGAAAACTATGCACTTTTATGAAAAAATGCATATAACAAAAGAACGATGCACGAAAACGCCCCTTGACTAACTTTTGGGTTTCACATTCGTTGTACATGCATTGGAAAGGTAATTTGCTCTAGTTTCATGGACATAAGATCTTTTTTTTTGGCGGGGAACTGCAGGGGGATGGTCAACTGCCATCTTAGACGCATTGATTTTTCCATGCAGTTTTCGACGATTTTTATGCCCCTGGCCTAACTTTTGAACTTCGTTGTACCTAGATTGGAAAGGTAATTTGCTCTAGTTTCGTTGACATAAGCTCTTTTTTGGCTTAAAAAATCCCCCTGCCGTTCTCCGCCAAAAAAGAGCTTATGTCCATGAAACTAGAGCTAATTACCTTTCCAATGCAGGTACAACGAAACTGAAATCCCAACTGGTTCAAAAGTTAGCCCGGGGGCATAAAAATCTTCGAATCCTGCATGGTTCTTTATAGGAAATAATTTTTTTTAGATTTTTTGGTTTAACGGTTAAAAAATTAAGTTTTTTTGAAAATTTCTCGGAAACTATGAGCTATCATAAAAAAATGTATATAACCGAATTCAAAGGAAATAAAATTTCGCGCATTTTTTCCTTTAATGGTTTTTATACCCGTATCGTGAAACCAAAGGGTATATTAGATTTGCCTTACCGTTTGTAATGCCAAAATCATGTAATCACACACAAAAATGAATTATACCAGTGTGTTTAGAATGATAAAAAAATTGAATTTTGCATGTCCGTCTGTCTGTCCGTCTGTCTGTCCGTCCGTCTGTGGCGCGGATTGCGGGCGCACGGATTGAGCTAGAGAGTTGAAATTTTGCACAGATCCGGTTTTTGTAAAATGCGAGGCTAAGTTCGTTAATGGCCAAAAATGGACCATTAGGGGGGGTACCCCCCATACGAACGAAAACGATTTTTGCGAATATCTCCAAACGGTGCATCTTATCAAAAAAGTGCAAGAAGAAAAGTTATTTAGGATATGATTCTACATAAAACTTCCATACATCAAAATCCGATTGGAATAAATTTTAAAAAATCTTATTGGAAAGTTTGACTTCAAAGTGGAATTTTGGTACAACTGTTCGAATTTTGATACGAATATCACCATACGGGTCTCCAGTGATTGTCAGATTGGCAATTATAGCTTTTGTTATGTTTTTAAGATTTTTTGCTTTAACGGTTTAAAAATTAAGTTTTTTTGAAAATCTTTTGGAAACTATGAGCTATCATAAAAAAATGTATATAACCAAATTCAAAGGAAATAAAATTTCGCGCATTTTTTCCTTTAATGGTTTTTACGTAGTAAAACTCTTCTAGATATTTGAAATAATATCACAATATTTTTCACATTATTTTTTCCGAAACTAAATATTCCAGAGGAAAGTTTTGTGTTGATTACAACAAGGGATGGCAAACGAAAAAAAATCGTAATGTTATACATTTCGTTATGTAACACAATTCAAAATTTCGTTACGTTAATGTAACAAAATTTCGTTACGTTAATTTCGTTACGTTAATCTCGTTTTGTAACGATAAAAAATTTCATTTCGTTACGTTATAACGTATCATTTTTTCTACAATTTTTATTGAAAACAGCAAGTCGTTTGGAAAAATTTATAAAGGTATAATGTACGATTTTACATAACCGTTCCATACATCAAAATCCAATCTAACTAATCCTTCCCCTGTCTCCCACACAAATGGATTTTTTTCACAAAAATTTTGTCTGCCGTTTTATAGAGTATTTGACTATTTAGTAATTGTAGTTTTTCTTATGTTTTTTGATTAAATCAAATTAAAGGGAAGTCAATGTTTTTCTCGTCACTTAATCACACATGCCTGAAAAATAAAAGAACCACGATCTGCCATCGACTAGGAAAAAAATTTTTAAGCTATAAAATTACATGCTATGAAGAAAATATTAAGACAAAAGTTATGAAATATGCGACGCTAAAAAATGCAAATCAAGTCTTTCATATTTGCGATAAATAATCTATATATTAACCAGAATTTCATTTTGTTTAAAACTCAATCAATGAAATCATAAAATTAGACCGTTAAAGTCAAATTGTTACGAGCGCACATAAATATCTCACATATTTTAAGCATAATTTGTTCAGCGATTTTATTACAGACACCGACCGCGACTATTCGTTGTCGATCTATCTTTCTATATCTAACAACCGGTTACAAATTCAAAACTAGGTAATTTCATATTCATAGATAAAAGTTTTAACACATAAATTTAAACGAAATTACAAGTTACGACATAACATGTGTAACAAATTTTTCTCTGATTTCATACGATCATAAGATTTGAGATTTTTTTTTGAATAAAGTCTACAAATAACCAATGCTTATCGAATCACAATTACTAATGGAAGTTACTACGATGATTTGATTCAAATGTATGTATTAATTTTATTTTGGTTTATTGTAAACGCAAGTTTTCCTTTGGATTATACATATATTGTTGTTACATAAGGACATGCGATGGAATGTGAATGACTGAGTATTAAACCGGTAACAAATAACCATTTTGTCCATCTCAATGAACAGCCTGAAAGCATCTACAAATATAATGCCAATGCCGATTCTATTCCATAGTCCTTGAAAACTCAAAAGCTTAGCTTTAATTAACTAAAAAGCTTCCATTTCGTTGGTTGTGTATACAAAACCATTGCAAAGGGCCAATCCCAACAATATTTTCTATTGCAACCAATTCTCAATTTTATATGCAAATTCGTCTAGCAGCCGGCAGTTATACGCTTATACACATACCAACAAAAATTAAAAACTTCCCTTAGCTACGTCTGCAGGCTGTCTAGGACGAGTTTTAAAAACTCATTCAATTAAATGTGAAATAGCAAAAAAAAAAAAAACAATGTCTATGAAATCATAGTTAAAAGTCTCTTTTCCGTGTACTACCTTGATAGGAGTAAGTTTTAGCCATAGAAAAAATGTAGACTACCAATCATTAATACTTTTACTACTATATTGATTTAACGATTCTTTCTCCATCGATTTTTCAGGATGACTTACCTGGCCAAGCAGTCCTGGACGTTATATTCGCTCGTCTGAATCTCATCGAAACGGCGTACTTTGGTATTCGATATGTGGATGAGGAGAATCAAACTGTAAGTCTCAAATATGCACGATTGAGTGTTCTTCATTTATTATCGTAGATTTTTTTTGTGATTTGTTGCATTAAGCGTAAGTAGCAATTCAAAAGGTTTTCACTAAATGTAGTTTCTTTTCATTCGCGATTACTTTCCAATCATAGCACTGGCTGGATCCAGCGTCCAGAATTTCACGGCAGTTGAAAAGTACCAAGGACCCTTTTGATCTTTATTTCGGAGTTAAATTTTATGCTGCTGATCCTTGTAAGCTTTTAGAGGAAATAACAAGGTATATATGTTTTGTTACTTATTAAATAGCTCTTTTTGCTTGTAGAGAGAATGTAAGCATTTGATTTTCTCATTTAGTTTTCTTTTGGCTGAATGAATGTTTGAAACATTTGTAATTACATTTTTATTATCACTATGTATGTTTTAAATCAAAGCCCAAGCAACCACTTACGACTCAGGTTAACATGTAACTCTGGGCTTCAATCTTGTATTGCGACGCGTCTGCGTCTTTCGTTCAACGCGAAGAAATCGACGCGACTCAATATTGCAATCGTATATCTCGACTCAATGTGTGTCGAAAGAAATAATTTAGGATAATTTAGAGGACATTTGGTTTGATTATCAAAAGAGTTCAGTTTGTGTATGGCATAAAGCACATATTCCATTATTTCATCTTGATTGTCAACATATCTGACATTGCTGGGGAAAAATGTTCACGAACTGTCAAAATGATAAGTGCAATCGAAATTTATATCCTCGGTTTGGATAATTCGAATCAAGAAAAAACTATCTTTTTACGCCTAATTAGAAGTGCACTGAAATCACTGAAAGCATTTAAATCATCGGTGAAAGTTTCCCATAAACTCCTTTTCTTGGTTTTCCCCATTGCATTTTTTTCGAGTGAACCTGTGGCAAGTGACGGATTTTCGCCCATAAATTTGATAAGAGCCGCCAACTGATGCTTGTTTGTCTGTTCCCTATAATTTAGTTGTCATAATAAAATATAATGTATATTTAATTTGGTGTTATTTACTTTGGTTTTGACATTGTTTTAAACCACTTCTTATGAAATTAATTCCAACGAAGTAAACGCCAAAGTCTTTATCGACGCTAGTCAAGGCGTCGTAAGGTTTATGTCGAAGTTTGTTCGACGCGTCGAGCTACATGATCGACTTTTGTGTTGTGAGATGCGTTTATGCAGATGCGTCGCAATACAAGATTGATGCCCTGGTCGTAAAGTGGCGGTTACAAATCCGTTTAAGTGATGGTTGTTTTGTCGCAAAAAAAAAAACCGTTGCAAATCGGTTACTTTGTGACCAGTCGGAAAGTTGCCGGAATGAAATCGAAAAGCACATGAGATTTGTTCTTTGCGACTTAAAAATGCAGCAATTTACGCAATCGGGGCTAAATATTTGGACCTGTAGTTAACATCCGCGTACTAGAAGCGTAAGGAGATAATGAGAACGACACACTGATTAATAATGTGTCTGCAAAGTCACAATTGCTTTAACGAGGAAATAGGTTATCGACTATTTGGGTCAATACTGGCTTCATAAAAATCCTGCAACGATAGATCGGCATTTGACGGTTGTCGATACAGTGATTAGCTGTGGCGCCTTAAAGTCAGTATCACTTTGAAGATGCGTTCAATGGGAACTGGGTCGACACGGTTGCTACTAAAGTTACCTCAAAGCCCCCGCTTTACAATCAAAAGAAAAAAGGTTGATCCATTTAGCCGCCATATTCCCCATTTACATTTGATTTAAACGATTTCGCTTCGAGAATTAAAAGTTCAGGCTAATAACTGAAGGAAGTTGCTTAAAAAATGCATAGAAGTCATTTTTGAAACAGCACAATTTTATTGGCATCAACATTTCATTACAAAAGAAAAAAAATTGACCGGCAAAGTAAAATTGAAAAAATTTTTCGTTAAAAACGAAATAATTTGATGGTTAAAGGTACTGTGAAAGCCTTTGTGAAAATTAAACCTTCTGTTTAATTTTCAGGACATCGGCACAAAATATCTGCATCCGAGACATTCCAATTTTCCTCATTAGATAATAAATTTGCGGTACCAAAAAGGAAAATTAAACTATTCTCTTATAGTAAATGCTATGAGGACATTAAAGAATATAAATTTCATACACCAATTATGCCGAGTTTCTAAAATCGCCAACGGTATACTCTCAACGAAGTAATTTCGCAAGTAAAACCATCTAAAATTTGTAAAATCGATTATTTAAAATTTGTAAAGTTCTTTTTTTTTAAAAGCTTTTATTTAGCTTGCCTTCTTATCTGTTTTTCTGTCAGGGTCAAATCTTGTAATCTAATTTTAATCCACTTCCACTCATCCGATTTACTTGAAATTTTGTACAAATACCTAAGTTCGATGACCATACAATATTTTCACTACATCGTCCTTGTCAGGGTAAGGGAAAGTCCTTTTTCAAATTTTCCGGGAAAAATCTCATCTGGGGGTTTTTGGGGTTGCTGAATCCAATTCTGGAGTCAAAAAGCTCTTAAAAGCGATGATATATATTCGAAGACTAAGAAGTATAAATAGGCGTGTCGAAAGACGTCATTTTAGATTTTTAGTCATACTAATCACATTCAAAATAATAAAAGGATAAAATTCAAAAAAAAAAAATTTCATGAGAAGTTTAAAAAATTTTTTTTTTGAGAAAAAAGTGCATTTAAAGAAAAAGTAATTTTTTGGGCATTGTGTCAAGTGAGATAAAAGCATAAAAAATAAAATAAATATTTGTTTCGCTTTTATTTCTGATACACAGTCCACAAGGAATCATTTTTTAGTGTATTTTTTTTAATAAAAGCTTTTTTTTTATTGTTGAAGGAATTCTGCGAAATGAGTTTTTGGTTTTTCACTTCCTTCTGCGAGCTGTCTAAACGTGCTAAAAGATTATAAAATCAAAACTCATAAATAAATTGCGGTATTTCAAATGATTATCAAAGAATTTTCTAGGCGTTCAATTTAATATCCATATTTGTGGTAAATAGCATAGTACAACAACAAAACCGCTATTCGATATGTGAGACAGTGCATATATTCGTACCGGCGATGTCAAAGTCAGAGAAACAAAAATTGTAAAAGCTTTTAATAGCAAAACGCCTGTTTACCTTGTGATATGTTTACAAGATTCAGAGTATGTACCTTGCGGCCAATGCTTCCTATCAATATGTAAGTTCTACTGATCCCTAAGAATCATCTCGAACATTTTCACCCCCTCCCGACCCAAAGAACAGGCTTATATTTGATCACATGTTGCTATAGTGATAGTTTAACTTGGCAATGTGTGTTCCTGAACTCATACGAATGTTAGCATCCAGAAATGCGAGCAATATGAGGTAGTATTCTATATTTATTAAAATAGGTACCTACCATACATTATATAATAATATACGCACTACAGTTGGCAGTGGTATATGTATTAACAGGGGATCCTAGGAGTAAGGAAGCCGAATTGTTTGCCTCCTCAAATGTGTACAAAATGTGGCTATAACTTCACCATCGATTCCTGTGTTTTCCTTTCCTTGGTTTTGCGAATGTTGTGTGTAATGGAAAGAGCAAATAAACTTTAATTGAAATTACATTCATTTGTGTCATAGTAAATATACACAATTACAAATATTTATCCTAGGTATCAATTATTTCTGCAAGTTAAACAAGATGTGCTGCAGGGACGGCTTCCTGTTTCGTTTGAATTGGCAGCAGAATTGGGAGCCTTTGTTGTTCAATGTGAGTACTCAATTTTTGATTATGTCCATACTTTTGAAATATGTATGTATGCTGGCCATATGTTGTATAATAATCACACTAGACCATTGTCAGCATCAATGATACAGATTCGGTTTATTTTTTGACACACATCAGCAATTAATATAATTTATGAAATCAATACAACAAAAGTCCGGATTTGATTCTGGCATTTTCAAAAGGTTCACAGGACATCATTACACAAGTTTTGTATTTTTTCCATCTTTTTTTTTGTTTTCGTGGGAAAACAATGCTTATCCTGGGATATTATTTTTAACGAGATATATTTTTTTGTGAAGAATCACACAACAAAATAGATATATGTAGTTATAAAGATGAATTTTATGTTTATTCAGCTGAACTTGGGGATTATGATGGCCGACGTCACATGAATGGCTATGTGTCAGAATTTCGATTGTTGGCAAACCAAACATGTGAGTTGGAAACACGTGTCAGTGAGTTACATCAGCAGCTTAAGGGCATGTCACCGGCAACAGCTGAACTTAATTACCTTGACAAAGTTAAATGGCATGACATGTATGGAGTTGATTTACATCCTGTCCTGGTGAGTACTTCATTATTATTATTTATTATTTTTTCTTTCTTTATTCTTGTGTTTTAAATTCTTTGTCATTATTTGTATGAATTGTCCTAGTTGTTAATTTACACTGCAGTATAAAGGATTTCAAAAACGCCTGTTTGGAATACGTAATGTTGTGAGCAGCAATTCATGCAGTAATCGTGAAATGTTGTTTTTCTCTTTTTTGTGGCTACAAAAAAATGACGTGTTCCCAACAATTTTTTCTCGCCCCTTTTTAAAATTAGATTGATTAAATTAAATTTTCGAAATTAAAAGAAAATAACCAACGAAACTGGGAATTTTCAAGAAAACAGATTTTCTAAATTTTCTATTTTCTGCCAGTTAGGACAATTTGCGCGAGCTTTTCTTAAAAAATGAAGTTGTATTTAAACTACTGAAACCGTATATAGCTTCTATAGCTATATTTATTTTTTATTTAAATTATTTAAAAAAATTAAAGTAAAAACGCGTTATAATGTAACAGCTGCCACACCGTAGAAATACTTGGGCTTTATTTAAATTGGACATAACTCTATTGACCAAATTAGTTGGAAAACCAATTGGATTTCCAATCATCTTGTACCAAGTACCGAAGGTACGATTTATGGAATTTTGACTGGAAATCCAAGATTTTTTCCTGTGAAAATGGTCCTTTTTGTACCATAAGGTCTATAATTCCAAATGTTCCCACAAATATTCTTAAACTTTATAAAGGAAAATTGCGTGGTACATTTGGACACAGTACAAAAATTCCAACATTGGTCAATTGGGAAGTGGTTAAGTTTCTTTGGAGCAAATTGCAATTACAAGTAACCCTACATAAGTACCCCCCCCCCCCCCCCTGTGTTTTCAATAAAACTTTTCTGTTTTGTCGAACTATCAAAAATATTCGATACGTATTATTTATCGGCTGATATCCATGTTTAGACTCCTTTTTGGAATTTTCGCTTTTGCATGTTTTGATGAAAAGAGTTGTACGATTTCAATGAAATAAAATATCGTTAAATACTCTATAACATTCTTCTATTCGAATTTTCTATAAAAAAGACATTTAGATTTTATTTTATTGAAATTGGACTCTTTTTATCAAAGAAAAATCAAAAATACCAAAATTTGCATAGTTTTAGGCAGGCCAAAAAAGACCCTAAACATGGATGTCAGCCGATAAAAAAACATAAGAAAAACTACAAGTGCTAGGGGCTAATCATCAAATACTCTATAGGAGATTTTCCGACAAAATTTTCCGTGGTGATTTTGATGAATGGAACGGATGTGTAAAATCAAACTCTAACGCCCGTCATACACTTGAGCTAAGCTATATGAGCGAGGCTAGCTATAGTTAGATAGCTTAGCTGGGTTAGCTCGCCTCGTTGCACACTTGAGCTAAGCTACGCGGTGATATTTTAATAAATGTATGCTACGCGAGTGAGCTTAGTCCGTCTCGCCCATGACTGGGCGACGTAGTTTCATAGTTTCGCTGTAGTGCGACGGGGGTAAACCTTTCGAAAGTTATGGTGTTCACGAACAGACACCCAGACGGACAGACAGAAATCAAAATGTCGATGCATTACAAACGGTATACTGAATTTAATATTCTAAATTTAAAAAAAAAATTGTGCGTCCTCATATAGAATATTTGACAATTGACCCCTGGCAATTGTAGCTTTTACTTATGTTTTCACGTTATTTCCAAATATTTTTACCCAAACAACCATTAGCGACTCAGGTTACAATGTGACTCTGGTTCCAAAGTAGTGATTAAATCAGTTGTGACAGCTGCCAGTCGCAAAAAAACTGTCACAAATCGATTGCTTTATAACCCTGTCGCAGAAAATTGGTTACAAATCAGTTACTTGGTGACCCTGACGGACAAAAAACAGACAAAAAAGCAAGCTAAATAAAAGCTTTTTAAAACTATTCAAAAACAGAAACGCAGCAGCAACCAATTTTTAACTCCATATATTTTAAAAGTTTTTATTTAGCTTACTTTTTTGTCTGTTTGTTTGTCTGTAAGGGTAAAATCTTGTAATCTAATTTTGATCCACTTCCACTCATCGGATTGACTTGAAATTTTGAACACAAACGTAACTCTAGTGACTATACAAGTACAATATTGTTACTACTTCGTCCTTGTAAAGAGTAACGGATATTACTCTATGATATTATTCAAATTTTCCGGAAAAAATCTCATCTGGGGGACTTTGTGATCGCTGATTCCGATTCTGTAGTCGAAAAGGCTGGTTATATCGTCATATCAGAACCATAGTCACGAAATTGCAAAATCGTACTTTAGAGATAAACGAGTTTAAAAAATGTTCAATTTGGAAGCTTGAAAAACTGAAAATGAAAAACTGGAATTACAGCAAAACTGTTATAAAATACCTATTTGAAAATTTTACTGAAACCTACACTCAGAAAAATGGAGGCTAACTCGACGACCTACATACGGCGTAATTGGCCTCGAGCAGGCGCGCGTTCGCCTGCATGTGGGCAAGTAAAACTGAGTTGACCTGTGGTCGGAGAAATTCTGAAATTAAGCCACCCAGCAGGTGAAGTAGGGCATTGGGAGCTGCACGAGTTGACCTTAGATAGGTTAACTCTGACCGCTAGCTGGCTTACAGAAACCTCTGTAAGGTCAGAGTTAACCTGACAGAAAGTTGACCTGAACATTTTTCTGAGTGTATATTTTAAAAATATGGTTTCAGACAATAACAACTCAAGTCGGCCAAAATGTCAATTTCTTAGATTATGGTTCTGACATGACAATAAATTTGAAGATTAAAAAAATTAAAAAAACAATAAATAAAAAAATTTAAAAAATAAGTTTTATGGAAAAAGGTACTAAAAATAAAAAAAATTTGTTTTTGGGTGTATCAGAAATAAAAGCGAGATCAAAGCATAAAAAAATAAAAATTTATCTCGCTTTTATTCCTGATACACAACGCCTAAATAAATTATTTTTCTTTTTAATTCTTTTTTTAATACCTATATTTTTTTTGGGTGCAGAATTGTTTTATTACGGAAATTGGTTCCTTTAATTTTCTTTAACCCAAAAAAAAAAAGCTGTAAATTTTTATCTTAAGAACTCGGGATTAGCAATTTGAAACTTTAATTTGTCAATCTTCAATGCCTAACGGAAATTTGCGCAAATAATATTAAGCAAAATTGACCTAGCCTTACAAAAAATTTGTTTGTTCACACTTACCAAGGTTTATCTAATGATATTCTGTAATAAAATTTGAATAATATGTTCTCTATATGTTTTTGTCGGATGAATTTTTTATGTTCGTATTTTTTTTCTCTTTGCAGGGTGAAGACAGTGTTGAATATTTTTTGGGCCTAACACCTAGTGGTATTGTAGTTTTACGGAATAAAACGACAGTGGCGCATTATTACTGGCCTCGCATAGCAAAGGTCTACTTTAAGGGTAGATACTTTATGCTACGAGTCTGCGATAAAAATGTAAATATGGAAAAAGTTTTATTTTCATTGTCATTTTATGTTGAATAATTTCTTTTGTATTATTCGAGACAAAGTTTCAACATAATTTCGAAAAGTAAAATGAAAATACATATTTTAGTACATACACATATATAAATATTTATTCACGCTTGTAAAATTTATCATTTCATTTGGTTTCAATTTATATATAAAAAAAGAGTATGTATTTTTCAAAACTGTAGAACGAAGTGAGTACTTATGGGTTCGAAACGCCTAGAAAATCAGCGTGTAAACACCTTTGGCGTTGCTGTGTTGAACATCATGCTTTTTTTCGGCTTGTACGAGTCGCGCCCCTGCAATCGCAAACGGGAACGTCCGATTTGTTTGCTCTGGGATCACGTTTCCGCTACAGGTAAGGTCGAATGTCTCAAAGAATACATCCATAAAAGAAATTCATAATATTGCTTTAAAATTTATCCCCCATTCCCAAAGTCACTTTCAGCCCCATTTATTTGCTTATGCTAGCATGTCGTTCCGATATCTGTAGTAAAAAGAACTGTATCTCTATATTTTCTATAAACATAGAACCAACATATATACTAAAAAAAACTGAATTATTCATGCACTAATATTTCGCTATTTGCGCGCCTTTTAACATGTTTAAAAACTCACACGCACCAGGAGAATATTCTTTTAAATATAATCAAATATTATGTATTAGTATAAAGAAATTTAAAACACTCTTTTAGTAAATATAATCAAACAGAGATGTGGAAGTGGTTTTTTTTAAAGGTATTTATGCAAAACTAATGACGGTCCCTTTTTTCTACCTTTTTTATGATTATTCACTGGTACGCCACACAACTACCTCTGCTCTACATATAAACTACCCCCAATTCGACCATTCATCCATTCATATTGCATGAACAAATATATAAAAAAAAAAATAAACACTTAATGCACAATTCATCGGCCCCGGGATTTCTGGTCTTGCTTGGAAAATCAACCCGACAAACCGACATTTTTCCACTAAACATGAAAACGAACGCCCAACATAAAAGTGGTCGGACAGAGAAACAGGCCGTCAAAGATGCAATGGCACTAGGAAGAGCCCCACCTATGTTTACCCGTGTACCATCAAAGAGGCAACCAAGACGTGTGATTGATGATCTTCTAGATAACAAAAATGCTGAAAGCTTTACAAAAACTCAGGAAATTAAAACCATTTCCATACCGCAACCAGCGCAGACGTAAGTAATTGCTACCAAGTTTTTTTTTTCTCCTATTATTTTTAATTTTCCCTTTTTTTGTGTTTAAAAAAATATTGTGGTGTTTGGAAAACAAATTGCCACATACCAGAATATCAACATTCAAGACTACTCGCCGTAAAATGCATATCGATACATACTCGGGGAAATTGGGGCGTAAGTGAAAATTTTTCACCTTTTCCTGACTTCGACATCCGGAATGATTTCCAGTCGCGGAAAGTTTCACATTAAATTGATATTTTATCCCTTGAACTGTGAATGAACTGCATTAACGTGCAACTATGTGGATGTAACGTTGAGCTATAGGGGTGGAAGTTCTAAAAATCTATTAAAGCAAGGGAATGTTTCTAGCTTTACTGGAACTATGCTTACATTAGCTATCGATACGCATAAATTGCCCTACTTTTAAAGTTTATGCAGAAAAAATTTTGTACTAAAGAACTCATTTACTCATTTTACATAATGTATTAAAACTTAATGAAAATGAGAATAATTGAACAGGAATTAAAGGGAAAATAGTATTAAAATGGATTTTTTAAATCTTTGAAAAAGTGAATTGCTTTACATAATATGAAGTTTGCTCTCGCACGGATCTGTAATATTCATTTTTAGAACAATCGGTTTAGTTGTTTTGCCGTTATAATACATTCCGTAAGCGATTTATGGAGTTCACATAACGTACAGAGCGATTGGTGTTTTCAAAATCGAAATAAATTAGCAAAAATTAAAAGGTTTATATTGTAAAAATTTTCTTATCTCTATATTTTTAACAAAGAATATTACCTTATATTTATAAAGTGTGATTGTGAAAACGTCAGTTTATTGGGTTATGTCTACCTGCAAGGCCCGAACGAAACGAGTTTTTTGGCGATTTATATATAAATAGTTTAAACATAACCTTTTATTAAATAGAAAAATTTTTTAAAGGTGTCTGTGGAAGTTGTTTTCTTGGGCTGAATTTTGCTGCCCGGGGCGCATTATAAAAGAACAAAAATACGTTCGGACTCCTTTAAATAGAGGACAGCGACAGGAAAAAAAGAGGTTGGATTGGATTCCCTATTTTAAGGATATATTTTTGGCCTTGAAATTTTGCCTGTGGCGTAATTTTTGTTCCATTCTAGAGAACTAAGACACCTTTTTTAACTAGATAATCACAAACAAAAATTGGGACATACCTCCAATCGGTCTTTAAATATTCAAGCATGCACAAAATCATACAAGGCATATAATAAAGGTTTTAAAATTGTTCCTGGGCAGATACCCATCGACTCTGTTCGATTCTGCAACTTGTTTGTATGTGTGTGTGTGCGTGTGTTCGTTCGTATGGATATATGTAACGAAAATTGCAAGATTGACTTCTACCAGTAAGCCTAATTCGACTTTGACGCGAGTTTTTGCATTCGAAAGTGGTTATCGTCCCATAGAATCCTTTGGAACAAGATTTTGGAAAAAAATCAACCGTTTTCGAGAAAATTGCAATTGTTTTCCTTTTTGAGAGAAGAAAGAGTTCTCTTATTGGATTTTGATCGATGGAACGGTTATGTAAAATCATATTCTAAGCACTCTTTATCTAATCAATTTTTTTATACCCGTATGGTGAAACCAAAGGGTATATTAACTTTGCCTTACCGTTTGTAACGCCAAGATCTCGTCATCGCACACAAAAATGAATTACACCAGTGTGTTTAGAATGATGAAAAAAGTTGAATTTAGCATGTCCGTCCGTCTGTCCGTCCGTCTGTCTGTCTGTCTGTCCGTCTGTCTGTCCGTCTGTGGCGCGGATTGCGGGCGCACGGATTGAGCTAGAGACTTGAAATTTTGCGCAGATTCGTTTTTCGTAAAATGCGAGGCTAAGTTCGTTAATGGGCAAAAAAGTACCATTAGGGGGGGTACCCCCCATACGAACGAAAACGTTCTTTGCGAATATCTCAAAAACGGTGCATCTTATCAAAAAAATCCAAGAACAAAAGTTATTTAGGATATGATTCTACATAAAACTCCCATACATCAAAATCCGATTGGAATAAATTTTAAAAAATCTTATTGGAAAGTTTGACTTCAAAGTGGAATTTTGGTATAATTGTTCGAATTTTGATACGAATATCACCATACGGGTCTCCAATGATTGCCAGATTGGCAATTATAGCTTTTGTTATGTTTTTTTTGATAAAATTAACCGTTTTCGAGAAAATCGCAAAAATATTCCCCATTTATAAGGGAAGAGAGTGCAGAGGGAGGGGGAGGTTGGTCAATCAATTTTTGCTATTTTCGGACGGGGCTTAATTTTTGGTAAGCTTGGCCTGTGCTAAATTTTAACTCTCTCTCTCTCTCTCTCTCTTAATTAATTGTTGAGTTTTCAATTTTCTTTTTGTGTGAAAAATCAACAAATATATAAAATTTTTCATCATATGAGTTGTAATTATGCAAGAAATATATCATATCACCGCTACGTGGATGAAGATATGTTTTGTTTTCAAAATTATGTCATAAAAGATTGACTATCAGAACATTGTTTTACAAAACTGTTCTATTTATACTACTTAATTCAATTAAAAAAGGGAGCAGACTTTTTTTAAATTTAAAATTACGTCTTTTAAAATATTTTAGGATTCATGTTTTTTGCATTAAGATCAAAAAATGAGTAAACAAATAAAAACAATGTTTGCAGATAGAAATTATTTTAAACTTCGACGCCATTTGACGCCAAGGAACAACAAAATTGTTTAGATTCTCATATAATATGGTGTATAAAAAACCAATGTGTGAGCTTTTAAATTATCGAAATTTTTTGCACAATTTCTTCATAATCATTGCTACTGACCCCCTTTGACTGATAGTAAAACCTGCATGAAGTTTGTCTTTGTTTCGTTGAATTTGTTTTCCTTATTTTCAATGATCTTCACTAAAAGTTTGTTGATTTAGACCATCTCACTATGAATAAATAATGTAAAATTGTATCTTTTTTATTAATAGTTGTAATAGAAAAACATTAACATTAGAAAATTTCCATAATTTTAATCAACAGCTATGAAAATCCATACCGTTCCACGTATAGTATACCAACAACATTGGGGATCCGTCCTTATAGCAATCAAAGCACGAGTGCAACGCCAGATTCGCCACGGAGTACCAGAAGTGCACCATGGCCAAGATCACAGCAACGAGGCCTTTTTGGAAATCCGTCAAGTCCAAGATCAGTGAGATCAGCGTCGACACGAAACAGTGCCCACGTTCCTACACATAGATATCGATCGAGTTCCGTCGAGAGTCACTCCTCTAATGATTCACGATCAACAAGAAGGTAAGGCACCCAAAACCGTATCTATGAAACAATCTATGGGATTATAGTGATATTTCCCTCTGATATTGTATATCATTCCCATGAACAAGTACTTGCATATTTTGCAACAGGGTAATTTAACTTGATTATATCATTTATGAAAATTCCATCAAGGCACAAGCATCGACACCGCCGTACTTCGGACAATGAGAGTGAATTGTCCCGTGGGTCAGGAAGGTCAGGACGATCGCATCACTCGCATAGAAAGCATCGTCGGTCGCGGCACAGGAGGGACTCGGGCTCCGAGAATGACAGCCAACGGGCACGAAGCTATTCTGGACATCGGATATCCTCCGCGTCCGCGGAACTCATCGACTCGACGCATCAATGGCGCGAAGTTCAACGTCGCCAGGCGGACGCAACAGGTCAGAGTTCAGTCCAGCAGGCGTCAGTGATGAAGAGCAGCATGGCCACGAAGAGCCATCACAGTAATGATAGTCATTCCGATAGTCACTCCCATCACAAGAGCAGAAGACACAAGAAGAACAGGTGAAATTGAATAAAATTAAGCGTTCATGAATGGTTGAGAGTTCAAAAATTCACAATCACTAGATCCCCGTCTGATGCCCGCAACAGGATCTGGTCTAGTGAATTGGCCAAGCATTTGCAATTCGATCTGGTGGACACAACTGGAATGACAGAGGATCAGTTGCGAGAGATTCCCTACACAGTGGTAGAAACGAATTCGTCGAAGCGGTCAGGATCTGCGGGCCTAAAGGTTCATAAGACGAGCAGTAGCACCAGCAGTCAAGGGAAGGATCGCGTCGACAGGATAAGAGGGTAATTGGAAAATTTTTTGGTTTTATTAAATAAATGCTTGTGTTATATGTGATGTTTGTCAAAGTAGTCTGTATTTCCAAAATGCGAATCCAAATGACAGTAGTGGAACCAAAAACGGATCAATACGATCGGCTAGTACAATATCGTCACGGGAATGCGAGCGAAATTCGGGATTGGTAAGGTAAGTGTTTCATTATCACCAGTTTCGTAATACGTTCTAAATTACATCTTAGAAAAATATATTCATATTTTTTTTTATCAAATTTCGCTTCGAGTTTTTGAAAGCGCGGCGAATTCGTTTGAGAACAATAAATAGAAAACTAAATAATATAGGAGACTCTAGTATTTTTTAGGAAGATTTTTCAAATTCTTTCACAATGTTTTTCATAGATTTTTATTTCAATTTTCTGACAGTCTTTTGGATTTGTTTTTCCAAGCTTTAAAAATATTTTTCATTCTAAATTTTCCAAATCTTTATTGACATACATATTTTAAGGAGTTTTTTTTAAAGACACTTTTTGTAATAGGAAGATTTTTTCACATTTTTTCATTGCCCTTTCCATACGCTTTCCGTCCGACAGAAATTATCTTAGGTTTAGAAAACGTGGAACTTTTCTTTAAGTTTTTCCAAAAGTCACATTTTTTTGTATGTGCGTCAAGTAAAATTCAAACGAACTCGCCATTAATAACCGCAGCTTTTAATTTTCTTCATGTTTATGAGTTATACATTAATTACTCTGGCGCTGGTTTCTAGTGTCATATTCTGAAAATAGTTGTAATGATCAGCAGATCATCTCTCAGGTAATTTAATTGAAGATTTTTTTCAAAATTTGTAGCCCAGGTTAAACACAAAGTGGTAGTTGGTGGGCGAAGGCAGACATTTTTTACGCTTTTGAGAAATTGATGATTTTTTGATTTTTTCCTCAAAACTGATTGTTAACCTATCAATATCCTTAAAGTTATGAATGCGGGATTTCTTTTTTATTTCAATAGGGATGAGGTGAGGTATATCATGGAAAAATTCGGAACTCTTGCCTAATGGTTATTTTTTATTAGGTATAGTTTTAAAAATATGATGTTTTCGATGGAAATTTGCTTTACAACATAAAAACTTTTCTTTCGCAAGTTTCAGCAACCTGAAATTTGTCGGACATGGAAGCTGAGAGGATTCTGAGTAAACGTATGTAGGGTTGGGTTTCATAACTGCCATTCACTACCGGCAGAACATTTTTTTTTCAAATTCCCGAATTTTTGGTCCGAAACAACCTTTCTTCGTAATTTGTAGATTAAAGGTCAACTGAAATATGCTTGTCTTATGCGTAGAACTTACGAATCACCAAAAAAAAGGTGTTGTGCTGGAAATTCTCCAAATTGTACTCCTAGCACTCCTCTTAAAATCCAAATTAATCTTTCATAAATTTTACTTCCGTCATGACATGTAGATTTTTGACCAATGGATTAGACATCTGCATCATAGTGCGTCGCTAATTTCGAATCTGAGAGCGATTGACGCTGTTTTGCCAGCCGCTGGCTGCTGTTTGTTAGTAGCGCTGGCAAGTAGCAACAGCAGCCAGCGTACTGAGAGGGTTTCTACGTTAGTAGCGCTGGTAATTAGCAAAACAGTGGTTTGACATTTTAATCTGGAAGATTTTTTAAATAATAAACGTTACACACAAATTTAAATAAATAAACGTAAAAAAACAACTTACAATAAACAAACTTTTCCACTTATCAGACTTTTGACAGCTAAGAAACCATGTGACAGGGTCGCGTAATCCCTAGCAGCGCTGACAAAGTAGAACGGTCTCTTCTTTACTTGCGCTGCTAAAACCAGCACGCTGCTGCTGGTAGTATCAACGCACTAGGGTTCACACGGTGCTGCTGAAACGGCTGCTAACAGCCAAACAGCCACTAGCGCTGGCAAAACAGCGTCGTGTGACCGCCGCATTAGAGGCTGTCCATAAAATATGTCAAACTTTTAGGGAGAGGTGTAGCTTAACGCACTTTTTATCTGCGGTAGCGGTACGTTAAGCAACAATTTGCGAAGAAACCCAAAATTAGATTGATATATTTTTACCCCTGAAATTAACTCGAACTAACATATTAGTTGTGATCAACACAAAACTTTCCTCTGCAATATTTAGTTTCGGAAAAAATATGCTATAATCCAGGAAAATTAGGATTTAACCTCTTAAAAAATCCTAGTTAACTGGATTTTTGCACAGACCTTTATTTTGGCATAACAAACAACGTCCCAAAAGTCCATTCCAAAATTGCGCCGGCGTCGTGAGTTATTCAAGGTCAAAGGTCCAAAAAATCAGTTTTTTACGTTTATCTCACTTTGTACGGGTTGTACGTCTTTTTGAGGTTCAGATGAATTATTCACAATAAAATTCTCTACAAAAAAGGTTAAATACAATTTTCTTGTAGGACAAACAGTTTTCGGGATACAAGTCGTCAAACTATGCATTGAACAGAGGAAATGCAATTATTCAAGGTCAAGAGTCAAATAAATCGTAAATATCTCGCTTTGTATGGCTTGTCCGCCATTTTTGTGTTCAGATGAATTGCTCCTCCGCAAATTTTCTACAAAAAAGGTTAAATAAGGTTTTTTTGTAGGGCCAATAGTTTTCGAGATAGAAGTCCAGACACTGTGAACTGTACATTCGTTTCCCGACCACCATTGAGGTAGAATGCAAGGCGCGTTTTTTTATATGGTTTCCCCAGTAGGCCTAGTCCATATTCTTTCCACCTTCATTCATTTATTCTTCTTCTGCTTCGGCTTCTTCTTCTTCTTCTTCTCCTTCTTCTTCTTGTTCTTGTTGCCCTTCATCTTCCATATAGGTATCACCTTAACTTGCATTTAATGTTAAGGTACCAATAAGATCGAGTTCATCATCGAGATCATTTAAATTGTCAAAGGATTCAGTGATATCACAAGAAGCAGGATGTAGACATGATTGACCCTGACAAAAGCTACAAACGATGGAGCACGGTAATCCAATTTTTCTGCATCCACAATTGGAACCACAACCTTTTGTGCAGTTGCAAAAAACGGAATTCAGGAGTTCTTCCGGTGCTGGTGGAAGTAATGTACCAAGAAATTGTTGTTAAATGTCCATCCCCACTGTTGAGGGTCTAAGTATTTTCCAAGCCAAGTTTGCACCTGATAATATGGTGTTGTGCGGCTCCTATTGTGGGTGGAAGTGAAGATAATTTAACTGCCTTAAATTCCGTTTTTTGCAACTGCACAAAAGGTTGTGGTTCCAATTGTGGATGCAGAAAAATTGGATTACCGTGCTCCATCGTTTGTAGCTTTTGTCAGGGTCAATCATGTCTACATCCTGCTTCTTGTGATATCACTGAATCCTTTGACAATTTAAATGATCTCGATAATGAACTCGATCTTATTGGTACCTTAACATTAAATGCAAGTTAAGGTGATACCTATATGGAAGATGAAGGGCAACAAGAACAAGAAGAAGAAGAAGAAGAAGCCGAAGCAGAAGAAGAATAAATGAATGAAGGTGGAAAGAATATGGACTAGGCCTACTGGGGAAACCATATAAAAAAACGCGCCTTGCATTCTACCTCAATGGTGGTCGGGAAACGAATGTACAGTTCACAGTGTCTGGACTTCTATCTCGAAAACTATTGGCCCTACAAAAAAACCTTATTTAACCTTTTTTGTAGAAAATTTGCGGAGGAGCAATTCATCTGAACACAAAAATGGCGGACAAGCCATACAAAGCGAGATATTTACGATTTATTTGACTCTTGACCTTGAATAATTGCATTTCCTCTGTTCGATGCATAGTTTGACGACTTGTATCCCGAAAACTGTTTGTCCTACAAGAAAATTGTATTTAACCTTTTTTGTAGAGAATTTTATTGTGAATAATTCATCTGAACCTCAAAAAGACGTACAACCCGTACAAAGTGAGATAAACGTAAAAAACTGATTTTTTGGACCTTTGACCTTGAATAACTCACGACGCCGGCGCAATTTTGGAATGGACTTTTGGGACGTTGTTTGTTATGCCAAAATAAAGGTCTAAGCAAAAATCCAGTTAACTAGAATTTTTTAAGAGGTTCATGCTTTTTTTCGCCTAATTTTCCTGTATTACTAAGAAAAAGATTTTGCCAAATAATCAGCCTTATTCCCCTAGCCGGCGGGACGTGTACGCCGCGTTTCCCGCAGAAAATTTGCATTCTACTAAACGCACTTGTCCCGGCGTGTGCCGTGGTGCTGAAAACGTTTTACTTTCGGTATTACACTAAACGCACCCGCGAATGTTTTGACTTTTCCATACATTTATTTCCCGCGAGTAAATTGTTGCGGGACCAATCAATTAAATAGAAAGTTTGAATAAAAATGTGAATTTTATTTATACATTCAATGAATTTTAACTAAATATAAGTTTTGAAGGTCAGGAAAAACTAACTAGATGCAGTACAATCATTTAATTGAACAAATAAAACTTCATGCGTATCAAATTAGCAAAACTGTCAAAATAGTCAGCGCGGGGCTGAATAAAACTGCGTTTCTACGTCTACTAGAATAAGAAAATTTCATTCGATCGAGAAAGAAATTGCGTGGCGTTACACGTCCCGCCGGCTAGGGGAATAAGGCTGAATATGAGAATCGTTAAATATACGTAAAAACCGTTAAAGAAGAAAATGTGGCAAATTTTAATTTTAATTTTTTCCCAAAAGCACATAGTTTTCAAGAATTTTCAAAAAAAATGTATGGGAAGTCCCCGTTGCAGGTAATGTTACTTTACCAAAAGTTGACAGAAAACTATGATTTTCGTAAAACTCATTTACAAAAGATTTCAAGTCGTCAACTCAACGCGTTCTCGAGTTATTTACGATACGTAAAACGGATAGACAGACAGATTGACAGACCGACCGACAGACCGAAGGACCGACACCCGACAGATCGACAGACCGACCGACCGACAGATCGACAGAACGGCAGACAGACAGACATATGCACGAACTTTCCCATAATTTCGGTCTCCGTCAACAATACAATACTCTCCCTCTATGGCAGAGGAAAGTAAAAACTTAATTTTGTTTTTTTGTGATTTTTTGAATAAAGAAAAACTTGATGAAGAAATCCTCGATATTCGTTGACCGACTTAAATAGTACCAAGAAAAAAAAACCAAAACCGTAAAATCTCCTGCACTCTTGCATTTTGCGTACTAAAAAGTAATAATTTTTATTTTTAAGGATGATGTCAAGCATGAGCATGGGTGATTTTGTTTCCCCCTCCGGATCAAGTCTAAGTCCTTTGGATAATGCAGGATTGCGTGTTTCCCATGAGCATACAGATTCTGGATTAGGTGCCGATCAAGATTATGCTTATTCATCAGAAAGGTAAGTGTTTACGTTTTACTTGAACTAATTTGAAGTTGTTAGTTTAATTTGAGTTCTAGTTTGAAATTTATTAACGGGTGGATTTGTTCAGGAAGACTAAATGTTGACATAATGTTTTTTTGCTTTGCGAAAATTCTCCATTAATATATTAAAGTCACATTTTTTAATGGAATTTTATTTTTGAAATCGGAAAAATATTGTCTTGTTTTTTAGGTCTAGCGATAGTACACGTTATGGAACAAATAAATCATCTGGTGCATCATCTGGTAGTCATCACAAATCCGGTCTGCATTTTTCTGGCCCGGGTACGCATCATCCGCAGCAACAGCATCATCATTCAGTGAGTAGTAGGAAACCTCCAATGCATCCAAATCGCCAACAGATACAGCAACAACAGCAAAAATATACAAATACAGCACCTGTACATAATTCACATTCATATAGCTCTAATAACAATAACAATAATAATAGTAGCAATCATCAGAATAGCAGCAACAGCAGCAGCCAAACAAACAGCAATAACAATCGCTTAATTAATCACACAACATTTTCGAACAATCACTATACCTTTAGTTTGAATCGGTATCCTGGTGGTGATAGCTTTCTAGAATCATCCCCTCGGCCACTATCCTCTGCTTCATATTATTTAGGTGATGGTGTTAAAGTATCCCGGGGCACTAAATCCGATATCGGTGTACCAATACGTCGCCAATCTAACTCATCGAAACTATTCGCTAATAGTCTGTATATGCAAAAATCTAAATTGCCATCCATGAAATCTGATTTTGTTCTATCTTATGTGAATCAATCACAAAACTATACGAAAAACAATATTTCCGCATACCATATATCCGGTGGTGTAACAACCACCGATTACAGTGAAAATTATAAAGCGGCAAGTAGCGCTAATCTAAATCTATTTTATTCTCCGAATCAACAAACCATACAACAGCAACCACCTCCTCCGCCTTCGTCCATTTCCGATGTACCGTCGTCAATGCTTGATGCTCACAGTTCAAATATTCTGTGTAGTAGTAATACGAAATTACAAATGTCCCAACAGCAGCAGCAACAACAACAACAACAACAATCTAAAACCTTACAACAGCAGGTAAAGGATATGAAAACACTGCAACAATCTCAACATTACTATCATTACCAAAATCAATTGGGAGCTGCACAGCACAACTACACGTTCCAATCGTCACCAAATCTAAAGAGCTCCTCCGTAACTAGTCCTACTTCAAATCCGATAAATGTTGGTCCTCTTGTATTCCTAGAGGAATCCGAAATTGACAAATCCCGCCATCAGCAGCAACAAACTAACAATTCTTCTGTACAACAGCAAAGCAACATCTCAGCGTCGTCGGAGACAAAAACCCGAAATGTAAGTACAACAATTGAACCTGCGAAGGAAGTTTATCAGTTTGTTGCATGGAAGGACGTCCCCGTCTCTGTATTGCCGAATTTTTTTTCTGTGTGTTTTCTGCATGGATGCCTGAAATTATGCTCCTTTTATTACATTCCATTTACCGTTTATGCTTGGTTTTAATAGTATTGCAATTTAATTAGTATTTCATATTTTGGTTTTGGTTTTTAGAAGTGGTGTTTTTGTAAATATTAGAAACTTTATAATCTAAAAGTAGTTAACTTATAAATAAAATTAAAAAATTGAATTTTTTTTCTGTTCAAATGTTATTAGAAAACCATTAGTGTAGATTTGCAATGTGAATTTATGTTTGCAACTGCAACCGAGATGAAGTTACTTTAAAATCAAAATTGGTTTAACATTAAAAGTAAAAACTGTTAAACTTTTTTTAATAACCTAAACGATTTTTTCTTGAATTTATTCCGCGAATTTTATTCAGAATTTATTCCGCGAATTTTATTAATCTATTACAGAATAAAATCACTTAGCAAAAGTTGTCAAAATTCCAATTTATTTCGGCGGTTTTGTATGAAAAAAATCGAGTTCGGGCATCTTTGAGGAATGAAGTTTTAGTTTCGTAGAATGAAATTCACAGAATAAAGTCCCAGATGGAAACGGGGCCTTACCATTCGTTGGAGAATTTTTTTTGGTTAGAATCTTTAAAGAAAACTATGAAAATATTTTGAGTTTCTTATTGAGCAGTGGAATAAAAACAATGGGTGCATTCAGCGACCTGAGCCGCTTGGAGTATGTGTCAAAAAACCGCTCAGCTGAGCCGCTCAGTGTTTACTCAATGCACCGCTACTGAGCCGCGCACATAAAACTGTCAAAATATTCGGGGTTATAGTGGAAGATGGACCGAAATAAAATTATTTCCATAATATTCGGTATTTGCGCGTCAGATATGTTAAATTTGGAGCCCATCGCAATGTTGGTTGACGAATGTAATACTGATTTTGAAGTAACTTCAATTCGAAGTTCGAAGCCTGAAAGAAACCGGGATAATTTTGAGGTGACTATACCGAAGTACACTCCCGAACTCTTTCGCCAACATTTTCCGCCACGCCGAATATTTCCATTCCCGTTTGCTCAGCAAGAACTTCCATGAGGCTTCCCGTATTATAAATAACATAAATAACTATAAATATTATAAATAACACCATTCATGTATTTCCGTCGTCGTTTTTAGACATGAATTGAGGTTCTGTAATTCTTCATTTGACATTTGCTCAGCTACTGAGCGGAGTTCTTTTACGCTCAGGAAAAATGTGAGCTGCTCAGTTGAGCCGCTCTGTAGCGATTGAGTTCAGTAAGTGAGCACCTTTTTCGCTCTAGAGCAGCCCTCTGCAGCCATGTGCACCAAGGGCAACTTCGAGGCTCAAATTGCCCTTCTATCCATCGATTCTTTATGCTACCCGTTTCATTCTGGCTTGTACGCAAACTGCATACATACGCATATGAAAGAAATAATCTGTTTCACTTTGCATATAACCCGTTCTGCTTCCACTTGGGCATTTTGCATATCATGGAGCTTTGCTGAGTTCTAAGCGAGGCTATTTATGCGAGAGATTTTTATTAGCTCAGTTGTCATTAGGACATTGACTGAAGCGCTGGTGTATTTCACACTGCTGAAAATCATGAAAAATTTAACACTGTTGAAAATCATGAAGCGTTCTATCTCAAAAGACGACACGAATTTTGGACATGATTGTTTTCTTATTCGGTGTGATAACACAATGCACTGTTTACTATGATTTCAGGAAATTAAAACAATAAAAAAATACAATTTAAATATGCATTTTCAGTCGTTTCATAAAATATCAATTGATCAAATTAATGTTTCTGGTTTTATGAAATTATTTTTATTTTCCGATTGTAATTCGGAAATTTCATATAAAAGTTTTTCATTATCAAAACTTTTTTTTAACGTAAAGTAAAACAATTAACAGTGTCAAAACCAAGCATAACGAAAAAGAGCTTTCAACAAAGTGGCTCGGAGAGTAAGCCATATAAACAAGTAAATTGCTTGTCAGTGGTAGTGGATGCCCGAGAACTTTCAAAGCTTTCCTGGCCCTGCTCTAGAGCGATGCTGAGCGGCTCAGGTCGCTGAATGCACCCAATAAAATTCAAAATGGACGTTGAAAACACAATTATAGGGATTTTTTTAACCAACAATTTTAATTTTCGTAATTATTTTCCGGTTTTTTTGTAAATAACCGCCAAGTGCAGGTGAATTACACGTAATTAACTAATTATTATTAATTTCACATGGTTACTTAATTAATGTAAATTAATGTGATTAATGTAATTAATTGTAACTAATGTAATTAAATAGAAAATTCGGATTTCCCTGTCCAAATTTTTTTCTAGTATTTGCAGAAAGAAACGACAGAAAATTCTTTTGACAAAGTTATGGGATTAAAAAACATCCATAGTTATGAAACTCTTAAATATACCATCTCTATTTACGGAAATCGAGCACAGTAACACAAAAAGTCGCATAGTGGTTATCGCGACTTTAATTTCGAGAACATAAGAGGTTGTAGAGTCATAACTTCATCTTCCGCGGTCAAGTGTTGGTCTGATGAGGTTCAACATTGAATTTTTGGAACCGAAACTTGATGCTTGCTATAAAAAAAAATCCCTAAAAATTTCCCATTGTTTGATTCAAAAATTAATTTCATTGCATTATTCAATTGTAACCATAAGAAATCTAGGTACTTGAATAGAAATGGTTTCAATCAAAACAAAATATTCCAGATGACCTATAAACCTAAATTTTCCAAATCTTCGAGTTTCATGTAACAAAAATATATATTTGACTTTTATAATTTTTGACGAAACGTGACTTTATCCCCCATTCCGCAATGAAAAAAAATCCATATAGAATATCTTTTCTACATTATATAAAGATCAAAATTTCAAATATTTCGACGTGATTATCACACAAAATAAAAATGTACACAATTTAACTTTTATTCCGTACCGAACTAAAAAGAAACCAGCGAAATGTTTTCGAATGCCAAAATCTTTAAATTGAGCTTATAAAAGATGAAGACAAGGATAAGAAGGTTATACGTGTCACGAAAAGAAACACATAATAACAAGATTTCCCCTTTTTCATCTTCTCTCTATTTATTTTGATTTAAGGAATACAGATTCTCTCTTTTCTATATCAAAGTATCTTTTATGATTAGAAGTTTGGATTTAAGGAAAAGTATTATACAAGCATATCACAGAAAAAAGGTTCTTTTCTGCTAGATTTAGGCGATTTCAATAGGAAATGTCTGTAGCTGTCAGAAACATTATTTTGGGAAAATGTACATAAATCTATTTATTGATTTATAATAAATAAAACCAAGAGAAGATGAAACAGCAGTTTAGATATTTTTCCGGGATGCCATGAAATATCAAATTGTAAAAATACTGACTTTTATTTTGCAATAGATTACATTTTTTTTTTCAAAGACTTATTTTTTAAGTATTATGGGGATTTCCTTTAGTTTTACATTTAATTGTGAATATTCACTGGAATTTTCTTCCATAACTCTAAAATATATGCACATTCTGTGATTTTATGCAGAAAGAAAATAGGAAAGCAATCAAAGTACATTTGAATTTAATATGATTACCAACATTTATGGATAGTAAACTCGTCACGTGTCTGTAATAAATTCTTGTAGAATGTTGCAATATTACGAAGCAAATATCGTACGTAAAAAATCACATTAACTTTATTCATGTAATGTGCTGGTTTTTATAAAATCGTTAAGAAGGCGTATGCAAAAATTTTAAAAATGCTTTTGTTTGGAGCACTGAAGATTCGCTACTTACTTTTATAAGTGCAATAAACCCACATTTTGTAAAAGTATTAGGTAATAAATCATTTTCAAGAAGAAGCCTGAAAAGGTGAGAGGGGGTGAAAGAGCTAGGGTAAAGGGTGTATGGTCGGTAAAAAGTTAGTGTGAGGATTTTATGAACAGCCCGTAACGACGTAATCAGTTGAGAGTGCCATCACTGCCTCCGCTGTTGATAGGCTGCAGCAAAAAACCTTAATTTTACAATCCATGTAAAACTACAAGAAAAACCTTTAAAACTAATGATCAAAAATGTCAAATTCACATGATTAAAAGTCATAATAACACTTAAAATTGTAGAAAAATTACTGAAAATAATTTCTTTTAATATGATTTTAAGACCCAATTTTGGTAATTTTGAGAATATAATTGCGACGATTTTAAAGTCTTAAAAGATATGATTTTATTTTCAACTGAAAAATTGTAAACTCGTATATCGTTAGCTGAATTCTAGTTTGAGCCATGTGTACTTCAAAATGCATACCTAAGGAACCTACTAGCATTCAGGTAACGACATGACACACAAACTTTAATTTTTCCATAAAACTTTAATTTTTCCATAAAACTTTAATTTTTCCATAAAATAAGCCAGTGATAAAGATTTCTACTGAATTTAAAACACTTTTATTGGACCTGCAATATTTTAGTTTTTGAATTTCTCATTTCAACAGTAAGACATAAACATAAAACCAAATAATGAGATCATAAAGTCGTTATGAAAAGCGTACAACAGAAATGGAATTGGAAATGTTTACTATTAACGAAGAACCGGGGGAGAAAATGGGCGCGACAAAACGAAATAATTTTCCAAATTGCAACTTTCCTGAGAAAACCTTCACTCCCTTACTTCCCTAGGCTGGCTGACTCAATTTGGAGTTTTATTGGTGGTAACTGTCTTAAAATGTTTCTGTTGTTCCCAAAGCTAATATCCCGCGAGCAATTGTTTCATGCTAGAATTTTTGCTATTTGGGGAAGAATCCCTTTTGCTGAAGGGTGTCACTGTATCTCCATCCGGCGCGTAATTTTATAGACATCATCATGCTCATCATCATCATCACAGGCACTTTATCCATACATACCTTAACCAAGTAGACGACACAGTTCACAAGTGAAAGGGAGAAACATATTTGCACAGACAAAACGAATCCGTAATGTAATCAACTAATTGCCTTAATTCCTGCATGACTTGTTGATTAAAACTGGAAAGTTTTTCACGAAAATGAGTGCGAATGAGATTTTCTGTTTTGTGGAAAACCAGCAACTTTATTTAGAGTGTTGTTTTGAGGGAAAAAAGTTTTATTTATGGTAATGTTACCCCTGTTCGTTCAACGCGATTTTGTTTCTTTGCATGCTATGTACCTAAGTTGTTAAAGAAATTATGAAACTTTTGTTGAATATTTACATATTCACTTATGTAACGTGACTTTATGCTCATATACTACCATAAAGACGTCTTATTATTAATATACTTTTTCTTTGTAGTTGTAAAACCATATAAAATTCAAAGAAAATATTTTTTTTGTGGTTCATAGCGGTTTATGCTTACAAAATTTACATATAATCTCTCATGTTCCTTTTGTGTAGCTCTTTTAAAATTATTTAATAAAAATCACTTTTATTAGTTATATTTTCTTTTTGAATAAAAATGAAAATACTATCACCTTCGCTTTGCGCGCAACTGCATTGATTTTAACTTAAAATTTCTCATTAAAAAGCTTCTAAGATTAAAAAGCTTTCATCGGGTCGAAAAATACCCGGAATAGAAAAATACAAGGCCTGGGTCGGAAGTACTTAAACATACAATTAATTTATAAGGAAATAGGCAGGCAGATATCATCCTGTGGAACCGACTAATAAATGTACATCGCAATTATTTGTCATTAATCTTCAACAGACGTAGTGGAAAACCGTCACATTGGTACGTCTGGAAGACGATAATATTTATTGTCTAATAAAATGACTAAAAAGTAAAGTTTATGATATGGTGATACACACACCACAGAGCTTCTATAGAACAGAGGTTAAAATTGACACTGAGCGACAAAAATATGGCGTGAAATATGGGACTTTATCATTAGTACAAGCAGAAAAAAGCTTTCGTAAAGCTTTCAAGCTAATGATAAAATCCCATATTTCACGCCATATTTTTGTCGCTCAGTGTCAATTTTAACCTCTGTTCTATAGAAGCTCTGTGCACACACCACGTTTATTAAAGGTTAAGGGCGACAATAGTGCATGTAAATTTTAGATAAATGCAGCAGATTCAAACCTTTGACTCTATAAGATCATCAAAATTTTTGCACCTTGAATTCCAAAGTCTTCTAGATTCAACAGATTTTCACTTTCTTATACGAAGTATAATAAAATATTGTATTCATGAAAAATTTCGACCTCTTAAATTTGCCGAAAAAACATTTCCCAAGCACTCCCGAGTCGATTGGTGTCATATTGCAAAAATGTCTTTCTTTCTGTCAATCTGTTAGTCTGTTGGTCTTTTAGTCTGTTTGTCTGTTGGGCTTCTATTTTGGTCTGTTAGTCTGTGTACAAGATTTCTCAAAAACTACTGTAGCTAGAGCTATGAAATTTTACACGGATGTTTGGTCCTACAATGGGACAATCCTCACTTTTGGTGAAAATCCGTTAAACGGAAATAATCAAAATGGCGGCTTTTTAAAAATCGCAATTTCGTTTTTCGCAATTTTCTAAAATTTTATTTGTCTTTTACTAGAAATGCATATCTCAAGCTGTTATCGAGATATGGCGGTTTTTTAAAAAAAATAGTATTTTGCGAGTATCTCGAAAAATAACGGGTTTTTCCTTGTCTCATTGTATGAGATAAATTTAAGAGAATTATGTTTGCCACGATTTTGTCTGTTACTGTTATCCGCTATATTTTACCGTCATTGAGATATTTTTTTTAAAAGGTATAAACAATATTTTTGCAATTTGCTGGTAAACTAACGTTTTTTCGAAAAAAAAATTAAAAGAAGAATTAAAGGTACTAAAATTATCTACATTTTTGCCTTTATCATAAATGGATATATTTTACCGTTATCGAAATCTATCAGATTATGTAAAATAAAAATTCATATTTTTATATCTATAAACTAATATTCTATTCGTCGGGTTTTAGTGTAATTTATACAGAAACGTAGATTTTGTGTAAGGGAGATGTCACACTGGCCAATCAGCTCCTGCAGCTGACTGATCCCGACATCAGGTTGGCCAGCTGCAGGAACTGATTCGATCAGTTGACATGGCACACTGAACTGACCTCAAACGTCAAAATGTCGGACTCGGAGGAAGAACTTCTCCTTACTTCTCTGGTAAAAAAACGGAATCTGTGCAATCGTACAAGCATACGATATCAGCTACATTTAGGTCAGTTCAAAAAAGTCAGCTCTGTGTCTCAGACATGCAGCTGCACATTTTTTGCAGTGTGCCATGCGCCATTGGATTACATGTGCAACTGATGTCGGGATCAGTCAGCTGCAGGAGCTGATTGGCCAGTGTGACATCTCGCTAAGAAAGTCATGTGCTGTTCACAACAGATATTTTTTTTTTAAATTCTGCCTGCGGCGCATTTTTCTTGACAATGAAGTTTTGGACGCGCAACAAATCTTTTAAATACTTGTATTTATTGGATAATTTCAAACAAAAATTAAAAAAAACCTTTTTCGGTCTATCTATTGTAAATTTTTAGCAAGCCAAAATTTTTTTGATTTTTTTTTGAAAAAGGAGAGGTGGTCTAGCGATAGATTCAAAATTTTTAATACAGATTACGACTATTTTGAGGACAGGACCAAACTTTAGATCAGCAAAAAAAAAATTATTCATAGTTCAACCAAGCTAATTTTTGACATCTAATCAAGATTTCTTCAATGTATTAATTGACGGTAAATATCCACGCCCATAGAATAGCCTTTTTTATATCCACGCCCATAGAATAGTCAAGCCATAGATAGCCATTTTTGCCTAAAACTTCAAATAACATCATTCCACTTTCAATGGCAATCATTTATTACTGTAATGTATGCAAAAAAAAAATTCTGCTAAATGTATTTCATAATTGATATTTATCAACTCATGCATTTAATCAGTCAACATTTCAGCACAATTCAACCCTAAAATTAGTACCCGCGGTCAAAAGTCCGGTAAACGTGTGGAGTTCTTTACATAATTAGGCTCAGAGTTTGGCCGATCTAATAAACACCACCACCGTTTACTATTTTTGAATGTGTTGATGTTGTGTGGTATTTTAACTTAGTTCAAATGTTAAAAATGGACAAAAATAAATCGAATCGCTAATGTCCAGTAAACACGGCATTACCCCCGACAAGCTTTCCATATAATTTAACTAATTTGGCTAATATGGGTTGTATGTGGGTAATAACTAATAATAGAAACTGTCCATTTTCGAACATAATTTGGCTATGTTTCCCATTAAACAGATTTCTATGTTTACGTTTTTCTTTAATTTATTGCACGAACTCAAACCAAAAATGTATTCAATACAGGGATGGAAAACGAAAAAAAAAAAAATCGTAACGTAATACATTTCGTTATGTAACCAAATTCGAATTTTGTTTCGTTACGTTGTTTCGTTTTGTAATGAAATAAAAATTCAATTTCGTTACGTTATAACGTTTTTATTTCGTTACACCTTATACTCGTATGAAAAAAAATTAAAGAAGCGCAAGTCCGTACTATTCATACTGTGTTTTTTCCACTTACCAGGGGTGTTAGTTGAAATTTGCCGGTTTTACTAATAGCTGTCGCTAGAGATATGTATACATTTCTACGATTTGGCATCTATGTCATATTTTTCTATTGACATTAATCTTCAAAACTACACAAGTTACGTTCCGTTAAAATAACAACGTCATAGCGTTAAAGCTGTTTGAAGATGTCAAGTTTTGTGCTTGAAAACGTGCATTCGCGGCACGCATTACTTTTTCTCTTTAATCAAAAGAAAAAGGCCGCTGAAAGCCATCGTTTGTTGGTAGAAACTTACGGTGATCATTCCCCAACCATAAGAACATATGAGACGTGGTTTCGACAACCCAAAAGTGGTGATTTCAACATCCAGGACAAAAAACGTGTTTGGTGGAACCAGATTGGTGTCGTATATTATGAACTGTTGAAACCTGGAGAAACAGTTGATACTGATCGCTACCGACAGCAAATGATCAATTTGAACCATGAATTGATCAAAAAACCTCCGCAATACGCTGAAAGACATGGTAAGGTGATTTTGCAGCATGACAACGCGCCGTCTCACACAGCAAAATCAGTCAAAAAAGTGTTCAAATCACTTGGATGTGAAGTATTACCGCACACGCCGTACTCTCCAGACCTCGCCCGGTCCGACTATCACCTTTTCGCATCGATGGGACACTCACTCGCAGACCAGCGCTTCGCCAATTTTGAAGAAGTCGAAAAATGGCTCGTCGAATGGTTTACCTCGAAAGAGAAAAAGTTTTTTTGGAATGGTATCCAAGATTTGCCTGAAAGATGGGCAAAACGTGTATAATCCAATGATCAATACTTTGAATAAAAAATTTTTGAGATTCCCTTGAGAATTAGGTGTTTTCTTTATCGAAAAAACCGGCAAATTTCAACTAACACCCCTGGTATTCTGCAATTTTGTCTAATTTGTCAGCAATGCCAATTTTTCGTGATTTGGTTTCCCAAACTTTAAAATTCTGTTCATGACTTTGACAAAGTCTTAGACTTTCAAGAAATTTAGGTGCCGGCTTTGTGCATAAGTTCGACTTTCGGCACAAAATTGTTTGTTTTTTTGTCCAAAAATTTCGCCCGCGGCACAATATTTTCTCTTGTTTTTTAAATAAAATTTCAGTCCTAAAATAAAAGAACTGTTGGCGTATTTTTTTTTTGTTTTGATGATGAAAACTCAATTCGGCAATTCAGTTTGGCAGCTTTGTTCTACACTTAGTAGATTTGGCTTTTACTCAACGTAAAATAATGAGTAAATTTACAAACTTAATTTTACTCATTACGTTTTTCGTTATTGTAACGAAATTAAATTTCTATAACGTTATAACGTAAATGTCAAATTACTGACAACGAATTAGAAGACATTTAGCGAACTGGCAGTCAGCTCATTTTCAAAATGACTTCGTTTATAACACAGCTACAGTCCCTCGTATTCCAGAGGCATGAATTTTGTTCGTATGGTTCATTATTTTAATTAGCTCGATCCTAGTTAGTCTTCTTTCGCCAGTCTGAGAGTTCTAAAAGTTAAAAAATGAATTGAAACAAGTAGATTTACCTCAAATTCTTCATTTTCCGCCATCTTCAAAGTCTGAAATGTCGAATTACTAGCATGTCTGTACTGACTACAAAAAAGTCCCGTCAGTACAGACTTGTCAGTGCCAGTAAGCATTCACACGAGACTATGTCAGCGACTGTGTCAGCTCTACAGACGCGTGTAAAGGCCGTGTAAGTTTGAAGAAAATTTCGGAAAATCATTTCGTTACGTTACGACAAAGTTTCCCATCCCTGATTCAATACATTATTTTTAGCGTATTATTATTTCCGTAATAAATACCGATACATTGTAATTTACCACATATCTATTGAGTGAAAAAAATATCGATTTTTTACACTTCATTGAATGAGATAATTAAATATGTCCCTTTATCATAATTTCATTAAAATTATCTCTTGATAATTAAACAGAATTAATTATATAGTAAATTACGAAACCAGAAAATAAATACATTAAATGTAATTCGAATTGAAATTACAAATATATTTATATGTAAAAACGCATGTTTTTCGCATGGAAATAATTTTTTGTTTTTTGTCGTCATGTACCTACTCTAGTATTAAATGGATTTTTTTATAATTAAATGGTACATCTTTGATATTTATTTTACTACTTTTTTTTTCAATAAACTTTCATTAAAGATTTAATTTATTTGTAACCACTTCAATCAATGTGTAATTAACATTTTTTTTTTCAATGCTGTTTATAACTTTTTGATACTGGAATCAAAACAGCCTCAAAAATTCCAGTATGATAAATACTTATGTAATGTAATTTTAATTTATTTTAAAATTTAATTAAACAGCAAAGAAATGCTTGAAATTGAAAATTGTTCAATGTAACACGAATGACTGGCACTTTTAATTATTTTGTTTTCAATATACGGAATGTTCACTTCTAAATGTTTGCAATTAAATTCAAATCTGGAATGTTCACAATTTTTTAATAACGATTATTTATTTTATTATAAATAAATAATTTTGAAAAAAAAAATAATTTTTAAAAAACTAAAATACAAATAGAACAAAAGAAAGCAATAGTTGTTATGTTATTGTTTGCCAGAGTCCCTGTAGTGACGGATTGCTGGGCGTACCCTCAGTGCAGAATTCCCATCACCAAACCACAAATCGTAGCCATACCGATCATGCCCAAAATAGAACAGCCAGTTTAGAGTTAATACTAACACCAATTATTCAAAGTAGTAGACGGTAAGTTCAGCTTTTTCTTTAATTTTTCATCAAGTGCTCTTATTATTTTTACCATTTTCATGCACGCTAAAAAAAATAATTTATAATTAAAAATTTACTCACAATCAGTGAAGAATACTATTTAAGTCGCAGTTAAAAAATGACTTTCACTGTAGAAAATGGATTTGAATTTAAACCGAAAAATGGGGTAAAAACGGGGTAAATTTGCAAAAACGTTGTAATATTTCGAAAAAAAATCAGAATTTAGCTCGCACACCATTTAAGTTGTAAAATCACCCAAAAAACATTAATCTTACACTAGAAATAGGGTAATTTTAAACCTTGCGTAAAATTTCGACCAATATTCGTATTTTTACTCTCATTTTGGTGTAAAAACACGCTCGCAGGGTATTTTTGCATTATTGTACGGACAATTTAACCTTAACCTTATAATTCGCATAAGGTTTGTGGCATCGGAGTATAAATACTCGAATCGAGTTTTACTCTACCAGAATCCTGTGTGGCGCCTGCCACATGGCAGACATGCCCGGGAAATTTGGATGTGAAAACATCCGCAAAAATAATATAATATTTTTGTTTTTGCAGACCGTATAAGCCGAGAAATTCTAATACCATTTTCGGTGTAATTTTAAACAAAAAATGTCGTAAAATTACACCTTTAAGACGCGGTTTTGCTACCAAATAGGAGGAAAATTACAACAAAAATGTAGTAATTTTAAACATCCATGTCGTAAAATTACACCCGTATTGTACTTTTACTTCTTATTTAGCTTAAAGTTCCCCCGTAAAAGAGGCTTTTGTACGCCACAAAATGAGTAAAAATGCATAGCTTTTAAGCCATTACGACTCGGTGTAATTTTACCCCTATTATCGTAGGAAAATGGTTTCCTACGATAATAGGGGTAAAATTACAATAAAATTTTCTAGAGTGTTTAACTAAACCACTTAAACCACTTAATTAAACCACTAAATTAAACCGCTTTTTGAAGCGATTAAGCGATTTGAGCGATTAAACCACTTTTTGAAAGTTTTTTTTTTAATTTGTAAATTTTATTAGAATAAATGGTCCTACCAACTATATTTTATTATAAAGGATACTTCTTTTTCGATTGGGATCCTTTTTGATTCTACTCCTTTATTTTGCCCTTTTCTAGTCCTTTTTTTTTGTTAAAAAAAGTATATCAAAGAAACACCTGCTACCGTACGAAATGTCAACATTTAATCCACGCTCGACTTATGACCGACGACTACAAAAAAATTGTCGACTGATGAACGTTGAGTGGATATCTTCAAACATATGGCGTTCATTGAATTTTTCTCAAATTCTGGGGTTTGATATTTGTTTCGGTTGAACGTGTGTTTTAAAAAAGCGAAGAAAGTTTGGAAGCAACACCGCTTTTGATTTGATTCTTTTTTTCAATACTTGTTTTACTTTCTTATGCGTAGCGAAGGAGCTAAAGCCCATATCAAAATGCAGCAGCGTTTTCGGAGCAGCGGGCAACAAAAGTTTCCCATTGGCTAAGAGCAAAATTATGACGTAGTAAAAGCAGCAAAAATTCTCGCTGCTTTTTTAACGCTATTTCTATTTTTACTGACGCTGGCTGAGCAGTAAATTTTCCATATACTTCGAATATACGCTTTACGCCGTCAGAACGCTAATGCCTTCATTAATTTTATCCAAATCATCAATTACTGTAGACATTTTTTGAACGAATAGAAAAATTAACAAAATTTCACGAGAAAATCAAACAAATGAGAACTGTCAAACTGATTTTACTCCGGATTCGTGCTGCTTCATTCCGTGATGGAAGTCAGCAAAACCAATTTTGCTGCCGCAGCCAATGTTGCTTCATTCTGATATGCGCTTAAACAGAACGCGGGCGTCATATTTAGTTACAGCACCCACAACAAGCAGCGCTACTATCTATGCAGAATTAGTAGTGAAACCCACCACTAGCGGCTCTACTATCTGCATATGTTCACATTTGACAGAAAATGACGCCTACCATTGACGCCATTGTGTCAAGTGCCGTTGATACGCCAATTCTGTTTAGCTCTTAAGAAAGAAAGTATTGTATTTATGACAGTGGCCGCTTCAAGAACGGGCACAGATAAAAACTTTCTGATCAGTACGAAACCCGTTTCAGTAATGTCCGTGCATCTGTCTATCGATCTATTAGTTTGTCGGTCTGTGCGATGTATATTTTAGCGGTCAAATCCAATTTCAAGCTAAACTAATTTAGCCTAGGCCAGGGGTCGGCAACCTTTTGAGTCGGAAGAATCAAAAATTACAATTTACAAAATTTCAAAGTTTTTAAAGAGCCACAAAATTTTTTCTTGCCAACAATAAATAGTTCTCGCATAAATAAAGTTTTTTGATAAAAAAACAACTAATCTATTTATTCATAAGAAAAAATATCTGTCTTATGCCCAGCGATGCCGAAATCAATGAAAATTGCCAAACATATAAACAATCTAAAACTGCAAATACCTACCTACTTTGATCCTCAGAGTTCGAAAATAGGTTTATTAAATAACAATTTATAGGTACTTACACTTATAATTATTATTTTAACGAGAATTAAAAACTACATAGAAACATCCGACGACGGCGTCATTCGAGGGCTTCCGACGGACTGACGACAGTGACGACGCGTGTCACGGGGGAGGAGTGCGGAGAAAAGCGAGTACAAGTAGCTGAGAGATAGAATCGGTGCCTAATCCTCGTTAATCGATTCAGAACGATTTTTAAATGTTTTTTTTTGATCAAATAAATAATATTTGCGTATGGAACTAAAGAGCCGCAGCTTCACATCCAAAGAGCCGCATGTGGCTCGCGAGCTGCAGGTTGCCGACCCCTGGCCTAGGCCAAATTAGTTAAGCCTAGGCTAAATAATTTCGTCCTAATAGAAAAAGAACCCTCTAGGATAAACTGTCGGCTCACCGAATTAATGTATAGTGAATAAATGTACAGACAAAAAATGAATCCGCCTCCTTAGATTTTCCTTTTCAAATATTGTATTTAGGGAAGGGGAGAGAGAAGTGTGATGGGGAAGGGGTGTGGGTGGTTGGGAGAAAGAGTGTGAGGAGAGGCCACGGCCTGGCCAAACTAGTTTCTCCTAAGACGCTTAGCCCTAGGCTAAACTAGTTAAGCCTGAAATCGGGTTTAGCCGGTAAGATAGCGACTTGAAAATTTTTGGGGATGAGTTTTACCAAAAACGTAATTTTCTTTTGGAAAATTAAGGTTAACTCAGTGATAATTTGCCAAAAGTTGATAACCGCATTTAAAGTGGTGCAGCTTTTAAAATCTTTAAAGTGGTGCGGCTTTTAAAATCTCAGAACATGGTTTACAAGTATGTTTTAATTTGTTCGTCGGTTAGAGGCTTAGAATAGCATTTAAAGAAATGTTTAAAATAACGATCAAAAGAAAAATGTACCGATGTAACATTTTTCCGAGATTTTAAAACTACACCGCTAAAGTATATTAAAATGCGGTTATCAAATTTGACAAATTTCCACTAAACTATATCGGGTACGTACGTACCCACAATTATTTTGAAAAAATATGGTTTTTTGAAAATTTCTCGAAAACTGCATTTTGGAAAAAAGTGCATATAATAAAATTTCCTGCATTTTTGGCTTAACCGTTTTGACGTATATCTAACGGTTCTTGAGTAATTTCGAAATATGTTATTTTTTACACATTTTTCCGAAAGCTTTGACAATTGCAGAGCAAAGTTTTGTGTAGATATTGTATGTTAAAATTTGATAAAAGGCACACATTTCCGGAACAATTCCATCTACTTTTTTATCCATGGTTTTTTTTGTGCAAACATACTGCCATATCTTTTTTTGGAAATTAAATATCCTTTTATTCAAAAAAATTTGGTAGGAGTATGCATAAAAGACACAGGTCGACACTCGTTTTGATGCACTCGATATTAAAGTCTTAAGGTGCTGAATTCGAATCTGGAGATGGTTTTACATCTTTCAAGTGGTTTTTAAAGATTTTAATTTAAAAAAAATTACAATTGCTTAGAAAGTAATGAAGAACTTCTGTAAAAGGGGAATAATCTCTGTTTGAACATACGTTTACAATTTATCAAATTTCTGCGAAAAAATCAAGGTCCAAAGCACGTGTGTTGGGTGTACAGAATTTAATCACAAAATGAGTTTTTTCATCCAATATTCTTTTGAACCATTTACCAATTACATTTCGGTATGTGAAAAACCTTATAAAATATAACCTGTAATGGGAAAAACAAAATCAAGTACTTCCATAACTTCATTTCCTCGTCGCTTAAGAGCTTTTAGTTAAAGATCAAACGTTTTTCGGTTCTGCTTCAGAGTTTAATATCTAAATTGACTCAACAAATGATTTTTTTTTTTTAGAAATTTGCCTATGAATGTTTACAGATTCTGATGGAATGGACTGTACGAGCATAAGTGATATATATATATTTTTTATTTTGCAATGAGAAAATTTAGTACGCTTCATGTTAGAAATTAAGGTAGTCATGGTAACTTTTATGGAAAATTCGAAGAGAACACACGGTATACGAACTTTTCTCATTAAAATTACGACAATTGCTCAAGTTACAGTTTTTCACTTGGATCTTTTATTTTTCCCTATATTATTCCAATTATAAACGGCAAATTGTAACATCAAAGCCATTATTTCCGCGAAAACAGGTTGAAAGTTTATTTCAACTACAAAACCTCTACCAAAGGCAACTTAATCGCTGTAAAAGACAGGATTCCGTTTAAGTATAATTCACCGAGTATTACCCAATACCGAATATCCTTTCGGAGGGTATAATTTTCAGAAAATGCTTGTAGCACTAATCCATACTAGATATTTGGCTCTAATTATAGTTAAAGATATCTTAAAATCAAATATAGGTACAAACAAGTACATGTAATATAGATCAGAGATTTCAGTTAAAGAAAAAAAAATAGTGCTAGTATAACTTGAGAAAACCAGTAAAATAGAAGTACCTATCTTATAATCAAGTTAGCATTTGATACACACAAAACAACACTAGAATGTAGTCAATTGCTCTAGACCTATTACAATTAAAATTAATTATCACACATTTAAGGCACTCGTAACACACATACGCACAATTAATTATTAATTATCTGTAATGCACAGACAATAAGCTCACAGCTTAAAAGCTTTAATAATGCTAAGAAAGGGTAGAATTGAAATATTCACTTAAGTGTTTGTATATATGGTGTATAAAGTAATCATCTCAATAAGGAGATATAAGAGGAATAATAGGGTAAACGGGGTTACCATGGAAATTTTCTTTTAAAAGATATCCGGACAATTTTTACTTATCCCCTTTCTTATCTTCGCTCCTATTACTTTGACTAAATTCCAATAGTCCAAGTGACCATGTGTGTTTCGGAATTTATTATGCTTAAAGAAGGAATCGAGCTAGAATTACCACCAATGTATTTTCGGTAAAAAGTAAAGCTACGTTCTTAAAATAGGCAATGTCGTAATACTTCGTGCTTAATCACGAGCTAGAAAACTTTCCAGGCGGCGTTTTATCAAAAAAATGTTATATCGGCAAAAGTGTTTAAAGTCTAAAATACGATTTTACAAAACTTTTCATACATTCGATTGGACAGAAATTCCTACTAATATTTGAAATGCATTTTAGGCGCAGTTTACATGACGAATTTTATTCAGAACTTATTCCACGAATTTTGTTTACATATTGCTGAATAAATTCGCTTAGCAAATGTCAAAATTTGAATTTATCCTGTCGGTTTGATATGAAAAAACTCCAGTTCCGGCATCTTTCAGGAATAAATTACTGAATTTTGTAGGTCAGTGTAAACGGTTGTGCAACAAGTATTTAGTGTCGAAGAATAAAATTCGCGGAATAAACTGTCAGGTGTAAACAATCAAACTAATATATAGGTATATAAACATGAGTTTGTTTCTGTCTGTTGCTCTTTCACGATTGATTTCAAATTTGGCGTGAAAATGTCTGAGCCGATTGACCTCAAATTTTCGCTGTAGGCCTGATTCTAATAAATGGCTATTGCAAAGTAGCCCGAGTGGAGGGGGAGTAATAATAATAATAATATGTGTATGGGGTGGTGCTTTCTCGCTCCCTTGTCACCGCGACCTTAAGATCTATTGTGACTTCCCCATTTTTACTTTAGCCACCCCTCTTCTAGATCCTTAATGAATCTTAGAATGGTTTTGACTGGAGTCCTCTTTATGTCTTTTGGTTGTAATTGTGCCTTTCCCATTAAGGACATCCTTGTTCGCGCTAAGGCTGCGCATTCGCATAGTATGTGCTCTGCAGTTTCAACCTGCTATAGGCAGAGTCTGCAGAGGAGGGGGAGTCAGGGGAAGGGGTAAAGTGAATCCGAGGCTTGGTTTTTCTTTTATGTTACTTTTTCGCGGGAAAAATACCGTGCCGATTGGCCTGAAATTCGGCGCGGAGATTTGCCGGGGGTCTGGCTTCAACATAAAGGTATTGAAAAGTTGCTTGAGAAGTGGGGAAAGTAAGGAGAGGGGGTAACGTGAGTCTGAAGTTTAGTTTTCCCCTCATGTTACTCTTTCGCGGGAAAACTATCGAAACTAATAGAATTTTGTTTTCCTAGGCTTTGTTCTACTCACGCTTTTAGCCGAGCGAAGCCGAGTTCAAACTCTAGTATCTTATATTAGAACAAAATTATTAAAACCCGTCCACTATGAAAAAAGTCTTTAAAATCCCACTAAGGTTACAGAGAAGTAAGGTTACAGAGGCTGATGTTTTTTTTATTAAAATTTTTAATATCTTAATTTCTTTTATTATTATTTTTATACAGTCGGGTTTTAATTATTTTTTATTTCATACTTTTTATTTTAAGTCTTCGAATATAACCTTGCCTTTGAAATATCTTTTCTGACTCTTCGACATCCGAATCGCATTCAGCGATCCCAAAAACCACCAGACGATTTTATTTTCGGAAAATTTGAGGAAAATGATGATCACGTTATCCTTACAGGACTTTCCGTTGTCTTTACCAGGACGAAGTACTGAAAAAATTATATTGTCACCGGAACTACGCAAGGTGGCAAAATTTCATAGTTTCGGAAATAATAAACTTCCAAAGATTTGAAAATATAGGCCAGAAAACAATTCAATAAAAAGTTTATAGAAAACAAGTTCTGTCAAAATTAAATTTGAAGTTCTCCATCGGGATATTTCACAATTAGATTCTTGCAATGTAGCTTTTCTTATACTATATTTGAATAATAAATATTTTCAACTTGTCTTTCCAAATTCCAAACACGTCTCACTTTACCGTATAAAACAGCTAAACATCTGAAGATGAAAATTCCTTTAATGGATTAACAGATTTTTGTTCCCAACGTATATCTAACAGAGTCGAACAGAAACAAAATTCTCCACATTAGAACGACACAGAAATTGGTATTAACCTACGACATTAAAAAGATAGGCGAATTCTTCCGTAAATTCGGTTATTGCGGAAACTATATTAAGCTAGAACGGTATAATTTTGGCGTTGTGAATAAAATTTTTTTAGGGTGGGTAAGGGGTACGATGTAGTCTACATTTACAAAAGATGTAAGCAATTAAGTCAAATTTAGTCCCCGTGTATTCGACATTGTCTATAATTTTGGTATGGGATCAAAGTACAAAATTCTGAAAACAGAATTTTCGTTAAAGTTGAAAGTGGAACGCTTCCAGGCTAAATGAGATTATTCCGCACCATTACATCACTCTAGCTCCGTTGCCCAATTCCGTTTCCCATTTACCAGTTTCCCGCTTACAACTTAAATCTACTACGACTGTTGAGAGTTGTCAGGATTTAATATACCACTTACTTTCTACTCCCTGACAGTTTATCGAAGAATAGTATAGGAAATAGACAAAATTTTCCATGTCATCATATTAAATATATTATTTCATATAATTATAATGTAATCGTTTTAATAGTTAGACCAGGTTGTCTCACAATATTTCATTCTGTTATTAGAAATATAATTTTATTGGCACTTAGAAATAATGAGTACTTAAAACGTATCAATTAAATGCTATATTTAGTTTTGACGGTAATAATTACGAATGTTCGTGTATTACCCAAATCAACACTTTTAGTCGCTGGAGTAAAAAATTAGTTATGTTTAAAAAGAAAAAAAAAATGGTAATTGGTTAACGGTGACCATAGTAAAGTCTTTGCGCCTTATATTCGGTCACAGTAATCTAGTTTATTACCTATTTAAATTTTTCAAACACAGTTCTTAACGACTTCAGTATACGTCTTAAATCGGGTTTCGAAACCAAAACACTTGATTATAATAATAGCAACGTGAGCGAAATTACTATGGATTATTGCAGTATCCAGAGAAGGGTGGAAACTTAGGATGCGTAACAGTTAGCAGACTTTCCGAAAAAGCGTAGTGGATTGCATTAGTGGTGAATCAGATTTTCCAACAATAGTGCCAATAAAATGCACTTTTATTTTTGTACTTTTTCATAGCATTCAAGATAAATCTCGTAATTTTGGAGAAAATTATCAGTTGTGATCAATACAAAATTTTCCACTTCAATTTTTAGTTTCGGATAAAATATTTAAAAAATATTTTTTCAAATATGTATCTTCAGAACCGTTAACGATACGTAAAACCCGTTAAAGGGAAAAAATCACGAAATTTGATTTCCTTTGAATCTGGTTACATGCATTTTTTCATAACAGCGTATAAGTTTCGAGAGATTTTCAAAAAACTTATTTTATTTTTTCAAAAATCTTGAGAACTATAACCCCTAATTTATTCACTAGGAGTTAAGCCGAGTTAGTGAGTTAAGGGAGTTAGCTAGTGTTATTTTCCATGTAAAAGGTGAGTTAAGGGAGTTAAGGCGATTTAACTCCTAGTGAATAAATTGGCCGTAAGAGATACAAAAAAAAACCGTTGAAGCAGAAACTGTAGAAAATTTTATATCCTTTAAACTTTGTTGTATTCATTTTTTCCCAAAAAACGATATTTTTTCAAAAAAAAAAATGTATGAGAGGTACCCGTTATAGCTACCGTTACTTTTCCAAAAGTTGATAGGAGACCAGGATTTTTTTTTTATATTTTTCTATATTTTAGTTTTAATTTATTAAATTACAACTTATAAATTTCTATATTTTACTTATCACACATATATCTGTGTTAATAAGTTAAAGTAGCTTAACTCGATTGTCAGGTGAAGCCAAACTGATCTGTATTTGTATTTCCACACAGATCAATTTGGCTTCGACTGAAAATCGACTTAAACTATTTTAATTTATTAACACAGATATTATATTGGTAGTAAACTTTCCCCTCTCTAAACATGAATGAATGAGTTTTATCCCAGATCCCTTACGGAGTTTTTTTTTCTACACCAAACCGATTTATATATCTGTACCCCAGAGGTAAACTGTCGTAAATGCCAAAACCGCGATTTTGGGGTTATTGTTGTAACTACATTGTGGGGACGTATATATTATATCAACTAATATTTTGTTTAAACAATGTCCTAAAATAAAATAAACTACAAAAGTTTCAATAATTACCGAAAATCATACACAATAAAAAGTTTGCAATTCCGAACTAAAAATGGCTCTCCTGTAAAATTTGCAAAATGTCAGTTACGACAGTTTACCTCTGGGGTACAGATATTTGATTTTTCCAAAGACTTGAATTTTTTATCCATATTGGGTAAAAAAACGTGTTTAGATAATCTTTTGGTTTTATCTTTTTGGATACAGTAAAAATTTTATCCAGCTTTACGGAGTTAAAAATGTAAAAATAAGTCCATGTGGATTTAAGATTTAAAAAAATTCGGATGAAATCGAGTTCACACCGCCATATTTTTCTGTGTGTGCATAGCAGGGAGGAAGAATTGTTCGAAACCTCAATTTAGGAGGCCGGTTCTGCCCTAATTCCGTCTGGTCCCACCGCTTTGTTTACGTGGAGTTCGCACAGAATTTCCGAAATTGGTTTTCTAGTGAAGGACATTTGAAAAAAAAATCATTATACTGTAATTTGCTTGTTTTTATTTGGTATACGTAATAAATTAATAATAAATAGATTTATTAAGTATGCAAGACCTTGATGTAAACTTTTTGTTTACGTAAAAAAAAGTTTTTTTTCTGTATTTGATTTAGAATTAATTTACTGCCAGATCAATTTTTTTTTAACTCTTTTCCACAGCAGAAATTTAAAATTTGTAGTTTTTTGCCAACTAGAACTTTGATAGAACTTTATTAATATATTTTTTGTTAAATAATTTACTTTTAAATATTAAAGTTTTACATTTTATCTATTTTCAGGGCACAATAGTGGGTGAAATGAGTACAGAGTTGTGAAAGATATAAATTTATATATTTGGTACGGAATTATGTTCAAAAACAAAATATTGAAATAATGGCATGAGGAAAAGTTGCTTTGATGTAGCCTAACAACAGAAAAAAAAAAAATAATAAAAGTAAACCTCATAAAGACGCTCGTGATGAATGAGAAAATTATAATTGAATCGAAATATAACGAATTCGTTTATGAAAGATAAACATTTTTTGTTATGACTTCAAGAAAATAATACTCTTTTTTTTATGTTCCCACATTGTTGCTGAAATTTCGTAGGCAACGTTTTTTTTTCCTGTTGGACAGCTTTTTGTTAAGTTGATTACAACGAAAAATACAAATCAAAATATAAATGGTCTCATGTTATAGAAAACAAATTGTAATAAAAGTTAATGAATAATATTAAAAAAATAAAAACGATTGTTAAATGCTACCGTAGGAAGTAACCAACACTGCCTTACAAATTTTTTTATGCGTGGGGTTGAAACACATTCATTGAGGACAATCCTGCTTATCTAAAAAGACTTAACTTTTCGAAAGTGAGATTGAATATTAAAATCTTAACAAAATAATTTTCTATAATGGGGAAATGTCCTATGAACTATACCCTCTATCTTAAAACAACTATGTATCTAAAATAACGTTGCTGTTTTCGAACTTTTTGCAAACAAATTTTTATGGACCTAACGCGTATAGGATTTAACATTAGATTAACGGACTTAAACTTTTACACAAAATTGTCAAAGTTTTTAATGCGACGTAAAAATGTGAAAATTTTATTATAAATAATATTCAATGACTTTTATCTATATTTAAACAATTAAATTGGGATTAGAATGCGTTAAGAAGTAAAATTAAGAACCTCAGTTTATATTGTAATACAATATTATGTGATTAAAATTGTTATTGTAAAACATAAACGAAATTATTTGTATGTAATTAATTTCTAATTTTTAAAATTAAAATTGTCTGCCACCATTTGCATATATAATCACAAATTATACAATTATATTATACATTAAATTATATTAAAAGAAATTCAATGAAAATAAATTTTTATAGAAAAATTACTGTAGCCGTTTTATTTATGAATCATTCCAAAATAAATCCAATTTCAAGCGATTTTGAAATTCGGAAAAAATACTAAAAACATTTTCCCTAAGTATCAAAAGATATCCAGAAATAAGTGGTTTCAGAACGTAATTTGAATCATTAACTAATTCACGAATGTTCATTTTGGAAACCCTATTCAAAAGGGAGTTAACACAGATTTCATTTACTTTTTTTGGTTACTATTTGTTTTTTTAGTTTCCTTGTGTCACACGAAAAAATTGCATCTGACAGCGCCCGAGGAGAAAATGCTAATCTGGCAAGCCAGTGAGTCGACCGATCGAGAACAAAATGAACGTGTGATTGAGGGAGAGTAATAAAGTTCTATTTTAAATATATCGTGTTTAATTTAGAGTTTTTCTGGGTCCGAAGAGATCATCCCCTGCCATTCTTGACACATACTTGCTTTTATTTGAGGCGTTAAGAGCAAAAGTGGCCCAAGCCACATAATTGACTTTTTGGAGCTTTTCCACTTTTGTACTACTAATGACCAGAAATTTCTGTGAAAAAATATTCAGAAATAAAAGCGAGATAAATATTTATTTTATTTTTTATGCTTTTTTATCTCGCTTTTATTTTTGATACACATTTTTTTCTTTTTAGTGCCTTTTTTAACCGACTTCCAAAAAGGAAAAGGTTCTCAATTCCACCTGAATATTTTTTTTTTTTATGTATGTTCACGCCTAACTTTTTACTGGGTTGACCGATTTTGGTCATCCCAAAGAGAAAGTTGTAGAGAAAGTTCCTGGTTGGACCCCGGTTCGTTCGTGGGCAAAAATGGACCATTAGGGGGGGTACCCCCCATACAAACGAAAACGTTTTTTCCGAATATCTCAAAAACGGTGCATCTTATCAAAAAAGTCCAAGAACAAAAATTATTTAGGATATGATTCTACATAAAACTCCCATACATCAAAATCCGATTGGAAAAAATTTTTAAAAATCTTATTGGAAAGTTCGACTTCAAAGTGTAATTTTGGTACAAATGCTCAAATTATGATACCAATATCACCATACAGGTTTTCAATAATTGCCAGATTGGCAATTATAGCTTTTGTTATGTTTATACCCGTATGGTGAAACCAAAGGGTATATTAACTTTGCCTTACCGTTTGTAACGCCAAGATCCCTTCATCACACACAAAAATGAATACACCAGTGTGTTTAGAATGATAAAAAAAAATTGAATTTTCCATGTCCGTCCGTCTGTCTGTCCGTCCGTCTGTCCGTCCGTCCGTCTGTCTGTCTGTGGCGCGGATTGCGGGCGCATGGATTGAGCTAGAGACTTGAAATTTTGCGCAGATCCGTTTTTCGTAAAATGCGAGGCTAAGTTCGTTAACCCTAATACTGTCCTTAAGAAAAATAACTTATGTCTTCGTGGGTCAAGAATGACCCTCTACATAGAATACTACACCCGTCACAATTATCAGTGCTCTTCAATGGATTAAAATATGAACAAATAGATTATTGTTATCGGTATTCAAAAGAAATTTGTTCACTGGGCCTACATCATACAAACATTTTTCATGTAGTTGAGAAGACACTTTTAATTAAAATCGAATTTGGGTCAGAAATGACCCGAGGACAGTATGAGGGTTAATGGGCAAAAATGGGGGGGTACCCCCCATAGGAACGAAATCGTTTTTTCCGAATTTCTCAAAAACGGTGCATCTTATCAAAAAAGTCTAAGAACAAAAGTTATTTAGAATATGATTCTACATAAAACTCCCATACATCAAAATCCGATTGGAACAAGTTTTAAAAAAATCTTATTGGAAAATTTGAATTCAAATGAAATTTTGATACGCCGTTCAATTAAATCACCATACGGGTTTTCAATAATTGCCAGATTGGCAATTATAGGAAGGTTTTTTTATATATTTCCCCCGTGTTAACCTACCCCTTCAAACCCCTTCCTGCTTGGGATATCGAGTAAAATTCTTTGTATTGTGTTCAGTACAATATCTGGAAGATTCTTTTATATATTTCTCATCTGCGGACTTATCCCCTCAAACCCTTTGTAATTTTACCTATATTAAAAATTGAAACTAAAAACGTTCGAAATAAAAAAAAATTTTTCTAAAAAAAATAAAACCGACTTTAAAAAAAAACTGAAAAGAGAAAAAAGCACTAAAAAGAAAAAAATAATTTCAAACTATGTCCATTAATAGCGTATTTAAAATTCGGCTTTTTTGGAGTGGCGTTAAATTTGCAACTAAAATAAATTACATACTTTCTAACCCTTAAGGCTAATCGTTTACATATACTTTCTAAGCCTTAAGGCTAACTAAGAACTAAGATCGACTCCAAAAATTTTGTTGTCAAACAGATTAACTATAGACACGGCTCTTAGAAGCACCAAAACTAAGTTCTTTTATGTCCCAAATTGGATTCCCTATTTTTAAGCAATCGCTATAAAAAAGCCCACTGTCTCATATGTTACTATTTTTTGTAGAAATCTATCCTATTTTTTGTCTCCATGTACAAACTGATTTTGTGCGAAACTTGACAATAGAAATTTTACAACGATTTTATTTAGTGTAAATTTAACGCCACTCCAAAAAAGCCGAATTTTAAATACGCTATTAATGGACATAGTTTGAAATTATTTTTTTCTTTTTAGTGCTTTTTTCTCTTTTCAGTATTTTTTTTAAAGTCGGTTTTATTTTTTTTAGAAATTTTTTTTTTTTTAAAATAAAAGCTTTTATATATTTTTTCGTTTTTATACCCGTAAGGTGAAACCAAAGGGTATATTAACTTTGCCTTACCGTTTGTAACGCCAAGATCCCGTCATCACACATAAAAATGAATTACACCAGTGTGTTTAGAATGATAAAAATAATTAATTTCTGCATGTCCGTCCGTCTGTCTGTCTGTCTGTCCGTCCGTCCGTCTGTCTGTCTGTCCGTCTGTCTGTCCGTCTGTCCGTCTGTCCGTCTGTCCGTCTGTCCGTCTGTCCGTCTGTCCGTCTGTCCGTCTGTCCGTCTGTCCGTCTGTCCGTCTGTCCGTCTGTCCGTCTGTCCGTCTGTCCGTCTGTCCGTCTGTCTGTCTGTCTGTCTGTGGCGCGGATTGCGGGCGCACGGATTGAGCTAGAGACTTGAAATTTTGCGCAGATTCGTTTTTCGTAAAATGTGAGGCTAAGTTCGTTAATGGGCAAAAATGGACCATTAGGGAAGGTACCCCCCATACGAACGAAAACGGTTTTTGTGAATATCTCAAAAACGGTGCATCTTATCAAAAAAGTCCAAGAACAAAAGTTATTTAGGATATGATTCTACATAAAACTCCCATACATCAAAATCCGATTGGAATAAATTTTAAAAAATCTTATTGGAAAGTTTGACTTCAAAGTGGAATTTTGGTACAACTGTTCGAATTTTGATACGAATATCACCATACGGGTCTCCAATGATTGCCAGATTGGCAATTACAGCTTTTGTTATGTTTTTTATTGTATTCTCTTTAGTCATTTCGTAATTGATTAGTATGACTTAAAATCCAAAATGAAAAGGATAATCACATTATCTTAACAGGACCTTCCGTTATTCTTCCAGACTTCTTAATGCGACAACCGGATTCAGCGACCCCAAAAACCCCAAGGTGGGATTTTTTCCGGGAAATTTGGGGAAAAGGATAATCACGTTATCCTTTCGGACTTTTTAATACCAGAATGAAAGTCAATGACCCCAGACACCCCCAAAATTGGAAAATTTGAGGAAAAGATAACCACTTTGTCCTTGCAGGACTTTCCGTTATCCGTACGGACTTTTTAATGCCAGAATCGGATTTAGCGACTTCAAAAACCCCAATAGTTTTTTTTCCGGAAAATCTGAGGAAAAGGATAACCACGTTACCCTTACAGGACCTTCCGTTATCCTTACAAGAACGAATTAGTGAAAATATTGTTTTGTTATAGGATTTACGTATGTGTGCACAATTTCAAGTCAATCGGATGAGTGGAAGTGGGTCAAGATTGGATTGCAAGATTTGAATCTGACAAACAGACAGACACGAAGGCAAGCTAAATTAAAGCTTTTAAAATGTGGAAAAATCTTGTCCTCAGCCCGAATTGTAAGAAGAATTCGCTTATACTAACGAGTTTTTATACCCGTATGGTGAAACCAAAGGGTATATTAACTTTGCTTTACCGTTTGTAACGCCAAGATCCCGTCATCACACACAAAAATGAATTACACCAGTGTGTTTAGAATGATAAAAAAAATTGAATTTTGCATGTCCGTCCGTCTGTCCGTCTGTCTGTCTGTCTGTCTGTCTGTCTGTCTGTCCGTCTGTCCGTCTGTCTGTCTGTCTGTGGCGCGGATTGCGGGCGCACGGATTGAGCTAGAGACTTGAAATTTTGCACATATCCGTTTTTCGTAAAATGTGAGGCTAAGTTCGTTAATGGGCAAAAATGGACCATTAGGGGGGGTACCCCCCATACGAATGAAAACTTTTTTTCTGAATATCTCAAAAACGGTGAATTTTATCAAAAAAGTCCAAGAACAAAAGTTATTTAGGATATGATTCTACATAAAACTCCCATACATCAAAATCCGATTGGAATAAATTTTAAAAAATCTTATTGGAAAGTTTGACTTCAAAGTGGAATTTTGGTATAACTGTTCGAATTTTGATACGAATATCACCATACGGGTCTCCAATGATTGCCAGATTGGCAATTATAGCTTTTGTTATGTTTTGAGAATGGATTCCTTGTCTCGAAAGTTCAACGACCTTGTGATTTAGACTTGAATCTATGTTTATTTCCAAATATTCGGCCAAATTATAAAATCTTGTAAATATCTTTCGCGTGTTTCCGTTTCCCAATTACTTTTATTTTATTTATTTTTCGTTCTACAAGTTTTTATTTGACTACATTAGAATATTTCAGTGGCCCTGCAAGACACTTGAAAGAACAAAAAGCCTTTAAAAACATTTTAATTGATACAAATTATGGTCATTCTGAAGAAATCTAATAGAAAACAAACTGTTTTTCAAGAAGGATGAATCAAAAGAAAAGTGTTATTGCCACCACAAGTCATTTGGTCGGTTATTACTGATTACTCTCAAAGGACATAACATCGCTATACGAATACCTACAACACAACCAACAAAATTCTAAGTGTAGTTGCTTCTTCTTTCAAGATGTTTCAGAATTGAAGAAACATTTTAATGATTATGTATTTGAAGGTTCTGTGATGTTGCTTTGAAGGCGCCGACGGGTGAAATTGAAATTTTAAGAAATAAAACGATCATGATTCAGAGGATATAAAGAGAACAAGAATTCTTGGGAGAAATTTTAAGAAAAATCTTAAAGGTTATTTGGTTCATGACGAGGTGGAAGATTGGTTAGATGGCCTTGGGAATGGGAGCAGATTATAAAGAGCCACAAAACTCTTCCGACAAGTAATCGTTTCATTAGGTTCATTAATTGTGGAGCCCTTTGCGGAATAAAATAACCAGAATCAACTTCGAATGATGATGACGACGATGTTGGTTGGCTAAGGACAACCGACATTGATGGCAAGGATAATGCCGCCCGCCAACATGCCACAAGAAATCAACAAAGGCAGCATTACGATGCCGACAAGTTGATTTTCAAGTACCTCGTTCGTTTTTATTTAAGGATAAAAGTTGGAAGTTGGCGAGCACTTCAAGAATACTTTACAACTTGTGAATTGAAGTGTACATTTGATGATTTTGTGGTTGACAAGAGATGCGCTGATTGATAAAAAAAAAATAAAAAAAATTATATTTTGATCGCTGTAAAATGGGAAAATTTCGATATTTTTCAATACGAAACTTTAAGCATTTTTAAATTGTTTGCATTTGGGATCATACTTTTTTTGTGGGACTCCGGGACAAATGACCAACGATGAGGGGCGAGGCAGTAGACACTTTTAATACTTCGACGCTAATCGAAAAGTACTCAACAAGACAAAGCGGCACCCACGGGAAAACTCTTTTTTCTGACATGAACAGCACATGATTCTCTTATACAAATCTACGTTCCTGCGCTATATGAAATATTAAGTTTGTATATAACGTTAAAATACTTTATTACAAAATCTGAAATCTCTTGATACCGGTAAAATATATCGGTTTACGGTACAAACCAAAACTGCAGAGAATTTTAATATCTATATTAATTTGTTGGATGACCCAGAACCAGAACCTGCTGATCGCGAACACGGACATACTTTTTTCTGCATAAATGGAACTCTTTTTTTCTGACAGATTTTTTATTGTTTATATAAAAATCGTATTAGATTTTAATGCATGGAACCAAACGTCTGATCAAAAACTGAATTACAGCGGTGTGTTTAGGGTGATAAAAAAAACTCGATCTACTCGATTAACTTTTGAATAGATTGAGCTAAAATCTCACTGTTTTTTCTCCCCTCCTTCATACAAATAAAATGGTTTTTGAGCCTTTTTTGAAGAACACTGCTATGTATTGAAAATTCCAACTAGCATTTTCATTGCTCGACGCGTATCGGTTACGTGACATTTACCTACGACTAGAACCTATTAGATACATTTGAGATACTTATATTCCACTAAAATGGAGAATAAAAAGGCACAGTATTTGTACGCCTCTAACACTTCTTCAGCAATCTGGAAAATGTATCTCAAGCAAGACCCAAATTCGTATCCGATTGTCTCTTACTAAAACAATTAAATAATCCTTTCTATGAGAATTGTTTTGGCATTTAGAAATACTTATTAAGTGTAAATAATATTGAACGTTAATTATGTATTTGGAATAGAAATCAACTTGAATATCTATATATATAAAATCGTTTAACTTGACTGACTGATTGACTGATTGACTGATTGACTCATCAACGCCCACCAGCCCAAACCACTGAGTTAGAAACTTGAAACTCTCACAGTATGTCCCAACCATCACGTAGGCGCTCACTAAGGCGGCGTTTTCCGAAATTTTACCGCTAAGGGGGTAAACGGGGGTAAAGGGGGTTTGGGTGTTTTTAAACCGTGATTTTCGCCATGAATCCTGCTCAATAGGAGGCTGAAAAGTTTCACTCGGGGGTTTTCGGGGTCGCTGATCATGAATCTGGTGTTAGACTAATTCGCAACGGAGAGTCCTGGGGTGGCTTCATGTAACTTATTTTCGATCGACTAACCAGTCGAAGGAAATCTTTAGTCGACCAAAAATGATTTAACAGGTCGACACCCAATCTGGTGCACCCGATATAAGAGTCTTTTCTGGGTAATTTGGGATCGCTGAATCCGAATCTGGCAGTAGTTTTGTTGTACCAGATTTACTTTTACAGATATGAAGGAAAAAAGAATTGTTGATTACCAGATTATAAATATTTAAAGCAATTTACGAATTACCCGCCATATCGGAAAAATTAGAGCTGGTACAGCCAAACTACTGCCAGTTTCAGATTCAGCGGCCCCAAATTACCCAGAAAAGACTTATATCTTGGGCACCAGAGGGCCAGTTTAATCGTTTTTGCTCGACTAAAGATTTCCTTCGACTGGTTAGTCGATCAAAAATAAGTTACATGAAGCCACCCCTGTAAGGTTAAGATTTTTCTCAATAATTTTTAAGTTCTTTCCGGTTTTCTTCGTATTCTAAAACTTATACAAAAAACTTAACCCGGCAACAACGGGTATGCAAGCTAGTTATGTCATAAAAATAATGCAAGTGTAAATAAAGATACTGAAATAAAGGTACTGAAACGGTCATATTTTTCGTGTATAGAACGCGAATGAAAATTTGTGAAGAATTTTGATGTTGTGCTTCGAAGAAATACAGTGCCTCTTGAAAATATTATGAAATAAGTAAAGAAAGGTTAAATTTTTGTTTGTTGTATTTTTTTGTCAATTTTTGTTTGTAATGTGTGATTACACTGCACTGGGTGATGCGGCTACTACGCCTCGTTTGTGACCTACACCCAGCACGGTGCGGAGTCTGCGGAGAGAAACGACGTACCATACTAGCTCAGAGAGGCGGGTCGAGGGTTGGTTTCTCTAACAGACTCCACACATTAATGTGGTACGTCTTTGGGCGACAGAGTAACGTGAGACGAGGGGTTTTCGCGCCCCTCATTACTCTAGGAATTCGCGGGCAAAAAAAAAAAAAATAAATAAATAAATCTAAGTGAAATTGATAGAAGAAGGTGATCGAGAGCTTTCCCACCCCATTTTAGGATTTTACCCCTAACCTGAATGCTAGTCAAGGAGCTCCGTCTTGACTAACCCCTTAAACTTTGTCCCAAGGACAATTAAAAAAAAAACTAATTATCTAAAAAAACTCATTTCCTCATTGATCTGCGTGTTTCTCCACGGCACTCTCTCTTCATCTCTCCCCTACAAAAAAAAACCTAAAGGGTCATGTTGAAAAATATATCAGTTCAAATCAGGCTATGTTCGACTTTAACCGAAATCTTTCCATAAAAATCCGTGTTGATTCGCGATCTTGATTTTGAATTATAAATCGAAACAAAATTAAGTAAAGGCGAATAAAAACTCAAATGAAAATAAATTTAACATGATCTTATATTGTGATAGCTCAAAAAAAAAAAAATGAATTTACAAAATTCTTATTGATAACGAATTTTTAGATAAGCCAAATCCCTATGCTACTTAATTAATTTTGTGGCCACTAACTAATCCTAAATAGAAAAGAATAATTTTTCCAACAAAATATGTTTTATCTGTGATATATTATTAAAAAAAAAAAATCTGTGATATAAATTTAATAATTTTAAAGGTTAGTAAAATTTGTTTTAGTTATTGCATATTTTGTTTTGTTATAAAAAAAAATGTCCGTTTCGATGAATGTTGATTGTAGTCTGATTGTATGTTGAAAGTCGTAAATAAATCGTTAAATGTTTTGTATGCCAAAATGGAGGCCGGAGGGAATGCATTCCATGATTTTACTGCAGGTAGGGTATATTCATCTTCCCATACGGGATCGATGTAGTTGATCATCCGGGTTTATAATTTTTGTTCTTTTAAAACAAATTTGCGTACTTACATTGTTGATCTGAAAAGACTTGATAACAATGACCATTGGCGATGGAAGCTGCCATGTTGAATTTAAAGTTGAGTTTACAGTTGAGTTTAAAGTTGAATTTACTGTTGAATTTTAAAGTTGAATTTGAAGATGAATTTAAAGATGAATTTAAAGATGAATTTACAGATGAATTTACAGATGAATTTTACAGATGAATTTACAGATTAATTTAAAGATGAATTTACAGATGAATTTTACAGATGAATTTACAGTTGAATTTTAAAGTTGACTTTTATGTTTGGATTTTATGTTGGATTTTGAGTTGAACTATGTTTGGACATTGTGTTGGATTTTATGTTGGATTTCTGTTTGGATTTTATGTTGGATTTTGTGTTGGATTTTATGTTGGATGATGTTTTGAACTATGTTTGGATATTGTGGTGGATTTTATGGTGGATTATTGTTTGGATTTTATGTTGGATTTTGTGTTGAACTATGTTTGGACTCGTCCGTTGATAATGAACTTGCGTTACGTAGATTTTGTTGCACGGAACTAACTGGTTAGAGATCTTAGTAGATAATGATATATTCACTCATATTTATACGTTCGATATGATTTTATTCACTTAGTTTTAATATATTGTCTTTAATAATTATAATATAGGTTTAAACGACCTGATTTGTTTATAATTTGAATCAATTTTAGTCAGTTTTTTTTTTTTTTTTTTTTTTTTTTTTTTTTTTTTTTTTTTCTATATATAGATTTTTTCTTAGTTAACTAGTTTTAATTCAATTTTCATTTGTAAATTCTTAGTTTTTATTCGTAGTTGTAAATTCTTAGTTTTAATTCAATTTTACCGTATAGAATAATAATAAAAAAACTCCTTTTGCATATCACAAATTTCACTCAAATTTTAAATAAATAAAAAAAAATCATTCGCATATGCAAATTTCACGTTTTCTGTGAATATCACGTTATTCGGTCACTCAAAGCCGAAAATTTCGAAGAAACAATCCTTTTTCGATAAATTAAAACACAATTAGTGTATTTGCAGCGATATATCCTAACTATTAGATGTGAACTGATATTGTATATTTTAAATACGGATTCTCACGCGTCAATTTACGCTTAAAAGATTTACGATTAAGACACATTTAATTAAGATTTATGATAAAAAAAAAACAGAACTTATTTTCTTCATGAAAATAAAAAAAATTAAAAATTAAAAATTCGGTCCGATAAAGTGAACCGATCCACCGTACGTTTTAACGCCAAAACTGACTATCACCAACTAAAAAAATCTTTCCATCGTGATATCGAACACCACGCGCTGCAAGGATCCTTTTCAGAATCCAAGCTATTCTTCTGGATTAGCGGCAAGTGTATTGTGTTGGCTGAAGCTGGCTTTAGAGAAACTTTAGCCTGTTATTCCCGAGCCGAATAAATTCCAATAATTGAATAGAGTCACAATTTTGAAATAATATGACTGCAATATTGAATAAACGAATAGTTTATTAAAATTTTTGCAGCTGCAAATTATTGAAAATTCGGTCGTTTTGAACCAAATTAATCTGATAGGATGGCATAGATTCCTTTTAAATTAAAAGAAATTTTATTGCCTAGCAACCGATCGATCTTATTTGGAAAATGATTTCATTACTGCTCAGGGGAGATCAACCTTCATTTTTCTTGGTCTCACGTAACAACTTTCATTACATGTTTCTCGCGAGACAGGAACATGTTCATGTTGTGTAAAAAACTTTGTAGTTCTACTAGGAGGTGTTTGCCAAGTAGTTAAATGAAATGTTAGAGTCTGTTGATATACGATACCCAAAACATTCTTTTCGGAACGCTTTTGGCACCTTTAAAAAATATCGGTTTGGGTACCTTGTAGTATCCAAATGAAATAGATTGAGCGTTGCCAAACCTTGAGTTAACCCATTCGGTATTTTGATGCCATATGGCAACGCAGTTAAAAGTTGCTAAAAAATTTGAATTGACTTATATTTATTTATTTTCAAACACTCTATTCTCATTCAGTGCACCTTTAAGGCCCGTTTGCGCGTATTATTCTTAAAAAATTAAGTTGTGGTTAGCCTACTTAAACCGTAGAAATTCTTCGACTTAAATTTTTTAAGTTGTACATAAGTTGCTAAGTTTTGTTGGTGCAAACGGCACTTAGTGTATTTGTGACCCAATTTTGATTAGTTGAGTAAAAATCTGGACTACAGTGAACGTATTTGTGGAAAATTAAAAATTTTTAATTTTTTTTAAATGAATACTGATAGCTTAAACATCATTAATTTGTATAGAGAGTATTTTTAACCCCCATAGAAAAAAACATGTACCGAACGGGTTAAGGACTGTAAATTCAACATAACTTTAGAGTGTTCCTAATGGGACTAAAGATGCAAGTTTCTACTTTGGCGCCACTGCCGGGACAATAGAGTTGGGACGCATGAAGTGCCAATATCCACGTTTTAAAGAAGTGAAAATTGGAGGTTTGGGGTGGGGGCGGAGGGGGGGGGGGAGAATTTATAAGTGCTATAAGTGACAAGCGGATAAACGAATACTCCAATTTAGATTTACGAAAACGAAACGGAAAAAGAATAAAAAATAATGATTCTTTTCGATTATTTTTCATGCGCGGATCAAAAAGTTAAAACAAGTTTCAATTCACTCTCGAACGAATTAAGAAGCTAAAAATCCATTCGCGAGAGAATCGAAAAAATACAATTCTCTGTGAAAAGAATCATTCCCGCACTTTATGTTATAAAATTCGATTAACGAACGATTCAAATGCAAAAGAATTATATTTTCGATTCGTGAATTGAATTTTTCCGTATTTTGTTTTTAATTGAAAGTAACAGCTGTGACAAGATAGGTTTCTTTATTTTTTTTTTAATTTCCATATATTTGATTCCAATATTTGAGAGGTCGCTGTATTTTCTTTTTATCTTAGTTCTCACCTTAAATTTTAAAATTGAATGTTTTTCTCTTTTAAAAGGTTTTGTTGGCTACGCTGAGAGGTTGAGTTCAAAAGCACATACAATTCCTTCTTATCGGAGGGAAAAATCATTTATTTATCACTGTATTCGTGATTTAATTACCAATCATACTAATATATAAAAATGAGTTGGTGTCTCTCTGTCTGTCTGTTCCTCTTTCACGCATAAACGGCTGAACCGATTGACTGGAAATTTGGCAGGAGTGTCTGTGGTAGTTCTGATTCCAACATAGGCATACGTAAACGTAGCGCGAGAGGTGGGGGAGTAAGCGGAGGGGGGTAAAGTAATACCGAATGCAAGTGCTGGAATTCTTTGTTAGTTTGTTAATCATTTTCCGAAGAGAAAAAACTAACGAACAGCATGCAGGCTACCTAATTTTTAACCAACTGAATTTAGTTTTCCTAAGTTTTTTTTCTGTTCACGCTTTTAGCCGGGCGAAGCCGGGTCCAAATTCTAGTTCTGTAAATAAAATCCTAAATTTTAAACTTGAAAGTTATAATAGGGATAAATCAAATCAAAATTACTAGTATTTAAATTTAAAAAATTCCAAGCAAATTTCCTTCGTTGGTAAAAGGTAAAAGTTTTCTTTTTTACATTCAATGTAGTAGACTATAATAAAGTGCAGGATTTGAAGTCTACATAAATGATGCCATTGCCAAGGAAATTAAATAAAAGTTTTTCGGTTTTTGGTAAAAGTTTGCTAAAGCAACAATATTTGTCTGTCATCGGCATTCCTAGTTCAATAAGAGAATTTCAATAAGAGAATTCTGCCATGTAGAATGTAGACATGTAACTTTTCAATTTCATTTTCTACCCCTGTGTTGCGATTTTAGGTAAATAATTTTACATTTATCGTACTTTCCGTCTGAAATATCTACAAATATTACAGCACAAGTATTTTTTCTCAATCATAAAGACTTACAAAATGTTGATGGAAACCTGAAAAGTTCTTCAAATTTTTTTTGATTGCGGGTCTCTGTAAAAGATACGGAAAATAAATCCAAAGTTTTATAATATTTTCCGTAAAAGACTTGTCTAGAGTCCTTAACTTTTATAAATATATATTAAATTGTATTAAAAGGAAAGTTTTTTCTATCACTTGAACGACATCAGACTTTATTTTTCATTTTTGTGGTTTTCAAGTTAATAGATAAAAAAATCTTAAAAACTTCAAGGAAATTTCTCAGAAATGAAAGTTTTTTGTAGCATAAGTTTTACTCTTTGAAATTTAATATATCAGACTTAAATAGAAAACATCGAATTCATTTACATTGCTAAATTTATTCCAGACAGTGATTTTGATGCAGAGAAAAAAATTAAAGATGCAGTAAAAACCGTAGCAAGCTAGAAATAATAATTTGCAAAATTTTTGTGATATAGTAAAAAAAAGTGTTTTTATTTTTACAAAGTTTTGTGTTAATTTTTAATTTTATTTGAAATGAAACAGAGGATAAAGCGATGTCTTTGCGCTTCCAGGGTTCCGTTTCAATTTTCCAAAGTTTTTTGGGTGATAAGGAAAGAAGGAAAATACTTATCTGATGTGAACAGCACATGACTTTTTTATATTGTACAAAATCTATGTTTGCTTATGCTCATGAGTGCATATGAATCCTTTGTGAGTATTCATGAACATATCAGAAATATTGTTTGATCCTTCAACCATTCAATAGAAGGGGTAGGAGGAACATGCATTTTCCGACATCCCTACTCCTTCCAAACTTCTTACCTATTACCCACCGCACTGACCTACTGGACTTACCGGACAGTAGACAGTAATGTTAATTGAGACTTAAGGTTTGCACCAACGAAACTTAGGAACTGAAGTTAAACTTAAATTATTTAAGTCCCAGAATATCTATGGTTTAAGTAGAATATTTGGCGCAACCGGGCCAAAAGACTTTAATTTCTTTGAGTAAAAAAAAATTTGATTTTTCATAAATATTTAAAAAGGAAAAATGCAGCGTCAGCTTTTCATGTATCGTTAGTGAATGTAAGTTAATTGATTTTATTTAGTAATTTTCAGTTTCATCACTTATAAATATCCTCAGTCTTTTAGTGCCCTGTGACCAAATATGTATTTACCTATGCCAATTTGTCAATTTTGAATACAGGAAAGTATTTAAATTTCAAACTAAATCAAGCGTTCAAAAACTCATATAAAACTAAATTAGAATTGCAGTCAGAAATTTTATGCCTTCAGGCTTATGGTAATTGAATTTAATCCTCAAGTGAAAAGTTCTAAGCCGGCTTAGATATCCTTGTCGAAATCATTCAACGAAAATTGAAATGGTTACATCATTCCTAAGTTATGATCCGATTCCGGCGACAGTAGAGATTTTAGTTGGGAAATGTGGAAACACCCACCTATAATTATGAAAGATGAAATGTATTTGTACGATGATGCAACCATATCAAAGACAAAATTAGAATTTTGTTGGTCGTAAAAGATTTGTACGGAGTGAACCCTTTTTAGGAAGTTATCCCTGGAAAATGAATTAACAAGTCGGAAAATTAATTCCAGTCATTAAATAATGTCTTGAACTCTAGTTAGAAAATTACTATAAACTGTTATAATAAATTTTCTATAATGTCTATGAAATATTTACAAGTTGGCAAATACTATAATATCTTCCAAAGAGATTGATAGCTGCAAAGAGAAATTCGTATATAAAGTTATGTATTTGTAATCTGTTAAACTGATTTTTAATTTTTAAAACAATCTCCGGACATCAAGTTTGTAGCCAAATTCAGACTAACGATTACGATTGCGATTACGATTGAGTTTCCTCGACCAATGAGATCAAAGCTTTCATGTTCGTATAGTTGACAGCTGAGATCTCATTGGCCGAGAAGCTTCAATCGTAATCGCAATCGTAAAGCCCAATTCAGACTAACGATTGCGATTACGATTGCGATTGCGATTACAATTGCGATTGCGATTACGATTTCGATTTCGATTTCGATTACGATTACGATTACGATTACGATTACGATTACGATTTCGATTACGATTGCGATTGCGATTACAATTGCAATTGCGATTGCGATTACGATTGCCATGACGATTGAAGCTTCTCGACCAATCAGATCAAAGCTTTCAACGATAGGGAAATAAAAGCTTTGATATCATTGGTCGAGAAGCCTCAATCGTAATCGTAAATGTTAGTCTGATTCGAGCTTTAGTCTGAATTGGGCTTTAAAGCTAAAAGACAGACGTCTCGAGTTCGGTATTTTAGTTATGGCAGGTACATATTAGATAATTTTTTTTTCTTGTCACGATTTAGAAAACTTTTTTTTGCTATTTCAGAGGCACTGATTACGAATCTAAGTTCAGACGCGCACTGCTATGGTGAACGTGTAGCATGGTGCTAAAAGGGCGTGCCATAAACATATGAAACAACTATGGTAGGGCGCATTTGAATGGTAGTAAGTACAAGACTTCGATGTGCGTTGCAATATTGGTCTTTACGTATTTCAAAACACTTTTTCCATAGTTCGGGTCTAAATTAAAGCAAAAAAAAATTAATGGATCGGATTTTTTTAAATCTTTGGCCCTCCACCGCATACGTAAAAAGGCTCTTTGCAATTTTCTTAAAAATATTATGCAGATATTGAAGATTTACCTATGGAAAAAACGTCTCCGCCTGTATCCGCTTGGAGAGGAGAGGAATTAGATCTGTTCCCTAAAATACGTCTCTAAATTTTTGACCCGTCATTAAATTTCCTATCGTGGAAAGAAGGTTTAACAAATAACTTAATTTTTTTGTGGGACCACAAAAAAGTTTCACACTTACCCTCTTGCTTTATAAGTTATTATTTTTCCCATTCCGCAATATTTTCGATGCTTAAACCTCTCCCACCTTTAAATATATAGGAAGCTCTTCTAATTCAAGGTATTATGTACAGGATTATTTAATCAGATAGTCGAATAAATAGGATTAATGGTTGTTAATTTGGAGAAAAATACGAAAACACCAATTGTCGATGTCCATTCGTGCATAAATAATGCAAAAATAAATACATTAAGACTTTTTCCTTTCGTTTTTATCAAAGGGAGTAATTAACTTGCAAGCATAAACTTTATGAAAGACAAAACGGAATTGCCTTCAATAGAATTTACATTCTCTGCATTTCTGATAGAATTGTTTTTTTTTTTGTCTGCCGAAGCGAACCTATAATGCCCTAGGAGAGATAAGACGCGGTGACTCGCACATCATCGTTCTTAAAGAATCCTCAATGAAAAGCATACTCATACTTACTTTACGGGAGAAGCGAATATCGTAATAAGTATTGGGGATACCGTATACATATATACACAGTTAAAATATTCATTATACTTGTATAAACGGATGCCTTTTAATATACCCTTATTTTGTATCATCGTATCTTCTTCTTCTTTCTTAAGATACAATATAACTCCATGATAGTAAAGTACTTGTATTCTGGTAGGTACTTATAACTTACTTTTCGTATTTCCTTTGGTCTCATCCTCCCTTAATACCCTTTATCTAGTTCCACTTTATTCTTATTCCATTGAACAGACAAAGACGTTCCTCAAGTACTTAAATTTCCTTCCGTCGACTTCGACATTTCGGATGAAGTCGTTGTCCCGTCTTATAAAAGCGTCATAATAAAGCAAACCTTTTGTTCGAGGATATCATTTATCCCTTTAAATAAATAGCACGTTGTTATACCACTTTAACAAAACAATATTTCTACGTTTTCGTTTTTATGTTGGCGAAATTTACATTCTTCGAGCCGGAAATATTGTGTGGAAAAAAGAGTTCCTTAACTCTCCGGCTCTACAAAAATTATCGAACCATGTGGTAAGATTTTGATAATTAGTTAAAAATTATCTATTTTTTTGGTTCCATTGTGGTAGTTAAGATGAAGGATTTTTTAATTATTTAAACCACATTCTAGGATTTATTTTTTTTCAAGGACTCGTATTTTTTAATATTTTATCTTTATCAAAGGAAAGACCTACGTATCAGGGTACAATTAGCTAAGTACTCAGTTTATTTTATAATTTCTGGAAAATAAATAGTTCTGCACTTTGATTTTTTTTTCGCTAATGCTGTCCTCAAGAAAATCTTCATTCGACTTTGTTCACTGAAAGAAATCCTTATAGGACAGACTCTTAATTATGGCCTTGTAGTTGTGGCAAATATGATTGTAGGGGGTTGGCCACCGGCTGGTTTGTTATACCCGTATGGTGAAACCAAAGGGTATATTAACTTTGCCTTACCGTTTGTAACGCCAAGATCCCGTCATCACACATAAAAATGAATTACACCAGTGTGTTTAGAATGATAAAAATAATTGATTTTTGCATGTCCGTCCGTCTGTCTGTCTGTCTGTCCGTCTGTCTGTGGCGCGGATTGCGGGCGCACGGATTGAGCTAGAGACTTGAAATTTTGCGTGGATCCGTTTTTCGTAAAATGCGAGGCTAAGTTCGTTAACGGGCAAAAATGGACAATTAGAACGAAAACGTTTTTTGCGAATACTTCAAAAACGGTGCATCTTATCAAAAAAGTCCAAGAACAAAAGTTATTTAGGATATGATTCTACATAAAACTCCCATACATCAAAATCCAATTGGAAAAAATTTTAAAAAATCTTTTTGGAAAGTTTGACTTCAAAGTGGAATTTTGGTACAACTGTTCAAATTTTGATACGAATATCACCATACGGGTCTCCAATGATTGCCAGATAGGCAATTATAGCTTTTGTTATGTTTTTCAATTACGTGTGATTCGACCAGTGATTTTCAAATACCAACCCACTCGAAATATCGATAGATTTTTAGTGTCGGATTTCCTCGATGCGAAATGAATCGATTTATGCTTAAACAACGTTAGGGAATACTGAAGATTGATTTCGAAAGTTCGAAAAAAAGAAATTTCGATCGAAATAATGTACCAACCACGATTTGATTCAGTTGGATTTTTTCCAACTGCGAGGGGTCGCTAAAGATTAATTTTACGCTTACAATCCAGAAGCGATTCGGGCACTTAAGCACAAATATTCATCGAGCTGTTCGTGAAATATGACCTTAAACCTTCGAAACTATTGTGCAAAATTGCAAACCCAGCCGAGGTAGCCTTTTGAATGAAACTATGTATGTTCATTAACCGAAATTTACACTTTTTATACTATATTTGATATATCTCGAAAACGGTGAGTCATATTGAGAAATTTTTAAGGGTAGAATGTGTTTAGAGTAGGATTTTACATAACTCATCCATACATTATCGGACCACTGCGTGCCCCCTTTCCCATACAAATGGAATACTTTTCTCCTGTTTTCTTGACAACTGTGCATCTTATCGAAAAATTTATAAAGATGAAATGTGTTTAGAATATGATTTTACATAACCGTTCCATACATAAAAATCCAATCAGACCAATATTTTCCTCCTCTCCTCGAAATTTGGAACTTATTCGATTCGAAAATTTGGAACTTTTCTGCTCTTGGACCTAAACACGGACCAGTTTGGTATTTGCCTTCCGCCGCCTAAATACTCCCCGTTGCTATGTAACTGGACTTATGCGGTCTCACAACTTGGTAAATCATTGGATGCACAGAACTGTATAAAACTTATTTATATAGGAAAAAATAATAGAAGGCTTGGGGGCCTTTTTTGATATTTGGCATACACATTTTGTGAGTGCAATGTGGAACCACAAGCGGCATATGGCGGTATATCTCGGAAATTTGTAAAAATAATATCATTTCAAGACAATTCAGAAAAAAAAGTCTACTGGTCCCTGGGACATGACTTTTTCGCTGCCACGGCGGAAGTTAACATGTTAAACATGATTGCAGTTTTAGTAATCTATAGACATTTATATGGTATTTGCGAAAAATTCCAAATCTATAAGACTCACTGCTACATCTTTCTGTATAAGGGACCATCCGTTATAGTTTTTCACGCTGCTTTCTACAAATATGAATTTTTATAGCATATAAATTCTGAATAAAAATAAAGGCATATAACAAGGAAAAAATTTGATTATTGTTGCAATATAATTCGCCATCCAAAACTTTCTCATATTTAAATAAAATGAATTAATCTAAAGGGTGTTTTTTTAGACGTGTGGTTTTCAATCTGGCACTACTTTTTTCGGAGTTGGTCTTTTTGACAGTTGTCACTTGATTTATGCTCAGTTTGGTTTGCCATTTCGTCAAACGACCATCAAGCGCGTCGCACATTCGGTGAATGGGCCCAAAATGAGATGGCCACCGATCCCGATTTTCACAAGAAAATTTTGTTCAGCGATGAAGCTCACTTTTGGTTGAATGCGTACGTCAATAAGCAAAATTGTCGCATTTGGAGGGATGGTAATCCACAAGCCATTCTTCAGACGCCGTTACATCCTCAAAAAGTCACTGTTTGGTGTGCTCTATGGGCAGAGGGAATCATTGGTCCATATTTCTTCAAAAACGAAGCCGGCCATAATGTTACAGTCAATGGGGAACGCTATAGAGCCATGATTAATTACTTTTTCGTGCCTGAATTGGAGGATGTTGCTGTTTTGGTTCCAACAAGACGGCGCTACATGCCATACAGCCAACGAAACAATCAATTTATTGAAGGAAACTCTTGGTGAGCGCATTATCTCGCGTCGTGGGCCTGTGGCGTGGCCTCCAAGATCGTGCGATTTAACACCGCTGGACTATTTTTTGTGGGGTTATGTGAAGTCGCTTGTCTACGCAGATAAGCCCGAGACGATTGACGCCTTGGAAGAGAATATTCGGCGCGTTATTGCTGACATACGGCCCCAATTGCTGCAAAAAGTGGTCGAAAATTGGGCCTCTCGGCTGGAATTTATTCGAGCCAGCCGCGGCGGCGAAAAATCATTTTTAAAACATAATGGCAAACCCTTATCTTTATAATAAAGCTAAACTCTTGGCCATAACATTAAATTATATGCGTTTTATTTCTTCTTGAAAACCACACGTCTAAAAAAACACCCTTTATAATACAAATGAAAATCCGAAAAAGGTAAAAGGCAGCAGAAATGCAGAACTGAATCACAAAACTTTGTGAAAATGTTTTGTGATTGTGTATTTCACGCAAAATTTAATGCATTTAAGAAAAGCTAGCATAGATTCAAACCAAGCCTTACCAAATTTAAAAAAATTCCGGCAATCAGCTACAATATTTCCATTGAAATGTCTATATCTAAATCTTCAAGAAACTTTGTAACAAAATTTAATTTATCCGAGGAAAGTTGTGTGGCAACTTTTCTCTAATTCCAGTTGAATTGAGCTGAATGTACACAAGATTTGTTCAGATTTCATCCCTTAGGTACATTCACTACAAAAACGCGTGCACGAGTGAATGAATTCAATACTTGCCATACTACTGCAGGATGACAAAATGAAAAGTTTTTTTGCAGGATTTGCAAACTTCCTGTAAAAACCAATTCCCTACGAATTCAATGAATGCAAATTCATTGTAAAATTCAAAAAAAAAATACCAACGGTGATGAAAATGGAGATGAAAAAGCAGCCAATATCAATTCGGAATGCTCGCACTTTTCACTTTTTTCCACAGAGTAGAAAGCGAATTGGAATTCAGTTTAATCAGTAAATTTGTCACCTGGTCCGAGAATTTAATATCACAAATCCATTACGGAGCTCATGCCATCCCCAATTTGTTCAGCTGCTTTCAATGTGACGAGGTTGACGTAGGAATGTTTAAACGATTTTTTAATATTTCAAACTTCTAGACGCTTTTTATACCCGTATGGTGAAACCAAAGGGTATATTAACTTTGCCTTACCGTTTGTAACGCCAAGATCCCGTCATCGCACACAAAAATGAATTACACCAGTGTGTTTAGAATGATGAAAAAAGTTGAATTTTCCATGTCCGTCCGTCTGTCCGTCCGTCCGTCCGTCTGTCCGTCTGTCCGTCTGTCTGTCTGTCTGTGGCGCGGATTGCGGGCGCACGGATTGAGCTAGAGACTTGAAATTTTGCGTGGATCCGTTTTTCGTAAAATGCGAGGCTAAGTTCGTTCATGGTCAAAAATGGACCATTAGGGGGGGTACCCCCCATACGAACGAAAATGATTTTTACGAATATCTCAAAAACGGTACATCTTATCAAAAAAGTCCAAGAACAAAAGTTATTTAGGATATGATTCTACATAAAACTCCCATACATCAAAATCCGATTGGAATAAATTTTAAAAAATCTTATTGGAAAGTTTGACTTCAAAGTGGAATTTTGGTATAACTGTTCGAATTTTGATACGAATATCACCATACGGGTTTTCAATAATTGCCAGATAGGCAATTATAGCTTTTGTTATGTTTTGGAAATAGTCGTGATGTTTATGTAAATTTTGTCGACAGGTTTTTTTTTAAAGAATAACAAAATAAGATTAAGTCATTAACAGTTTTTTCAATCTCAATCTATTAAAGTGGCACCTTGATACTTCGATTTTTTCTGTCTCTGTCAGGTTCACGTTATCGAGGTTTGGCTGTAGAATTACAAGCTGTCTGTCGGTCGGTGACTTTGGCTATAATTCAAGAACCACAGAACCAATTTGGACCAAATTTTCAGGGGAGCTTATTGCCAAAAAGGGTCATGAGGTAATTAAAGGTTTTTCCTTCCTCTACCCACCTCCTGTACCACCAAACCATTAATCGCCGGTACCAGCATGAGGTACTACATACAGCTTTAAGCGATTGCTTATAATAATCTAGCTTCGAAATTACAATTTAATCGAAATAAAGAATTCTTGGTTTTCTGGCGGCATTGTCAAAAAATTGAAAAATGCGTTTTTAACCTTTAATTGATGAGATGGGTCCAGTGGACCCACATTGACTTTTCTCCCGTTGCTATCTCTCATGTTTTCAGCACAGTGACTCTGAAATTTTCAGTACCTTCATACAGTATGGTGTTGCATGGCGAGTTAAAAGCTCGGATTTGGTATGTGATTAGAACGTAGTGAACGTGGACCCCACCTCATCATTTACGCATATTTTCACCTCATAAATTGTGGGTTAAGGATTCATTTACACTTGTTACTTTTTCTGGAATTTCTCCGCGAATATTATTCTGAATGATCCTATTGGAATTTCTCGGCTTATAGGTCTGCAAAAACAAAAAAAATAATATAACAAAAATATTATACTATTTTTGTGGATGTTGTCAAATCCAATTTTCCCCCAATAGGTCAGGCATGTTTGCCCTGAAAACCCATCAGGAGCCTGTTTCTGGTATGGAAGCTGGCTCACCGTCATCAGAGCCTGCTTTACCAGCTTCTACGCAGGCTTACAGGATAAAACCATGAATCAGAAGAAAACCATGAATCAGAAATGGTTCAATGGTTAAACACAAATTATTCTGAATGTATTCAGCGAATTTTATTCATCTGTCGGAAAATAAAAATGCAAAAATTGTCAAAACTTGAATTTATTCCGATGATTTTGCATGAAAAAAATCCAATTCCGGCGTCTTTCCAATTGGAGTAATGAAATTCAATATTAAATTCATTGTTTTTGACTAAATTGGATTTTGATGTATAAAAAGTTATAAGGAATCACATTTCTAACACTTTGTCTTAACTTTTTTTTTTTAAATGAACCATTTTCGAGAAAATCGCAAAAGCTTTTCTATTTACATGGCAGAGAAGAGTAAGAGTGGCTCAATTTTTCTCATTTTTTGACAGGGTTTAAGTTTGGTTAAAAAACGGTTATATCCTAAATTTTTGCGGCTTCTGTAGTGATACAAATGTTACATACTATGTTTGACAACTCACACATACATCTTCCAAAGCCATGTAATGGCGGATGGAGACGCCTGAATGCGGAGCAGCTAGCGGCATAATCGCTAAGAACTAATTCCCATAGCTAAAAATTTATTCCGGCAGTTTTATATGAAGAAAAATCAAGTCTATTTCATACGCCGGGCAGTTTTGCAGGGCAGGTACATGGTAGATTTTACAAAATCTGAAGCGTAGGGTAGACCGGGGCTAGTAGACCCACTTTTTATAATCTACTTTATAGAGGTTTTACTGTAATTATTTCAGGTGCAGTAAAGACGTTTTTGGTTGGTTTATTCAATTGTGTTTCTTAGTCGATCTTTTATTTTGACTAATTATAAGTGTTTCAAATATTTTTTTTCATTTTAAAAAAAGTTGTTCGATAAGTCGACTAACCCCGTGTCTGGGGTTTGTTGACTCTGTGAACGGGGTTAGTTGACTCTATACTTTTTATGGGGAAAATGTGTTGGAACATATTAAAAAACTATATTAATTCTGAAAAAATATATTCTTTAAAAAATTAATAACATTTGAGATTAACATAAATTAACACCCCGATTGCGAGTGTCGTGTCGTTTTCGACAAGAGTCGTTTCACGTATTGTTGTTGGTAGAAAAACACTAACAACAACACGTAAAACGACTCTTGTCGAAAACGACACGACACTCGCAATCGGGGTGTAAATTTCATCTAATTTAAAAAAATATAATTAATTAACAAAAAAATATAGGTAATTCATATCGAGTCATTTAACCCCAGTATACTGTGAGTCAACTAGCCCCAAGCCGCCATTTTATTTTTAACACACTCGTGAGAAAAAATGAAAAAGTATGGGTCAGAAAATGCTTCACTAACTCGTTAACTCATACATAAATTTTCACTTGAAATCACTGACGAGTTCAATACAATGAAAGTGTAAGCTACAAAACAATTTAATTAACAAGAAAAAAAATTACTCAGACGCTTGAAATTTCGTTTTTTCCCCTCACAGTTCGTTCCAAGAGCACTGTGGTCTAACTACATTGGTTCACTGATAGCTGTCAGTCGACTGAATAAACAGTCTAATTCACGCAGGTTTGTTTTCAACCGTGGTTGACTTAACCGCAATGAGTCTACTTACCCCTATAGCCAACTAACCCCGATCAGCCCTACTTACCATGACGAGCTTCATTTTTTAAAAGGAAAGTCTCAGTTGAAAGATAACTAGCCACTTGTGTATTAGTAGGGGCGTGTATGCTTTATTGGCCATTATTTTTCAACTGGGATGTTCCTGGGAGGTTATTTATAGTTTTACGATAATTCAAAAACTATATATTTTAGAAATAGCATGGCAACAGGTTTCTTATTTTTCACCAAAATCTATACTGTTTTTAATTGACCTGCAAGCAGCATGGCAAAACTTGCCCTGCGTATGAAATAGACGAAAAAAAAAATCAAGTTTTGATCTCTCAGGAAGAAATTTCTAGATTTTGCGTCGTAGTGTAAACGGTTGCGAAACTGGAATTTAATGTCGCAGAATAAAATTCACGAAAAAAAGTGTCAAATGTAAATTGCGCCTAATGAAAACTAACGATCGAAGTTATGTTTATAAATAGAAATTCTGCTTTCGGGATCGGTTAAAAAGAGATTTGATGAACTTTTTAGTTCGCATTGTTAAATATTAAATAAAATATAGCATTATTTATATCTAATACAACTATTGATCACGAAATTCTCGAAGAAATTTAAAATTCTCACAAACAATCATAAAAATTTCTATAAGTCAAAGTATTAGAATTGATATTCAGTATAATAATTGGAATCACTAATTGTCATATTGGAGGCGCCTTCTATGCAAACTCTTCGATATCAAGACAGTCATTAGCTTAAATTTGTTTAGGACTTTGCAAAGAAGTTGGCTTCTTCTTATTGGATATTTCCGCATCAGTTACAATACGAGTGTAGTATTACTAAAATACTATCACAGTTACTATCAAAGTCATTACGATACAACCACTTCTAATCTTATAGTTTGATATTAGTGCTATTAGAGTTTTGTTTCGGATATTACACACTCCAACTTTAGATAGTTACTATAGTTGGAAGAAAAGTTTTACTATACGAGTATCTGAGAACCGGGCCATTAGAGTAACCCAAATGTCAATATAATTCAATTTTATCTTTATCGTGAAGTTTTTGTTTTTTGGCATTTTTCCCCCTTCAAATCGTTGTTCTTTCATTCTGCAAGTGAGAAGTGAAACAAATTCCATTCAGTTAGTATGTAGGAGAACCGAAATTGAGCATATATAAAAAAAGGAAACGGATACAAAGTATCCTTTGTATAAATAATGGTTCCGTTTCACAAATAGTATGGCGGGATATGGATGGGAAAAAACACCAGGAAACCAAGGCACTTAACCAAATTCGCTGTGAGCCAGCCCTGCACACATTTTCCTACTATATGTCTGTCTATTCCATCTGCCAGCCTGTCTGTCTGTTTGTTTCTTCCAGCTTTCCTTCAGTCAAGCTTTATCTGTTAGAGGGAAACTCTTTGCTTAAACATTCCCACATCCCAATACCTATCCCAGAGAATGCTGAAATTAAATAATAAATTTTCAGTTTTGTGTGTTTTTCGCCTCTATTACATTTATAAATATTTTTGTTATTGTCTATAAATTCGATGCGAACTTTTCGGTTTTATGTTATCGTCCTATGCCCCCATGAAGACATTCATCAGACACAATCGGTTACAATCCGATTAGAGTTTTTCTTTTCAAAAATACCATTTTTTTTTGGAAATATATTACGCCACTTTGATGGTCCTTTTGTCGCAAATGTGTAGACAGCGAGGGGCTGCATGACACACAGTTTCTTGCACTAGGACTTGGTCGATACAGTTCAGCATAAGGGCAATTGTACGATGATAAAATACAGTGGAATGGGTTTCATTCAACTATTGGGCTGTTGTTGCCAAAATCAGCCAATTTATCGAAGAAATTTATATCTTTTCTCCTATCTGTCTATTTATCTATTTATCTATCGAGTTTGAATCTACTTTGTGACCATTTCTTCTGTTTCGTTTACATCTCATAACAAAGCGAGTCATTGTACTACTTACTGCCTTTAGTCTATCCTGCCCATGAATTTGGTCCTTCGACTCAAAATAAAAAGGATATTCGCTGACTATTTTCCGTGAAACCATGAATAGTGATGCTCTAGCCGAGTTTAACTGTGTGTAGCCTCAATATCTTTGTCAATGCTTTAAGTAAATTAAATGAAACAAGGACATAAGCCATTTGTGTAAGTTCTTGTGTATTTTTCTCAATTTTTCTACGTTGTTTTTGTTCTATGGAAATCGATTCGGTTGTACGTAGCCCTTGGCCCTTCAACCATTACAGTTCGTCCTTTGACTGCCACAATGACTCCTTATAGCGCCGTCGTTTATACATAGATATAGTATACAGTCTCATTTTGGTGATATTCATCGTACAGTATAAATGGCATCGAGGAGAAATGTTAAAAGGACATAAGGTTACTTTTCGACAATATACGTACAAATATACGGTTATGCGTGGATATAAGTAAAACTTTCATTTGGTAAAGGGTGGTTGTTCTTGGAATTTGGGTAATTCTTGGAAGGGAGGATTCCGTGGAAATTGTCAAAGAAAAATATAAGCGGCAATGATTTTGTCTATCTCTTGTATATGAGATCGATATGTGCAGTTAAGCGTTTCGAAGATTCTTATTTATAGGTACTGTCAGAAGCATGAATCTATTTAGTGCTTCAGTTGTGTAGCATCTATATTACAGATCACAGCACTGAAATGAGTTTTAGCATCGATTGAGTGAAGTAATTAGGGAGACATTAATTCAGTTACAGAACGATTCTGTTATTGGCGTTGTTTTCGGCATGAATTCACAAATAAATTACACGGTACGGATTCGTCTTATGTGTTTCAAAAAGTTAATGTGAAAATATTTTTGCAAGCTGAGCATAAAATCTGCTTAGATTAGATGAGCAACTTATTAACACGTTTGAGTTATTTTTATTTTTATTATTTTAAAGACAAAGAGAGGAGAAATATAAAATTAACCTGATTGTCAAATTTTCAACAAGTTTTCACATTTGTACGCGTTTCAAAAATTAAAATTGCCACATTAGCATCATTCTACATGTTTGCCAACGCGGTGCGCGCCTGTACTAAAAGGATTTTTTTTAATTTGCAAAAAAGCGAGACTTTAATCCGCCTACATTCGGCGAGTGTGTAGAGCAGGCATTAAATACTAGAAAGATGCAAATTGTCGCAATCAGCAATCGATAACTGGGCATCAATCGTGTAACGCGACGCAGACACGAAATTGCGTCTTTCATTATGAAAAGCAATCGTGTATGGCGACGCGCCGTTTCATACTAGCGACGCGTCTTTTCTTTCAGCGACACAGTTCGAGGCGTCGCTCAGTGTCATTTCACAATGGAGGAACCAAAGTAAATAAAAGTTTTTGTATTTAAATTATAATAAATTTATATTATTTCAGGAAGATAACGAGTGAAAACCAGTGGGAAAGGTTCATGGATGAAAATAATGCCTTAGCGAGGGGCGCGTTTGACACTGGCGCCTCCGGCAACAAAAAGAAAAAAACTTTTGTGCGAATATTTGATTTTTATTCACTTCAAGCAAAAAGTCTATTAATTATACATTACGGTTTTGAGATGAGCTGGAACGGATCATTTATGTCCCTTTAGAACCTGCGAACAACTCGTAATTCACTTTTTTCTGGCGAACTTAACATAACATTAATTTCAGCTAATCCAAACATTTTTATTTTGACGTTTCGGAAGCAAGATATTTGTAGTGAGCAAAACTGGTCCGTATTGTGCACTCGGAAACTTTATTTAGCATGACCTATAATTGATTTAAGAAATTCAATCCATTGAACGTTCAAACTTTTTAGTGTCGCGATACTCGATTAGAAAAACGTGTCGCGTCGATGTCGCCGTCTCAGCTCAAAGACGGAGACGCGTCTCGTTACACGATTGATGTCCTGAATAAGAAGAAAATTTTGTCGAAATAACTCTTTTGTAAATTTTAAAGCAAAAAGATTAAATTTTTTTTAACCTATACCATAATTTAATGGGAGTTTTTGTCATTCGCAACCTTCGAATCGAATACCCATTGAGATGAACAATATATTGCGTCTATAATTGAGTAGTAGTATCAAATTTTTCAATTTTTTGTTTGTGAAGAACAAAACAGACTTATAAATTTCGTAATATATCATTTTTCCATTTAAATTCGAATTTTGCGCACTTTTAAATGTATACCTTTAAATTGATTTCAGTAATTGTAATTTTATACACATTGATATTCAATATTATTTCGAAAGTACAAAAATGTATTAATGAAATCACAGAAGATGAAACGTCACGAACAAACTCAAATTACTTACGTAGAAAAAAATCGATTCCACAACAAAACAAAAATATTAAATCCTTCAACAATAAGCAGCCACACGTCAACAACATTTTCAGGAGCAAGAGCTAAAAAGTATCGCAGGTTGCTGGCTACATGAAATCATTTTTATCGAAAAACATGGGAAAACACTCCAACCAAGAAGCTTATAGTCACGTTGCAATAAGTGCCGCAGGACAACCATAAATAGGTATACAAACATACACAGCTGTATGAAAATAGGCTAAAGGGACATTATTGAAGACTTTTGGGTATAAATACTTATTTTTGAAACACAAAAAAATATACATAACCGAATTGAAAACTGTTTTGATAGAATCGGATCAAAACGGTGCGACAAAACAGGATAAAAAAAAATTGGAAAAAAGAACTGGAGTGGAAAATGTAGAAAATACTTTGCGGACGGGAAGTTTAAAAACATTTCCGAAGTGAAATCAGGCATTAACTTTTGTATGTTTTTGTTTGCTTGCTTGTAGGTATTTTTTAGTTGTTAGTTGGGAGAATCTAAACATGAATATTTTCAATAGCATTCAGTGTACAAACGATGCAAAATAATAGTAAAATGGAGGAAAATAAAACAGACAAAAATATAAAGATTTAAAAAAAATTGTTGAATTTTTATTATCGATCGGAGTTTTCGAGTGAAAAATAAAAGAAAAAATGCTATTCATGAAAAATACAACATCATTAATATCCACTTAATGGGGCACATTTCTTTCACTAAAAATTTGTTCATAGAACTGAAATATCAAGCACGCATTTGAAAGATAAAGTTTTATTTGATTCTTTATTTTATTGAGGCAAGCAAAAATAAGTGGGCCAATCTACGTTTTGGTAATTTCAAAAACAATCAAAAAAAATTTATTGAAAAATAATTTTATTTAAAATATTTTTGCACATTAAAATTTTCTATAAGTGTTCCCTTTGTAATAAAAAAAAAGATAAAATAAAATCTTTGAAATATTGATAACAACGATGATAGAAATATATAAAATGTTTTTTAAACTAAAATACACATAATAATAGGATACTTTCGTTTCATTCAACAATAACAGTTTCGTTAGCTTTGATCCCATCAACAATAATAGACTGATTCCGTAAGCCTAATTGACCCCCCAATCCACCCTCGGGCAGGAGAAATTCGACATTCGGATATCCTTTCGGTTGAGCAAATTCGACTAGATTCGCGTTACTGTCACTCAGTTCTTTTAATGACCAGACAGCGATGTTTCTAGATTTACCATGTCTAGAGAATACGTAAAACTGAAAAGAGATTTTAAATAAATTGTTGGAAATTATCTTTAAAAATTTTTTTGATTGGGGGTTAACCATAAAATATGGAACACAAATTTTTGTTTTTACGAACCCCCGCCCCATCAAAAATCAAAAAGTATTAAATCCCATACAAAATCATGCAACATGATGTTGTATAGGATTTAATACCGCCCCCTTTAATATGTGAAGTAATTTATCAACAGTTTTTGATAAAAAAAAATTACCTTATCTTCCTTATCTATTAAATATCCAATAATTAAGGCCCAATGTGCTTTATGGCCCATTTTGAGGCACGGTCCATGATTAAAATCGGGATCATATCTTAAGTTTGTAAATATTGATCAAGGAAAATCTATTTCATAACATGATAATAAAAAAAATTCTTTTTTTTCACTTTTGTTCAGTTTTCTAAATTTTCTTGCCTTTTTTTACTAAATATAAGTTGCTCTGTTTCTATGAATTTAAATCCACTTTATTTTGGGACGCCTTTATAAGCAGAATAATTGTCTGTAAATTTACGCAAAAAAAATGAGAACTTAACCCATTCATGGACAGTATCTTTTAGAGTGTACCAGCCAGAATGTCACACGTCGGACTGTTCGGAGAATCACAAAAAAACAAAAAAAAAATATTTTCAGGAAAAATTTCATTTGTATCCACACTACAATATTTTGGAATTCTGTAGGGACACTAAATAGACACAATCAATATAGACTCATATATTTCGTAACGGCTGTCACCGTCATGATTTTATTAGTAAGAAAATATTTGCGTGCATACACATCACGTCCCATCAGAAACCAGTAACATGACGTATACACGTCATTGTCCATTAACCCTTTCAAGGGCGATGGTATAAAATATATACCACTTTTTTGTTTAATTTTTTTAGTGTTTAAAATATAAATATTTAAAATATATCACTTTTCTATGGTAGATACATCCTATTTTTGTTTGTGTTGGTAAGTAGATAGTTGGGCAGTGTAGTGTATATCATGTATCCTTGAAGGATATATTTTTTTTTGATTTTTTTTTTCAATAAATGAATGAATTAAATGTACGCTGAAAAAAGTGTTTTATTTCCATTAATTTATATAGTGCCCCTGAAAGGGTTAAATTTTAATTGATCGCAACACTTCAATAATGTTGAAAAAAAATCATTTTATTGAAATAATTAGTTTGTTCTAAATATATTTAGGGTTTGAAATCAAATTTTGATACAAACTTTTAATTTGTCAAGTTGTTTTTATAGTTCAAAGTAAAACCTATCTGGAATTCCGAAGTGGATTCAAATCTTCGAGCCTTTGAGAATAGTTTTAAATAAAAAAAATAGCTGAAAAAGAAATCTTGATTAATTGCTAATCAATTGAAAATTTATAGTAGAACGGGGATTAATGTGAGCTAGTTTGTTGATAAAAATTCCTATTCCTCTTTAATTCCTCTTCTGAAATCTTTCGAACCACTAAAGAAGTTTGGATGTGGTTTTCACCGTTGAAGATGGATATTGTTCACACAATAAAGTATACCCTACCCATTTCGCTGCAAGTGGTACATCTCTGAAAAATACGCCAGTGGGCGGAGTTTTCAGTTCCTTGAGCCTCCTCGTTTTCGTACAGTCAAGTTTAGGAGTTCCGTTACTCCGCAAATAAGACTGGAACGATTTCCCATCCGATGTGTCCCCTTCGGACTAAAACCCCCAGAAGTTCAATAAACCGACATCTCCTTCTGTCCTTCCGACCATCCCAAGCTGTGATTCAGCATCACAGGGTCTTCCCCGAAGCTCTGGCTGGAACTAGAAAAATAAGTCATAGAAGTACAAGCGACCACATCGCTTTTACTACTGTCGATCGATTATTTGGTTACTTATTGTTGTACAATTACAAAATTTCCATAAAAAATGTCCCACAGGCAGCATTCTTTTCTTTTTCTCCCTGCTCCTTCAACAAACAGCAATATTTCTGGCTAATCCCGTTTTATTTTTTGTTTTAGTTTTGAAACTTGTTTTACTAAAAATTACAAGATTTTGCACTGAACTTTTACTAAGGCGAGTCTTACGAGTACCACCAGATAATGACAGTTTTTGTTATAGATTTTTAGAAATATTTGTAAAATATGGTGCTGTTTTTAATGAAACCTAGAGCCATTGTAGTAAAACCGCTAGTGCAATTACAAACATCAGTCCATGCTTCAAACCATAATTTGATTTTATTGAAAAAATTGTTATTAAAAATACGAAGTTCATATGTTAATCTATTTATTATCTACGATTTAACCAACTCTCATGGGCGGAGAAACTAAAATAACACCATCGCCGCGTACAAACAGCATGGGAATTGTCCGCTTGGTTGTCTTGTAGACTTCTTCATAAGTTTCCTCATCGATTTCAACCGTCGTCACAGTTTCTTCCGCATCTCCCAATACCATATTAAGATGTTGATCAAATGCCTAAAAAAATAATTAAATCGAATGAGCTAAACGTTTGTTTCTATTTTCAGTTTATTTACGTGCAAGCGGCCGCGCAATTCTCTCTCATTTCGCATTTTCACGTAGATTTTCTCATCTAGACTTAAACGAATGAGATCGAGTGGTTCCTTGACAGGAATTATTTGAATCTAAAATTGAGATTGTATTATATTTGCACTATTTGATAGCGAAAAATTATTTTTTACCTGCTCTTCCTCTGTGGCCATGTTTATATTCCCCACATAACCTCAAAAACAAGCAAACGTCAATTTGACACCAGGTAAAAGTATTGCCAACTTTCGAAGTTGAATTATAGGGCAATTCCATTGACGCTACAGAATTTGTGTATTTACTGTGGTGCTGCGCGTAAGTGCCCGGGCCACCAAAATATAAAAATTGTCCAAAAACGTTCCTGAAGGAAAAAATATGATGATCCTAGCGAACTGCGGTCGTAAAGTAAAATTTTACCAAAATTACAACAAAGTCAGTTTCACTCACACGCGTTTTAGCTTTCTTTGACACAAATTACTGAGAAAAACAATAGCCTTATTATTTATACGTATCTAAACAGTTATCCCAACCAAACTACATTTGAAAATCTAAAATTTATCCCATTTCAATTAGCACATTAATTTTTCCTGAATTTTTAATCCAAAATAACAAGTTATCTTCGAACTCTCAAACATTGTTTTCCCCACAGCAGACGAGTTTGACATTTAGGGCGTATAGATGCATTAGGGATGAAATTACCCTATTCTAAACAACTTCAAAACAAAGTATTTCTTCTTTAGGTAAGCAATTACCCAATTAATAAAATCTGATAGAATTGACATAAATTGAAAAGGATACGGTACAAAAACACAGCTTCCGCTTTTCACGCTCTCCTTGACCTTAGCACAGTTCAATTGGCCTTCATGCAGTTGGCATTCAATCGATCTATCTTTTTCAGCGGCAATATCACAGACGAGTCGATATAAATTCTTGGCACTAAACATCTCACCGTTGCGAGTGTAATTTCTATCCTTGGCTATTTCTAGAATTTCATCAGTTGTTGGCTGTCCACTGAAAATCATCGAAACAGCTGTTAGTCCACAAGTCGGTCCATTCTGGAGAATTGATGGGATGTTCTTCAAGCGCCAGCACTTTGGGGCGCTGAGACAGGAGACTCTGGCCAGGAAAAGAGCTTTCTGGACGTCCGGAAAATTCAGTGCCCACCCACATTCGCTTAATTGGATTTGGTGACCACCTCTGAAAGTAGTTTTCGTTTGGCTCCCCAATATTGCTGGCGGCGGTGGAACTGGCGGAACATCACTACCGACTATAGACATTCTAACCGAAAAACCACAATAAAACCGATTCTGCACATCCGTTTGACAGTTTCACACGCGAAATGGGGAAGGAAACACAATTCCGAACAAAAATCATCTGCCAACGAACTGTCAAAAGTCAGTGCTGTCGTTGAGCACAGAGCCCGCTGCAGGGTAGCGTTGGAAAATTCAAATTATTTCCAGCCTAACCGTTATTTTTTCAAAAACGTATGGGAAATAATGGCGTTTTTTAACTCGAGACCACTAGAAATTGGTATTGCTGGAGGTTTTCTGGGCACTAGTTCGGAAATCACCGTAAAAAAGAACTAATAAAGGCTAAAAAAGGACTAATCGCATACTAAGATGGTGTCTGCTATCCAGGAGTTATCCTGGTTGTCAACTAGTATACTGGTTTTTAAATTTGCCAGAAAGTGAAGCACACTCCATTTCATTAACCCATTTAACTCGAATTTTTAATAACTCAATGAAAAATGTGTGATTGCGTCAATCATTTCCCATTTCTGAAAAAAATGTTCAACTTTTATAAATTTTATAGATGTTAAATAGAGAATCTCGAAGAATCTTTTAAAAAAACTATAAAAGCTTTTCATTAGATGGCGCTTTGCTAACAGTTTTTTTCCAATTTGAATTTGTTAAGGTATAAAAATTATGGAAAAAGGTGATTTGAAAAACGCATGTGAATTTTGCGAAAAAAAATTTAGTCCTATTACAAAAACTAGATTTTCTTCAACGGAAGTAGTTTTCGATGGGTTTAAATCTTGCAACTGAATTTATATAAACAACTTTATTATACATAACATGTATTATTAGCTTCAAAAGATTTACGGTTTTAAACCACATTATGTACAATTTTTGATTTAATCTGAAGCTCGTTTCTGTAACTTGATAGAGACATTGAAAATTACGATTGACATGCAATCTAGAAATTCTCTATGTGGCGTTGCTCTAAATTTTTAAATAGATCCAATTTAATTATAACATTCCTACTGAAATTGTTTCTGTTTTTCAGTCTTTAAATATATCGAGATATCCTTCCAGATTTCTTAATGCCAGAATCGGATTCAACGACCCCAAAAACCTCCCTCCAGAAGATATTTTTTTGCGGTAAATTTGAGAAAAAGGATAATTACTCGTATGTTATTATTTTACGACCTTCCCTTATTCTTACAAGGGCAAGGTAAAGAAAATATTGCCTTGCCATCGCTCTTACGGATGTGTGCAAAATTCCAAGTCAATAGGATGAGTGGAAATGGGTCAAAATTGTATTGCAAGGTTTGAATCTGACACACAGACAAACACGAAGGCGAGCTAAATAAAAGTTTCTAATTAATAAACAAAAATTTTCTGTAGGGGGGTCAAAATTAAAAAAAAAGGGGGTCAAAAAAAGGTCCATTATAGAGGCTCGGCTCTACCTATTGCAGTCAAAACTAGAAAGTTTGTGAACGCTTGATTTTGTAATAATTTTAACCCCGTTTTTATTTTTTTTTTGAATTTGTGCTTTTATTTATTTTTCCAATGTCTACTTTTTCCAGGCTTAATACGAATCATCGAATAAAATTTACCTTCACTTGATTACAATGTTAAAGTCAAAAGATTTTTTTTTGTTTTGGTTGGTATTTTTTCTTATTAGGTCTTAACTTTGGAAATGATTGTTCGCCAACAGAACCAGAAAGATATAATAGCGAACGACCGTTGAGAAAGGCTCCAAACCTTTTAAAATATTTGACGTTTCTTCTTTAGTCCTGTCAAAAACAGATTGTGTCTACAATAACAAATTTATATACAATACACTAGGTTTATGTTCCCGTACCTATTCGTAGTTTATTTTTAAGGCAAAGAAGTTGGTCGGTAAATGAACTTCGTTAAAAGTTCATATCCTTTGGCAGGTGAAATAGGTCACAAATGAATGCAAAAAACTTGTCAGCTGGTTGGGGTGGGGGGGGGGTTGGGACGAGAAAGCCACATGGAATCGGTACACCCTCTGCAACTTTTCCTTTCAATCAAATTCTGTTTACTTTGAAGTTTTCTTCATTCAAACAGTCCAGCAGACGTTAAAAGAAATAAGCTAATAATAAAACTTTGAAATTACGCTACGTTAACACACTTCAAAATATCCCTTCTTTTATATAAATTCATATTCAAATATATATATCTATATATACATTCCTACACTGTTATACTATGAATTTATATGCGAATATTTATTTGTGTTTCACAGCTAGTGTATATATTGGCTTAAATTGTATAGGGTAAAAGGCAGCCGGTACACCTTTGTCGTATACGGCTCAGGTAATTAAATGTTTGTCGGTATAATTGATTTTATAGAACTTTGCAAGTACTCCTACATAATAAAATCAAAAAAAAAAGATAGAAAAAAGGTAAAAAGAAATTGCAAATATAATTAACCAGCAAAAGAGTCAAATTAAACTCTTTGTTTTTGTGTTAAAACTTTTTGAATCTGCTAACTAAAAAACTTAAAAGTCGACAATCTTGTGAGTTTCATTTTATCAAAATCATATTACTATACTAACTTTTCAACTTGGACTATAAATTTTTACCGTTGCCATTTTATACTATTTCAATCGTTACTATGAATAATATTATTTGTTGATGATTTATTTATGTTCAGAAATTAACTTGAATAAATAACCCTTGAGAAATGATCAAAGAAATATATTTACAAATAAAAGGCAGTCTGTTCTATTTAGTCAATTGAATTGAGAAAAATAAATGATATTTTCCAATTTTCCTAATTAGAGTTTCATGACTTTGGCATTTTTTAAAAATTTGTCCCTTCATTTAAGAGGCTTTCATTTGAAAGTATAACAGCGAAATATATTTAAATAGAATGTTACTTTCAAATTTAAATTGATTTAATTGTTAACGTGAATTTTTTCGAATTTCTAAAAATTTTAAAGGGTGATCACAAAAGGTATTAAAACAGCTGTTATCGTTGTCAAATATTATTAATTGTTAAAGTTTTGTAAACCACAACAAAATACACGGTAGTATTTTTAGCTACTTTGCCATAATTTATTATAGTATTAACCGATTGCTGTAAAATATTAAATTTCGGAAAATATTTGAAAAAAAAAAACAAAACTGAACCTAGTGTGGTTAGCAATCTGTTCATTTTTGATAGACTCAGTTAGTTGTTTCTTTGTAAAAACAAATTAATATAAATTTAATTTAATTAAAATCTTTTGTGCTTAGTGTTTTTAGTTATTAAGTAATGTTTTTCAGGGATTCGAGTATTTTCCAAAAAGAAGAAAAGGAAAAAGTGAAAAGGAAAAAGTAAGAGAAATTGTGTGTGTATTTTCGTTTTTACTACAACTCCGGAAAAGTGCGTTCGGGGAAAACTTTAAGAATTAGTAGGTATTATTTCGTATCTGAAAATTAATACAAATTTTATTAAAAATATACTGGGATTAAAAGTTAATACAAAAATCATTAAAAATACACCGATTTAATGCTGTTGGCATTAAATGTAATACAGGTATCCCTCGAGTTACGCGGTAGGTACTTGAGTTACGCGAATTTCGAGTTACGCGGAAAAAAATTGCGGCATCGTTCGAGTCACGCGGTACGGTTTTGGAGCAATTTTTTTTAAAACGAAAATATTGTAATTATAGATGAATGTTTTTATATAAAAAAGATAACACTTTGCACTAATCCTGAGTCTCCACTTATGCGGTTTCGACTTACGCGGAACCAATTAACCGCGTAACTCGAGGGATACCTGTACTTTTTTAAAAGCTTTTATTTAGCTCGCTATCTTGTTTGTCTGTTTGTCAGTTTGTCTGTCGGGGTCAAATCTTGCAATCAAATTTTGACCCACTTCCACTCATCCGAGTCACTTGAAATTTTGCACGCAGACGTAAGTCCGATGACAATACAATATTTTCACTACTTCGTCCTTGTAAGGATAACGGAAGGTCATCTAAGGATAACGTGATTATCCTTTTCCTCAAATTTTCCGGAATAAAATCTCACCTGGAGGTTTTTGGGATCGCTGAATCCGATTCTGATATTAACAAGTCTGTAAGGATAACGGAAGGTCCTGTAAGGATAACGTGATTATCGTTTTCCTCAAATTTTCTGGCAAGAATCTCATCTGGGGGTTTTTGGGATCGTTGAATCAGATTCTGGCATTAAGAAGTCTGTAAGGATAACGGTAGGTCCCGTAAAGATAACGTGATTATCCTTTTCCTCAAAAAAGAGAGAGAGAGAATCACAAATAAAAGCGAGATAAATCATAAAAATAAAATAAAACAAATATTTATCTCGCTTTTATTTGTGATTCTCGCTCTCTCTCTTTCGGCGCTACAACCGGTTTCCGGTCTTGGCCTGTCGCAATGTCTCTCGCCAGAGGTTCCGGTCGCGTGCCGATCTCCTCCAATTGTGATACACAGCACCCAAAAAAATATTTTTTCCTTTTTAGTGCATTTTTTAGTACATTTTTTTTTAAATAAAAGCTTTTTTTTAAAAAAATATTTTTTTTAATTTTTTTTTTGTTGCAGTCTAACCAACTCTTAAAAAGTATTGAGAAATAATACAAGTTTGATTAAAAACGTAGTAAATCATTTGACAAGGTTGAAGTTTAATAGAAAAAGTATAAAAAAATTTCGAATTCCAGAAATGTGATTAAAAGTCTGCCCAATAATTTTAACCTTGTACGTAATTTCACAATTTCGGACAGAGTAATCATTTTCAGGACGTTCGACATTTCTTTTTTATATTTTTGATACACTGTAAATTACCCGAACTTCAAAACACAAATGACAAATAATATTTTAAAAGCCATAAAATCTTTATATTAAAAGCCATAAAATCTCAAATGCAGAATAGGACTTTAGAAAATTTGTCTTCTTTGATACGTAAAATAACAACAAATGATAAAATTTTTGCGGACCAAATAGTGCTCATTATTTGTGAAATTCTACGATTGTAGTTTTCCTTAGGTTATTTTAGAAAATTAATTTCATTTAAGAATTACAAAAAGTGTTGATTAAATGTAATTAATTTTGGGGTATGTATTATGAGTCGCCCCCCTCTCACGATAGTAATTCTATGAAATATTAAAATGAATCAATTTGCTGTTCAAAAGGACCTCGTCTAACACTTTATGTCTTAATTCCTTTTTTTTTAATACCCATACTATGGAGTACTTGAGAGTGATTGACACTTTTCCGTCGTGCATTCGTAGACTATTATGTCAACTTTGCTGTTATAGGAAAAGGGTTTTAATTCATAACGTGTCATACATAAGTAATGCGATGGATCTTGGCAAAAAAAGCACTTTAATAACATTTTTATTAAACAAGGATGAAACATAAATCATAAATGGCAAGAATAAGGGTAAATTTTGTTCTTAGCACTTTCCTCGGTTAAATGTATGTTTTTTTCGCTTTGGCATTTTGTTTAGTTGGTGTTTCTTTATTACCCTTTTTGTTGCTTTGTCTTAAAGCTCTAGTGACCAAGGCGAATAAATATCCAAACAAAACTTCAAAGCTATTTGTGCGTCGTGTACACATAACCCAAACAAACACCAGTCGATACGAACTTCCGGTCATTATACTTGAAACGGAAACTGCCACCTACTGTGTTTTTCGACTTAATGAGTGGAGACAAAGTTTAAGTTTCTACTCTTATCCCCCCTTATTTAAATATACATATACCTATATAGATTATACCAAAATGGGGATCCGTTTCTAGTTTGAATTTATACCGCTGCATACATACATGGTGTTATATTTTCTCTATATATAAACATTTAACTGTAGACTTTCTGTCGAGTTTTATATCCTCCTACATTTCGTATACATTTAAACGTGGTGGCATAAAAGTACAACAAGGCAGTGTTTTACTCTCTAGTCCTTCCCCTCGCCTACATTCTTATTCTTTTTTTATATTTCTAAGGGTATAAGGAAGCGCTAGAGCTGGGTCAGACGTTGGCGCCCTGTGTATACAATTTGAAGTGTTTGTAAATAGCGAAACATAAAATAGGCAAATTTATGTCCAGTTCCACGGACGGGGGAGACTTTGAGAATGGAAAATGAACATTGGTGAGTTTAGTTGGCAACGAAAAGCATCTAGACTCCAAATTTTTGTTCTTTTTCAGGATTTTTGCTTTCATTTTTGGTCCGTTTTGTTATTTTTCGCTTTTGAGCGTCTTTCTATTTGTTCTCCCTTAACTCTAACTACAATTTTTCTCATTAGGCAAATTCTAAGGGTAGAAATCGGGTGGTTAGTCTATGCGGATGGCGAACTTTCCGTTATTTGTGTGCAAAGTGGACCAGATTGCTTGCCTATATTTTCGAGTGATAATTTTTTCGGAATTAAGCCGTTGGATAATCATTTTTTGTTTTTCTTTCGTTTCGAATGACTAAAGGACGGAACACGAAAATGATGAGAAACTTCTGGTTGAGCGAGACTGGAAAAAAGACGAAAATCTAGGAAATTAAAGTAAAAAAAGTCAATAATAAGTAAGAAATAAAAACCGTAAAGAAGGAAAGCTATTACGGAACTGTTAGATTTAAGAGACTGATGAAACCAAAAAAGGTACAAAAAATAAAATCAAATAAGCGGCCAAAATTATTTCCAAAGCAACCTAATTTGTGAGTTGAAAAACTTTTATGGCCCAATTTTATATAAATTTAATGTATAGCTTAACTACTTACTGTCTGGAATATTTTCTCTGACTGTTTTTGTGAATTTTTGGTCTGTAATTTATTTTGGTTCGCTGGTCATTGCTTAAATGTTTCGTAAAGTCAAAGTGGAAATGTTTCAAGTGCATAGACTATTTTCCTGCTATCAAAAGAAAACTCTGAAATCAAGAATTTATATTTCGTGTTAATTTTTTTTTCAAGCAGCATTTTTTGGCTATTGGGAGGATATAATAAAATATTTAAACGTTGCGATCAACACAAATCTTCCCTCTAAAATATTTAGTTTCAGAAAAATGTAAAAAATTAATCGTGTACAGATCGTTGATGCAAAAAATATTAAAAACTAGGGGCTGGGATCCGAACAGCTTCGCGGTTCACCCACCCCCCACAGGTCGGCCTTTGGCCTCCCTGTCCACGTCGGCCTTCGGCCTCGAATCATACGCAGCCTCCGGCCGCGCGTTTAACACTGCAAGAGCTAAGTTTCGAGATCACTTTACCCACTCCCCTTACTCCCCCCACCCCTCGCGATACTTTTCCGTATGCCTATGTTGGAACCAGAACTATCACAGACACTCATGCCAAATTTCAACTCAGTCGGTTCAACCGTTTTTGCGTGAAAGAGGAACAGACAGACAGACAGACAGACACCAACTCATTTTTATATATTAGTATGATTTGATATCCTTTAAATCCTTTAAATCCTTTAAATTTTGATATATTAATTTTTTCACAAAAACGTATAGATTGTATTTTTTTGGAGAAATTGTATTTTTTCAAAAAAAAAAAAGGGTGGATGGTAACCGTTGTAGCAAACGTAACTTTTTCAAAAGTTGATACAAAACTATCATTTTCCTAAAACTCATTTCAAGTCGCTAGCTCAACGCGTTCTCGAGTTATTTAAGATACATACAACAGACGGATCGACAGGGCACTCTAATAATTTTGCCTGAAACGTATCTCGTACTGATCAAAAAGCTGTTATCTGATCCCGTTCTCGAGTCGGCCTCCGTCATGAAAACAATACTTTCCCTTTATAGCAAAAGAAAGTGAAACCCAAAATTAAAGCGAAAAAAAAACAAGAAACTGGAAACTCCGTAGATCAAACTGCCTTATTTCCATACAATTTACATCCAGGGGCCCTATAACCGAACACAATACGCATGGTGCGAATCGTGAAATAAATGTTGTTGTTGGTATAAAACACTAACAACAACATCAAATTTGCGATTCCAACCAACCGTATCGTGTTCGGTTATAGGGCCCCAGCATAGTATCGAGCATATGAAACCATAGGATTGTCAGCGTCAAATGATAATGGCGTTATCCTTACAGAACCTACCCTTATCCTTACAAGGACGAAATACTGAAAATATTGTATTGTCATGGGACTTACGTATGTGTGCAAAATTTTAAGTCAATCGGATGAGTGGAAGTGGGTTCAAATTATATTGCAAGATTTGACAGACAAAAAAAAAACAAACAGATAAGAAAGCAAGCTAAAAAGAAGCTTTTAAAAAGTTAATACATATTTAATAATGCATTTCTTAAAACAAGTTGTTAATAAAGATCTCGAAACGCAAAAGCTAAGTCTAATAAACACATCAGTAGTTCTTCATATTTCGTTTTAAAAGAACTTTAGTGGTTCCTAAAAGGATAATAACTAAAAAAAAGAGAGAAAAAAAAAGATTTAAATTTGAAGTTTAAAGTGCCGGATCACAAAAGTAAAGCGAGGAAATACACACGAAAGAATTTCAAACACTTATATTCTTCTAGGCAAAGGATTTTTTAATGGTAATGAAAAAAAAAATGCAAAGCCTTCAAAGCTTTTACTCATTCCTGGGGCTATGCGAAATGCTAAATGCATCCCTTTTTTAGCGTTGCATAACCGATGACTGTGGACGATATTAGTCAGGTGCATTAAACTCTCGAATCTCGACTTTTTCATAGAACACTTGACTAAAATAAAAAAAAAGTCAAATGAAAGAGGTCAATTGATTGAACTTAAATTTAAAATGAAAAAATGAACTGGGCATTGAACTTATATTGACGGAAAAATCGTTTAAAGCCCAATAAAGAAAAGCATAAAAATTTTGAGTGAAAAGTTTTTTGGGTAAATTAAAAATCACGAAATATGAAAAATATTTCAACGATGAAGAATTCTTGATGGCTGAAAGAGAATTTGTTGATTATTTTTGTACGGGTAATTTTTCTGCACTGTAAAAAGTAAGTTTTTAAATTGAAAAAGAATGTTACACCAACATTTTTGTTGGGGACTTTGCTTACTATATTTTTGCATACAAACAAGCTTATCGTTAAGCCAAATCTAAATTTTTTACTTTTTAACACATAAAAAAAAATAAAAAAAATTTTTAAAAAAAAAAGCTTTTGTTAAAAAAGAATGCACTAAAAAGAAAAAAATAATTTTCTGGACGCTGTGTATCACAAATATAAAAGCTTTTTAAAAGCGAGATAAATTTTTATTTTATTGTTTTATGCTTTATCTCGCTTTTTAAAAGCTTTTATATTTGTGATACACAGCGTCCAGAAAATTATTTTTTTCTTTTTAGTGCATTCTTTTTTAATAAAAGCTTTTTTTTAAAATTTTTTTTTTATTTTTTTTATTTTGTTCTTTTTAGTCTTCGAATATATATCCTTACATTTGAGATGTCCTTACAGGCTTTTTAACTTGAGAATCGTATTCAGCGACCCCAAAAACCCCCAGAATAGATTTTTTTTCCGGAAAATTTGGAGAAAGGGATAATTACGTTATCCTTACAGGACCTTCCGTTATCCTTACAGACTTTTTAATGGCAGATTCGGATTTAGCGACCTCAAAAACCCCCAGAATATATTTTTTCCGGAAAATTTGGAGAAAAGGATAATCACGTTATCCTTACAGGACCTTCCGTTATCCTTACAGACTTTTTAATGGCAGATTCGGATTTAGCGACCTCAAAAACCCCCAGAATATATTTTTTCCGGAAAATTTGGAGAAAAGGATAATCACGTTATCCTTACAGGACCTTCCGTTATCCTTACAGACTTTTTAATGACAGATTCGGATTCAGCGACCTCAAAAACCCCCAGAATAGATTTTTTTCCGGAAAATTTGGAGAAAAGGATAATCACGTTATCCTTACAGGACCTTCCGTTATCCTTACAGACTTTTTAATGACAGATTCGGATTCAGCGACCTCAAAAACCCCCAGAATAGATTTTTTTCCGGAAAATTTGGAGAAAAGGATAATCACGTTATCCTTACAGGACCTTCCGTTATCCTTACTGACTTTTTAATGGCAGATTCGGGTTTAGCGACCTCAAAAACCCCCAGAATATATTTTTTCCCGGAAAATTTGGAGAAAAGGATAATCACCTTATCCTTACAGGACATTCCGTTATCCTTACAGACTTTTTAATGACAGATTCGGATTTAGCGACCTCAAAAACCCCCAGAATAGATTTTTTTCCGAAAAATTTGTAGAAAAGGATAATCACGTTATCCTTACAGGACCTTCCGTTATCCCAACTGACTTTTTGATGACAGATTCGGATTCAGCGACCTCAAAAACCCCCAGAATAGATTTTTTTCCGGAAAATTTGGAGAAAAGGATAATCACGTTATCCTTACAGGACCTTCCGTTATCCTTACAGACTTTTTAATGGCAGATTCGGATTTAGCGACCTCAAAAACCCCCAGAATATATTTTTTCCGGAAAATTTGGAGAAAAGGATAATCACGTTATCCTTACAGGACCTTCCGTTATCCTTACAGACTTTTTAATGGCAGATTCGGATTTAGCGACCTCAAAAACCCCCAGAATATATTTTTTCCGGAAAATTTGGAGAAAAGGATAATCACGTTATCCTTACAGGACCTTCCGTTATCCTTACAGACTTTTTAATGACAGATTCGGATTCAGCGACCTCAAAAACCCCCAGAATAGATTTTTTTCCGGAAAATTTGGAGAAAAGGATAATCACGTTATCCTTACAGGACCTTCCGTTATCCTTACAGACTTTTTAATGACAGATTCGGATTCAGCGACCTCAAAAACCCCCAGAATAGATTTTTTTCCGGAAAATTTGGAGAAAAGGATAATCACGTTATCCTTACAGGACCTTCCGTTATCCTTACTGACTTTTTAATGGCAGATTCGGGTTTAGCGACCTCAAAAACCCCCAGAATATATTTTTTCCCGGAAAATTTGGAGAAAAGGATAATCACCTTATCCTTACAGGACATTCCGTTATCCTTACAGACTTTTTAATGACAGATTCGGATTTAGCGACCTCAAAAACCCCCAGAATAGATTTTTTTCCGAAAAATTTGTAGAAAAGGATAATCACGTTATCCTTACAGGACCTTCCGTTATCCCAACTGACTTTTTGATGACAGATTCGGATTCAGCGACCTCAAAAACCCCCAGAATAGATTTTTTTCCGGAAAATTTGGAGAAAAGGATAATCACGTTATCCTTACAGGACCTTCCGTTATCCTTACTGACTTTTTAATGGCAGATTCGGATTCAGCGACCGCAAAAACCCCCCGAATAGATTTTTTTCCGGAAAATTTGGAGAAAAGGATAATCACGTTATCCTTACAGGACCTTCCGTTATCCGTACAAGGACGAAGTAGTGAAAATATTGTATTGTCATCGGACTTATATAAGTGTGCAAAATTTCAAGTCAATCGGACAAGTGGAAGTGGGTCAAAATTGGGTTGCAAGATTTGATCTGACAGACAGACAAACAGGAAGGCAAGCTAAATAAAAGCTTTTAATAAAATAGGTCATATTGGAATTTCTTGGTTTATAGGTCATAAAAAATATGAAAAAAAAGGTTATATTATTTTTGTGGGAAATTCCCACCAACAGATCAGTCATGTTTGCTCTGAAACCCTATTAGGACCCTGTTTCTGGCACGGAAAAAAGTTCATGTATCGTATAAAATTTCTCCGTTTATATGTGTGAGGAAGGGGGGTGCAATGGGTCTAAGATTTTTCTGAAATTTTTCATTCAATATTTGGAGTTTTATCAAAAGAAATAAAATAAAAAAACATTTTGGCTCGCAGGTAAGGTGAACATATGACCCTGAATTCCGGGGGAGTTCCGGATTTAACACTCTAACTGCCACGACAGTTTTAAGCCTTTTTCGAATATTTAGTTGTCAGTCAAAAAGGTACTAAAGAAAAAAAATTGAAACAAAATTATACCTAAATGTTATTTTATTACCATAAAATGTGTGCAACTACAAAAAATCGTTGCGGTTGCAGCAAACACTTTAATAATTTTCATTGTGGCCGTTGTGTACAATTAGTTGTCAGGTCTTTTTGACTGACGTGGCAGTTAGAGTGTTAAGCATGTTGTCCCGACGTCTCGGATACTAAACTGTAGTCCTGGATTTTTCAAAAAAGTGTTATAATTTTTCAATCGCTAGAAAAAATGATCACTAAATATCCAAAAAGTTCTTTATTTCGGCTGGAGGCCGAAAAATTGTCATTTTTTTAAGTTATTATCCAAAATGTATTTTCTCCACCTGCATGTTTTCCACAACTTTCTACAAAAAGTGCATTATCTCAATACATTTGGCGTGCGGTGCATTTCTCTTTATTTTCACAATTTCGTTGTGGTCTTTTATAAAACGTAAAGAGCGTGAAAATTTAAGTCAATTTTCACGTGGGAATGTGTATCTCTTGATTTCAATAACTGCGATGCATTCTGTTTATTAATTGTCACATTTCTCACATATAAAAAATTTATTAAAATCTGTTCAAAAATCGTAATCATAACGGACCCTCGCATGTCCCCGGGACATATATCTATCGAATTAGTTCCATGAGGCCGCAAAATGTCTGTATATATGTTTATGCGTGTGTTCGTGCGCATTCATGTATATAACAAAAATTGTAAGAACGACTTCTGTCAGTAAATCTTAACCGATTTTGACAAAGATTTTCCGTGAAACTTTTCCAAGGATTAGAAAAATTTCGAAAAAAGAGGAAAAGCATTTTTATTTTTCTGATTTTTTTTTCTAAATGGTAAACCCAATCGTCTATCACTCATCGGAAGACATTGGTGGGTGGACAAACGCTTTTTATACCCGTATGGTGAAACCAAAGGGTATATTAACTTTGCTTTACCGTTTGTAACGCCAAGATCCCGTCATCACACATAAAAATGAATTACACCAGTGTGTTTAGAATGATAAAAATAATTAATTTCTGCATGTCCGTCCGTCTGTCCGTCTGTCTGTCTGTCCGTCTGTCTGTCCGTCCGTCTGTCCGTCCGTCCGTCTGTCTGTGGCGCGGATTGCGGGCGCACGGATTGAGCTAGAGACTTGAAATTTTGCGGAGACTCGTTTTTCGTAAAATGTGAGGCTAAGTTCGTTAATGGGCAAAAATGGACCATTAGGGGGGGTACCCCCCATACGAACGAAAAGGTTTTTTGTGAATATCTCAAAAACGGTGCATCTTATTAAAAAAGTGCAAGAACAAAAGTTATTTAGGATATGATTCTACATAAAACTCCCATACATCAAAATCCGATTGGAATAAATTTTAAAAATTCTTGTTGGAAAATTTGACTTCAAAGTTGATTTTTGATATAACGGTTCGCCGTTCACTTAAATCACCATACGGGTTTTCAATAATTGCCAGATTGGCAATTATAGCTTTTATTATGTTTTCCTAGCAAATTGATGGGATTTTGATATAAAGAGCAAGTATCTGCAATGCAAGTTTTTTTCAAAATTGGCTTTAGAGGAAATATAAAAATTCATGTATAGTTTACCCGAAAAATCTGAGGTCTAGATTTTTTTTTGTTGATACACTCCGATATCCATAAATGCGTCCGAAATTTCAGCCAAATTTCCGTTCTTTCGGCCAGATTTTCTCTATAATAAAAAAACGTGTCCACACCCAGAGAAAAATTAAGTTATAATCAATGAAAAACAGCATTGAATTTGAGCCTGTGGCAAACCGCATTGATTATTCAACAAATTTTCATTAAAGTTACTACGGCTGTCATCATAAAATTTATACCATCTTTCATTTGTACTCATTGATTTAGTGCATATGTGAATGTAATCAATAACATTATAATAAATCTGAAAAAATAATATTTTTTTATGGTTATACTATTTTTATATTCTTCAAAAAGCTTTACAGATAATTTTAACTAAAATCAATATCTAGACTATTATTTTTTAAAAACAAATTTTCTGCCAATTATCTGCGAAAAATTGTTAGTTTGACTTGCCAGGAAATCAAGATTTCAAATAAATATCAATCTGTAAAGTGAATAAACTTAATAAATTTGAAACATTTGGATAGATAAGAAAAAAATTATCAAAATATACCAATAGGACTGCGTATTGGATTTACTAACAACTAAATTCACAATGTCTTCTTGTACTAATTTTTTAGGTTATATTTGACACACGATGTTTCCATTGATTTTAATGTAATTTCTTAAAAATCAAATAAAATTCATTGATTGTATTTGAAAACAATATATTGAAATAGACGCCATTAAATATAATGCCAAAAAATCATTGAATTCACGGAAAAAAAATTCTCAGTGTAACTATAAAATTATCTTCAAAAGGATTTCAACCGGAATAACTTAAAAGTTCAATTAATTGTTACATTAAAATTAGGTAAAACTTAAAAGATTACTTTGACTATAAGGTGTGTTAAGTCAATTTACTGGAAAGAAGGATATAAGCAGTTTTTTTGCAAGAAAATAAGTCAAGCACAAATGTATGGTTTAGTGCCTTCTAAAAACTAGACTTATGAAAGAAGTATTAGGTTGAAATGGAAGGCACTTATCCAAATCAATTCTCATTAAAATGAAGTCATGCACTTGCTGATATTCAGAGTGCACTGTACGCCATTACATCCTAATAATATTACGATATTACATTTAATGTTGAAGTCCAAATACCCATAAAATTTTATCTGAAAAAGGCAGTGAAAGAATTCAACCATTATATCGCCAAACGCCTTCGTCTTCAACTTTACTGTCCGTATCGCCTTGCTTACCATAGAAATATCTGTAAGTCGTCCTTGGTGAGTTGGAATTCCACGTCTGACTAAAAAGGAAGGAACTCACGTTGCAATTTTCCGTACAAATCAGCCATGGAAAGCCAACTAGGTCATTTTATATGCATAGGAACTAAAAGAGATGGAGTTCAACTATTTGTTATGCCACAAAAACAGGAAAAAAATGTATATATACAAATAAAAAGTTTAAAAATGAAGAAATAGGAGGAAAAAGCTGAAAAATCCCGAGACCGGCATTTATTTAAATTTCTTCTTTAACCATTCCATTTTAGTTACGAATGCTTCAATTTTTTTTTTTACTTTTTTACAATTGTTGGTGCTGTTGTTATTCGAATTCAGATTCCGCAGTGTAGCCCAGGAGCTTGGTGGATAAAACTTCTGGGGATGTAGAAATAAAACGTCTGGATATTTTTCGGGATTCTGGATTTGTGTATGAAAAGCACAAATTTTCTGGAACAGGAAACGGAAGCATCATCAGATAACCGCGAATTTACCGCGGTAGCAGAAATAGCATAACTACCGGACGAAAACAATGCGACGACATTATACAAGAGACTACCCAGGTCACTGAATAAAAAATTATTTGATTTGCATAAAAAACTCATTCGTTTTTGTTACTTTTCGAAGTGGTATAAAAAATGACGGTTTTACATTTTCTTGACAATGTTATTTCAATTTGTACCCTACAATTATTTCCTCTAATTCACCGTTACCCGATTAATATATGATGAATATTAAAATAAGGACGGGAAGGGTTTTTAGTTACCTTTTACCTAGAATATCGCCGGCTTTTGAAAATAATAATTCACAGGCTTTAAAAAAAAACAAATATATAACACATGTATTGTAAAAATATCAGTTGTGATCAACACAAAACTCTCCCTTGCAATATTTAGTTTCGGAAAAAATTGTAAAAAATATTTTTTTCAAATATCTCGAGAATAGTTAAAGATATGTATGTAAAAATAAACGCAGGAAATTTCATTTTTCTTGAATTTGGTTATATGGATTTTTTCTCTGAGAAATTTTCAAAAAAACTTAATTATTTTTTAAATATGTTGAGAACCGTTGAAGATATGTAAAAACCATTAAAGCAAAGAATGTGGGAAATTTGATATCCTTTAAATTCTATTATATTATTTTTTTCCCAAAACCGCATAGTTTTCAAGTAATTTTCAAAAAAAAAAATTGTATGGAAGGTATACAAGTTTTAGCATACGTTGACAGAAAACTACAATTTTCGCAAAACTCATTTATAAAAAAAATTCAAGTCGCTAGCTCAATTCTTCTCGAATGTTTTCGAATTGCTCTCGAATTGGTCTCGAATTGGTCTTGAATTGCCTAAAACGGACACATTTCAGTGGCTTCGTGATCCTTAAGATGCGTTTAATAAAGCTGAAATGGATTGATTTCTTTTCCATTTCAAAAATCCCAAAAACGAAATTGTAATTTTTAAAATACCCCCATTTATGGTTTTTTAGGCAAAATTAACCGTAACAATATTTCATGGATACAATACGCTATTATACTACGTGTAAAAAAGAACAAAAAAAAATAATTCAAAAAACCCCTCCGTCTTGCCCTTTCCCAACACCTTTCCTAACCCCTTTCCTATCCGGCTTTCCCAAATCCCTCCCTCTCCCCCCTTCCCAGGCCATTTCCCATAATCGATAGGTTTTAGATTTGCTCGAAATTTCGTATACTGCGGTTGTAGGCGTTCTGGGAAAACCTAATTTTTCCGATTTTCTCAAAACTCTCTTTTTTCAAGAAAAAAATGTCTGAACTCTCCCCAAAACTCTCAAAAAAAAAATCCCATAAAGTTAATTTTTTACGGGGCAGAAAAATTCCGGAAAATTCTAAGTATATAATATAGTCATAAAGTTTCTGGTTCCCTTTTATTATAATGAGCCTAAGAAAATTCACTACTTTGCAGTTATTGATGTTAATTTAAAAAAAAAAAATTTTTCTACTATGAAACACAATAAACGTCCAAATCAAATGTAAGTAAAAGAATGATTTTTTAATAAACACGCATATCTATAAAAATACACAGAAAGTAAAATAAATCAGTTAGAACTTTATTCATAACACTATATTAAAAGTCAAAGCGTTCGCTGTAGTACGAAAAAAATGCAAGTTTCCTTATTAATTGAGATGGAAGGGAAAAAAATGTCTAAAAAAAGTATTTTGCTGCATGTAATCAACATCACTAGTGCAGATGATTAAGATGACTTACGAAAAATGAAAATAAAATTGCAAAAGACATAGAGCTGAGTGGAAAAGTTTTTAAAAGACTTAACTGTTGATGAAGTTTTACAAAACTAATTATAAACTATATACAATTTTTTTATAAATTAGATTCAAAACTCTTGGAAATGTTGATCATTATGAATTATTTGGTGTGTAAAATTTCTATAAAAAATGAAAAGATTTTTGAAAAACAAGTTTTGCATTGAAAAACCGGGATTGTGGAGTCGGAGCCAGGAGAAAATTATTGTTTTTACAGTGGGAGTCGGAGATGGTCAATTTTCACCAGAGAATTCAAGAGTCGGAGTCCGAGAAAATTGGTCGACTCCAAATCCGAACCGCTTATTTTACCTCCATTGGCCATTCTATAGTTTATTGTGCCTCTAGTTTGGGTCAAACCTCAATATTTTGCAACCAAAAATAATGTTTGATTTAGGGTTTGAGGTGATTTTATAATTTTTTTAGCCAAAAGAGTCGGAGTCGAAGTTAGTGTTAGACCTTCTAGACTTTCAGGAGTCGGAACCGAAGGATGAGTTACCGCTGCCCTGTGAAAAACTCGTCTTAAAAGGATTCTAGTGCAAGATATTAATTATTGTGCAAGATAATAAGAAAGACTTTATTTTTTTGAATACTTCCGGTTACAACACAAATTTTTTTGATTATCGTACGCTCTATTTTTTGTAGGTCTTTTTTTTGTTGTTGTCCAAATAGAGATATATGTTAACTCAGCGGTTCTCAACCTTTCAGTATTCGCGGCCCAATTTTCAATCATAATTCTCATCGCGCCCCCCTGCATACAATAAAATGTATGTCTATCTAGAGTGTCTATCTAATATTAAGCCTTCCTTCGAAAGACTTTGCTCTGCAAGACAGGGCCAAGGAAGTCACTAATAATTATTAAATTTGTTTTTAATTTGGTAAGTTGTTAATAAGTTAAATATTATGTCGAAATGTATTTTGTTTTGCATGTGTGTGTGGACTTTCTTTTCAGTCAGTTAATCAACTTTTTTAAATATTTTCTCTTGGATATGCTGGCGCCCCACCTTAAATGTACTCGCGCCCCCCTAGGGGGACGCGCCCCACAGGTTGAGAATCGCTGTGTTAACCAACCAAAAATCATTGTTGTGTTGAATTCTATTTTAAATTTTTTTTATTACTTTTAATTTTCAATTTTATCATTTAACTAGCAATTTTCAATTTCAAACAACACATTGGCTTTAAGTAATACAGATTTTCTTTGCCTGTGCAATGACATAATGGGAACGCATTTATTTTATTAGATACGCTTATATGTATGTACGCATGATTTGATAAATGAACATCCTTTGGACTTATGTATATGCTTTAATACTGAATATTTTGTGGAGATTCAAAGCTAATCGAGTGAAAAAGGTTAAATGATACATCCTCACAGGAGTATTTCACTTTGGCAACAAAATATCTCTTTTGCTATTGAGTAATGTTCAGTCAAGCAGTTAAAACATGATCGATTCTTGTTGTTTTTACTTTCTTCTACGGAGTATAATAAAGTATTGTATTCATGAAAAATTTCGACCTCTTAATTTTGCCTAAAAAACATTTCCCGATCACTCCTGAGTCGATTGGAGTCATATTTAAAAAATGTCTTTCTGTCTGTCAGTCTGTCAGTCTGTGTACAAGATTTCTCAAAAACTAATAGAGCTAGCGCCATGAAATTTTATAGGCATGTGGGGTCCTGAAATGGGACGATCCTATCAACTTTTGGTGGAAATCCGTTAACCGGAAGTATCCAAAATGGCGGTTTTTCAAAAATCGCAATTTCGTTTTTCTCGATTTACTCCCAAACTACGCGTTTTTTAGTGGCCTTAAGTATGACAAAACTTGGAGAAAATAAAATTTCCCACACTTTTGTCTTTAACTATAACTCGATATCTCCACCTGTTATCGAGATAAACCGTTATTTCCAAAAAAACAGTTTTTTGCGATTATCTCGAAAACTAACGGGTTTTTGCTGACTGAATGTATGAAGTGAATTAATGAGAATGGCATTCTGCACAATTTTGTTTCTTACCGTTATCCGTTATCTTTTACCGTTATTGAGATATTTTCATTAATATGTAAAAAATCATATGTTTGCGAATAATTTGCAAACTAACGGTTTTTCGACAAATCAGTTAAAAGAATAAATAAAGATGTTAACATTTTCTACATTTTTGCCATTTACCGTAAATTGATATCTTTTACAGTTCTCAAGTTATCTCAAATTTTGTACGTTTTTGATATTTTTGAATAAACCAAGAATTTATTGGGAGGTCGTCTTAGGTTGACAACGCGACAGGGCTCTAGCGTAAATTGCGCAGGGTCGTAGATTTTGTAGAAGAAAGTTTTGTGTTGACCACAACTGATATTTTTTAAATAGAAGCACGAAGAGTTCAACATCAGTATTTAATTTAAATCAACCATAAATATCAAAAAATGGGATTATTTTTTATCTTCAGGTATATTTTTTAAGAGTTAATACAGAGCTCTTATTTTTTTAAGTGATGATTTTGTTATTTTACAAATCATACAATATTATTGCCACAATATATGTACGTACGTGTGGATAAATTGATCGATAAATTTTTACCTGTAAAAAATTGGTAAGTATTCGATTTTTGATGATTTTGAATATGTTTTTTCATCATTTTTCTGTGAATATTTTCCATTAATTCTAGTTCTGTATAATTTTTGTTTCATTTTTGGTTAAAAAGATTTTTTTTTAAAATCAGGGTATTCATGCGATGTGATAAGTTTGCGCGGAGTGTTTCACAAACGCACTTTCGAAAAAAATGTGTAATCCGATCAGCTTTTCTGCTGTGGCCACAAAACCACTTAAAGCTTTTTTTTTAAATCACCGCTATAATCCACTTAACGGTGATATGACACCTTTTTTTACATGATCAAACCTCATATTATGAATATAAGCGGGTATATAGTCGTATTTTTATACGAAAACATTGAAAAATTCGATAACTAATTGATGTTGGAGTTGAAATTTTACCGAAAATGATAAAATTGTACCACTATTTCCCACCTTTCCCATGCAATAAGAATGGATTTTTGCGATTTTTTCGAAACGGTTCGGTTTCCAAAAAAAAAACGCGATTAAATCGGGTAAGGTTTACTGGATCTTACAAATTTCAGACTTGTTGCAGACTTGTTGCAGACTTGTTGCAGACTTGTTGTGGACTCATTGAACTGAGCCGATGGGTATAAGTTCCGGAACGTGCGAGCTTCAGCGACACCAAAATTCTCCAGATGAGATTTTCTTCCGGAAAATTTTTGATCACCTTACCGTTTGATGTTAAGAAGTCTGCAAGGACAATGGAAAATCCTGTTATACGACCTTCCGTTGTTCTTGCAGACTTCTTTATGTCAGAATCGGATTCAGCGAAACACATCCTACTTAAATAAAAAAAAAATTTTTTGCCATACAATTGATATGTAAAAACAAATCCATTCTGCAAAAAAGAAATAGAATTTTTAACATAAAGTCGAGCAAAAATCGTGGAAAACGAGGGAATACAATATTTTTATTTGGAACACAACATATGCCCCTTCCAAATATTTTTCTATTATTTTTACGAAAAGTAAATTTTTAAGTACCAGGAAATCCACGACTAATATTTAAATTTAGAAGAGTGATTTAGAAGAGTAAAAAAGAGCGAAAGAGAGAGAAAAAAACCGCAGTGAAAAACCGTCCGGTTCGTTCGCGGTTACGGCTTTGCAAAAAAAAACTGTTTTCATTCGGTCCGCACTCCCACTCTCACTCCCAGTTGAGTTCGAAGCTCTTATTGTAGCTAAATTTCATAATTTCTCGAAATCTGCGTAATTGATGTTTGCATAAGTTTACCAGATGCACACCACACTTATCTCGTAAACTTACGATTGCCGCGTAAGTGCGAACGTACACGCTTCTTCTCGTCTCGGCGACTTTTATTCCTCAAAATGCCTTTCCGACGTACACGCTTCTTCACTTTTTAGTAGGAAAAACTTGTGTACAACAAGCGATCGCTCATGTGTGTGTGGTTCTCATATATGTGTTGTATTTCCAGCTCATTCCCTTCCTAGCTAGCACCGAGGCAACATCAATTGCCACAATAGAAAGTGACAACAATAGAAGAATGAGGACTGGTCATTTGTTATTTACCTACCTACCTGAAAAATAAAACTACCTGCAACTGGTATTTCACTATTTGCATTCAATTTTCGTTTATTTGGGATATGTTTACGAGTCGGTGGCTAACCACCGGCTGCCTCAATGAAATTACGCACACATGCATGCTGACGTGCTACACGAGCGACTTCGTTTGTGTGCGTAAAAGAAGACGTGAAGAACACTTTTCGAGTGGCGACTTTTCTCCTCTTGCCGCACTCGTTTCTGTCCTTTAATTTGGTGAGGCTGAGGCATCCTGATGACCGAAAGTTGCTTCGTGTACGTCGCCAGTAAAAAGCCTTCCAAACAGTTTTTGAAAGTTCATTTATGAGGTGGTAAACTCACAAGGTTTATGCCGTTCACGAGACATTTGCGTGATTGCATGAACACCCTTATTACAGCCAAAAACGCAGTTTTAAAAAAAAATCCATTCCTGTATATAAAATAAGATATGGCCAGCCCACAAGTACCCGAAACATTACTTTTAAACAAGGATTTCTAGCAACTTTTAAATACCTCCATATTAAAGTGTAATGCGTTGTTGTGAATATTTTTCGTTATATGCGTTTTCACATAAATGCACCTTTTATTATATAAAATCTTCTTTTGGTTAGCCTAAGCCGCTTCTATACGGATGCATAATTTTTACAGTGACCAAACAAAGTTAATCTGTGGAAAGGTAATTGTTATAACAACCAAAGTCCTTTTTTATAGGCACCCACGGACCTTCCGCTTCGTTTGAATTAGTATTTTTTATCCATCGATAAGAAGCTTATTGCCCCAAGGGAAAACCAAAGCTTTCGGTTCTCATTCGGTGATATTAAACTGTTGCTGATTTTTAGTTGGGGTTTTCCCACCCAAAAATTTAAGCGGAAATATTGTTGATAAAAAGCATAGAAGGGTTCGCATAGACATCAGAAATTGACCAAAAAGAGATCGGAATTAGTTTTCAAATTGACTTCAATATTGTAAATTATTCAGGATTGGAGCATTTACGAAGGTAATCAAACTAGGAACAAAATTTGTTTTGCACATATGGGCAGAGTGAATTCGGTGACCCATTACATAAATCCTAAATATTTCAAAGGGGTTAAGATAGGTAAATATGTGAAAAGTTTTGTAACAAATAGTATTAGTTAATCCAAAGAGGGTGGCCCAGGAACCTACCAAAAGGGATGCTTTCTATTTTTTTTTCGTATATTTTTTTTCGTGAATTTCCTATATGTATAGACCGGAAGATGGAATAGTTACAAGTATAAGTGGGCAATAGTAGTATATATAGTCGAGTAAAGGTTTAAATGGAATGGTAAAAACCAATGGATTTACAATTTGCAGCTATTTTTTATCCATGGGCTCGAAAGAATTCCGCCCTTAAGGGAATAAGGAAATACTGCACATGGATATATACGCCCATAAGTGTACATGACTGGGAATGGTGGAGCAATAGAAAAAGGTTGATCCGGAAGATTTGTTGCCGCTTCGTTATTTCGTATATGTGGCACGCAATCGGAATGAATAATTAATAGGAGGCTTATTCCCAACAGCTCACTAGTTGCGTGCCGCCTAAATATTGGATTATTCGATCCCAATTCGATGTTTGTTTACATCAACGTAAATTTTTTACAAATTCGATTCAATATTCTATGCTGAGGTTTTTTTTGCCAATTCCCCGGGACTGTACGATTTGGTTTTCTTCACATTTCCTCAAAGCAATTTCAAATAGTATTTTAATCAAAATTTTGTTTGCCACTTACATCACTTCTGATTTACAATCACTGTAATTTAAAAACGTTATACACAGGAATGCCCGGATTTTATTTTTATACATATTTCTACCTTTAGTCATTTAATTCATTTTCAACAAAATTTGACGTTTTATTCAAATTTTTTTCGTTGAATTTTATATTATTACTAGCTTGCATACCCGTCGTTGCCGGGTTAAGTTTTTTGTATAAGTTTTAGAATACGAAGAAAACCGGAAAGTTCTTTCCTCATTTTTCCCCGGGAAAAGCGGGAAAATGATATTTACGTTATTCTTGCAGGACCTTCCGTTTCTAATTTCGAAAATATAACACCGGATTCGTGATCAGCGACCCCGAAAACCTCCGAGTGCAACTTTTCAGGATTCATGGCGAAAATCCCGGTTTAAAAACACGCAAACCTCCTTTACCCCCCGTTTACCCCCTTAACGGTAAAATTTCGGAAAACCCTGCCTTACTGAGCGCCTACGTGATGATTGGGACATACTTGGAAAGTTTCAAATCTCTAGCTTCATTGGTTTGGGCTGGGCGTTGATGAGTCAGACAATAAGGTTAAACGATTATAGATTTACTTCAAATTTAAGATTTAAAATGGTTCGGTTGGTGTTGTTGAAAACACATTATAGCAGGGGTGACCAAAATAACTATATATAGTAGGTCTGCAGTTGAGTTTGACAAGCACGGAAAATTTTTGAGAAGTTAAAACAAAGATCGTGGTGGGAATTTAACGACAAATTCGGAAAAATCCGATCTTTTGAAAAGCTTATCTAGCTTGCCTTCGTAACTGTCTGTCTGTCTGTCAGGCTCAAATCTTGCAAGCCAATTTTGACACATTTCCACTCATCCAGTTGACTCGAAGTTCTGCACACATACGTAAGTTCGATGACAATACAATATATGAGGCGTTAAAAGCTAGAGTGGACCAACACACATGTCGAAATCGTGAATTTTTTTGTGTTTGAATCACTATTGCGAGTGAGTTTTTAGACAAAAATGTTTCGATGCACCAAAAAACGTTCCAACATTGAGTAATAAAGTCCACAGATTTTTTTTTCCAAAAATTTTCAGTCAATAATAGTACAGAGTGGAAAAGCTTCAAAAACTCGATTATGTGGGTTGGTCCACTCTAGCTTTTAACGCCTCATTTTTACTACGTCGTTTTTGTAAGGACTACTTCGTCCTTGTAAGGATTATTGGGGCAGACAAAAATTCCCGTTCGCTGATATTAAACTATTGCTAATTTTTAGTTGGGGTTTTCTCACCCAAAATTTTCAGTGGAAATATTTTTACAAACAAAACAATTGTAGAGATTTTAAAAGAAAATTTCCCAATATTTAAGAATCTTTCTTTTTGTTTTGTTTCTTAAATTTCACGATATGCAAGGATTGCAATAGCTGTAATGAGTATTTGTTTGTTCAAAAGCATACGAAGAAATTATATTTTATGAAATTTCTCGGTCCAGGTGTCAAGAAAGACTCATTCCGGTAAGATATTTCATGGGATGTAACAAAAATACATATGATTCGAATTGAGTACCTTTTCCTTTTTGTAAGTAAGTTTAAAATGTTAATCCAGACTCGGCGTTAGTGTGGTTAGAAGATGGAAGGTTTTATTTTTTGCACATTCATCGGTCTTGTGGTCTGTTCGTGGATTCGAGTATTTGAGAATAAATTTATGCCGAGACCTTTTTTCTCGAAAATGTGGCGGTCAAGATTGTTAACGGATGAAATTGAAACATCTTCCCTCTTCTTTTTACAACCAGAGAAGTTTTTTACGATATTCCTGGAAACGTGAGACATCTCGTACAAATATAAATACAAAAAGTGCTTGAAACACTATTTTACATAACCCTGTCACATATAATTGGAACAATTGCTTAAAAAAATTAAATAAACGTTTTTTGTTTAGTCCAATCAAAAATTGTCACTATATTTTCATAGTACACTTACAGCAACATAAGTTGTTATAGACTTAACTTGTTACAAAACTCACGATATCAATTTTTTGAAGTATTGCAGCAAAAGGAAAATTATGAATTTTTGATGCAATTTTTTTTTTTTTTTAAATAAAAATAATACTTTTTAATGCGTGAAATATGAATTTCTGTTGTCCGCCATTTCGATTTACTCAATTAAAATTTAAATCAGCGAAACCATATGAACGAATGATATGTGCAAAATGTACCAACATCGAACAATTTGAAACAGGAACTGAATTTTAACAGCATTTGTATAGAACAGTTGGACATTTTATTATAAATGCAGCAGGTTATTGTTCATTTTGGCAGCATTACGCGGGGACATATTGCCAATTATTCAAGTTCCATTAAATTAACTTAATTACACTTTTTACTTTAGCAACGATTGCCATTTCGAAATTTTGCATAATTCATATGAAATATAGGCATCCGTAGATGATTTTATATACGAATATACATAAAACTGTTAATATGTTTTTCAATGCAGAAGCGGAAAATCATCAAAAAATATTTGTATAAATATTACCCATATTTTTGATACTACAATAAACGTTCTTTTGTCACATTGAACGCTTCATAATTTTGAACAAACCGTACTAAATTTTTTAATTGAAGTCATTTTTAATATATTATATTTATATTTTTTTATTCTTATTTTATACAAATTATTGCAAACCGCAGAGCATAACTGCATTGAAGCACAAAATAAAATCATGTTTTCCCTGCAATTGGGATAAATTTTTAAGATTGATTTTTTTTTCACAAAATTAAAAATCCAAATAAAACTGAAAGGATTTTATTTGACATGATAAAACATCATGTTACGGTTTTTAACTTCATTGTTTTTAATACATTATTCGTAAAATAAATCTTTTTATTGAAAAAAAAAGGATTTTCGTATATTCTTACTGAAAGACTTCTGTCCATTCGATTTGCATGATTCTTTTTTTTTTAATCGAAGGCTACTACTAAAGGGTCTTTCAATAAGGACATAACAATTTTGTATTTGAATAAAAACGCACCCTAAAACTTTTTTTATGATCTGGCAATGCTAAAACGTCAGTCAAGGTTTACATTTTTTATTTTTAAGGTTTTTTTTAGGTTTACATGCCACACAGCTGGTCAAACAATTGACCTATTGAAGGAGAAGTTCGGTAATCGTGTAATCTCGAGAAATGGTCCGGTCGAATGGCCACATCGCTCATGCGATTTAACACCGTTGGATTTCTTTTTATGGAGTTATGTTAAGTCGTTGGTTTATACCAACAAGCCAACAACGTTAGAGGAGCTCAAGAACACTATCGAACGCGAAATTGCCAACGTTCCGGCCGATATATGTGGAAGAGTGGTGGAAAATTGGCTCCAAAGAATCAATCAGCAAACGTGCTCGCGGTGGCCATATGAACGACATCGAATTTCATACTTAAATGTAACATGTCCACTACACCTGGAATAAATCTCAGCCCGATATCTCAATTATTCTGTGTTTTATTTAAATACAAAATTGTTATGTCCCTATTGAAAGACCCGATATATAGGCTTGCTCAAAAATCTAAAAGGTCGCGATTTTCATTTTCATCTACTGTTTATTTTAAATTTTTGAATCCAAGCGATGTAGGTACCAACAATAATGATCGTTTTTATATAAAAGAAAATTTCACACAGCTTTAAACGAGTAGAAAACCTACAAAGCTAATTTGTATAGGGTACCGTCATACCAGAGAGGTTAACACGTTGGCTACCAGCCAAAAAAACGCTTACTCCGCTAGTATACACTGGGAAAAAACGCAAAAATCATTTCTGTACTTTGTGAGTCACCAGTGAACACAAGATCAGTACAGACAAAAACGAACTCCATGCTCCACAAAAAAACCCCCTTTGTACCGCACGAGCGACTGCACTCAACCATGGAACTTGAGAAACTGACGGTAATGACAATAATGTGTGTACACTGGTGACTCACATGGTAGCCAACGTGTTAATTGGTGATTTAAAAGTAAACATTGGTCAATTTTTTCACAAATTATCCCAAAATTTTTTCCGGAATAAAAAGCTTGCTCATCGAAAAAAATCGATAAGGTCCTGTAAGGATAACACAAATATTCTTCTTTCTCGTGATTTAGGGGTGGTCGTCCATCAGAAATCTGATATGGAAATTTTAAAACCATTACCAGAAGGTCCTGCAAAGAAACTGCTTTTACATTAGATGTTTTTTTTAAACTTTTTTCCGATTTCCAAAATCGTATACGACTTTAACCTGCTATCGACGGGTCCACATTATATTCTCACGATAATCGTAAAAAGAATTTAGACAATTTTTTCGGTAAAATCATGATTTTTCCTCATTCAGATAAGGACTAAAATGGCACCATGAATCTTGTATAACCTTTAATATTTTAGTTGTGCCAAAACCAACTATACATTAAGGCAAATTATTAGAATACGAAAATTGAAAGACGAAATTTCTACATTTTTAACTACTTCACTCGTAATACCTTTTTTTGCGAATTTTTCTTTTATTTTTTGATCAGCTATTACAGTCATTTTATGTGTATGATAAATAGATAAACAAGTAAAAAGTAAATCAACATTTTTTTATGATTTTAAATTGACTGACCTAATTAATTTTTTTTCAGATGGCAAGTTTATGTATTACAAACTACATACAGTAGACATACTACCTAAGTTTACGTTACGATTTAGTGAAAACGTCGTCCAACTACTAAATAAGACTTTTTCGATAGCAACAATTAGAATTTGCCAATGTTCGTTCCTCGTCGTAGTAATTCAACAGGCAAGAGGAAACCAATTACAAATCGATTTTTAAGGATTGGAAAAAGTAAAAGTAAAACAATGGGGGTACAAAAACACATATTGAAAAACTGCAATCTACCATGTAAATTGTAAATTGAGATGGACTCATAAATGACCATTGGTTCAGCAGAATAGAATCCTGAATCGCTAGACCCTTTTTTTCGTTCCTTTTTGTGTTGGACCATCGAAATATGCTGACTCCCTGTTTTTTACTCTCTGTGGAAATGTTAGCCTCGAATATATGTTGCTATTGTCACTCGGTTAATCACTGGAAAAGTATCAAATTGACTGTGGAGCATAGAGTAATTTCAATACATTGATGGCATTTACAAATTACATCCTATTGTCATATAACAACGTCATGTAAAGATTCGATTTTTGTATTGGAAAAAATGAAAATGGGTACCTTTGAGAAGATTTTTGTTTACCCTTTTTTATATGAAATGAAACGTTGTTTAATTTTGGGTATATCTGCTATTTACGTATATACTGTAGGAAATGTATATTTAATATGAATTACTTTGTGATATTGAAACCCTTTAAACATAGTAATATTTTAAAATCACTCTGTTACTTTTATTCTAATATTCGTCATTCTAAAATAATTTGTAAAACTGTTCGGCACAATAAATAATATATTCTAAAACTAGCTTGCATATCCGTCGTTGCCGGGTTAAGTTTTTTCAATTTTTTTTATGGTCTATGTTGGAGCTAAACTTCAGGCCAATCGGCTCGGTAGTTTCCCCGCGAAAGGGTAACATAGAGGGAAAACTAAGTTTCGAGATGACTTTACCCCCTCCCCTTACTCCCTTCACCCCTCACGCTACTTTTCCGTATGCCTATGTTGGAACCAGAACTATTACAGACACTCATGCCAAATTTCAAGTCAATCGGTTCAGCCGTTTTTGCGTGAACGAGGAACAGACAGACACCAACCATTTTTATATATTAGTATGATAATCGATATTTGTTTAATTTCGAGCCATCCTGCTACAATACATTACTAGAATTAAGGGTCGTCCTACGACGGATTACCGGGATTGTGTTTTTGAGAAAATTTTAGGAACTTTAACTTGTCTAATGCCATCCCAGATAATAGCTTTAAAAAACTCCAAAAAAAAAAAAAAAAACCAACTGCAATTTGTAACTTCTGAAAACCGGATCTTTGGGAAATTTGTTAACAGGCAAGAAGTGTATCTCTGCAGGCGAAAACTAGTGTGAAAAAAATTCCTTACGGGAAGATTTACCCAATGTCGAAAACCCCTCCAAAATTGCTTTAACGGTTAAGAAGATAGCGGGTGAGGGGGTAAGAAGGAAGTAAGAAAGACATTGAGGTGGCGCGTAACCTAAAATATCCCAATATATCCGTAAATCGCTTACTGCTACGGCTTATGGTTTATTGATAATGTTTTGTGTTTGAATCATTTCTGATTCATGGTTTTTACTCGACCATGTTAGCATTTAATTCTATTGGAATTTCTCGACACACAGGTCATAAAAAAATATAATAAAATGTAATATTATTTTTGTGGATATTTTAACATGCAATAAGTGTCAAATTGATAGAATCCGTTAACTTCACATGCCTTCACAACGTTTTATGCTACAACTTCGTGGAAAACGGGAAGCTTCTGTTGTAAATTCCCCAATAATTAAAATTGAGAATTAATGCGGCATTAAAAACAAGACTAAATAATAAAAATCTGTCTGCAGATGGCATTTTTCGGGCAGTTTAGAGCTTCATATTCATTTCTAAAAAAAATTTGATATCCAAAATTGACTTTACAAAAGTTTTTCTTCATATACCACATCTTTCTATAAAAGCAGCGATGAGTTCGTTAGAAATACTTGAACTGTTGCTTTATTTTTATGTTCAATGTTGCTAACAATTCAGCCTGCATTGTATAACTAATCAAAAGCAACTGTTTTAGAAACCCAGCCAAGGATATGTAGTGGTAGCCATGTTTTAAGAGTTATAAAATCATATTGTTGGTATTATATGTCGAATATTGTACTATGGTTAAACATGAAGGGAATAAAAGCTTATTTGATCCTTCAAATTGTAGTGCATGTTACTGGTATGATATGTAAACAAACTTGAATAGAGCTAGTGTGATAAATTTCTGTATATAAATAGATATTTGTATATTCATATATTTAACTTATTTTGAAGTTTGTCTATGCCAGCATAGTCGTATTGGTATTATTCCCCTTAGCACAAAGTTAAACATGGTATAGTTGTCCCAAAACCTATACGAAATATCTTTGAGAATTCCAGTCCGAGCTTCGGCAAAGGGAACTTTTATCAAGTATGGTTCTCATATAAGGCAAACCAATAGTTCCCAAGGGTAGCATTTGAATATGACAAACTACGGTAGCTGCAAACGATTTCGTTGTTTACAAAACACTTTATGACAGGCTAGAGTTTTGATTTCCAAGGACCTTCCTTAAAATAAGTTATGTTCTTCATATGTGAATGAATATCACTATATATGACTAGTTTTGTGTATTATTCATCAGAAAAATATTGTATATATATAAACAAATATACACAGATTTACCGCAATGTTGAATGAATTTGTTTATAAAACATCAGTACATAGTTAATAGTTGGATATTATTCTTTAGTACAAAATATTTAGTTGGACAACGTTTCTAGTATAAGACGACATTCTACTCTACTTCTCTATAGTGGTTTACAGAATGCCATTTCACTATACAGAGATTTTATTTGGTGGAAAGTTTATATTATGCTCGGATTTAATGTCTGGTTAAGTTATACAGAATTAAAGCTTTCACTAAAATTAGTTTGGTTACATTATTTTCTAACACATGACCGGATCATCAGTTTAATTTGACAATATTTCAATATAAGTCAAATGTGTTGTTTTATGTTAGTTACATACATTTATTAAGTAAATAATTAAGAAAGTAATAATTGTAGTTCCTCTATAATTAGAACTTTCGAACCTTTAGGAAGATTTGTTTCTGAAACAGAATTAGGGCATCACAACCCAAATAGCATCGAAAAGTACGGGAACATGAGATTTGTCCTTTGCGGCTTTAAAATGCAGCAATTTACGCAATCGGGGCTAAAAATTTACACCTATAATTCACATCCGCGTAAAAGAAGCGAAAGAAGTGACGAGCGCGTCGCACCGATTAATAATGCGTCTGCAAAGCCACAATTGCTTTAGTGGGGAAATTGGTGACCCACGGTTCATCTTTGGGGCAACATTCGCTTCATGAAAATTCCTGCAGCGATAGATTTTTTCGGGTCGAAATAGTCGAAATAGTCTGCCACTAAAGTTTCATTAAAGCTCCCCGTCTAAGAAACACCAAAAAAAATGGATGCCTTCAGCCACCATATTTCCCATTGACATTTGATGGAAACGATTTCGTTTCGAGAATTAAATTTCTTATTTCAGGCGAATGACTGAAGGATATTGCATAAAAAGTGGATAGCATACATTTTTGAAACAGCATAATTTTATTGGCATCAAAATTTCATTGCAAAAGAAAAAAAAATTTTACCGATAAAATAAAATTAAAGAAATTTTTGATTAAAAACAAAATAATTCGATGGCCCATTAAAATCTGTTTAAATTTCAGATCCAATATTGTCGAAAAATTTTAATGGCAATTAAAATCACGACATGCAACCGGAAGAAAAGTCCATTATAAAATAACACTCCACAAAAGTTTCCATTAATTTGTCGCCATTAGATTTTTCTCGTTCGTCTTCTGCTTACGTTTTTATTTGTTCATCTCTGTTTACTAGCAAGCACTCGAGGGAGAAAGAAAACCCGCTCGATGATTTGTGTAATTGTGTGATATAATGCCGTCAGATGACGCTCGCGCATGAGGCAACTAATTACGTCCCTGTCGTTATAATTGCGGCGCCGCAAACCGCTGAAAAGTGTTCCCCACTATGGGTGCCGTTGCGCGTCTCGTTGGCACAACTAACGACGTGTTTGCGACATAAATTGCTTATCGCCGCGATTTCCATGGTGACGAAATATGGGGATGAACACCATAATTGCTGCTTAAAATGCTATTTGGGAAATCAATGCGCTTCTGTGTAATATAACTTTAATTTCTTTGAAAAACTATTGCAGCAGAGGCTTTTCCTTTCTGAAGCGTTATTTGTTTTTACTAGATGCGTCACTTTGAGTTTTTCACAAAAAGGGAGTAAATGGTAAAGAGGGTTTGGGTGTTTTAAAACCTTAATTTTCGCCATGAATCTTACTGATACTCACTCGAGGGTTTTCGAGGTCTCTGATCACGAATCCTGTGTTACAATTTCAAAAATCTTAACGAAGGGTCCTGTAAGGTTAACGCAAATATCCTTTTCCTCGTTTTCTTTGGGAAAAATTCGCACCGGGGCTGTTTAGGGGTCGCTGATCACCAATCCGGTGTTACAATTTCAAAACTTCTTATGAAAGGTCCTTCAAGGATAAGATTTTTCTCAAATTTTTTTCAGTTCTTTCCATTTTTTTTTTGGTTTTCTAAAACTTATACAAAAAAAACTTTAACCCGGCAACGACGGGTATGCAAGCGAATAAAAGTTTTAGGAAATTTCATGTTTTTATTCAAACACTTTATTGCAGTGTGAAAATTATCGGATGATCAAATTCTTTTTTTAAGTTCATTTTGAATTTAAAACCAAATTATGCCATATCAATGCGATATTAGAGCAATGGGGATACAATTTTAAGCAGAGCTTTTCCAATCTACTCGCATACTCACATTGGTAAATGTGAAAACTTGAAATAGTTACTGAACAATTTACAACACAATGCCACCGGAATTCCTTGCCGATTATATTACATTTTATTAGAATAGTTGAAGTTCGTTGGCCAAATTTCATTTTATTACAAGGCCAGATTTCATTTTATGGCTTTGTTCATTGCCATAGACACTGCCAATTTATATTTTAATTTAATTCATTGAAATAGAACTCCATTGAAAGCATATGTGCTAAAAAATTGTCACAATTTCGAAAATATTTGCAATCGAACTATTTTAACTTAAGTCAACCGTATGGTATTTCTAAAGCTTGACATTGGGCAAAATATAAATTTTATATTTCGTGCATTTAGAAAAAAAGAACGTTAGTTTCAGTGTGAAAAAAATGATTTTAGCACTTTTCTTGCAAACTAATAGTTCTTTCATAGTGGTTTTCTCGGCTACCAAAAGCGCTAGAACTCTGGGACCTGGGGCATATGAAAGAGGTTGAATCAAAATCCAACCCACCATCATTAGTTGAAAAATTAAAAATGACGTTTGGTACACAATAAGAATTAAGGGACGATATCGCTCACTTAATAAAATAGTGTCATACCTCAAAGAGGCGAATTTTTGAGTTATTGATACAGAATGACTCGTTTTGACTTATTCTTTGATTTGACAAAACGCCTTAACTCTACAAGAAATACAAAATCTCGCAAATCAAAACCTCTGAATTTAGTACAGAATCACGCAAATCAAACCCTGAAAAATTGTGTTTTTTGAGTTTATGACAATAATGTATTAAATAAGCGATTTTTTATTAGTTAGTACTGTATTATTTTAAGTTTATCAATGCTGGTAGGGTTACATAATTTGGAATCATTAGATTTTTGATAAAGATTTTTGACTTATCATTAGGAGAATATTTGTTAAATTTACCTTATGATGTAATCAAAGTGTGGTTTTGTGAATGAATCTAAATCATATGTGATTAAATATATATTTGGTTAGTCAGAAGCTTAAATTCATATTTCATACGAATGCAAACAAACCACATATCACATCTATGAACCTCATTACCCAGATATATGCCAAATGAATTTCTCCTCCTTCTACCAATTGGTATGAAGGTGTCCATATTTAAATAAATAAATGTATGCATACCTTATACATATATGTGAGTATGTGGAATATATTGAAACCATAGGAGTTGTGCATGGGTCGATATGTTATTTGTCATCTTACCCGAAACTTGTAGGTTCTAATTGCTCGGCTGTGGTCATAAGTAATGTAAGTCATCAATCATAGCACTCATAGAAGATGGCATATTAGACTTAACTTCTGTGTATGACACATAACCCACATACCGTTTATTCCCTGAACTCAATTTTGCAATTTGTATGTTGAAACTTTAGTTCAAAAGCAAAAACGACGAGTGCATTGGAAAGGATATTGAGGGAATGAAACATTCCATCGATGTAGGCAGTTACAAGAAACCAAATCAAACTTTTACACAGTTTTATACTATGTTGATATGAATATATATGAATGTGTTCTGAATTCTCCAGGGTAATACGTTCTACAACTATTTATCACAGAAGTATATTATTAAATTTAATCGATATACGAACATTTCCAACAATCTTTCAACTATTTTGAAATCTTTTCTAAATGTAGCTAAATCAATATGTAAAATGAAATTCCAAAAATTTGTTTTAGATTGTAATAAATTTTGCAAAAAAAATTAATAAAAATACAGTGAGAGAAATGCAGTAAAGGTTTTAAGCCTGCTGCAGGTGAATTTTAGCTAGTACCGGCTAAGTTCTCCAGATGTGAGATGTATGTTTACTTACAGATGGTAGTCGTATCTGTCAACTTGCTGTATGTTAAGGGAAAAAAATTATTTGGGGCGAGTGAAGTTAGCTTGCAATATTATGATACGCTTGAATGAGGCTGTAGATTTTAGCATGCCTGTAAGAGGTGTACAATATTGCTTAGGACAGGTAAACATTACACTTGCGCAAGGCAAATTTAAAAATTTGCCGAGAAAATCACTTGCCACAGGCAAACAAAAAAATATCACAAAGTAACACAAGTACGTGTTAAGTATTGTCAGTAGAACTAGTAAGATATGGAGTAATATTTTTACTGTAAACCTGCAGCAAATGCACAGTTGATTTGTGGGAGCGGAATTCCAACGAAAGAAAATTTTGTATTTAAAAATTTTCTTTTACTCATAATTTTCCTTTACTCATAATAAAACTTTATAGAAAAAAAACCCAATGTGATAATTTTAAGGAAGAATCTTATTAATATTTTATTTTTTACATTTCTTCAAAAATTTAATAATATACTTCTATGATCTTTCTATCGAAAAGTTAAATTTGAGTTATATACAATCATATTCTAAACACGTTTTGTCTTTATACCAATACGATGCGCCGTTTTCGAGAAAATCCCAAAAAAGCTGTGCAGTTTGTATGGAAGCGGATAGGCGGAGCAGTATTTTAAAAAAAATGTATAGCCTATTTTTCATTCCAATATATTGTTAACTTGACTGTAAAGTTTTATTAAAATCCGTTCAGTCTTTTTCACGTGATGCGATAACAAACATACACGCATACAATTATAGTCAGTTTATTATAACCGGTTTTGATCCTAACTGGCGTAGATTAGTGTAAACACAAAAAATTAAATTTGATCGTCAAAATTTACAGACAGAAAGAGAATTTTATATACATACCGTATGCCTCATAAAAATCTGGAAAATTCATATCAAATTGTAAACCGTTTAATAAAACACAGAAGTTGAACGAAAAAAAATGTGTTTTGCTCTAAACTAAATCTTACATACAAGTAAAAAAAATTATTCAAAATGTCCACCTCCAGCATTTACGAACTTCTCCAAACGGGGCCTGTACTTCTTGCATGTCAATATTAAATAAGACTCCGGCTTGTCGTTCCATGCGATGGTAATGGTGGACTTCAGGTCTGCACATTACTGTAAGCCTTAGCTCCAGTCTTAGCCTGAACATATGTCCATATTAAAAAATCCAGGGGATTAAGATCTGGAGAGCTCGGTGACCACATGTCCTTAGACCAGAAGTTTTTTAAATTATTGGTTTTTTAAATTATCCAAATTTGGGTACTTCTGGCAGTGTGGCACGGCGCCCCGTCTTGTTGAAACACGTAAAACACATCATTACCGTAGGTTGACTCTATTGATGGTTTTACATGACTCTCCAAGATATCCTTATTGGATTCCTTCTGATCCTTCCTTTGATTACCCTAATCAACACTGGAGTCCTTACTGAAATGGGTCTACCGCTTCCAGATTGCGGCTTAACTATTCCCCTGGCCAAATAAGTCGCTCTTACAGCATAAACAATTGACAACGTTACGTTTAATTCATTGGAAATCGCCTTATTGGACTTCCGCGCGTGGACCAATTTAATGATTTTCACTTTACGAGCCTCCCCCATGTTGCTATATTTATAAACATTTAATTTTTTTGCTCAATTATGTACGAAGTTGTATTTACAAACCCTTTCAAACGTAGTACAAATTAATAAGCAACCGTTATCTCCTTGAAAATACTTGCAGTACTAGATTCCAGATTTTTATGACGCATACGGTATATAGATTTATAGATTATAGGTAGCATCGTCTTGGAAAAATGAAAAGAAAAATATTATTTTTCCTGTACTTTCTGGAAAGTTTTGTAAAATTTATTTGTGCTTTTTCCATTGTTCGGTTTTTCGCATTAGTTCCACGGAGATATGGGAAATACAATAGAACTAAAAGGTCTTGGTAAAATATGAAAGCACAGTTTGGCTTGTTAAAAGGAAACGAGTTACTACAATAGAATTTGATTTTAACAGGTGAATACTTCTTGTGGTCAAACTATCATATGAAGGGAATTTTTCATTCACAAAAGAAAATACACAGTTTTTTTTATTAGGTAGTGAGTAGTTGTATTATTTTTTAAAGAAAAATCGTATATATGAAATAAGAATGGTATCGCTAGATTTTCTGGTATGCATATGCCACATTAATATGAGTAGATGGTAGCGTCATGAGGCAGTTTAGCATACGAGAAATCATTTTCAAATCAGGTAACGACTTTCTGCGATTGGAAAAAAATATCGTATTAAAATGCAATTAAAATATCGAGAAACGTCGGTTAATGATTTTCGATTTTTAAATCTTTTATTCAAAAATTAAGAAGATGGTAATGTAGTAAAAAATTAAAAAATCCATTAAATGAAACAGTTCTGAATTTATAGAATGGTATGGTTTTTCATTTTGAAATAAGATATATTCTCATACACGCTCGAGGATTTTTTTGCTATATTTTAAATTTTTCATGCGATTTCCGCGATCATATATTTTATGCGAAATTATTTCAAACAAATTTCTTGTTGTTTTTTACAGATTTTATTTAGTTTCACTTGTTAGGTTGTTTGTGAGTTTGTTTGTTAATTAGTTTGACACCGGACGCCATTTCGTCCAAATCGAGCAAACGACTATTTATCGTGTGATGTCTTAAATGAAAGGGCATTGAAAAATAACTCAGAAAAAAAACAACATGGCGAATAAAAAGCATAAAATAAAATAAAAAAGATTCGTTTTTTTGAAAAACAAGCTTTTAAAGTGTTACTTAAAATTTAATAAAAAATAATTGTACGTAGAAATTTGGCGTCAAAAATAAAAGCAAGATAAAAGTGTTGAGAGTTTTTGCGTATTGACTTTTATCTTGCTTTTATTTTTGAGGCAAAATCCCCACATAAATCCTTTTAGAATCTTTAAAAGCTTGTTAAAAAAAAATTTTTTTGCCATAACAACCTCAAATATAAGTTGCTACGGAAAATTTATTCTAAAAAGGGATCAAATACAGAATTAGTTGCTAAGTTCAGTTGGTGTATTTAATTTCTAAAAACGTTAGATTTTTTATCAATTTATTTATACCTAACTAGCTTGCAAGTACCTGGCTTTGGTCGTGTCATCATAAACTTTAGAATTATAGAAAAATACTTTATTATACTCCGTAGAAGAAAGTAAAAATTTCCAAAGGTATTTTGATGTATAAAAAAATTATGCAAGAACATATTTTCAATACGTTTTTTTTTATTTTTTTATAAAATTTTTCATTTAAGAATAAATCAAAAAAATTAAGAAAATTAAGAAAATTAATCACTTTGTTTTAAGAAAGGGAATGGTGCGAATTCCCCTAGCGCCCAGCACTTAAAATGTTTGCATTTATTTTGCAATATGTGTTGATTTTAATAGTCCTATTGATGGAAGAATAAGGCTGCCATATTTTAAGCCTTTAAAATATGTTTTATGTCAATCTAAAGACTATTCCCATCATACAATGGAATTGCTTCCATTCAATTTTTGTCTGCACATATAATTCACATGTGAACATTAACTCGTATAAAAGGGTACTGGGCGCAGTATTGAGCGCAGGGCAAAGAAAAAATTCCAATTTTTTCTCTCTCTGTAGACCAAATACAATCTACCTATTATTTTTATATTTTGCTGTGGAAATTTCTGTCAAAATTCTATATTAATAAAAAAAATAATGTTTATACAATAATGAAAATATATTTCGTGAATAATAGCAACTTGAAAGTTTTTTTAAAGTCATCTGAAAAAAAAGAGTAAAAATAAATATTTTCTGATGCTCTTTCAGTGATTTTAATTAGAGTATTGCTGATGGGTAAAAAAAAGTTTTGAAATTGCGGAAAATTCTGCTTTTATCGATACGTATATGAAAAAAGTTTTTCGATATTCATCGAAGTTTAAAGCAAATCATCGAACAGAGTGTTATGTTTAAATCATAAAAAAATCTTATGCTTAAAAAGCTTTTACCATGGAAATACGGAAAACTATTTTCATTTCTCCCTCGCCATCTTCATATTGGAGCTAGTGTGATAGCAAAGTTTCATTTTTTTTAGTTTATCCATTATATTGACTAAACTGTGCATTGAAGACCATTTTTTTTTTCATTATATAAACATAGACATCACAAGTTAAATGAAAAAACTAAACAATCTTTAAAAGTTTGTTCGAAAACTGGTCGACTGAAAGATTTGAGAAATTTTTTTTTTGTTGCAAGAACAGATTGTTCATGAGTTTTCTAAGTGGCATTCTTTTTGAAATTGCGATTATCTATTTGCAATTACTTTAAATGAATGAGAAACCGATTAATAAACTTCCTCCTCCACAAACAAATAGAACAGTTTTCGGTGATTTTTTTTTTAAATTAAGACAAAAATATTTAAAACATAATTTTACATAATTTTCGATGCATGAAAATTTAATCGGACCACTCTTTCTCCCTCTGTAGAAATTAAGAAGTTTTTCGCGATTTTCTCGAAAATGATTAATCGTACTAAAAAATATCAATTGTGATCAATTCAAAATTTTTTCTCTGCAATATTTAATTTCGGAAAAAATATGTAAAATATAATATTTTTTTAAATATCACAAGAACCGTTAAAGATACGTAAAGACCGTTAAAGCAAAAAATATGGAAAATTTTATATCCTTTAAATTTCGATATATTCATTTTTGCCCAAACGCCCATATATTTCGAAAATTTTTCAAAAAAACGGAATTTTTTCTAAAGAATTGTATTTTAGGGACCCGTTATAGCTACCGTTACTTTTCTAAAAGTCTATAGAAAACTACGATTTTCGTAAAATTTATTTACAAAAAATTACAAGTCGCTAGGTCACCACGTTCTCGAGTTATTTAAGATACGTAAAACGGATAGATAGACAGACTGACAGACCGACCGACCGACAGACCGAAGGACCGACATATCGACAGACCGACAGACCGACCGATCGACAGAACGGCAGACAGACAGACATATGCACGAATTTTCCCATAATTTCGGTCTCCGTCATCAATACAATACTTTCCCTCTATAGCAGAGAAAGGAAAAAGGATTGAGACCAAATGTTATTAGAATAGGATTTTACATATAAATTACTTGTTATTTTTCTGCATCGGAAGTGAAACAAAAATCGAAAAGAGTTGGTTCTTTGTTTACTTTTAAATTTTTGTTTACTTTTAAATTTTGAATTGGAGAAAATGGCAATGAATTCTGTTTTTAGTTGACGATTTTAGCAAGCCAATAAGTCTGTATCCTTATAACCTCTCGTCTGCTAAATACTAAAACACTCAACAGGTTTTGGTGAGATTTATACAAATTGGCGAACAGTCCTTTGGTATCAATAAAGAAAATCTCTGCATATTATAAATCAAAATTCTTGAAAGATACTAGAAATTCCCTAAAAGATATAAAGACACAAAAAATGTAATAAATATGTGTTAAATTTATGCCATTTAGTAGTAATAATAATAAAAATTGTGGTGAAAAATTATGCGAAAGTTAAGTTGACTTTAGACATTTAGCTCTAAAAGAGATTGAGTTGAAAAATGTGCTTAATATGGGGAATTTTTGTTGCCATAATTTTAATGCCATTTTTCACAACATTAACTTTTGTTGCAAAGCTGGGCGACAATATAATTTAACCGGAAGTAGACTTTACATCCTTGTTAAACTTAAATAAAATGGCATGAAAGTTGTAAGTAAAGTAACGTACATACATATATGGGAAAAAAGGGAGCAGCAGCATTAATATGGGGTTGGATATTATGTTCTATGTCGTTGGAACATTATTCTTTTCCGCCGCATTGGTTCCAACAATGCTTGAGGTGGGCTACTATGGTAATCCTGGCATACTATAAGCCTTTTAAACAAGTGGATATGCATTTACAATTTTTTTATTTGTCTCATATGAAAGTGTTTTTAGTCAAAGTATAGGGAGTTGGATTTAAAAAGACTTCATATATATTTATAGATAGGTTACCTATTTTACACAACATCTGAAAGACTCCAATGGTGAGTACACACTAATCTTTTGAAGAAGGGGAAGTGGATCAGTCTTGTGAAAAGTAAACAAAGTATAGTTGAAGAAAACAGTATAGAATTAATGTCTCGTACAGACAAATAAGATATTGCAGGCAACCAGCCGGAAGTACATAATTTTTATGTGTTGCAAAGAATTCTTCTTCAATATAACGACTTTAAAAGGACAACCAATTATAATCAATACCAATGAAAGAGAGAATATAAAGTAGCTTTGAATACGAAATGTCAAATTTACCTACTTATCTATGTTCCGGTTTTCAAGGTGTTTTTATTTTCCCAGAAAAGACCGTAACGATGAAAAATCTATCTCAAAGTCGATATCTTGTTAGCAACACTCCCGCTTTTGTCTCACACATTTATCGAACAAAAAAAGGACTCGGATAGTAAATTCCCTTTACTTTCACGGCCATTTTAAGGAAAACCTATGAGTCTATTGGTGTATAATGCGGTTATTTTTATTTCCTATATGAAACCATGACTGTTTACTGGCATTAGAGAAAACTAGAAAATCCGGCCTGATCTACGGAAGAATGTGCGATTTTGGATTCTTACCAAGGCTCAATTTTCGATTCCGATTCCGACTTCTGAAATTTTAGAATATCCGATCTACGGAAGAATGTGCGATTTTGGATTCATACCAAGGCTCAATTTTCGATTCCGATTCCGACTTCTGAAATATTAGAATATCCGACTCCGACTCTTAAATTCGCCTTTGAAAATTGACCGACTCCGATAATTTTCCCCGACTTCAACACCGGCTCCAACTTCTCGACTCCCACTCCACAGCTCTGGGCACCAATCATGTATTCCGACGCGTCTCTGTCTTTCGACTTCGACGCAGCTTTTAACTATTGACTTCGCCGCATCTGCAGCTTGAAATTTCCCGGAATTGTCACTATGAATCGAAACGTGATTTTGACTGTCACTCCAGGAAATTTAAAGCTGCTGATATGGCGAAGTCAAGAGTCAAAAGCTGCGTCGAAGTCGAAGTCGAAAGACAGAGACGCGTCGAGATATATGATTCCAGCCCTGGTTCTAATACATATAAGATTTTAAGCAGTTTCAGAATGCAGAAAAAACTGGATGGTAGCGATTCGTATAAAAATGTGAAAATTTGAGATCGTGGGCTTCTATAGTAACGATTTCCTGAAAATGCGCAACATATTCCAAAATTATAAGAAGCTTTTTCAAAATTGTAGTATACAGTGTAACTCGATTATAACGAACGTCATAGGGGAGCAAAAATTGGTACGTTATGACAAATGAATAACGGTTCTCGGGATTTTAGATTGGGTATATTACTACAATATCTACATTTCCTATTTTTAAGGCAATGGTTATATAAAATCCAATTTTTATTAGACAAACTATATCTACAATTGCAAAGAACCAAAAAAACCCCCTGATATACTCCATCAGAACGCAATAAAGAATTTTCCAATGAATCAAAAACTATGCTAATACTGGTATCTGGTCCCTATTTATAAAGAAAAGGAAAAAATAAATGTACCAAAATAAGCAGAAGAAAGCAGATATAAAATAAATAAATGGTTGCCTCACACATATTGAGTTTTGCTGATATCTGATCGAAGGTAAAGCTTCTACTTTTGTGACACTTATTTTTTCTCATCTTGGCTTTTGCCAATTTTGTTCGTTGCCTAGAACATATTTAGGACCGACATTTTGGGCGGCAAAACAATTTTCACCTGTCGGTCGCTTTGCCATAATAAAGCCTACACCTGTGCTGTTTTCATATCTATGTGCTATATACTCGTATATATGTATAAATATTTAGGTGAATTTAATAAAATTTTTAGTGTATCACTTCCTACTAATCGTACGTATTCTTTTGGAACTTAGGTACACGAATAACATAACTACTAATATGCATATAGGAAACATGAAAAAAATCCTTGAAAAAACATCCAGTTCTCATACAGAGATTTGGCTTTTGAAAAAAAAACACCACAATTTTTTGGGCCATAACACCAAATTACCGGCGCGGCGTATTGATTATAACTAGGGTCACTATTGAAGTTCGGACAGAATAACCTGGTGAATAACTTGGTTAACAAATCGTCCTAAATCTTACCTGGCAGATGTGAAACGGCTCACAGTTAAAGACTCACACGTTTGAATATGTTGGATTATTTTACGATTACTCGCATACCAAAACGTGACCAAGTATCTAAATTTAACGCTAAAGCTTTTGTTTTGCATATTTTGTGGTATTGTTTTGGTGCTTAGTAAAACACTAAGGCTCCATTTACAGTTGATAGAATTTTTCTATCACTTTTCTATAATTTTTCCGCGAAATTTTTTCAGAGTCTATTCCGCAAATTTTTCATCTATCATAGAAGAAATTAACTGCCAAAAGTTTTCAAAATTTGAATTTATTCGGGCGATTTTATGTGAAGAAATTCCAGTCGGGCGTTTTCCAGGAATAAATTTCAGAATTTTGTATAATCAAAATAATATGGTGAATGGTGCAAATTGAATTTTGTGATACAGAATATTATTCCTGGAATCAGATATAAATGACGCTTAAATCGAAAGATTCGGAACAAAAGTTTTGTTTCTAGGACCCCAGGACAGTATTCTTAACTCCTAGCTAATCTGGGACCAAATATCTCAAGTTTCAATTCCAGGGAGGTCGCAATGTGCGCTGCTATTTATACTCTACATCAGGGGTGGTCAGACTTGTCAGACTTGCAGGGTACGGGCTACTTCTAATTTTTTCAAGGTGATGCGGTCCACCCAGTGGCGTAGATGTGAAGGTACATGTGTCGTCTACACATTCATCGAATCATTTGGTTAAGTAAACGCAGTCGCATCGATTGTGAAAAGCCGATTCTCGAGTCTAGCTGGCGTCGTGGTTCCATAAATATGTTTCTTTTAGCATGCGCGTCTCAGATCTTAGTAAAGGCGGTCACCCCAAAATGTCTTGGCGGTCCACAGGTCGAAATGCCCACCCCTGCTCTACATGATATACATATAGGATTATATTAGATTTAGTATACCGTTTGTGAAGCATCGAACTAATCGTCGGACATAAAAATGAACTGCACCAGGGGGTTAGGGATGACAAAAAATTTTGATTTCCGGATGTCCCTCCGTCTGTCTGTCCGTCTGTCTGTCCGTCTGTCTGTCCGTCTGTCTGTCCGTCTGTCTGTCCGTTTGTCTGTCCGTCTGTCTGTCCGTCTGTCTGTCCGTCTGTCTGTCCGTCTGTCTGTCCGTCTGTCTGTCCGTCTGTCTGTCCGTCTGTCTGTCCGTCTGTCTGTCCGTTTGTCTGTCCGTCTGTCTGTCCGTCTGTCTGTCCGTCTGTCTGTCCGTCTGTCTGTCCGTCTGTCTGTCCGTCTATCTGTCCGTCTGTCTGTCCGTTCGTGAACACAATAACTTTCGAAAAGATTGAGCTAGAGACTTGAAGTTTTGTGTTAAGTTCTTGAACGGGCAAAATTGGACCATTCCTTCACCCCTCCCCCATACAAACGAAACAGTTTTATGCAGTTTTCTCGAAAACGGCAAGTCGTATTGAAAAATTTATGTAGGTAAAATGTGTTTAGAATAGGATTTTACATAACTTATCTATACATCGAAATACAGTTGGACCACTCCTTCCCTCTTCCCACACAAATTAAATAACTTTTTTCTATTTTCTCGAAACGGTGCATCGAAAAATTTATAAACATAAAATCTGTTTTTAGAGTATGACATAACCTTTCCATACATCAATCTTTCCCCCTTCTCTCATACAAATGAATTTTTTTTCATAAACATTTTGTCTGCCCTCATGTAGATTATTTGACGATTGCCCCTTGGCAATTGTAGCTTTTCTTATGTTTTTCTTTGTCAGATAAAAAGTTTTAAAAACAAATGAAATGCAGATTATTTAAGAAATTAATCTCAACTGCAATGAGTTTTCGACAAAATTAATGTTATATTTCACTTTGAACAATGAATATTTTTATTTCTTCCGTATTTGTTTTAAAAAGTAATACTTTAATTGTTTTCAATTTTTTTTTCCTGCGGCGCATTTTTTGTAAAGAGTTTTACAATGACCAATGAAAATGACAATCCGTTATAATCACAGCGCAGGGGTGTCGCCCATCGTTTTATAATTTTGAATTTCGAAAATGGGAGTTGCAAACAAAAAAGCTTTTTTGTTTGCGACTTTTTTGTTTGTGGAAAATTCAATATCCACTTCGGGAATCACTAATTCTTGTAATGCCATGTAATTTAAGTTTTCTACCGAAAGCTTTTTGATTTTTAGTAGAAACAAGGATAAAAGAAGCAAATTTTCTTTTCGTGAGAACATATTTTGAAATTCTTTCTAATAATGCTACGATTTCAGAACTTGGGCCGGATTTTGAAGTATGATTAAGTTATGGAAAATTATAATACTGTTTTTTTCGAAAAATATTAAATTAGAGAAATAAAACTTGATTTAGTGTTGTGCGTGAAAATGTTCCGTTATTAGTTAAAAATGTCCCATGTAACTGTAACATTATTGGCAAATTATCAGGAAAATGTAAATGTTTTTCTTTTCTGTTGGAACATTTAATATGTATTAAATAGATTAGATAACCTTAGATGGTTACAAAATTATGTGTTGAATGTAAATTTAGTTCTTCTCCTTTGTTAACTGTAGAATGCGCATCTTTTTTGTATTTTAGTATGCGTTGTCTAACGTAAATCTTGGAAAACGATTCCTTGTCACATAGGAATTCAGTATAACCTCACCAACAATCCATCCACACCATTAATCTTGTTGAATTATCATACGCGCGCACATGGGACTTGGCATTCAGCATTTCTCGCGTCTGTGAACTTAAATCAAACGAACAGCACCAATTGATATCGATTCACATCTCAATCCCATGGCAATAATGCAAGGCCCTCATACGCACGAAATTCACGTAAAACTCTGGCATGTGTTTTTTTGTCTAGATTTTCCACCTTATGCGATAAGAATGGATCTTATATATGGATACGACGAATTACCTACCTTAGAGGGTTTTTTTTCTCTTCTTAACTATAGCCGAGGTGTTTGTTGCTGAGTTAGCGGACTATCCAGATCTATGTTATTCTCGAAACACACGACGAGTGTGTAATAGGTAGTATTTTATGGAATTTTATAGTGCATGTGACTGTTCGCGTACGAAGCATTGGATTTATCCTTACATCCATACACGTACCAGCAGGACCCGCTAACGGCAATGCCCAGGAATCATTCTGGGAAGCTCTACTAGACTAGGGATTCACATTGTGCGTTCCTTTCTCACGCCTGGATAGGATGGTAGTATCCTGTGACGTATTGTCGGATGTTCACCTACCTACTAAAGGGAGGGTGTATGCTAATGCTGAAATATATTGTATATAAGATTAGCTTATACGTAGATACAAAGATACTCGTAGGATAGATAAACAGATAGATGGATAGATAGAAAAGTAGTAGATGATGATAAAAGTGAAACAGAGAGTAACAGTGCGGCATTTTCAATTAGAGTCGTAGCCTGTTTTAGATTCAGTTTGCGATTCAATTCAAAAACATCGATCGTTTCGTTTTCCGCCACCCCTGGCCCCGTCGATTTTTTGTTGGTCGTCGGCGTAACAAGGGCGGAGGAGGAGGAGAGGGGGGGGGCTTATATTGCAGCGAAATCGAGCGCAGCGGATTTCTGGGATATTCGATATTGGCTGCCTCGCTGCCTGGTGCTTTGAACTCCAATGTTGAACTGCTGCTTGTCGACTTGCCAGCCTGCCTGCTTGCCGCTAATATATTCAAATCAAGAGCACGGCGAAAAGTACGTGTTATCATTTTTGGGGTATTTTTCCTTAAAGAAGGTGAAAGAAAAAAAAATCTGGAAGAAAAAAAAAACCAACAACAGTGAAAGATAAATACATTTTCATTGAAACGGTACGTCTAATGCTTTCATAAAATGACAAGAGGTGAAAAAACAAGTCAAGAAAAAATCTTTTAATTTACGGCTTCTTCACGTTTCCAGAATTTCAAACGGTTAATCTAAAAGATTTAAGTGTCGAAGATTTTACGACAAAACAGAAACCACAAGAATTGTTATAGGACAAGTAAGTAGATAAGGTAATTTATTTAAAGGCAATTATAACCTCACTTCTTGATATGCTAAACAGATATAGACTGTTTTGTGTTGTTGCTAAAAAGTTACAATGAACATTTTTACTGACATTTATTATTGAATTTTAACTGTTTCGGAGAAAGTGTAATGCGAAATTACTAAAAAGTTTGAATAGCAAAACAGCTTACTGCAGCTTCGACGACATATAAATGTAATAAAAATTCTATATATAAATGTCTAACAAAAATTTGCATATTTTTGTTAACAATATGATGTCATACTAAGTATTGAAATTCAATAATGGTCTATAGAGAACTTGAATAAAATCATAAATAGCTTCTATGAAAACTTTGGATTGGAATTAAAAAAGTACAGATTAGACGTTTAGTGCTTAGATTTTATTTTTATTAATTAAAATTCATTTTTAGAATAGATTTAAATCATTTAGTTGGTGAACACAAAAATGTTCAGGTGGTTTTTATGATCCCCCTTTCCTCTAAACAACAATTTTTTTCTTTTTTTTCTCGAATTCCTAGTCTTCTTCGAGACAGCCACCAAAACTGTTTTCCCAAAGAAATATTACAGTGGAGAAGGCTACAAGAAATTACACAAAAATTATGTAATACCAAAAATCGGCGCCAAATTTAAAAATTAAATTGCACTAAAGTTAAAAGTTGAACTTTTTGTCATAGTTAGCGAAAAAACTATTTTTGTTTTATTGTTTAGAGAATAATTGACGAATTGAAAATATGTAATACTTAATTTTTCTATTAACATTTGCCAGGAAATTTCCGGTTGATTTCATTTATCTGGAAAAAATGGACTTTCATCCGGAAAAAGTAGACATTTGTCCGGAAACCGACTACGGTTGAAACTTCACTGAAAGATGTAAAAAAATTTGAAAATTTAAATCCGCTGAATATTTTTGATAATCTTTTGTCCGCTTTTTCAAAAAAATTGTGACTAGATGCTGCTTTTAACTATAAAGCTGGCCTGTTTCTTGATTTTTCCATTTAACATATTTTGGGATTTGGTACACCGTCATTTGAAGAAATTATACGCCGAGTTTACTTTTCAATTATGCAAATGAGAAGTATTCAAACACAATTTCATGTGTGTTTAAATACTTCTCATTTGCATAATTGAAAAATAAACTCGGCGTATAATTTTTTCAAAATTCGTTTCCCGTCAAAAGTTAAGCCGGGTTCAATTTTTCTAAAATTTTGAAAGGGAAACGAATTCTGTAGAAATTAGGCACTGGAAATTTTGGCAGGAAATGGTTCCAAAATGACATATCCCAAACAAAAAGGGAAAAAATTCTCTCCAACAAGAGAAAATATTAAAGTGTGTTAACACGTTGGCTACCATGTGAGTCACCGGTGATCGCAGCGTGTCACCCACAGGGACAATGTGAGTCACCGGTGATCGCAGCGTGTCACCCACAGGGACAATGTGAGTCACCGGTGTATATACACTATTGCCATTACCGTCAGTTTCTCAAGTTCCATGATTGAGTGCAGTCGCTCGTGCGGTACAAAGGAGTTTTTTCGGTGGAGCATATTTCATGTGAAAAATTTGTTGTGTGCAAAAGTGAAATAAGAGTTTGAGTCACCGGTGACTCACAAAGTACAGAAATGATTTTTGCGTTTATTCCCAGTGTATACTAGCGGAGTAAGCGTTTTTGTGGCTGGTAGCCAACGTGATCAAATTGGGTTAAAATGGAAGCTATGGCAAATTAGATCCGGCGTCTGCTAATTTTAGCCTTTGGGGACCCCTTTTCCTTTAAATGTATGACGAATTTTTCGTTGAGAGCAAAAGTGGACCAAGCCACATAATCGAGTTTTTGAAGCTTTTCCACTTTTGTATTATTATTGACTGTAAATTTTTGGAAAAAAAAACATTCTGTGGACTTTATTACTCAATGTTGAAATGTTCTTTTGTGCATCCAAACAATTTTATCTAAAAACTCACTCGCAATAGTGATTCAAACACAAAAAAAAATCGGGATTTCGACATGTGGGTTGGTCCACTCTAGCTTTTAACGCCTCAAATATTTCCTCCTTAAATTTGTCAATTCTGCAAATAACTGGTCAATCAATTATTTTATAATCAAAAAACTTACGAAATAGCATTATTGACAAATGTTTTTTTATACCCGTATGGTGAAACCAAAGGGTATATTAACTTTGCTTTACCGTTTGTAACGCCAAGATCCCGCCATCACACACAAAAATGAATTACACCAGTGTGTTTAGAATGATAAAAAAAATTGAATTTTGCATGTCCGTCCGTCTGTCTGTCTGTCCGTCTGTCTGTCTGTCCGTCTGTCTGTCCGTCTGTCCGTCTGTCTGTCTGTGGCGCGGATTGCGGGCGCACGGATTGAGCTAGAGACTTGAAATTTTGCGCAGATCCGTTTTTGGTAAAATGCGAGGCTAAATTCGTTAATGGGCAAAAATTGACCATTAGGGGGGGTACCCCCCATACGAACGAAATCGTTTTTTGTGAATATCTCAAAAACGGTGCATCTTATCAAAAAAGCGCAATAACAAAAGTTATTTAGGATATGATTCTACATAAAACTCCCATACATCAAAATCCGATTGGAATAAATTTTAAAAAATCTTATTGGAAAGTTTGACTTCAAAGTGGAATTTTGGTATAACTGTTCGAATTTTGATGCGAATATCACCATACGGGTCTCCAATGATTGCCAGATTGGCAATTATAGCTTTTGTTATGTTTTAATTTTCTAAAATTTAAAAGACAATTAAAGAAAAAAATCTGAATTTTTTTTATAAAATTTAAATTTCCAATATGTTTAAATGTGACTTACTTTCGAAGGAACTGGCAACCAGCACGCTTTATTTTCTGTTTCGCTCTAATAGGCGAACGCCCAAGATTGAAATTATGGGCAATAAAACGTCAATCTGTCAGTTTGTGCTTTCAGTTTGTGTGTTTCGATTCTTAACACCCTATTCAGGCCTTATTGGACGATACTTCGAAAAAGGCTTAAGGCCCAACTATGATATACATAAGAACGCATATGTAAATGTCAAATTCCCAACGAATGTTGGCATACATAGCTGTCAACATAAAAGCTAATCTTCATTTTACCTCAAGTGGAAATTAATATGGCCACAATATTATTAAATTCACACTAAAATTTTAGTTTATGTTCACTATTTACATATGCCGGTTCCATTTGTATCGAATTATTCATGCTTAACGAATGTTTAACGAAGGTTTGAAAGTGGCAACACTCTTGACGCATGTCTATTGTGGGTAATAACATTGACTTTCTTATTCTGGAAATGACATATGCAGCTACATATGCGTTCTTATGTCTATCTTAGTTGGGCCTTTAGGCACCTCGCACACCGAATGCGAATTTGCACCGCATTGCGAGAAAGTTCAAGTTTACCACGCGATCTTATATCGTATGCTATCAACATGAGCTCTAATTTTGTATTACGTAACAATGCCATCTCCGCAAAATTGCGGTCTCTGCAAAATTAGAGCTCATGTAGATGCCATACGATATAAGATCGCTTAATAAGTTTGAACTTTATCGCTATGCGGTGCGAATTCGCATGGGGTGTGCCAAGTGCCTTAAACTGAAGTCATTCGGTCTTCAACTCGTCCAGCAGATACGTCTTTTAAGAAAATACGTCTTTTAAGAAAATACATCTTTGAGGGATTTAAATAGGGCGTGAATTGGACTTCTCCTTTGATAATAGGACGCGTAATCTTTAGACAGGGTATCATTACCCTGCGGTGCTACTTGGGATAGCTTCAAATTCTTTAAGAAGTCGAAGTTTTTCTATGGCTTCTAGATTCGAGTTATTGAGGTTCCGTTATAAATATTAAAAGAAATTTAAAAGACTATAAAATTAGTACAAATTCTGTTTTTATCAAAAGTTAAATGACATCAAAAACGGTAAAAATTTAACCACCCGTCTCCTCTCCACGATATAAAAGGTTTTCGAGATTTTACCATTTTTTCGACCAGTTTGCCAAGAACAAAATTATTTAAGAATATGATTTTTTATAACTTTCCCATACACCAACATCCAATGGAGTCAATTTTTATTAACTCAATTTTTTAATAACTCTGTGACAAACGCACACACACATTAAAAAACATTTCTAAGGAAGCATATATTTTTATAACGACTGAGTTTAATGGCAGGACATGGACATCCATGTCTATTCGAGGCCTGGGATATGGAAGTTTAGTAAAAAAGTAAAACAATATCCTGTTATAGAATTTTTAAAACGATTTTAAAACTTTATTCGGGGTCAGGCACTCAATCTAATTTTTCAATATGCATTGAGCTGCGAAAAAGACCTAAAAAAAACTTTTATCCTATTGACATTTTTGACTAAAAACGGCTAGTAAAATTGAACAAAGTCATGTTTCGATTTCTACCAAAAAGTGAGAAGGTATTTGAAAGACGAAAACTTGAATATGTGTGGGATATTAAATTGGATTCCTATGAGTATGTTAGAGTGGAAAATCGTTTAAATCAATATCACATATCTATAGTTTTATATGGCGAATATCGCAAAATGGAAAAATGTTTCTGATATTCTGCATAGGATACCCCGGAGCATTAAATGGTGACTGTACGCTCTCATATGACTCTGATCCTGGTTCGAAAAAATGAATGTTTTCCAAAAGCTAACGGAATAAACGAAATCAAAGTGGATACACGGCCATATACAGCACCATCGCTAAATATATTTAAAAAAAGCAAACTGGCCTACATGCCGATTATAATTGAACATACGTACATCTGTATATTAGGTATAATTGCACTTTTTGTGAAATGTTTTCATATTGTGTGTAAATCTGGCTGTGGAATTGAAATTTTCACATACTGATGGTAAGTCACATATGGGATGGAGAACTCACTGATTTCATGATAAATAAAAATTTTCAATGTTAATATGCCTTTGCGTCGTCGTGACTACAATTTTATCCCATTTTACCAGACAGAATTTTGATAAGGGTGGCGAAGCGTAACCATGCATACATAGTGCATACAGGATATACAGGATTTGTATATTGGTAGGTTGTTTTCGAAATCACAACAGAAATGCGGTGCAAAACTAAAAATTTGTAGAACATCAGATTTCATTTCATTTTTAACATTTTCTGTGGTTAAAATTTCGTCTGGGTTTCGTTGTTGTGTGTATTTGGCGAGTTTAATTGGCAAGTTATGTAGGACACGATGAAAAATTATTGGAAAAATATAAAATGACGTCGTCATGAGTGACAAATTAATTGGGGAATGAAATGTTGAAAAAGCCTCGAAATTTCTGGGAGTTATACAAAATAGTAGAAATCGATGAAAATTAGCTGGGAAAACTGACACGCGATCAGAGTGGAATGGCATGAATTTACATTAAAAAATTTAAGGGAAAAATGAACAGTTAATATTTTTACCGAAAATTAATATCAAGTCCTTAATACTTTAAAATTACTTACATTTTAGCGCTGCTTTTGTCTTCCCTTCTGAGACAACTGGTCCAATAAGCTAGACCGGAAGCTCCTGTCTGTAAACTGATACAAAAAAATACTTGTAAGCGTTGTATACTATTAGTTCTTGAAACCGCCAGAAACCATTAGTGGTGAAGTCTATCGACGTCAACTGATACGTTTGAAGCGAGCTATTGACGAAAAACGTCAGGAATGGGCCGATAGGCATGACAAGTTGATTCTACTCCACGACAACGCAAGGCCACACATTGGTAAGCCGGTCAAAATCTACCTAAAACGAATCAACTAGGAAGTCCTACTCCACCCGCCATACTTCCCAGACATTGCCCCTTCTGATTACCATTTTTTCGGATCGATGCAATCAGGTCTTGTTGAGGAGGTGAACAAATAGGTGTATGATTGGATCAGCGTGGAAGAGTAGCCCTTCTTCACTCAAGGAATCCGTATTTCGTCTGAAAGATGGGTTAAGGTGATAGCTTCCAATGGAATATACTTTGAATAAAATCCATTTGTAATCGGAACCAAAAATAAACAAGTTTTGTCACAAAAAAACGCTAAGAACTTATTCCCATAGCCAATAAAATTTTCGATTTTACCCACACTCAGAAAAATGTCCAGGTCAACTTTTTGTCAGGTTAACTCTGGCCGCTAGCTGGCTTACAGACACCTCTGTACAGAGGTGTCTGTAAGCCAGCTAGCGGCCAGAGTTAACCTATCTAAGGTCAACTCGTGCAGCTCCCAATGCCCTACTTCACCTGCTGGTGGCTTAATTTCAGAATTTCTCCGACCACAGGTCAACTCAGTTTTACTTGCCCACATGCAGGCGAACGCGCGCCTGCCCGAGGCCAATTACGCCGTATGTAGGTCGTCGAGTTAGCCTCCATTTTTCTGAGTGCACGCAATTCAAGAATCGCGATTAAACATTTAAGGATTCATATGAATAAATTTTTGTTTGCTAAGATGTTTCACTCCATATTTTTATCAATTCGTACGTTTTTATCAACATTTGGAATCAAATATCGAACTTTTATAAATGTTTTTTAATTTACACCAAATATCGATAAAAATATGCGATAAATACCAAAATATTGATAAAAAAAGATACAAATCCGGTATACAAGATCTTGATAAAAAAAATCATTTATATAAACCCTTAAAATTTTAACCGTATATTTTTTGTGTGGTGGTGCGATCAGGAAAATAAAAAAATATTTGACCGAAAAGGAGAAAACAAAATTTCAATATTCCAAAGTAGACACTATATTTAATAAACTGACAACTACGTCTTATATTTTGATCAAGGACATTTGATTTGTCATATAAAAATTTTAGTGAATATAAAGCTTTACGATTGTTCATTCTACATTTCAAATAAATATTTTATACCCATTTTTTTTCTTTTAAATTCACTCATAATAAACAACCATAGCAGAAATCTTATATCTATTTGCAAAATTTTTTGTGCTCCTTTTGAGTTTTTTCCTATTTTTTTTCATCCTTCAAATTGGTTACATGCCATAAGCCGACGGTATTCTCGAAAAATCCGAATGTTCCTTTGCCCATTTCATTCAAAGGTAATAGAGGATTTTGTGTCATGTTGAAGATATATGTACTCGTTTCATCCTTTTTTGATACAAAAGGGAAACATTTTTCTCATTCTAAAATGAATCGGTTGTAAGGCTTCCTTGGCGCACATCTAAGGGTAAATGAAATTCAGTGGAGTGAACAAATTGGATAAAAAATTTTATCTATTGTGAATCAGGGCGATGGAAATGATATAGTGAACGCGTTGCCCTTTGGATCATACGCGTAGATGAGCAACAATAAAATATGGTATTTTGTTCAATAATACAATATATATATACAATATAAGTGTTATAAAGAAATTTGGATATAAATAATATCTATGTTTGAAGCATTTTCTATATTCTTAAAAATCGAATACCAATAACAAAAAGTCTTAGGTTCTATTGATCAGAGTGACAAATGTAATTTTAAAACTACGAAAAATAAAAAAAAGAATCAAGAACCGGGGGATTTCTGAATATATCGCCCAGAAATTAGTACCGCTAGTGTTGGTAAAAAAAAATTGTCGGTCAATGAGGAACGTGTTAAATAAAAGAAACTATCAGGGTATTCACAGTCGTCTTTTAAATTGCGGGTAAATTTACCGCCCGGTAATTCAGTCAAATTTAACAGATTTTTACCGAGACGGTAACTTGGTTCATGTAAAAATGAATTACCGGATTCGGTAATTGTAGACATGCCTTGAGTCGTGTTTTTCGGCCCGGTTATTAGGTATCAAGAATCAACCGCGGGTGGCGCTAGTAATGTTTTTAGTTGTCAAATTTTCTCGCTGGTTATCTCATCGGACTGCAATTTTTTTCAATTTTGATAGCCGTTGCCACAATAGAAATTCAAAAGAATACATCAAACATGGATTTAAAGGTATGTGACATATTTTACAATCAAATTCGCAGTTCATGATTTGGTCACGTATCCAATAAAAGCGCTGTTCTCAAATCTGTGCTGTGGGATGTTCACAGCAGAATATTTTCAGTCTTTTAATATTACCGAAAATACCGAATACCGAAAATTAAAAGAGGATTGTGAATACCCTGTATGTTTCATGTATTCGTCCGCGCCTCAATCCGGGTTCAAGCATCTTGGAGTTCAACAGTATGATCACTCTGATTTAACGAGCAATTTTTTGCCTTCCTTCATAATTCTTATGAGGTTTAAGGCTATCGCGGTATAAGCACTAATTCAAGTTGAGTTCTTACACACTGCTTACACACTGGAGTACGTGAACAGTTCGCAGAAATGTCCACACAAAACGAAGTTTTATTGATGCACCTCTCCCTTCCTCCTCCACCTTCCCCTTCCACCTTCCCCCTCCACCTTCCCCCTCCACCTTCCCCCTCCACCTTCCCCCTCCACCTTCCCCCTCCACCTTCCCCCTCCACCTTCCTCCTCCACCTTCCCCCTCCACCTTCCCCCTCCACCTTCCCCCTCCACCTTCCCCCTCCACCTTCCCCTCTCCTAGAAATTCCAGTATCTATTATTGTGTACGCTTACTAAAGGATGCGATCGATGTTTTACAAAGTTGACAATGGATATGATCGCTAATTGACAATTAACGTGATCATTTTAAAAATTAAAAAATAAAAGTTATATCCGAATTAAAAAATGAAAATTGTATCCTTTTTTGAATTAATCACGAACGAAGTTGACATAACATAAAATCAACTAAGGATTGTAGTTAATTTTACCAATGAATTTCCCTCAGTGTACTGAAACAAAAAAATCTGAAATTTCGCATGTTTAACCCTCCGTTGGGCGCAATATAAGAACTAACGAGTTCGGACGCAATGCGCTTGACAGACACACATAAAAGAATCGCGAATTTATACCCATTAATTTTAATTCATCATTCTAAAAGTAATCTGTGTTCTGCATAAGAATATTTAAATAACAAAAAAATTAAATTCGTTTCAAAAAATTTATAGAAAACACAAAAAGAAAATTTCAAATAAATTCACAGCGGTGAACGAAAACGTCAGAGCTGTGCATTTCAGGCCGGTTGCGCCCGACGAAGGGTTAACAAGTTTTTGGGGTAAGTAAGTGAGCCAAAGGCCATAGAGGGATAAGGGAACAAAAAGTGCCCCCAGAGATATAAGCTTGAAATTTTTTTCGTAAGTTGCCACTATTACAACAAATAATTTCCCAAAATTTCAGTCCAAAAAAACGAGTAGTTTTGGAGAAAAAAAATAAAACATGATTTTTTTGAAAAAATTCTAGCTCCGTAACGGGTTAACCGATTTTGATGAAATTTGTCGCAATTTTTTCGTTGAAAGTCATAGTTTTCAAAAAAAATTATAGCAAAAAAATTAAGTGTGAGGAACCGTTAGGAAAAAATATTTTTTGTTTTTAAAAAATTATAACGGTAACTTAACGGTTTTGCACCACTTTTATTTTTTTCTCAAAAACTCCTTAATCCCTTACCTACAAAACAAAAAAAAAATCAGGGCAATCGGAGAGGTACTTCATATTCAAAAAAAATAAAATGTGAAGGTAGTCACATTATCATATATGAAAGATGAATCAATTTGTGAACTAAATAATCCAGGAAAATTAGGATTTAACCTCTTAAAAAATCCTAGTTAACTGGATTTTTGCACAGACCTTTATTTTGACATAACAAACAACGTCCCCAAAGTCCATTCCAAAATTGCACCGGCGTCGTGCGTTATTCAAGGTCAAAGGTCCCGAAAATCAGTTTTTTACGTTTATCTCACTTTGTACGAGTTATACGTCTTTTTGAGGTTCAGATGAATTAATCACAATAAAATTCTCTACAAAAAAGGTTAAATATAATTTTCTTGTAGGACAAACAGTTTTCGAGATACAAGTCGTCAAACTATGCGTCGCACAGAGAAATTGCTATTATTCAAGGTCAAAAGTCAAAAAAATCGTAAATATCTCGCTTTGTATAGCATGTACGCATTTTTTGTATTCAGATGAATTACTCCTCCGAAAATTCTCTACAAAAAGGGTTAAATAAGGTTTTTTGTAGGGGCAATAGTTTTCGAGATAGAAGTCCAGACACTGTGAACTGTACATTCGTTTCCCGACCACCATTGATGTAGAATACAAGGCGCGTTTTTTACATGGTTTCCCCAGTAGGCCTAATCCATATTCTTTCCACCTTCATTCATTTATTCTTCTTCTGCTTCTGCTTCTTCTTCTTCTTCTTCTTCTACTTCTTCTTGTTCTTGTTGCCCTTCATCTTCCATATAGGTATCACCTTCACTTGCATTTAATGTTAAGGTACCAATAAGATCGAGTTCATCATCGACATCGTTTAAATTGTCAAAGGATTCAGTGATATCACAAGAAGCAGGATTTAAACATGATTGACCCCGACAAAAGCTACAAACGATGGAGCACGGTAATCCAATTTTTCTGCATCCACAATTGGAACCACAACCTTTTGTGCAGTTGCAAAAAACGGAATTCAGGAGTTCTTTCGATGCTGGTGGAACTAATGTACTAATGCTAGGTTTACACGAATGACAGATAATGACAATCTGTCATAAAAGAATGGACAAGTTCATTCTTTTATGAGAGATTGTCATTTTTCTGACAGAAATAATGACAAAAATTATACTATTTACACGATGATGACAATTTATGACAAAAAAATGACAAATTTGTCATTCGTGTAAACGCAGCATAACTGGCTGCAAGAAATTGTTGTTAAATGTCCATCGCCACTGTTGAGGGTCTAAGTCTTTTCCAAGCCAAGTTTGCGCCTGATAATATATACGATACAGGTGGTGTTGTGCGGCTCCTATTGTAGGTGGAAGTGAAGATAATTTAACTGCCTTATTGAGTCTTGTCGAAGTATTCAAGCAAGAGAATTGTTCACGGGATATTATTGCCAGAAATGGAACACTTTTTATTTTAGCAATGTACGGAGCTCCAAAAACTGAAGACTCCTTCGACAATTATTGCTACTTGGGTTTCGCTAAATCTACAAGACTCAATAAGGCTCAATAAGTGGTGGGGAAACGAATATACAGTTCACTTCTATCTCGAAAACTATTGGCCCTACAAAAAAAATTTATTTAACCTTTTTTGTAGCGAATTTTCGGAGGAGTAATTCATCTGAATACAAAAAATGCGTACATGCTATACAAAGCGAGATATTTACGATTTTTTTGACTTTTGACCTTGAATAATAGCAATTTCTCTGTGCGACGCATAGTTTGACGACTTGTATCTCGAAAACTGTTTGTCCTACAAGAAAATTATATTTAACCTTTTTTGTAGAGAATTTTATTGTGATTAATTCATCTGAACCTCAAAAAGACGTATAACTCGTACAAAGTGAGATAAACGTAAAAAACTGATTTTCGGGACCTTTGACCTTGAATAACGCACGACGCCGGTGCAATTTTGGAATGGACTTTGGGGACGTTGTTTGTTATGTCAAAATAAAGGTCTGTGCAAAAATCCAGTTAACTAGGATTTTTTAAGAGGTTAAATCCTAATTTTCCTGGATTATTTAGTTCACAAATTGATTCATCTTTCATATATGATAATGTGACTACCTTCACATTTTATTTTTTTTGAATATGAAGTACCTCTCCGATTGCCCTGATTTTTTTTTTGTTTTGTAGGTAAGGGATTAAGGAGTTTTTGAGAAAAAAATAAAAGTGGTGCAAAACCGTTAAGTTACCGTTATAATTTTTTAAAAACAAAAAATATTTTTTCCTAACGGTTCCTCACACTTAATTTTTTTGCTATAATTTTTTTTGAAAACTATGACTTTCAACGAAAAAATTGCGACAAATTTCATCAAAATCGGTTAACCCGTTACGGAGCTAGAATTTTTTCAAAAAAATCATGTTTTATTTTTTTTCTCCAAAACTACTCGTTTTTTTGGACTGAAATTTTGGGAAATTATTTGTTGTAATAGTGGCAACTTACGAAAAAAATTTCAAGCTTCTATCTCTGGGGGCACTTTTTGTTCCCTTATCCCTCTATGGCCTTTGAAACAAATCCAAGACTAAACATTTTTTTTTACCCATCCGGTTGGCTTAAGTAGAACAGTCTTAAAAAATCTACTTGAAATATTTTGACTGTTAAATATTTTTGCAGACTACGCAAATCTACATTCATTTAAAAAAGCAGGAACTGAATTACACTCAGAAAAATGGAGGCTAACTCGACGACCTACATACGGCGTAATTGGCCTCGGGCAGGCGCGCGTTCGCCTGCATGTGGGCAAGTAAAACTGAGTTGACCTGTGGTCGGAGAAATTCTGAAATTAAGCCACCAGCAGGTGAAGTAGGGCATTGGGAGCTGCACGAGTTGACCTTAGATAGGTTAACTCTGACCGCTAACTGGCTTACAGACACCTCTGTAAGGTCAGAGGTCAGAGGTAACCTGACAAAAAGTTGACCTGGACATTTTTATACCCGTATGGTGAAACCAAAGGGTATATTAACTTTGCCTTACCGTTTGTAACGCCAAGATCCCGTCATCACACAAAAAAATGAATTACACCAGTGTGTTTAGAATGATGAAAAAAATTGAATTTTCCATGTCCGTCCGTCTGTCCGTCCGTCTGTCCGTCCGTCCGTCTGTCCGTCTGTCTGTCTGTCTGTCTGTGGCGCGGATTGCGGGCGCACGGATTGAGCTAGAGACTTGAAATTTTGCGCAGATTCGTTTTTCGTAAAATGTGAGGCTAAGTTCGTTAATGGGCAAAAATGGACCATTAGGGAAGGTACCCCCCATACGAACGAAATCGTTTTTTGTGAATATCTCAAAAACCGTGCATCTTATCAAAAAAGTGCAAGAATAAAAGTTATTTAGGATATGATTCTACATAAAACTCCCATACATCAAAATCCGATTGGAATAAATTTTAAAAATTCTTATTGGAAAGTTTGACTTCAAAGTGGAATTTTGGTACAACTGTTCGAATTTTGATACGAATATCACCATACGGGTCTCCAATGATTGCCAGATTGGCAATTATAGCTTTTGTTATGTTTCTGAGTGTAGTTTTCTCACGTACCATTTAAGAATTCTATGCAACCAAGATGCAACGTTTTTCAAGATTTTACGGATAATTTTTCTTGTAATATTAGTGCAAAATGTTGTAGATTTTCGAGCAATAAATTTGAGATATAAAGCATATTTTCTAATCCTTTGGGTGCCATTTACCCGTCTACATAAGTTTTCAAAGTTTTCGACATTTATGACAATAAATGACCTCCGGAAAAAATGAGTTTACACAATATGGATCTTGTATGTGTATTTGTGTATGTGTTTTTGAACGCAGCAACTCTGCAAATATGACTTTTATCCTTGACTGCATCTTAAAACATGTTCAAACTTTTTTTTTATTCAGACGTAGTTAGTCGTCGCATATAATGAAGAGTAAAATCAAATGATGTTCGGTGTGCCCTTTTGATCGTCGATTGTGTATCCTTGTTCTAAAGTGGATTTACATATATGTATTTTACTTTGATGGCCATATGTACACGTACAACATATAGTATGTGAAGTGTATCTAACTTAAGAATTGTTTAACATTGCCCGCCATATCTGTGGCTATGATGATGTAAATCAGAGGAAGAACTCTTATAACATAACTTTTAGAAGCTTTTATCTGTTCATAGGACAAAATTCAATTTACTTACAGCTAAGTGACTTTGGTTTTTCTTGCGGCTCGTCTACCAAAAGAAACATAAGGCGGAAAATATTTTCCACAAATCCACGCGATGTTGAAAGCATTACCATGTCGTCAGGCAAAATGTAGGAGGTATAATCACACCATATTATAAATGTTGTAGTGTACAAAGTACATTTATGCGATATAAAATGGCAGCACTACTATGCAGATATAAAACCTACATATGATACGGCCGATGGATGGTAGTCACAATTCACGCCATATGTTACTCCCTACACTAACGTTTCTACAATGCGACAATTCTGAGGGTGGTAATACCAAAGCCGGCGGTGAAATTATGTCCTTGTCTCATACATATGAGTATCAGCCAGCAGTATCTCATATCGGAATATGGTAGATACTCGTATTGTCTATCGTTCACTATAATTCGTCTCTGGATATGTTAAGTATTCATGTTGTTAGTTTTATCGAGTTGTCGCGCGTTGCAATGTTGCGGTACGCGTTAATGATGTCGACTCTTGTCGAATGGTGTAATTTGTCGAATTTAACAAACTTAATAACAGCGACCTTCTCCCTCAAAATACCGTTGAAACAACAACATTTGGCCAATTTTCAAAAAGTTCGGGTTTCAATCTTCCATTTTAAAATTAATGAGGGTAAAAGGGATTTTCGATTTTTGTGTGTTTAGATCTAACGTGGATTAACAGCGTGTTAAAATTTGTTTTGCACTGCATTGGAAAGTGCGGTTGGCAATATTCGATATTAAGTGGCTAAATGGTGTTGTCAAAAAAATTTGAAAAAAAAGGTTTTTCAAAACGTGTTTTTTTAAGAAACATACCAAAAAGGAAAAACATTATTTTTGGGGCGGTGTGTATCAGAAATAAAAGCGAGATAAATACGTATTTAATTTTATTTTCATGATTTTATCTCGCTTTTATTTCTGATACAAAGGCCCCAAAATTATTTTTCTCTTTAAAAAAAGCTTTTGAAATTTTCTTTATTTTATTCTTATTAGCTATTTTGTATTGGATTAGTACGACTAAAGATCCAAAATAACGTCTGCCTTTCGCCACGTTCACATATACGTTTTAGTCTTCGAATATATATATATATAACTTGCCTTTGAGACATCCTTGCGGATCTTTTGACTCCAGAATCGGATTCACCAATTTGAAAAACTGTTTTCCGAGAAAATTGTGGAAAATGATAATCACGTCATCCTTTCAAGACCTTCCGTTATCCTTACAGACTTCTTTACGTCAGAATCGGATTCAGCGATCCCAAAAAAACTCCATAGGAGATTTTACCTGGAAAATTTGAGGAAACTGATAATTATGTTATCCTTTCAGGCTCTTCTGTTATTCTAAAAACCCTCTAATGATATTTTTTCCAGAAAATTTGAGGAAAAGGATGGTCCTTACAAGGACGAAGTAATGTAAATATTGCATTGTCATCGGAGTTACGTATTGATGAGTGGAAGTGGGTTAAAATTACATATATTACATGATTGCACCTTGACAGAGAGTCAAACAGACATACAAACAGACAGATACGAAAGCAAGCTAAATTAGTAAAGCTCAACTCACACTCTTCCCACTATATGCTTTTCAGGGGCAGTCTGACAATAAAGTTTCGTTCATTTTTAGAAGATATCGTGCGCAGGATACCAAACAGGGATACATGCGCCCTTTGGGGTGCAGGAATGAATTTTTGGTGGCGCCCTATGTTTTTTTATTTCTGAGATAAAGTTGTAACAAATTCTTTTGGTTAATTGCAAAAATCTTACTATACTGCCACTTGATGGTGAACCCCCGATCACGCTCCCATCCGAGATGACACCTTAAGTCTAAGGCTGGGAATAATAAATGTAGCGGTGTCTTCGCTCCAGCGCTTCAGCTGCCTCTAGTCGCGGTCGACGGCTACCGCACCGAGCAACTAATGGTGCCAGGCTGGCAGTTTTTGTTAGTAGGTCAGGAGATTTCAATTTTAACTCTTACAAAGTTAACTAAAGTATACTTGAATTTGATTTCCTTACCTAATAATTTTAGAATTAGATTCAGTATAACGGGATATTTTTTTACAACTTTTCTGACTATGAAGGCTTCTTTTGATTTTTTTCCCTGCGGCGCTTTTTTCCTCGCAGAACATGGTTTACTATCAAAAATTTGTGTTTTAAAACTTAAATTTTGTCCAAAGTTTTCAAATACAACAAAAATGGAAATTCTCAATACAAGATGTTTTATCTTGTCGTCTCCGTGTAAGACTGCTGTAACTTGAAGTACACACAGAGAAAAGATAGTAAATTTCACTATTTTATAATGGGAAATCGTGACTATTTTAATTAGTTACTTTCAGTTATAAAAATAGTCAAAACCGACAATTTTTATATCAAACTAGCAGACCCATCGTTGCCAGCTTAAAGTTTTTTGTATAAATTTTAGAATGCCAAAAAACCATGAATAACTTAAAAACTTTTGGGAAAAAAAAACGTTTTCTTTACAGGCCCTTCCGTTTCGAATTTTGAAATTCCAACACCGGATTCGCGATCAGCGAGCCCGCAAACCCCCTTATGCCGATTTTCCCTGGGAAAACGGGAAAAAGGACATTTGTGTTATAATTACAGGACCTTCTGTTTCGATTTTTGAAAATGTTTCGAATTTTAAAACCTGCTCCTGGCAACGCAGATCATTTTGCATTTAAAATTTTCTATTTCTTGTATAGTTACATTGACTATTTTTTCAATTGACTATTTGTTCAATTGAAATTAACTATTTTGGTGATAGTCCGGATTTTCCAGTAAAAAGTAATTAGATTTACAATTTCTTTCTATGCGTGTACAACATTATTTAATGTTGAATTTTTAAATCATTTCGATATCGATTTTTTTTATATAAATGCTACTTCCTTTTTTCTATTGATAATACTTTTTTCATATAAACCATATGAACATTAAAGGATTTAGAATTTAACATTTATGTAATAAAATAAACAAAAACCATTTAATCAAACCGGATAAGTTAGGTAGAAACTTCAAACTAATCTAACGCACAAATGAAATTGTTTTCGAAGGTACCGTTCTAATTTTATCCGTCCCGGTCCACCAAACACCCATCTGGGTTGGAATAGCGGCTCTTCTCTACATATTGATTAACATTTTCATTATAACTGACAAAGTTATCAAACTTTTCTCTTCCTTTTCTACCTTAAATAAATACACCGCAATTTCTTAAGTAGGTGAAGATTGAGGTAATCCAATGTCTAGGCACGCAAGGAATAGTTTGACACACAACCCTTCTTTAATTATTCATTTCGGTTTGCGTGCCACATACGAAATGTGAAAAAAATTGAAATAGTAACAAATCTTGGCTTTATGTGTGAGCTTAAACCTTTTCGTAGTTTCATTTGTTTATTAACACGTTGACGGACAGTAGAAACAAGTGAAATTCGAACAAGTGAAATTCGACAGTAGAAACAAGTGAAATTCGAAAATTGACACTAGGCTTCTACTTGTACGCTGGTAAATGCACATTTGTGCTGCTACAGCCGCAGTGTCTAAAAACGACCGTTTCGTATTGGACGGCTATTGCCGTCATGTCACATAGTGAACTTGAACTTGACGGCTATAGCCGCAACTGTCCGTCAACGTGTTAAGAGAATGATTTTAAGTAAAAGTTGCCATTTTCTTTGTTTCACACATGAAGGGAGGCTTTTAGGCTTAATATTTTTTCAACGAATTCCTTTATTGCTACTACGAGTTTAACATACAAAAATATTCGTGTTTAGTATATTACCTATGGCTGTTTAGTTAACATAAATTTAGCGAAATATTATTTTAAGAATTTCCGACGGTTTAGTATGCTTAAAGGTATTTTACATGTAATAACGGCAATCCGGTTCTTTGTTTAGTGTTCTTAGAAGAAGTGTAGGATTGAAAGTTTTGCAAGAAACTTTAACTCGACGTTCCGAAAAAAATACCTTTTCAAATCAAAATTATATAACGGATTAGAAAACGATTTGGATTTTTTGTGTAATTTTTTAATAAGAAAATAAATTTTTAGAATTCTTTTTGTGGTCTAGATTTTTAAGAAATGTACAATTTATATTTGCACAAAAATTTTAACTTTCTATGTGATTTCTAAAAAATAAAATTTGAATTTTAACTCTTAAAGTGCCGTTCCACATGAGAGTAAATGCGCGAGTAACTCTCAAAAACTCTCGAGAGTTACTCGCAGGAGGTTGTGCATTTGAGAGTTAATTTCGGCGATTTTTTTCTTTTCAAGACCAATATCTTGATTTTTTTGACATCTTGCTTTGGCGAGTTATCGAGAGCTACTAGCGAGATTCAAACGCCGTTCGTATCTGGCGAGCAACTCCCCGAGAGTTCAGTGGGTGCGTGTCGACTAGAGAGTAGAATCACTTTTGACAGCTCGCAGAAACTAGTCCGTGAGTTTCTGCGAGCGACTCTCAGAGACGTGTCCATTTGCGAGTAGCTGCTATCGAGAGGTTCTCGCCGGCATTTACTCTCATGTTTAGCGGCACCTTTATAGAAGAGGGAAACCCGAGCAATTGGAAAAAGGGTCTTAAGTCGATTGGATGTAGGAGTAATATTACAAATGGCAGCTCCTCTACAGGTTTTCAGTGAGAAGATGGTATCGAGAAGTTGCTGAAAAGTTTGGAGGGGTGGGTGGAAGCATGTTTGGGCGTACCTAGTTTAATCTATAAATATAACAAAATTATAAGCGGAGATTTTTTTATATTTTGGATTTCCAAACGTTTTTATATTCATGGATGTATTTATAAAAACTTCTTCCTGTTCCCCTGTAGGGGTGCCCCCCTCCTCTGATAACTTTTTAGCCGTTCGAGTGATTGGATTGTGGCTTTCTGTGTTGGATAAAGGGTCAATCAAAAAAGGCATTTGTTATGAAAAAAAAATATCCTGTCCTCAGCCTGTTAGTCACTAAAATATCTAAAAAAGTCATAAAAAAATTGTTTTTTAAGTAGCTTTTATAAGTGCCTTAAGTTAGGCAATTTTATAATACTACGAAATATTCATTTTTCTCGAAAAAAAATTTACTGATTCTGACTATGAAAAATCATAAAAGGGCTTCCTTGAAACTCTTGAATTATTTTATTGAAGTAAGTCCAATTTGTGAAATTTTCTGGAAAACCATTTTCTTGTACTTAAACATCTGATTACTAAATTAATAAATCTGATTTTTCAACAATTTTCCTTTTTTTTCGCCGTTGCAGTTTTTCGCCCATCTCGGCCCACCATCAGACCTCTTGGGAATTAAGCTACAGTAAAAACCCTTTCTCTAGGTAGGTAAATCATATGTTTCGTTCGGCAAGATCCCGTAAAAAGTTTGTGACCTCTAAAGTGAAAAGATCAATTTTTACGAATTTCTTTTATTTATATCGACTTTATGAAAAATGATTATGTACCAAATTAAAGACAAATACATTTCCTACAAAAAACTTTCATAATTAATTTGCGTCAGACTTCTTTTCTTAAAGTAGGAAAAGGTAATAGTGCAATTTATAATTTAATTTTTTTCAAAAACGTCTTAAAAAAACATTTCCTTCAAATTTGAAGAATTTATCTCCATCATAACTCGTGCGTCATAATTTTAACCACTTTTACAGCAAAAATCGACACTGTTTTCTGTTTGTTTTAATTATTACTACACATATTAAAAAATATATTTCAAAAAAGATTATAATACATTAAGTATTGAGCTTCTATTTCTTTAATATTCCTAAATCCAATATTAAAGTAGTGACAATACGGAATATAACATATTCACACATAAATTGATCGACTTTACTTCGTAAGAAGGCTTATATTTACATGACAAGATATATGCTTTTTTGTACGTTTTTCGGCAAACCAAAAAGTATAAATATACGATTTTTAAAGGCTCAAAATGAAAAAAATACGCTTTTCATGAAACCAAAAGGTGGCAACCCTGACTATAGTCCAACAAATATTTGTCAATATTTTATCACCATTCGAATTATTTGGGTTAACTTATAATTCTTAAAAGTTATCTTTATGCAATATATGGAGATGGGACAACATATATTATAAGAAGGTGACAATCCGTTATATAACTTTCCTGCAATTGACTCAGTGAAGTAATAAACCAAATCGGAAGACGACTTGGAACTTGGTAGATAACATTGAAAGCCGGCGGCACAAGTTTGTAGGGAAATGAATGAATAAGTATACGTTCTTTGGAATCATTATACGTCTGGAATTTATAATAAACGAATAAAACGTGACGCTTATTTCTAATTGTACGACTGACGTGATTGTTAAACTCTAAGAAAGAAAAATCAAAAAACAATAAAATGAAAGTACTGTTTTAACTGTAGACATAACTTTAAGAAATTATTGTTATCCTAAATATTCGTCTCCATATCATTATCAATAAAGTGTCTCTGGAAAGAACTTTGAATTAAGCACACGATGTCTGAAAATTATGGTGGCTTTTGCTTATTTTAGTATCAAACGAGAGTTTAATTTAAATGTTCTGAGCCCATTTTATATGAGGTAAAACTCGTAAAACTTTACTGAACAAATTTTGAAAGCCACAAAATCGAAGACATATAGTGGAGAACATCATGGAGAGGAGCTAATTGAAAATGGAACTAACGATTTAGCTTTAAAGTGACATAAATGCCCTTATAAAAAAAGAAATTGGTTGAACTAAATTGTCCCTAGAAGTTATAACCACAGTACGGTGACCATATTTTTTTTCGAGAAAATAAGGGACATAAAACTTTTTTTTTTGAGGAAAATAAAGGACAAAAAAGGACAAACTGTTTATTAATAAAAACAAAAAAAAACGGGTTCTAAAAACTAGTAATTGTGTAATTCCATTATGATGTGGGTTTAAAATTGTGGAAACAGTTTTTCTGTGGGAAATTCCAATTGAAGTCAAGTATTTTAAATACTTTTGTGAAAAACAAAATTTGAAAAAATCAAAATACAAGTTTTAAAGTTTACTAAAAATTAAAAACAAATATTTTAAAAAACTTTTATTTAAAAAAAAGTGCACTAAAAAGGGATCAAAAATTTTGGACGCTATGTATCAAAAATAAAAGCGAGATAAGTATTTTATTTTAATTTTTATGCTTTATCTCGCTTTTATTGCTGATACATAGCGCCAAAAAAATATTTTTTCTTTTTTAGTGCATTTTTTTAAAAAAAAGTTTTTTAAAAATGTTTTTCTTACCTTTTTTTTCTTGAATTGCTATGTTATTCCACAGTTTTACAAATCCAAAATGCAATTTTTTCCCGAAATTTTTAATTGTTAAACTTTTAATCTATTCTAAATTGAGCCATTTACAGAATTTGCAAATTTATCATTTACACAATATGTATATAAAAATAATAAAAATAATGCAAAACCTTCGTATCCTATAATATAATACGAGGAATGTCTGTCTGTCTGTCTGTCTGCACAAACGATCTCGAAAACCCGCCTAACGATTTTCACGAAACTTGGGGGTTAGGGATTTTCGGGGACAAGAAATCGATTTAGATAGGTCTCACCCCTGAGAAAATTCCCCTTCGATACCCCTCGCCTGGTATCTTCGAATTGGGTGGTCCGATTTTAATGAAACTTTACAGTATTACTGAGGCTGCTGAGGGCTTTCGATTTTTTCACTACAAACCTGACTTTTCCCTCCCCTCGATAACGCTCACCTGGTGTCTCAAAACAACGTTTCAAAAATCGGTAACAGCGATTACTCAATAACCACTCAACCGATTTCTATGAAATTTTGTTATCGCGCGTTAGTTTTAGTTCTAGCTTTTTAGGTCGGGAATTTTAAAAGAGGTGAGACGACTTTGAGGTGGCCGAGCATGGCTCGGTTTTCCTGGTACTAAAATTAGAGATACGACGCAAAATTACGAAATTTTACTCGCCAAAAACGTCATAAATCGAGGGGATGCTTGTATATCATAACTAGCTGCCCATATTTGAGTTTTAATTAGAGCGAAACAAATTTTTTGCCATCTGTTTGGAAAAGAAAAAAGTAACATGATTATTTTTTAAAAATTAAGTTGAAGTGTGCTTAAATATAAATAAAAAAATTATAAAAAGTTTTTATTAAAATATACTAGAAAGAAATAAAATAATTTTTTGTGCGCTGGGTATCGAAACAAGAGCGATATAAATATTTATTTGATTTTTTATGGTTTTATCCCGCTTTTATTTCTGAGGCATAGTGACCAAACCAATATTAATATTGTCTTATTGTTATTATTACACATATATGTGTAAGTAGATGAATATTCTATTGGCACAAGAGTTACGTATGTGTTCAAAATTTCAAGTCAATCGGATATGTGGAAGTGGGTCAAGATTAGATTACAAGATTTGACCCCCACAGGCACATAGAATGCTAAATAAAAGATAAAGTATGCTAAATAAAAGTTTTTGAAATTAAAAAAAAAATCTGTTGTTTTCAAATTCTGAACGTTAGTTACACAGTTTTTTTAAACTGTGTAACTAACGTTCTTTTTTTTGCAAAACAATTCATTCTTGGAAATAATTTAATTGATTTAGGATTAATAAATATTGAAATAAATAATTTTTAACATCTTATTAAGTAAAATAACGGTGATAAGGATTTTATGGAGTTTCTTGGCTAAAGTTATACTGCTGGCTTAAAAACGTATTTTGAGACGAGAAATGGGGGAAAATGCTGTTTAAATGTTTGCCAAGATTTTTTTTTCTCTTGAGGAGCTCGTTAGGACTGACTGAAGAGTCTAAGTGAAGTGTAAAATAATGATGTTTGTTTAGCAACTTTTCTAGGTGCCTCCTTGTGAGTTATTAAAACCGAAATAATTTGAGATAGACGATGAAATACGTATGTATACGAAAGATTTGCAAAAACAAAATGCAAAAAGCAAAAAAAGAAAACGTTTTTCTTTATTTAATTTAGTTTTTTTTTCTTTTTTTCTTAAGATTATCTCAGTTTTTACTTTTGTGTTTTGATTTAATAGGGAAAATGTCGGAAATGTTGGTAATCTTCGCTTTTGTTTACTGAATTGCAGTGAGTTAAGCAATTTTGTCTCCCTTTTGTGATTTTTTTCTTCTTTTTTAAATCAATATTTAAGTTCATTGATAGTATATATAGAAAGGCGAAAATAAATTGTACGGACGAGAAGTTAGGAAAGTGTCAATTACAGAAAAGTAAAGATGTCCCTTTTGTGTTTAAATAAAGATCCTGATACTTAGGCAATACGGAATGGTTTCGATGTAGATGAGAGACCGAAAACTGGCAAAATAATGGGTGGGCTAGTGGGTCGGCTGAATGTAGAAATGAGGGCAAAATAAAGGCAAAGACAAAAAGTAAGATTAAAGACGAGATAAAATGATTTCCCAAGAGCAAGGGATATTGTATTAACATTCGTCGTGACGAACTAAGTCAGGAGGTGTGTGATAAGAACAGGAAGAGTAAACACTCATATACTTTAAATAAGAACAATGTTTTACTGTGCTTTTGGTACACACGAGATTACTGTAGCATATTATAATAGGAAAACATTTAGAAAGAAGAAGAAAAAAATATATGTCAATGATTTCTGATTAACAAGGAAGGATTCTAAAGTGAAATCTTAAGTTTCAACTGTGAGCGACCAAGGCTGTGAAAAAATCTGAGCTACGTGCAGATTTTCAGTTCATTGGCTCCAAAAATGAAATGTTTTTTCGTTTGAATAATAATAGGACATGTAATGTAGAAAAGTTGAAAAAAAAACTCAGAGATAGGTATTGGAAACCTTTGTGTAGGAATCCATACTAATAACCATTCGGGAGCTACAAAATTTCGCGTTAAAATTGTAAAAGAAAAATTGAAAATCGGTGTCAAATTGTAGTTTTTCAAAATCAGACTAGAAATAAAAAAAAACCGAAGTCTCGTGGTCGGGATTCGAACTCGATTCCTGAAAGTTAAAAAGACTGAAAGCCAGCCCATCTGCCCACTACGACATCGGTGCACTTGCGAAAACCCTGACGATGCTTCTAAGTAACGAAAATAAATTTTACATTAGGCGAAATATTATTTAAAAAATGTAATTTACAACAACCCCCAGCTAGGATACTTAAAAACTTCAATTCGATCCGTGGGGTAAGATATAAAGGCTTTACTGTCTGAAAAAAAGCGTATATTTTTTTCTAATTATGTCTAATTCCTTAATGTCACTAACAAACAACTAAACTTTGAAACAACTTAGGAGCTAGAAAATACGTCACTCTAATTTTCGGCCTTTTGACCCTCCATCCTTCATCTTACTTTTTTGCGATTTCTTGTATGTAGTTTAGTCCCGTCATCAAACTACTGCCATCCCCCCTCTCCCCACCAACCCACAAAAGTGTGACGGATTTTATGGACGCGACGGCCCATTACTACCCAAAGCTGGCCTATAAATAGGGGATAAGTAAACCAATACCTAATGAAAAAAACAGTTTATTCAACGAAAATGGTTGAACGCCTTTTAAACAGATTTAATATTTCTCTGATTATTTCAAAACCTTTCCTTAGTAAATTGAAATCGTCTTAGCTTAAAAGTATGTTGTCTGTATTGGTATTCGTGTATATCAACCATGAATACAAATGTCTCAAGAGTTAAGTACATTGCTGTCATTTATTTGTTAGAACAGAAAAAGTGCGAGAAGTAGGAGATTTAGAACAAGGACACTTCTAGGCTTCTGTTGAGATTATTACTTCATGTCGCTTTAGTCCTTCAAGAAGTAAAAAGCTTTCACTGCTTTTTTTATACGTTATTTATTTTTTTTTCTTGGATTTTTTTTTCCGACTTGTTTCTTGCTTTTGCGTTTTCAATCCGATTTACACTTTTTCTTGTCTCTCGTTGTCAGGTAGCCATTTCACTAGGTTCTAAAGGCAAATAACTTGTTTATCCCGGTTCTCCTGTCAAAAGTGCGGAATAATTCGAAAGGCGGGTACCAGGAGCTCTTGAATATATTTAGTAAAAAACTGACTTTATTCATAATCTTGAAACATTCAATTTCATTCTTTTTTTTACCTTTTATGTAATATTTCGCGTTCCTTGATTTGGTATCGAAACCTTAGAAACTCATTTTTTTCTTCTACAAAGGTAAAACGCTCGGACGGAATTATTTATTTTGTAACATTTCAAATTCAAGGGAAATTAATTAAATTTCTTTTCTCTTAAAATGTTAAAAGTTCAAAATACGATTTTCTTAATATTATATTTAATAATTTCTTGGCGAAAAGGAATATTTATTTATTAGGTATTATATAATTTGAAATTAAGTTCAGATTTTGCAAACATTTCATTGATTTTGTTCTCTACTTCTACGAATTTGAAAATGTATATGTTTTAAACAGACAAGACTTTACGGTCTTGTGCAAACGTAACTTAAGTTTCCTGCTAACTGTGATCATAAAATAAGATAATGCTAGAAATTCCTCAAACGTTAGTCTATTTCGTAGACGTAAGATTTATAAACAAAGATTAGTATTTCATGCTGTAAACTGTTTTCGTAAAATTCTTACAAGTTTGTGTAATCATTTAGCAAAATAAACGGTTAATCGTACTGAAAAACGACATATATTTGATATGATACCATAAAATAGAAATTGGGGCCTCAGTAGCCTAACGGAGGCTCTATTAAAATTGTAATTTCTATCTTTTTTTTATTAAAAACTAGGGGCTGCGCCCGAACCGCTTCGCTGTTCACCCCCCACCCACAGGTCGGCCTTAGGCTTCTCTGTCCACGTTGGCCTTCGGCCTCGCGTTTAACAGCTAAGTTTCGAGATCACTTACTCCCCACCTCCCGGGATACTTTTTAATGGATCTATGTTGGGACTGGACCCCCAATGAACATCTTTGCCAAATTTCAGGCCAATCGGTTCAGTAGTTTCCCCGCGAAAGAGTAACATAGCCCAAAAACTAAGTTTCGAAATCACTTTACCCCCTCCCCTTGCTCCCCCACCCCTCGCGTTTCTTTTCCGTATGCCTATGTTGGAACCAGAACTACCACAGACACTCATGCCAAATTTCAAGTCAATCGGTTCAGCCGTTTTTGCGTGAAAGAGGAACAGACAGACAGACAGACAGACAGACACCAACTCATTTTTATATATATTAGTAAGTATGATACGTTTTTTCCTCGATTTTGGGGTCCTCCAAAATAGCAGGCCCTCGTTGTGCACCTTTTGTGCCTAGGCGGGAATCCGCCACTGAGGAGCCCAGATTCGCTGTGATGATTACGATTACGTGCCAGTGTGACGCAATAATTGGGCGCGTTTAGACCGATGCTAAGTTGGCAGTTTTCACTTTCCCATTTCTATTCTAACGGGTGCAGATAGAACAATTTTGATTAGTACGAAATCTGTTTCAAATAAAATCATAAGGATGTCCGTGCGTCTGTCTACCGGTCTGTCCGGTGAAATAATTAAAGAACGCGTCGACCTAGCGGCTTGAAATTTTTTGTAAATAAGTTTTACAAAACTCGTAGTTTTCTATCAACTGTTGGAAAAAATACCGTTTTTTAACATTTTTGGAAATCTATGTGCTTTTGGGAAAAATGAATATCATGAAATTTGAACGATGTAAAATTTTATGCATTTTTTGCTTTAACGATTTTTCGTATCTGTAACGGTTCTCAAGATATTTGAAAAAAGTTCAGTTTTTTGAAAATCTCTCGAAAATTATACACTTTGATGAAAAAATGTATATAACCAAAATTATAGGTTTATACGTATCTCTAGTGGTTCTCAACATATCAACATATGTCTACATATTTCAAAAAGTTTTTCAAGTTTTTGGAATATTCTTGGTTTTTTGGAAAGTTTTCGAAAAAAATTTCGGGATCGCAGATCACGAATCCGGAGTTACAATTTCAAAAATCCTGACGGAAGGTCCAGTAAGGATAATGCAAATATCTTTTTCCGTTTTTACCGGGAAAAATCGCATTAAGGGGTTTTAGGGGTCGCTGATCACGAATCACTAATTCGAAACGGAAATTCCTGCAAAGGTAAGGTTTTTCTCAAAAGTTTTTTTACTTGTACAAAAAACTAACCGGTAGCGATGGGTATTATTTTTATATGCAGACAGATGGACGAATATGTGAGTCAGAGTTTGATTAAATTAATTCTTTATTCGGTGATTAGTCGGTTGTTGCAAATTGTGTTTATATAATTGTTACCATGGTGGTAGTATTTTAGTTTTATGAAATTTTAAATGAACCCTGTTAGACCCGTTTAATAGAAATATCTAAAATTACTTCCGTGCTAGTTTTAAATAATAAAATAACCCCGAGTTTGTTTGTTTCAAAAACTATAACTTTATTTCAGATTAAATTTTACTCATTAGTTTGATGAAATACAAAATAAACACAAATATCAAATACAGAAACATAACTTTGCACTTTTTTAACATTACAAAAACGTACAAATGGGATAATGAAAATTTGAACGAAATTTAAAAATATGCATACATAATGTTATTTATGCATATCCATGTACTATTCGTTGTATTGGATCCATGTATCTGAATTTGAATTTATTTTTTTTGTGGTGAAAATTTTTCATGTAGTTGTGGTACAGCGACGTCCAAACAACAAAAAAAAGTGGGATAAAAAACAGTTTACGGCAGTGTAACAGCAAAAATTAAACAAAAAATACTGAAGAGGACGGAAAAGTCGAAAGGAAATTTCTGAAAACTAGCATTGCGACCACCAGTAATAACAAGTAAAACGACAACAGCATAAAAAGCAAACAAAAATCTAAAAACGAAAACTTTTGCTTTTGATTTGGTCTTTTTTTCGTTGCAACGTTTTCCCAATTTCGCTTGGCAGTAGTTGGAGTTAAAGCTTTCGAGACAATCAACTAAACTAAACTTTCGTTTTGAAAATTTTCAGGCACGCAAACAAAAGCCAACGACATTAAAATGCACGAAAGTGTACTCTGGCTGGACTAAACATTTTATGTGAATTTTTTTTTTGTGTTTATAAATATTTGTATGCATTCGCAAATCCAAAAATATATAATACTCGTACGTATAGTTTGTTTTTCACAATTTTTTTTTCTCACTTAATTTTTCGTTTTTTGAGATCCGAGGCAAACTTTAACGTCGCATTGTCATAGTGTTGCATTCATGGCTAAGTGAAACTATACGAGTGTCGGCGGTCGTTATTTGGCGATAAGGACAACGCGAAAGGAAAAGTTCGTTATTCAATTGTAAGAAGAAAATTCAATGCGTGCCACTGACAGGAGTGGAGGATTCCGATATAACATCAGTAACAAAACACCATCGCATCGCCAGGAAAAGTTGCATATATAGAGATGAGCATGACGGGTCTGTTAAAGTACACAAAAAAAAATTAGAAGCAATTCTTGCTGTACACTACAGAGAGGATATACTATGTGGGATGGTTGTCAGACTACTGAAATTATATAACGAAATCTCATTGGGAGGATTCGCATTGGAAGTGAAATCAAATTAAATTCTTCTCAGACATTTTCGACAACATTGAAATTAACTTTTCTCCTAAATTTAACGGAAGTGATAAACATTTTCGTGCTGTTATTATTATTCTGCTTCTGATTTGTTCTTTTTCCAGTAAAATAATAACGTTTATCTATTTTCTTGTTACTTCGATATCCTTTTACGCGTACTACCTACAGAAATTAATCAAAAAGTCTTTCTTTAGATTTAATTTTGTGGAGCTTTTCTAGACACTGAGTTTATAACATTTATAATTTTTAATTAATTATTTAATTATTCCGTAAATTAAAAGGAAATTGAATTTGGACTTTATTTATATGAACGAGTTTTAGTTGAAATATTTCAATGTGGATCTCACAATCAGAAAAGCTTTTACTGGTATAATGGGATTTGTTGAAGAAATAGTCGTAAGAAACGCCCAACTCTTCGCTAAAAATGTGGCGAATTTTACAGACAGCGGCTAAGTTTTCCCCTCCCCTTGTCGGTCACTCTCCTTTTGCCATATCGTGCAATTTGAAAGAGTTTTGTTGCCACACTATCACAGGACCCTAACAAAAAGTGTAACGTATTTAATAGACACCAACTTATCGTATCGAAATAAAATTGTAAAAACAAAAAGTATTTAGATTATAAATTAAATAAGCATTCATATTCCAGACAAAAAACCATAGCTTCACATTGAAAAATTTACGACCACTCAAATCAACGTCTCTTTCCCGAAAACCTCTTTCTCTTTCCTATGGAAACTCGAAAATTATTTTGTTTTATGTAGTACTAGCTTGCATACCCGTCGTTGCCGGGTTAAGTTCTTTGTATACGTTTTAGAATACGAAGAAAACCGGAAAGAACTTAAAAACTTTTGAGAAAAATGTTATCCTTCAAGGACTCTCCGTTGCGAATTAGTCTAACACCAGATTCGCGACCCCGAAAACCCCATAATGCCAATTTTTCCCGGCAAAAAGGGGAAAGGATATTCGCATTATCTTTACTGGACCTTTCGTGAGGATTTTTGAAATTGTAACACCGGATTCGTGATCAGCGACCCCGAAAACCACCTAATGCCATTTTCCCCGGGAAAAATGGGAAAAAGGATATTTGCGTTATCCTTACAGGACAATCCTTTTCGAAGTTCGAAAATCTGACACCGGATTCGTGATCATCGACCCTGAAAAACCCCTAATGCCTTCCGTTTCTAATTTTGAAAACACCAGATTCGTGATTAGCGACTTTTCAGTCTCCTATTGAGCAGGATTCATGGCGAAAATCACGGTTTAAAAACACCCAAACCCTCCTTACCCCCCGTTTACCCCCTTAGCGGTAAAATTTCGGAAAACCCCGCCTTAGTGAGCGCCTACGTGATGGTTGGGACATACTGTGAAAGTTTCAAGTTTCTAGCTTCAGGGGTTTGAGCTGGGCGTTGATGAGTCAGTCAGTCAATCAGGTTAAACCAGCGTTTCTCAACCTTTCAGTATTCGCGGCCCAATTTTCAATCAAAATTGTCATCGTGCCCCCCCTGCATACAATAAAATGTATACAATAATAATAACGTAATTTGAGTATTTTGGCGCTAAACTTACACTACTACCCCAATTTTAAACACAAATTACCAAGCAAACAGTAATTTATTGACATTTGGCAACACCGATCCTCAGCGTTGACAAAACAAGAATCCGGTGCCTTTTTATTGCTCTTGCGTCATTTTTGCGGTTTCGCGAGAAGTTGTTTTAACCCTGAAATCACAATGAACGCGAAACCGACGCGAAACTGGCGCAGAAACTGTCACTTAAAAGTTTGGTTCCCACAAATTGTTTGAAGTGAGCACAGTGAACGTATAGAACGCAGCTACAATGTAACCGCAACGCAAAAGTTTGCAAACTTCTAACATTGCCGCAGAATTCTGCGTTGACAGTTCATAAAGTGAGGTTGGAAAAATGTCGTTCGAGGAAAAATTGATAGCCTTAGTGCAAATAACAAAGATAAAGACCAACAAAGCAAATTATCGCTTCAAAATTATCCATTTTTGTAATTTTTCCAAGTTTATACCACTTTATATTATATTATGTCACTTGTACTACTTCACGAGCTGCCATTGTGCTCTGTCGCTAGAATTTTGCACTGCGTGACAGTTCAGAGCGTTGTAGTTGCGTTGGTTTCGCGTTCATTGTGCTCCAAGCGTAAGTTAATAAGTTAATTATTAAATATTATGTCGAAATGTACTTTGTTTTGTATGTGGGTATGTACTTTCCTTTCAGTCAATTAATAAACTTTTTTAAATATTTTGTCTTGGATATGCTCGCGCCCCCCCTTAAATGTACTCGGGGGCGCGCCCCACAGATTGAGAATCGCTGGGTTAAACGATTTTATATATATATAGATTAATGTGTCGCCGTATGTCGAGTGATACTTATGCAGAGGAACTTAAGCTGACTGTAAAGCGTTCGAGGTCTCCATATGTACACGCCAAACATTTTTGGGCTGCATTTTAATATACAGTTCTACGCCCAAAAAAACATTAAAATTTAATCTTGTTAAGGCTCGATGGTCTAAATGCGATATGTGGAGGTTATGATGACTGGTACACTGCACACAAAGAGTCTTTTCCGGTAGCTCTAGTCGGGGGGTGGGATCTTGTGATCCAGCCATCATCTCGGCCTTGCCAAAAAGTTGTGTGCACGGATATTTAAAATAATAGAGATCACTGAAAGAATCCGCGAAGCTAACCCGAAATCAAACGAACAATTCTTGGACACCTCTCGATGGTTTTAGGGGTGCCAGCCCTTCCCTTCCATTAGCCCTTCGATGCCGAAACACGATTTTTTTGGGCTCCCTTTATGCGGTTAGTGCGGCGGAGGGGTCACATAAACAAAATAACTAGTCACTCATTTCGTTTTACTTCTTTTTAATTCAAAAATAATTTATTTGTTAGATTTAGGTTTAAGATTTAGATTTAGGTTTAATATTTAGATTTAAGATTTAGATTTAGTTATGTTTAATTCTAGTCATATTTAATCAATTCGGAAAAAAAAACAATTCTCAAAAGAAAATTTTTAGATAAATTCACAAAACTGAAAATTCAAGGTGGCACGCAGCCACTTGCAACTATACAAATTAGCTTTCATGATGCACATTTAATTATTTAAATATGTAATTTCTAACTAGGAAAAATGTAGATTGTTGGGCAATAGAGATCGCATAAAAAAAATATTTAACTTAATTTCAAATTTGGTTCATAAATACCTTTTTACCTTTTAAACACGAGACTCCTACGGCAGATCTGACGCAGCAGCTTTTCTCTGTAAAACCTCGGAAAAATGTTTGTTTTTATGTTATTTTTTTATGCGCCTGTACAAATTTTAGCCCTCTTCTGATAAATTTTAAGTGTTGAGATTCAATTAAAGATGATTTTGGTTCGGTCAGGTTTTTCCGGAACCTCGAGGTTTCTAAGGTTAGGTGAGCACATGTGAGCAAATGCAGCCAAACTGCTGTATACGCATAAAATTTTCCTCTGGCGTTTCTTTTTTTTTTTTTTGCAGCCACAATTTCCCCAAATCACGGAAGAAAAGAAGATCGGACGAGGATCTACTGGATTTTTCCTTTCCAGGAGTACCGCTTCGGGTATCAAAAAAAAACTTTGTCGGATGATAAGGGCGTAAAACTTTAATTCTACCCCTTCTACGTAGAATTTTCTCTTTAGCCGTTGTATGGCTTCAATTAATTTATGTCGGCTATCCACAAGAACCCCTTTTTGGGGTATCCTCTTTGATAAAAAAGAAAAAGATTTAGAAGTTCCAGATCTTCCACAGCTTTTCCAGCGATAATATCGGAAATTGAATGATTTAAAAATTTAAATCGAAACACGAGGTAAACTTTTCTTGCTCCCGAAAGGAAAATCCTCCTTTTTTTTGTGATGGCTTTTTGTGATCGCTGGATCGTCACAATGTAAAAAGGGAGAATTTTTGCCATGAGGATCGATCACCGATCGATTCGCATGGACCAAAACTGGTTTTGCTTGCGATGGGTGCAACTTTGAAAAGAGCTGTACACTCGCTGTCTATTGTTTCAATGCTTGAAACTCCATTAGATAATAGAGCGATAGGCAAATTTTTATTTCGTAGGAGATACCAGGGTAAATTTAAATGGGATCAAAAAAAGAATTTAGAAAAAAAAATCATTGGCGCAAAAATTTGAATATTTTGTTTTTGAAAAATTTGCTGGCCGCAACAATCTCGCTATAGATTATTATTTTTTTAATCTTTTTCACTTTACTCTTCTATAGAAGATAGTATGGCATTCAAGACGTAAACCGACTCGAAAACGGGGGCATATCGAAAATTTCTGATTAGTACGAAATCCGTTTCAGGCTAAATGATGGGGATGTCCGTCTGTCGAATCGTCCGTTGTACGTATCTTAAATAACTCGAGAACGCGTTGAGTGCCTTGAAATTTTTTGTGAATGAGTTTTTTGAAAATCGTAGTTTTTCTTTTTGGAAATGTAACGGTAGCTATAATGAGTAGGTACCTCCCATACAATTTTTTTTTGAAAAAATACTGTTTTTTTGAGAATTTCTTTTTTTTTTTTTTTTTTTTGAAAAAATGCGCTTTTGAGAAAGAATGAATATAACAAAATTTAAAGGATATAAAATTTTTCAAATTTTTTCTTAACCGTTTTTTTTGCATCTAACGGTTCTCAAGATATTTGAAAAAATTCGAAAGTCAAGATTGAAAAAAAATCGGTTTTTTGAAAATCTCTCGTAAAGTATGCGCTATTGTGAAAAAATGCATATGACCAGATTTTTAGAAACTAAAATTTCATGCATTTTTTTTCTTTCACGGTTTTTACGTATCTTTAACGGTTTTCAAGATATTTGAAAAAAATATTATTTTTCATATATTTTTTCCAAAACTAAATACTGCAGAGTAAAGTGTTGTATTGATCACAAATAATATTTTTTAAAAATGCTTTTTTGTATTACAATGTAATGCAAATGCGTTATTTAATTTTTTTTTTTGATTTTATTAAAATTTAATATTTTTATTAAAATTTTGTTTATTGATAAAGGCAAGTATAAAAACTAGTGATTTTTAAAAATCTCAGCTTTTTAATAGCTTTTGCCTTATCTACTCGGATGTCGTATACCATATGCGAATTTTAATGGAAGGTTACATTTTAAAAAATATTCAATAACAACACAAATTGTCGAGTTCTAGAAGTAAGATTAAAAGTTAATCCAATAATTTTAACCGTGTAGGGTGACCCGGATTAGCCCCGACAATCACAGATTTGAGGATGTTGTTCCGATGTCCCGAATAAAAATGTTTGTCTCGGATTATTCAATTTTTTATTATACTTTATTAAACACTAAATATGTAAAACACAAGGAGTTTTTTTTTCGCCTGCGGTGCATATTCCAATTTTAACTGAATTTGTTTATGCGAAGAGCGCAAAAAGTTGGTGAGATGAAATTAGTCTTCGCTTAGTACTATGTAGTTTTTGATTTCTGTCATTGCGTGTCATTTTATTTGAAAAACTTCGACTGCGGCGCATTTGCAAGAATTGCGCTCTTTTCCACCGCTTATCTTATACCGGATTGATATAAAAGAAAATGGTCATTTAACTACATGACCTTAGTATCTTATGAACTTTAAATTTTGTTCAAATTAAGTAATATTTTATTAACTGAAATTATTTGTATTAAGTAATTTTGTCACATTATTGAATCATTTTGCAATTAATATTCCATAATATGTAAGTATTCCATAATAACTTTCTTTCAAAAACAGCGAGAAAAAAGCATAAAGTGTTGTGAAAGTGAATCAAACCACCGAGAACGGAAAGTTGAAGCCTTTAAAATGAATTTCAAGTAATCTCTTTATTTATAAAAAAAGCAACAACTAATCAATTGAAATCGATGATTGCATAAACTCCTAAATTATATCACATATTCGTATATAAATACCAATATAAAATAATTCCGGTTTTATGGAATTAAATAATATGAAATGATTTTCAACAAGTCAAAAAAATTCTCCGAAAATACTCGTAGAGTAGTTCTTACGAATTCATTTTTATTTATTGCGCGTGTTTCCTGTAATTTTATGAGCGAACATAAAATATATCTTTAAATCCTGTTTAGAATTCGAGGATTTAAAAAAAAAATATCGACGTTTTAACAGAAGAGGAAAATGATGTGAAAATACTGTATACCTAACTAATCCGATTAAAATGGCAGATTTTCTATGGAATTCCGTAATCAAAGCGATTGTTATATATTTGGGGACATTATTCAATGTTTTACTGAAGTCGAAGTGTTCTTATTTTGTTAAGTCGCAAGCGTTCACCCTCACAATGAAACAACATGACAACAAAATTCTGAAATCACCTCAGAAGTTGAATTTCTTAAAATCATTTCAAGGCTAAATTCACAAGGGTACAACAGAAGCTGTAGTAATACGTTTGTATTACACCTGTATATATATGAAATATACGTTAAGGTGAATGAGCAAAAATGAAATAAAATAATTAAATTTTAAATTATAAATGTGTATACAAATGTCTGCAAAAAACGAGATACATTGCGCCAGGCATTAAATTTCTTTAAAGCAGGTTTTTGAGATGAGACCGATTTAAGGTTAAGTAGTGACCATTCAAATGAAATGTGGGTATCAGGTTCTTGGTCCGTGCTTACAAAACTACCAACCTATATACGCATGCACATTCATAATGCAGAAGCATTAATTATAGGAAGGTTGATATATTCACCAAAAGTTACCTCGTTTCGTCGTAAAATTAAATATTGTACGGATGGGTAAATGAGCTTCTCGTTGATATTGACATTGCTGCCCTAACGTATGTATATTTACCAACAAATAAAATCACACAACGTCACATCAACGTACTTGAAGTTAGTTAGTAGCTATTTAAGTCGATTATCATTTAAATTGTGTTTTTTTTAACAACATAAGAAACACCTTTGGTGGCTATACGATTAATTGTTAATTAGGAGTGTTTGAAATTCATTCATTAACGTGAATACCTTGCATAAAATGGTACGAATATGAATTAAATAGCATTCGTAATTGATGCTAATAATATTTAAGCTGATCAAAATCAGTTATGTGAATGAGTCTTAATCAGATTTAATCGTTTCACTTTCTTTTTACCTAAATATGCAGATGAAATACAAAAACGAAAATGTTTTTGTGACCTAAAACAATTCATTTATAAGTGAATCAACCTTGATTACATTTTCATTTATAGAACGGGCATTGATGGAAATTTGTTAAACATTTAAAATCGTTTCGAAAAAATTAAAGAAGAATCTAGCGGTCGGTATTATTAATTATTGAAATTGGAAGCTAACAAAACCGCGTCTGAAGAAGGTCGCTGATGGCTTTTAAACTTGAAACATGCACCTATTTGATGCTTATAGTAGACATACTTTAATAAGTTTAAAAAAACGAATTTTAAAGAAAGCTTTTATTTTAAAAAAAAATGTAGGTATTAAAAGAACACATAATGAGGACCACGATTTCCAGGCAATCGTAAAATACCCTATATGGTGTGACTCTAAACTTGCAAATAGATTCAATTTCATTATAACGGTAATCATTGATTATAACATTCCGATTTAATTTTTTTAAAGCTACTCTGATTGAATTTTCATGTATGAAGCACTTCTGTAAAATTATAGAACGATGTTGTGTTTATAACTTTTTCGATACGAAATATCGTTTTTCAGAAAATCGCAGAAAACGGAGGAGTGGCCCAATTCTGTTTTTTTTTCAAAAAAAGTTTTAAAACTACGTAGACTCGACTTTATAAATGTTTATTGGTTAGACCCATCCGAAGTAGCCGAGTATTAAAATGCAATTTAAACATAAGAAAAGCCACAATTGCACAGGTGAATCGCCAAATACTCTATATGATGACAGATATAATGTTTATTTAAAAAAAAAATCTATTTGTATAGGAGAGGGGAAAGAAATGGTCCGATAGGATTTTGATATATGGAACGGTTATGTAAAATCATATTTTAAAGAGACTTTGCCTCTATAAATTTTTCAATATGACACCGTTTTTGAGAAATTAAAAAAAAGTTTGCAATTTGTATGGGGGAGGGGAGAAGGACTGGTCCAACTGGATTTTGATGTATAAATAAGTTATGTAAAATTATATTCTAAACACATTGCGTCTTTATAAATTTTCGATACGATGCACAATTTTCAAGAAAACAGGAAAAAAGTGTTCCATTTGTATGGGAGAGGAGGGAAGCAGTGGTCCGATTGGGTTTTGATGTATGGATAAGTCATGTAAAATTTTATTTCAAACATATTTTACCTTAATAAATTTTTCAATATGACATACCATTTTCGAGAAAATTGTGAAAAACTGTTTCGTTTGTATGGGGGAGGGGGGAAGGAATGGTACGATTTTGCCTGTTCAAGAACTTAGACTAGCCATTTACGAAAAACGAAACTGCACAAAATTTCAAGTATCTAGCTCAATCCTTTCGAAAGTTATTGTGTTCACGATAGACAGACGGACAGACAGACGTACAGACAGACGGACAGACAGACGGACAGACAGACGGACAGACAGACGGACAGACAGACGGACAGACAGACGGACAGACAGACGGACAGACAGACGGACAGACAGACGGACAGACAGACGGACAGACAGACGGACAGACAGACGGACAGACAGACGAACAGACAGACGAACAGACAGACGGACAGACAGACGAACAGACAGACGGACAGACAGACGGACAGACAGACGGACAGACAGACGGACAGACAGACGGACAGACAGACGGACAGACAGACGGACAGACAGACGGAGGGACATCCGGAAATCAAAATCTTTTGTTATCCCTAACTCCGTGGTGTAGTTCATTTCTGTGTCCGATGATTGGTTCAATGCGTTACAAACGGTATACTTTCATATCTATTTTGGAATCCAAAGTAGCCTTAAGTTTGTTCAATTTCCCTCGATTGAACGCAATTTGTATTTTTGAATCCGCTGCATTTAATTTCTGTTCGATTGCGTATGATGTATGATACTTCTGTATGATGCGTACTCCAATTGAATGGCGAATCGAATCGACTGAGTTTGGTTTTACGTTTTAACGCCGGATTTCAGAATAGCCATAATAGAGTATAAAAATCTACTTCTACAACCGAACAAGAAGAAGCTGCGTTAAAAAAACTCAGGGATATTGAAAAATTCCGTATTCTTCTAGAAATTATTTAATTTAAGAGGTATGTTCCAAGCAAAAAGTAAAAAAAATGGTAAATAAATTATCGCAGGCGTAAGAAATACTCTTACAGCAGTTCCGGGAAGCCACGGGACAACATACCTGAACCCGGGACAGTCCTGGCTAATCTGAGACGTATAAATATTCACATAACTAAAATCTGTTCAAATATATTTTTGCTATTTTTGTATGCTTAATATTTTACTACGATCGGTTGTAGATTTACTATCATATTTAAAAATCTTAACGATTTTTAATGTAAATTAGTAAAAATGTGAATGCCAGAAAAAGTTGATGTGGGTGTGGTTAATCTTTCCGGTCGACGGAATTAGCCACAAATCAAAATCCAAAACAACAAAAGGTATAAGATTTTCAATGCCATTTTTATTTATTTTAAAATCAATAATAAGTCATATATTTTTTTTTATTATTAAGATGTATAATTTCGTGTGTTTAATTTTTTCGCATAAATCAATACGATCGATGGAAATCCGATAGAAATCTATTTATTTCATCTATTGTTGCCAACTTAACTTCATTCATTTCTTGAAATACATTTCCGAATCTTGTTAAAGAAAATGAAACCGGAATAAGCCTTGAATAAGAAACGCAACACTAGCCTTGAGATGAATTTGAATTTTATATTAAACTCTATTATACATATGACAAAACTTGTTTCTTTTTTTCCGAATTTACATGCTTTAACACATCATGCTTAAATCAATTATTTTGTTCAATAAATATCACTAAAAGAATCATGAGAAAAGTCTCCAAAAATATTTATCATAATCATTTTCTATCAAATAAGACCGATGCTTCTCGATAATGTTTCGCTCTTCCATACAACTTATGCCATTATGTGAACGTGTTTAGAATATGCTCTTGGCTTTCGTAGTTTATTAAATTCTTTGGAAATTTCTGCAGACCAGCTTGAAATTTTATCTATTGGAAATTATCAAGAACGTTAAATGCATGCGTGAGATCTTGGCGATGACCTTTTCCTTCAACTTGTGGGTCAAATTTTAGCTTGAGGTTATTTCTATTTGCAATTCCATGTACCTGGTCGGATACCTATGTACATTTCTGCCAAAAAAGCTAAAAGTCACAGAAAATTATTTCTTTTTCATAGTCTTTGCAATCGCATTAATTGCGCATTATTTTGTCTGTGCATAGAATAACATGTAAATTTGGTCTCAATTAACATTGATAAATGAAATGATGAAATCAACAAACATTTTATTTATAGTTTTTTATTGGTTCTGATTTGGGTGTACGAATCATGGAAAATTTATATCTGCGAAGAAAGAGAGTTTTCGCAAAATGGTCTCATCGTGAGTTCGGGAATTTAGCCACAGGTCTCACCTATGGTCATTAAACAATAGTACCAGTAAGACCGATTTTTTGGGAAAAAAGTAGATTCACATTATCTTTATAATACCTTTCCTGATGTTTGAAATTCTCGATCCAATCTGCTAATTTCCTGGAGAAAAAAGGATTTCTTTCACCACAGGACTATTGGTTTCGAATTTCGAAATTTAGACCTCAGATTCGTGAGAAAAAAATAGGAAAATTCCCGTTACCGTAGCGCAATCGTATTTTTGGCCCCGAAAACTGTAAGTAATTTAATCGAAATCTATTTCATCGAAGCCATTTTCGAGATAAAAATTTATTATTTAAGATGTCCGTGCATCTATCTGTTGAGCTAGCGCACAATAACGCATTGAGCTAGCGACTTGAAATTTTCTGTAAATAAGTTTTACAAGAATTGTGGTTTGAGAGAGAGAGAAAGAGAGAGAGAGAGAGAAAGAGAGAGAAAGAGAGAGAAAGAGAGAGGGAGAGAGAGAAAGAGAGAGAGAGAAAGAGAGAGAAAGAGAGAGAGAAAGAGAGAGAGAGTGAAAGAGAGAGAGACAGAAAGAGAGAGAGAGAGATAGACAGAGAGAGAGAGAGAGAGAGATCGTAGATTTCGATTAGAGACGAGTGTAGAAAATGAACGAATAATAAGGAAAGTTTACCCGAAAAATCGGACCTTGAATAATTTAAAATTTAAAATTTGGAATTTTACAAAGTTCGGAATTTGATTTGTATAAGATTTAAAATGCTCTTAAAGATTACAAGACAATTAGGGGAAATTTTATATACCAAATTGAATATTTAACACTCTAACTGCCACATCAGTCAAAAAGACCTGACACCTAATTATACACAATGGCCACAATGAAAATTATTAAAGTGTTTGCTGCAGCCACAACGAGTTTTTGTAGTTGCACACATTTTATGGTAATCAAATAACATTTAGGAATAATTTTGTTTCATTTTTTCTTTTCTTTTAGTGCCTTTTTGACTGTCAACTAAATATTCGAAAAAGGCTTAAAACTGTCGTGGCAGTTAGAGTGTTAAAAAATCTCCTAGTACGAGTATAAATTTCCATGACAGATTATCATATTTTAACAAACATATCTACAATTTTTGTAAAATTTTTAAAACTTTTTAAAACTTTTTGAGAATTCTTCATATTTTTAGGGAAAATCAAATTCGATTCGAGTCATGCAACTAAAAAATCGTATGACAAAAAGTTTGATATTTGATATAAACATAACTTCTTCAAACAGATTGGAATTTGATATGTTTGAAGAAGTTATATTAAACAGAATTTTTAATTTTTATTTTACATGTAAGAAAGGTATTAAAATCACTTCCAAAATTGAAATCATAACGGAACCTCGCACGTCCCCGGAAATTTGTAAAATCGACTTCTGCCAGTAAACCTTAACATATTTAAACGCGGTTTTTTGCATTCGAAAGCTGTTATCGTTCCATAGAACACTACGAAACTCGTAAAATCGAACTGTTTTCGAGAAAATCAAAAAAAACCTTATCCGTTTGGGGGAAGGGGTGATTCAATTATTCCTATTTTTAGAAGAGGTTAATCTGTTGATAAAAACCTGTCCATGCCAAATTTCAACTTTCTACATCAATTAGTTCTCGAGTTTTTCAATCTTGTTTTTACAAAAAAAAATCTACATTGTATCCAATTTAATTCATCGTATGAATATTGATTATTATATGTAGAAGGTAAATTAAACAAAATTACCCCTCAGTGCAGGAAGAATAAAAAAACCCAGTTCTAGCATTTTGGGGAAGTACGATCTGGTAATACCAGCTAGTCTCGGGGGGAGAGAGTGTTCGATTCGAGGGAGTCGAGGCAGTCCTTTCTAGATGGGCGTTGAGACTAGTTCGGCTTTAGTATACGGATAGTCGTGATCCTAGCTTTTCCTTTCGAACCATTTTAGTCCCTTTATATAAGAAAGATATTATCACACCGTTAGGTGGAATTAGTTTTGTTTTTCTATTAATATTTGACTATTATTTAATGCTTATCGTCATGGATTTTTATTCAAAATTTATTGGGCTTCTAGATCAAAGAATTTAAAAAAAATTCACTAAAGCTAAGATTCTTGCATTACGTTGCGATTTCTTGTTGTCAATTGTAGATTTTCTTGTACATTCTTTGCTTAAACATATATCTACTATTATTATACAATTTACATTCATCACAATAAATACTTTTAAACGGTATGAAAGGTATTTAGGTATTTTACTGTTTTACGGTTTATTTCGACCATAGCTTTAACTTGAGCAAATTAATGTTTGATGGCATGGCGACACGACCAAAAAAAAAACAGTTACGTCTATTGCCAAAGTAATTCAGAGAAGAGTTAAGTTAAGCTAATTAGGTATATATAGTGGTACCTAGCTTACTTAGACCTTATGTAATACAACTAAGTACGTGGAAAGATAAAAATAAAAGTAATGCATATTAAAAGTGATGGCACGAAGTCAAATAGAAGATGTTCAACTCCTTAGAGAGTGCACCTTTCTAATTCGTAAATAGTCGTGAATTCATTTAATGTCAACTATTTTTCAGGTGAGTATTTTATTGTTAACAACCTGAACTGAACCGGTAACGACACTGCGGCGGCGGCGGTATGTGGTATATAGCAAAGTAGGGAATTTTATGCTTGTTGATGATGATGACGTGGTGGGATTGTAACCCGCACGATGCTGTCATTTTTTTTTCTTCATTCCATCGTTTTGATGTTGATTCGAATTGGTTCGGTCACTAAACCTGATAGCATTGACATTCCGAACATTCACATGCAATTGAAAAGTTTTTCAAGTCAATTACTTCGCCAAATTGTAATTCATAACTGGATTTCCTTTTTCCATCATTTTTGTACTACTGTTTGGTCTTTTTCTGTTTGTTTTTCGATGCAATGCAATCATCCTGACTCTGACTTTGATGGTCGTTGAATGCACCTCATCGCTGGTGATTTTATTTTGAGTCTCTGACTCGATGCTTTTCTAATATGTTTGGCTATATGCGATATCCAGACTCGATATCTGGTCTAGTTGTTCATTTCGTAATCATAAAAAGATATCAAACCGGCGGCGCGGCGTTCATTTGATTATTCATACATAAAGTGCCACATTCACATTCGCCAAGCACTAGCAGATAAGTATCTACTATCTATTCAGACAACAAAGCTTCTATATATACATATATATATAAATATCCATCGTATGTGGTTCAGATGACTCTTATGGCTCACGATACTCGTATTTGGCAAATGGTAACATCCAAATAATTGAAAGGTGGAATAGGTGTCGTCATAGATGACGATATATTGGCAATTGGATTTTATGGTACGACTTTGGTACAGATTCCCAGTGTGGTTTCGAAAAATCGAATCTTCATTGAAAAGATTCTTACTTATATGGAATAATCATAATCATTTTGAATAGATATTTTGGTTTGCATCATTGCACTTTCCATCCCAAATGATTCTTTCACGGTGAGATATTCCAACAGCTCACTTGATCGCATCATTCTGTTGAAATATGATTATTGAATTATCTGGAAATTCCCTCATTGAAACCTTTTTCTAATATAGAAGCGAATCGATTTTATGCGTATCCCCTAAAAGCATAATTTGTTAGATTTATGTTTGAAAATTTTAGAAAGTTTATCAATAAAAAGCGAAAAAAATGAAATATAAAAAAAAACCAGGATTAAAACAATGATTTTTCTTTTTAATTTTTATTTTCTTTTTCATATCAAACTGCTCTAGTTATGGATATCAGATAAAATAATTATAGTTTTAAAATGCCATAAATATATGTGATATGTAAATATCAAACCAAACCAACAGCTTATCAGTTCTTTCGATAGCTAAAACTTCAGAAGTTCCGATTTTTTTTTAGTTCTATGTCAAGCACGCAGCTAGAGAAATGGTGGTCATGAGGTGAAATTTTTTTTAACACATTGACCGTCTCCATGGAAGTGCAAAAAACGGGTTCCAGAGACGAGTTACTTTATTTTATCACTTCTCAAGTAATCCTTTGTGGTTCACACGAAGTTCATAGACACACAAAGTTCATAGTCCAAACATTAAAAAAGGGTTTCCTGGGCTGCATGCTACAAGAATGTTTAAAAATCAGTTACGTACAAAATGGAATCCGTTTTTATTAGAAAAATTGATCTATTTTTTGACTGTAAAAAAGTATATAAATTAAAAATGGTCTTCTGCCAGGACTAAATAAACTAAAGGTCCCGGTCCACATGAGAGTAAATACGCGAGTAACTCTCAAAACTGTCCTCCAACTGCTGGACCGAATCCAAAAACGTGCGATCCGACTAATTGGAGACAAGTCTTTGACAGATTCATTACCGTCTCTCGAGCATCGTCGCTCTGTTGGAGTACTCAGCATATTCTACAAATATTTCAATGGGAAATGTTCCACCGAAATTTCCCAACTTATTCCTCCACGATACATCTTCCCTAGACCCTCTCGTTCAGCTGCACGCGCGCACGACTTCTTCCTTGAGCCTCCCCGTTTTCGTACAGTAAAGTTTAGGAGTTCCTACATTCCGCGAACAGCAAGACTTTGGAACGATCTACCATCCGGAGTGTTTCCCCTGGACTATAACCCGCAGAAGTTCAAGGAGAACATAAACCGGCATCTCCTTTTGTCTTTCCGACCATCCTGAGCTGTGCTTCGGCATTAAAGGGTCTTCCCCTAAGCTCTGGCTGAAACTATAAAAAAAAAAACGACACCTATTCCACCTTTCAATTATTTGGAGAGTTACTCGCAGGAAATTATCCATTTGAGAGTTAATTCCGGTGATTTTTCTATCGTAAGCTCTCGGCGAGTTTCTAGCGGAAAGCACTTTCGCCAGAACTCTCCAGACCCTGCCCATTTGAGAGTTATGCACGACTGAAAGTGGAAAGTAATCGAAATGTCATCGCACTACAGGAAGGTTGCAGCAGCTGTGATTAATTAATAATAAGAGACAAATAAAATCAGCAAAAAAAATTGCTGGGTTAAGTCCTGGATTCAAAGGAGAAATCTTTTGGGTGCCGGGAAAATTATTAGATAAGAGAAGATAAGAGAATCGCAAATTGAAGACGTGCAACAATTTAGAAATGTTTGTAGGGTAACAAGTTCGGAAAAAGAGTTTTTAATTAAAATTGTCGGACCGGTGGCCGTCAAAAAAACTACAAAAATGAGAGAAGCAATATCTTGATTTTTTTGACATCTTGCTTTGGCGAGTTCTCGAGAGCTATTAGCGAAATTCAAACGCCGTTCGTATTTGGGGAGCTACTCTCCGAGAGTTCAGTGGGTGCGTGTCGACTAGAGAGTAGAATCACTTTTGACAGCTCGCAGAAACTAGCTCGTGAGTTTTTGCGAGTTTCTGCGAGCGACTCTCAGAGTCGTGTCCATTTTCGAGTAGCTGCATTTGCTCTCATGTGGACCGGCACCTTAACGCGTCATAACTATGAAAAATTTCAAAGAAATCGTTTTAGAGATTTTCGAGTAATCAGTGTCACCGAGTTTGGAACCAAAGGTTTGAGAAATTCGCGATTAAAGTTTCAAAAAACTTCGATCTGTCCAAAATTCCTATTGTGCCCAAAAAGCAACGAATTGATTATTTTACATAGTTCCTTAGAATTTTAGCCAAAAAAGTAATTGTTATTGCTTACTAGTGAAAAAGAACCTCTCTCCTCTCTCTAAGACCATCACGTGATTTCAAAAAAAATAATCAAAAGTCGGATATTTCAACTAATTTTAAAATAAGAACAATATGGTTTTTTAGTGTTTATTATGATAATAGGTATCGTTAAAGAACTGAGATAAATCGATATTCGGATGACGAAGGTGAATCATTCAGGTGTAGATTACACAAACAAAATAGATTACGGTGAGTTATAAATTATTAATCTGCAACATTACATCAAAATCAAATCGTCCGTTAAGCACCACCTTTTCAATCGGCAATTATACTTCGGTTTCCTCCTTGAGGCGATCCTTTTTCGTTATATAATCCATCAATTATAGAAACGAAAGGTGAAAGAAATCAGAGAAATTGGTAATTATTTCACACCTAAAAAGAAACGCTGATGAAGAGACCGTCTTCTCTATAAAGAAAAGGAGCAATTTATCGTCTATCTTGGATCCGGTTTTTTACCCTGCTTTTTATACCCGTATGGTGAAACCAAAGGGTATATTAACTTTGCCTTACCGTTTGTAACGCCAAGATCCCGTCATCACACAAAAAAATGAATTACACCAGTGTGTTTAGAATGATGAAAAAAGTTGAATTTAGCATGTCCGTCCGTCTGTCCGTCCGTCTGTCCGTCCGTCCGTCCGTCCGTCCGTCTGTCTGTGGCGCGGATTGCGGGCGCACGGATTGAGCTACAGACTTGAAATTTCGCACAGGTCCGTTTTTCGTAAAATGCGAGGCTAAGTTCGTTAATGGGGAAAAATGGACCATTAGGGGGGGTACCCCCCATACGAACGAAAACGATTTTTGCGAATATCTCAAAAACGGTGCATCTTATCAAAAAAGTCCAAGAACAAAAGTTATTCAGGATATTATTCTACAAAAAACTCCCATACATCAATATCCGATTGGAACAAGTTTTAAAAAAATCGTATTGGAAAATTTGAATTCAAAAGAAATTTTGATACGCCGTTCAATTAAATCACCATACGGGTTTTCAATAATTGCCAGATTGGCAATTATAGCTTTTGTTATGTTTATATATTCTTTTTTCAGAGCAGTTTTTTTTATGTTTAATAAATCAAAGGGTCTTTTTTTTGACGATTTTATAGTAGTAAATTTTTAAAGTGCAAAAACATACATCAATAAGTGAATGAATTGTGATAAATTTAACAAAGTTGAAATAGATATGGTCGTTATAAACGTTATACAAGTTGGTTTTATCCATCTCAATGTCACAATTATGTAATCCATGCAGTTCACAAAGTTAAATTCCTTATCACTAAATATTGAAGATTTGTTAGGTGGTGGTTGTGGGTGGCTGGGTTTTGATCGAACTGGAAAAATAATTCATGCTAAACTTTTTGCGGATAAATATCCCTTACGGGTAACAAATGGTAGATCCGATGGGGCTATCCTATTCACATACATTACATTATGGTATACAATCTGGATGTTTTTATATACCTAACTAACTTGTATGTTAGATACATCGCATTCATTTGATTTTGAATATCTGTATCTGTATATATGTGTGAAGATTTTTTGAATGGGAATCAACCTAAGAGAACTTTTAGGTTAGGTTCGTCTATAAATATCGAATTGGTGTGTGAAATGGTATGTTTGAGGAGTTAGTATTATTATGGAAATTTGATCTGATCGTCTATCATCGTTTCAATCGACTGAATGTCTGTTAATATATAAGAGGTACATCAACACGAATTTTGAAATTAGATGAAGCATTTTTAAGATTCAAGGGGTCACCGTATCTGTAGAGAAATAAAAAAAACAATTGGCTTTTAGCTCCAAGGTGAAAGGTGAGTGTTCTTTAATATTATTCATTAAATGGCGTGAATCGACTCTTTTGTGAATCCAAACAATAAACATTTAATTTAAATTTGAGAAATGATAATGTGTAGAAATATTGTAATTTATGAGTGTAAGATACAAATATTTTTAAGACATATTTTTGCAATTGTGGGGTTAATGGACTATAAATTGATTATAATTTCCACACTTTGACAATAGGCTGTTATTTATGATGTATGCTTAGCAAAAAATATTTTCCACAAAAACAGATAATAATTTAGGACATTCTATCTTCTGTGGTTGTAGAGACAACAGCAAACTACTACTAATCTGATTAAAAAAAATCTGAAATTCTATATTTCTAATTAAAAAGTTGATGTACCAACAATTGCTGAAAATCTGTTGAATTTTGTGAGGAACTTTAATTAATAAGTTCATCCGTTTTTGAAGTTAAATTTAATATAAATTTAATATTAACGACAATTTGTTAAAGAAAAAAGAAAAAAAAAATAATAAAAAAGGATTGAAAAATGTGTAGGAAATCGGGCGAAGAAAATGGCCATCCATTTCTAAAATATTCTTCTCTGTTTACAAGCCACGCTTATAAAACTATTTCTAAGTTCTCTCGGTTCAGAACCCACACAGTTTCAGCTATACAATTTCGAAATTTCGAAGTTATACTATTTCAATTATACAATTTCGAAATTTCGAAAAAATGGCGTCATGCGTCCGTCATTTTGTTTCTTTCAAAATTTCAAACACGGCTTGGTGACTAGCTCTTTACACAATGGGTATTTTGTTCTTACGATTTTGAAAAAATGGCGGGGTGCTTCCGCCATTTTGTTTTTCTCAAAGTTCCAAAAACGGCTTCGTGACTATTTTTCCAAGTCCTTTTATTTCAGATCCTACACGATGGATATTTTGTGTAATAAATTCATACAAGATGGCGCTAGGCAGCCACCATTCTGATTTTTGATGTTACATAATATTTTTATTGTCACTGGATTTACGTATGTGTGCAAAATTTTAAGTGAATTGGATATGTGGAAGTGGGTCAGAATTAGAATACCGAATTTAAACCTTACAAGTGAAAGTAATTAAAATTTCGTGAAAACAAAAATACTTTTTTTTGGACAGCAGATGAGAGGTTTTTATTTTCAAGAGTTGTTTCACATTTAGATGTCAAGTATTCATCTTCTACTTTATCCCTTCATCTGCTATCTGTTTATTCTTTTGGAAAATTTTGGTCCGGTTTTCACGGTCACAAAATGTGTTCTATAACAAAATTGATTCATCACAGCATAGTAGGAAAAGATTGTTACAAGAAAATAATGGAACAGATTTCAGTAGTGAAAAAATTTCCTTATATAACAAAGTAGTGGAAACCGGATCCAATTCCTTCAGCAGTTCAAAATATAGTAGAAGATTAACACAATCAGGGAAATTTGAATATTGTGTTCAATTTTTACCATAATTAAGAATAATGTTTAAAGCTTTGTCGATTTTTTCAACATCAATTTGTGTACTTTTAAAATTCAGCTTTTATTTAAGACGTGCGATTTGATCAAGAATGTAAAGGTTGTTTTTTTTTTTTGCTTAGATAGAACTTACGAAAGGGTTAACTGTCAAACGAGCTGTTATACTGCGCTCACTTTTAGGCATTTATGATCAGTATACTCTGGCCAATCATCATCATGAATAGACTCACGCTTGAATAACGTTGCCAAATTATCCAAATTTACTTTGAAAGTTAGTCGTATATTCGCACCACTTATAAGCGTCGATTTTTTTAGCAAAATTTTGTTCAGCGATGAAGCTAATTTTTGCAAAATTGCCGCATATGGAGTGAGACCAATCCACAAGAGGCTCCATTACATCCAGCAAAATGCACCGTTTGGTGCGGTTTACACGCTGGTGGCATCATTGGACCTTATTTCTTCAAAAATGAGTCCGGAACTCGCGTTACGGTCAATGGAGATCTTTACCGCACCATGATCAATGATTTTTTGTTTGAAAATATGGATGACATTGATCCGAACGAGATGTGGCTTCAACAGGATGGCGCTACGTGCCATACGGCGTCCGCAACCATCGACTTATTGAAATCGAAATTTGGCGATAACTTGATTTCGAGAAATGGACCTGTCAATTGGCCTCCAAGGTCGTGCGATTTGACACCTCTCGATTATTTCCTGTGGGGTTACGTGAAGTCACTGGTTTATGCTGATAAACCAGCAACAATTGACGCTTTGGAGGCCAACATTGTTCATGTTATTCGTGACATACGGCCAGCAGTGCTCGAAAAAGTGGCCCAAAATTGGACGTCCAGAATGCGCTTCGTCAAGAACAGCCGCGGTTGCCATATGCCCGAAATCATTTTCAAATGTTAATGCCATGTATTGATCTTTCGAATAAATAAAAAAATTTGATTAAAATTTAATTTTTTGTGTGACTTTCTAAAATTTGAAGTTCTATCGGGCTTAAAAAAAACACCCGGTGTATTGGAATGTAAATAAAAAAAATTGTTTTAAATCTCTCAGAATTTATGTCCAATATTTACAATGTAAAGCGTTTTAAAGAATTATTCTGGCATCCAGTACAACTTGTAGTTCAAAGGATTTATTAACTAGTTATGAGAGAAGCATTTTAAAAAATTCTTTTAAATAAATGTTCTTAGAAAGAAAAACTATTTTTGGGCAAAAATACTGAACTTGCCATTGAAGAACAACCTTTAAAGTTTTGACAAGAATGTGCAAAAATGTTCTTTTTGAATTATGATCATAAATCTTATAAAATAATGAATAACTTATATTTATAAATGCTTTAGTTGCAGTAAGAGTGACCCAAAGACAATTATGATCATGTATAAATAAAACACTACCAAATATAGACTACTTAAATTTTTCTATAAAATGCATAAATTAGACAAGTTGTTTGCCTAATAGCGAACGCTCCTTGAAACATATTAAAACTGAGGTTTATCATGAACGATTTTTCTCAATTTATAAATGAATTTTAATTAAACGACCTCGGATGAATTTCTTATGGCAATAAGAAAATGAATCTTATTTTCCAATAATGAAAAGCAAGTACTCGAGATATGCATTTCCTTCGTTGGAGAACAAGAAGAAAATGTCAGACAGGTTAAAGTTCGCCCCTGACATAATATTGATAATTTATTAACCTTGTTTTATTAAATTTTCGTGAATATTTTCCGGCGGAAGTTTGAACTCGACGAGACAGACCAATTTTGTTGGCCACGAATTGAGAGGTTGATCATTCTGAAGGTAAATGACTTTTCACCTGTACTTGTGAACGAATATTAAACTGATTTTACTTGTAATTTTAAATTGCAATACTCCATTTCCAGTCGATTGCTATATATTTTAGTCGTAAATTGGTTTATATAGCATACCTATGTATAATTCTTTAATTAAGAAAATTGTTTATTCGGGATAAAATATTAATATTAAGTTTTTTGATGTTTTATTTAGCTAAGATGACATACATGTATTCCGAAATATTGCAATACCTGTGTAATAAATAACTGTATCGCCTGCTAAATCATTTCAGTCTATATGTTTTCAATGAAATTTCTACGGCAAATACTTTATCTTCTTTATATTTTTAGGCAAATAATTAAAGATAAGGTAAGAGAAGATTTGTGCACTATCGGTAGAGTGACCATCCCTCCCGGATAAGCCACGACTGTCCAAGATTTGAGAACATCGCAAATTTTGTTGAGAAAATCCTTCGTAAGTTTCCTAAAGAAAAATTCACCATAGACCAAACATTTTCATCTTTTAAAAGAAACGTAACTTTAATTTTGTTAAAAACTCTCTGCAGTTCAAGCTTTACTCTTGTAAAACCAATTTTCATAGCAAATTGATTTTAAATAAAGTCTTGCTTACACATAACGCTACCCTCCACCTAAAATGTTTGGTCATCTCCATGGGGTGCCATTGCCTCTTAGATATGTAATTGTAGCCGTTTTTATTTAAATTTTAGTTGTAAACAATATTCTAAACATAACGTTTACAGTCAGAAAAATAAAAATGCTGATCCAAGTCAACTTTTTGACTAGTGGCCTGTAATACTCTGGCCTGAAGCAGGCAAAGTGAGTTATCCATTACATGACATTACATCCTCGAAATACCTGCCGCAGGTCAACCCGTGCAGCTCCTTACTCATTACTTTACTTACTACAGGTTTAACTTTTGAATTTCTCCCGCCACTGGTTGACACATTTTTACTTTTCCTAACGCAGGCGAACGCGCGCATAGCACAGGCTAAATTTTCCTGCAAGAAGCCAATTACGCCATACACAAGTTGACGACTTTTACTCAATTTTTCTGAGTGTAATAGCTTCTCTCGCTAGATACCAATTTTTTATTCACTTGTGCCGGATTTCTCACGGAGAAGGAATAAATACAGTGAAAGTCTTCTTTAACGGACACCTCTCATAGACGGATAATTTCTTTAAACAAACACATTTCCTGTGATCAAATTCGTGGCTCTACTCCTGAAAGTGCTCTCATAAGGGGACACCTCCCTTAATGGGAGCTTTCATTGTATTTGAAATCAATTCGATTGAACTAAAGGAAGAGAAAACTGTTTTAGTAAGCGTCAGTAAAGTTAGAACAACTGCTAGATTTCTGTTGTTGACCTGACGACCAGACAGGAGGGTCCCTTCTGTGTGTTGAGAGAAGCAAATATCATTCAAAAATTTCTGTCAAAAAAAACCTCGAGTTTCAAAATTTTGAAAATTAGTGATTAACAATATTTGTAAAAAAAAATTCGATGTTCTGCAAAAAATCTGTGTATTTCCTGAGCAAAACAAGACTCTATGAATATTAATTTTGAAAGTGGTTAAAATGAACAACAAAATTTCATGGCTTTAACCCCTTCAGACCTGAATTATTTTTTTTAAAAAATTTGGTTGTGATAAAATTTGTGTTGATAAAGTGGGTAAATAAGAATAAGAAAATATTGAAAAAACATAACAAAAGCTATAATTGCCAATCTGGCAATCATTGGAGACCCGTATGGTGATCTTCGTATCAAAATTGGAACAGTTGTACCAAAATTCCAGTTTGAAGTCAAACTTTCCAATAAGATTTTTTTAAAATTTTTTCCAATCGGATTTTGATGTATGAGAGTTTTATGTAGAATCATATCCTAAATAACTTTTGTTCTTGCACTTTTTTGATAAGATGCACCGTTTTTGAGATATTCACAAAAAACGATTTCGTTCGTATGGGGGGTACCCCCCCCTAATGGTCCATTTTTGCCCATTAACGAACTTAGCCTCGCATTTTACGAAAAACGGACCTGTGCCAAATTTCAAGTCTCTAGCTCAATCCGTGCGCCCGCAATCCGCGCCACAGACAGACAGACAGACGGACAGACGGACAGACGGACGGACAGACAGACGGACGGACATGCAGAAATTAAATATTTTTATCATTCTAAACACACTGGTGTAATTCATTTTTTTGTGCGATGACGGGATCTTGGCGTTACAAACGGTAAGGCAAAGTTAATATACCCTTTGGTTTCACCATACGGGTATAAAAAAAAAATCCAAGATCTATTACTGTTTTCGATAGCTTGTAATGTGTACAAACGTTCGCAACCGGTCTCAAATACGAAATAATCTTATGAAATTGTTATATTTGGGAAAAACTTTAATGTGTACAAATGTAACCACCGGGTCTGAAAGAGTTAAAAGTCGTTAAGGGAACTTTTAAAATTTTTCGTCGTTTTTGAATATTTCTGATGGCAATAAATGGTTCGATTCAAATTCGATTATTTATCATAGTTACGGTATAGAAAGGTGGAGTAAATTTTTTTTAATAAATAGCTATACTTACTTTAGTGAGAAAAGCCGTTAATGTAGCAGGTAAAATAAGTTCGTTCCATATCATTTCCAATTCAAATCTTATGGAATTCCCTCCCACAACCCATCAACTATTGTGGTCATAGTCTTAAGGTATTTTATGAAAATGTAAATGTGCACGAAAACAGAGAAAACGACAATAACAACAACAACAACAAAAAAACACAACTGATGCTGGTAAGACGACAACATGCTGCTGCTGGTGGTTATGGTGCAGAGCTGTTAAGTCTGGCCAACATTGATCTTTAAGATTCACTTTCTTCCCAGGCATGCGGAGCTCATTGTTACAGCTGTAAATTCGCCGCAACTGAATCCCGCAACACAAGTTCATTAAAGCTTTGCTTCTGGTAGCTTTTATTTTATGTTTTATGTTGGCCATGTGGATGCGACGCTACGGGGATTGAAGGCGATTTCTACGAGATTGAGACTACTTGAAAAGAACAACAGAAGCCCAGTAGCAGCCAACACTTGATTTTTCCTTAGGCGCGGTATAGTAGTACAAGTACGTATTGTATTTGGTTTAATTTTGAATGCCATGGTGTCGGGTTTTCCACCCAAATAAAATACCAATAAGTGAATGTAGATGTTTGAGATAAGGCACGTTTTGCGAAATAGCTTCCGTTCGTAGAATTTTATATAGGATCACAATTATTGTAAACGCCCATAAAATTATGTTAAATTAAACTAAAGCGAATTCCCCCTGAGAATTTGTTTTAAAAGCCACAAGTTTTTCTTGTTGTATTTCTCGGGTGGTTTGGAAGCTGTTAAAAATAGTAATCCTTATTGATTTTACGCACGCAATAAAATTGGTAGAAGGTCCTTCAGAAATATGTTCAAATGAAAGAGATTTTATAATTTACGTCATACAAAAATCTCGTGCGCACATTTTTATACCCTACATGCTGAAACCATTTAAGTGTACGTATAATATATTTACTCTACCATTTGTAACGAATAGTACTAATCGTCGGACAAAAAATGAATTTCACGAGTGTCTTCAGAATGATAGGTCGACTTGATTTTTCCATATTTGGTTTGTCCGTCTATGACTTGAGAAAGAATTCGGATAGATATCTGGAAGTCGGCTCATCCTCTTTTCTCGTTAAATGGGAGGTCGAGTTCTTTAACAGACAAAATCGGACCACACCTTTCCCCCTCTGTCATACAAACAGACAAGTTTTTGTGCGATTTTTTCGAGAACGGTAAGTCGTATCGAAAAATTTATAAAGATAGCATTGTTCACAATACAATTTTACATATGTGCTTCATACATGAAAATTCAATTGCAGCAACTTTGGAAACAATCCAATCGGAATATTATCATGAAATTGAATTTATTTGAAAGTTTAGAAATGAAATTGAATTTATTTGAAAGTTTTGAGTCATATAACACATGGATCAATAAGTCCCGAGACTAACAATGAAAACAACATTTTTTTTGCCAAATTTTTTTTTATTCATCAATATAATCACCTTTTAGGGTGATACAATCGTTCCAATGCTTTTCCAATTTTTCAATACCATGTTTATAAAAAAAATTATCTTTCGCTTCAAAATAAGCTTCAGTTTCAGCGATGACCTCCTCATTTGAGCCAAATCTTTTTCCCTGGAGCATTTTTTTAAGATCAGCAAAGAGCCAGTAGTCACTGGGGGCTAAATCTGGCGAGTATGGGGGGTGGGGAAGCAGATGAAAGCCCAATTCGTTCAATTTTGCCATTGTTTTCATCGACTTGTGGCAGGGTGCATTGTCTTGGTGAAAAAGGATTTTTTTTCTCTGCATGTGCGGTCGTTTTTTTGCGATTTCCTCCTTCAAACGCACCAGCAAGTCAATATAATAATCACTGTTGATCGATTTACCTTTTTCGAGGTAGTCAATGAAAATCACGCCATGCGTATCCCAAAAAACTGACGCCATGACTTTGCCAGCTGACTGCTGCGTTTTCGGACGCTTCGGACGGCTTTCGCCAGCTGTGCGCCACTCAGATGACTGCCGCTTCGACTCTGGAGTGTAGTGATGTATCCATGTTTCGTCCATGGTCACGTAACGACGCAAGAAATCTTTTTTATTGCGAGTAAATAGCGATAAACAGCTTTCTGAATCATCGACTCGTTGCTGTTTTTGTTTCATCGAAAGCAATCGCGGCACCCACTTGGAAAAAACCTTTTTCATGCTCAATTTTTCATGAAGGATAGTAAATGCACTTCCATATGATATCTGTGTTATCTCAGCAATCTCACGGAGCTTCACTTTACGATCTTTCATTATAATTTTTGTCACTTCACTCACATTTTCCGGTGTAACGGCTTCCACAGGTCTACCCGAGCGTTCCGCGTCATTTGTGTCGGTACGACCACGTTTAAACTCGGCAAACCACCGACAAATCGTTGCTTTTGATGGACAAGAGTCCGGGTAACATTTTTCAATCCATTGTTTCGCTTGCACGGTGTTTTTACCCATTAAAAAACAATGTTTTATCAGAACACGAAACTCGGTTTTTTCCATTTTTTAAACAAACTACAAAACGACTTTACTCCAACCTCGATAACTCAGCTGTTTCTGGTCCGATCGACTTAAAATTTTGACACGTTTCAAGCAAAGGTTAGTACTCTAGAAAGACGTGGTTACTGGTTTACTACGAGCGTCATCTCTGGGTTAGTCTCGGGACTTATTGATCCATGTGTTAGGGTATTGCACGACTGCGTGGTAATCGTAGTATTCATTTTACTTTAAAAGAGAAAACACAGTCGAATTTTGGAATCAAAAATCTAGGCTTTTTTATTGGAGCAGCAGTAAGTAGATATTTAAAAAAAAATCTTTCAATTATTGCTATGCATTACTTCAAATAATTTTCACGTACCAACAATTAGAAAGAAAACTTTTTAACCTCTGAAAAAAAATGCATGATTTTAAATGATTTACTTAAAAAAAGTTTTTTTTAATATTGCGTTGGTGACCATTCTTGATAACAGAGACTTTTGGTAGTATATTTGAATTCAAAAGGTTAAAGTGCTTCAAAATATCGGTTCTAAAATAACATGTTGATTGGATAGATTATATTTTCGGTTTTTGGAGTTGAATGCAACCCATTTTGAAGGTTAGTTTCGATTTTCAAAGCATTCATTTTCACCTTATATTTTTGGCAAAATATGTTTTAGGGTGGATCGACATTTTTATCGAATTTCGAAATTTTTCCTTTAACGGTTTTTACCTGGGATGGGAAACGTTATCGTAACGTAACGAAATAACGAAATTATTTTTGTCCTTTTTCTTCAAAATTCCGCTATAACGTTATAGAAATTCAATTCCGTTACAATAACGAAAAACGTAACGAAAAACGAAAAACGAAAAAAAATATTACGTTTTTTCGTTATTTAATAATTTTTACTTGGTTGTTCAGTATTAATTTTTTGGGAAATTTTCCACAAAATTTCCTCAAGTATAACCCCACAAAGCTGCCACCTGCATAAAAAAATATTTAAGTAATATTTTTAATCGTACCTACTTTTTTGGTATCGAAAATATTTTCTTTTTAGTAACTCCAGAAGTAGAGTGAATTTCGCGAAAGCAAAGTCCGACTCAGAATCAGCGACGTCAAAATAACCTAAAATTTTATATCTTTGATATTGACCAAAATTTCGTTTTTGTTGAGCAAATTCTTTTTAATGAACAAAACTTTTGTGCGATTTTTTTAAATGTTTTATTGATTTTTTAACTTAATAATCACTATTTTTTATGTTTTTATTTGTATTTTTTTTTTGCTAAGTTTTATTATTTTGTATAGAATTTTTTTTTTGTGGAAATTGAACTGAATTACTTTGTGATAAACGATTATTAAAGTGCGTTTTTTTGTTTTCAGTTTCAATACAATGTGTAACGAAATAATAACGTTATAACGTAACGAAATTAAATTTTTTATCGTTACAAAACGAAATAACGTAACGAAATAAAAGTTTAATTTCGTTACGTAACGATATGTATAACGTCACGATTTTTTATTTCGTTTCCCATCCCTGGTTTTTACGTCTCTCTAACGGTTCTCAAGATATTTGAAAAAAAAAATATTTTATATTTTTTCAAATATCTTGAGAACCGTTAGAGATACGTAAAAATCGTTAAAGATAAAAACGCATGAAATTTTATTTTCTTTGAATTTAGTTATAAGCATTTTTTCGTAATAGCCCAAGTTTCTGAAAAATTACAAAAGAACTGATTTTTTTTTATCAAATTTCTTGAAAGCCGCTAGAGATACAAAATACCGTTAAAGAAGAAAATGTAGAAAATTGTATATCCTTTAAATTTTGTTACATTCTTTCCCAAAAGCGTAAAGGTTTCGAGAAATTTTCAAAAAATGGTTTTTAAAAAAATATTATGGAGGTACCCGTTATTGTTACCGTTACTTTTTCAAAAGTTGATTTTCGTAAAACTCATTTAGAAAAATTTCAGGTCGCTAGCTCAACGCGTTCTCGAGTTATTTAAGATATGCACGTACTGATCGACAGACCGACAAACAGATAGATGCACGGGCATCCTCAAAATTTTACCTGAAACGGATTTCGTATAAATTTTTTGTTTGCCCCCTAGTCGGTCTCCGGCATAAAGACAATACTTTCCCTCTATCAAAGAGGAAGGTAAAATATATTGATTTTTCCATTTTTTTTAACATTTTTAAACCAAATCAGAAAAATCTGATGGAATCACCACAGATAACTTAACATGTTGTGAATATTAAACGGTTTGCCGCAAAGGACTTTCGAGTCGTTTCGTAAAAAATCAACCACTCAAAAGTTAAGTAGTGCCAATTAATTGTTTAGCAATTTCATACCGTATTATTAACATACCAACAATATTCGAATTTAACTGTACGACCTTTACAGGAAAACCTCATTACTTATTCCAAGTTTGTAACTGAACCGATTAGCTACAGAGTATAAAATCTACTGTAGAAATTCAGTTAATAGTAATTAATCGGGAACTACAACGATTTCAGTAATTCACATAAAGAATTTTTTTTTCTTATGGGGCATATTATGATTCAAATAAATGTTAAATACTTGTTGCCTGTCAGGTAATAGTAACAAGTAGATCGACATTGTTATTATTACTCACCTTTCCTTCTTAAATGGCCGTCTGGTCTGTTCTCCGTTTTGTCGTCAACCTTACCGATTGCAATCAACAAGGTCATATCGATCTATGAATAACAAAATGTTCATATCTTAGTTAGCAATAGGTACGGATTGCAGATAATTCGCATTATACTCGTTTATGCACTCCGCGATTATACATACCTACTAAACGATAATAATAGCGAAAAGTCAATGTAACCTATGATTCGTATTCAAGTATATACCAGTATAATCATACCACTAGTTACCCTGTTGAAATAGCTTGCAGTCATTGTTCGAATGAACTCGAATGAAAAAAAAAATATATATAGTTTTGGGTGTTTCGCTGAATTAACAACATTTGAAAGACCCACGAACTATCATGTAATGCAAATGAAATTTTAACGCCTTTAGCTGCCAAAAAAAACCAACCCATTCCACACATAAAAATCATCTATAGATCGAGAGATAAAGGTAGGATCAAAAATATATACAAAATATATTGCACGTTGTTTGCAAATTTTGGCGACTGTTTCGTTTGTATCTATAAGTAAATTTTTAATTATAGTTCAATATGGAAATAATATCGACATATTGGTGTGGTCTGTGTCATCAAAAGTAAACAACCTTCGACGTTTTATAAATAAAATAAACTTAAAATATGTTTCATAACTGTGCGTTGCCTGCATTAAAATATCTTGGAAAAGCAAGAGAAAAAAAATTGTTAATAGACTTACGACTATGGCAATATATTACAGATATCATCATAGTTGGAATATATTACATATTATTTAAAAGCTGTGTAAATTATGCAAGCGAACTAAACGCCAGTCTGCAAATTATGTTTAACGGATCGATCAAAGTTGAAGAAACTCCTCATGCAGATATAAAGTCGTAACAAAACACGCCTAATGTCAAACGGAGCTTATTGTAATTAGGAGATGATTTTTGATATGATTCGAGATGGGATGATTGTGATGTGCAACATGATTATCTTGACATTGCCAAGCCTTTGAATTAATTACTTTTTGGGTGAATCGAACGAAAAAAAAAATGTCAATGATTTTTTTTCGCCTCTTCTGTGTTTTCTTCGATTTCGGCAATTTTTCAGCATTTTTTATTCTGCGACTCAATTTTGTTTTGGACATCCGCCTTTTCTGAGCGGAAACTCATGTGTAAATGAACTTAAATGCATTTGAATGCGGCTCATTAAGTCAGGATTACCGGCTTTAGTTCTTTTAATTAATTGTCTCAACTATCATAATTAATTCAATCAATTTTCACAATTTCAACGCGCTTATATAATTACCACGAAACAAAGCTCACCATCGGCAATAAACAGTAGGTTAGCTATGCATTGATTTTTTGAGGTGATAAAATACTTGAAAGGTGCAAGATTATCAGATGGATGAGCGATTACCGAAATGAAACAGAAAACGGGTCATTATAAATTGATAAAATTAGCAAATGTCAGACGAGTGAAAAAATCTGAAAAAAAATTAATTAAAACGTATTTCATAAATCTCAGTTTAGCTCAAAATGCATATATAGGTATTTCACAACAGTTTTTGTCACACGGATTTGCTATTGTCTAGTTTTGCAGGTTCTTAATCTTATGATTTTGCATTTTGTTAGTAAAAAAATTTGATTTTTATGCAGGGAAGAGTGTAGAGAGTATTTATAAGCACGAATTTTATCCTTGGATAAAAATCTGTATCTAGTAGGAAATTGAATATCTCTTGTTGAATAAAAATTTTGGTTCTTAAGCCTGAGTTACATTGCGACGACAAGGCGACACGAGACGTCGACGAGAGTCGCGCGACATTGTCGTTACCGTCATCCAAGTTACATTACCAGAGCTGCGAGCACGCGACAAACAATCCCATAACCTAACAAATTTTTTTAAAGTAAAAGATTAGAGTGCAGAAAGTAAAGAAAATATTATTATATGCTACTATGGATAATTTCTGCATTTTGATAAAATTTCCAATTTTACACCAAAAGAGATTGAGGTGCTCTCTTTTGGTGTAAAATTGTCGTGTTTTCTCCGAGATATTTAAGTAAAACGCGTATCTTCTTTACTTTCTTTATTTATTCGATCATCTTTTACCACTTGTCAGTCCAAAAACATTCTGCTTACCGTCTTAGAACATTCTACTTCTCGGCTCGGAACCAAAATTACTCGTTTCGGGTGTCGAGGCCAGCGCTACAGGTGCGATGTCTGCATGTGCTGATTATTTGATTATTCAGCAACTATGCAGACATTTCCCATGTATGATTATGGGAATTGGCCACGACAAAATTGACAATTAACCTAACCAAACAATTCAACTGTCATTCGATGTCGTCGCGACAAAAGTTCAATTTCTCAAACTTTGGTGGCGTTGTCGTGTCGCCTTGTTGTCGCAATGTAACTCAGCCTTTATTTCGATTTTACACCAATCTAGATAAGTAAAACTTCCCGTATCTGTTGGTTTGTTACAGTATTACATGAAACAGGTAAAACAAATTCATGAAACCGAGTGGTATATGTTTGATTATGGCTGTAATATTTTTTTTAAGACAACTCTTTTTTGTAATTGGTTGATAAAAATTCTGATAAAAAAAGGGGGGATGGGGGGCGTGGAATTTCTTTAAAATTTCTAACATATAAAAGTCATGTAATCCAATTGGGTTTATGAAAATCGACCCCAATTGGATTTCGATGTATGGAAAATTTGTGTAAATTGATATTCTAAACACTTTTAGTCTTAACGAGTTTTTTGAAAAAATACAGGGTTTTCGATAAAATTGCAAAAAAATCTAATTGTATGGGAGAAGGCAGAAAGAGTTGCTCAATTTATTTCGTTTTTGAATGTATTGGGTTGGGGAAAAAGTTCGTAGCGTTTTACCTTTAAAACTTTTATTTAAACAAAAATCAATAATTATAACAATAAATTAATCAATTATGTATTCGCCGTTGCTGTTTACGACCTCCTCCCACCTCTCGACCAATTTGTCGATGCCGTTGCGCCAAAAATCGCCGGGTCTGGTATCGAAGAAGTGGTTGAGCCAGTTTTTAAGGTCCTCTTCATTGTCGATGGTAACGCCCCTCATATGGTTCGACAGGGAGCGGAAAAGATGGTAATCCGTCTGTGCAAGGTCCGGAGAATACGGTGGATGCTGAAGGACCTCCCATTCGAGCTCTTGGAGTGCGGCTTTGACGACTTGTGCAACATGGGGCCTGGCGTTGTCATGAAGGAGTATGGTTTGGCCTTGTCGATGGGGTCTTTTCAGTCGAATAGCCTCTTTCACGCGGTGTAGCTGGGCTATGCAGAGCTCTTTGTTGACCGTGGCATTCCTTCGAGCATTTGCCTACCGTCCTCCTTCAAAAGTGCTTTGAGACGCACTTCGAATTCAGAAGGTCTTCTGCTGCGGGGCGTGTCGTCGACGTCAAAATCGCCATATTTGAACTTTGCAAACCATTTCCGTGCTGTAGACTCGCATATGACACCTTCTCTGTATACGTTGCAAATGTTCCGGGTTGCTTCAGCAGCTTTTTGACCTCGTTGAAAAGCGAAGAAGAGCAGGTGTCGAAAATGCTGATTTTTACATTTCCAAGCCAGAAAAATAATAAAAAATTAAATTACTCAAAAAAATGATTTTGTAGGCCAGAAAAATCTCTAGCACAGTTTTGTAGGCCAGAAAAATCTCTATCGAATGAATATTAGGTATACACTTTGTCTAACAGCAAAAAATCGTTGTAAAACAAAAGAAAATATAAAAACGCTACGAACATATTCCCCAAACCAATACAAAAAACATAGTCTTATCAATTCTCAGAAATTTTTCAATTTTCTTTTCGGTTTAATTCTTTGGACGGCATTTGCTTTATAAAAGTTCAAAAAATAGAACATAAGTTCAAATATTATGGTTCAAATAACTGGGAGTTCAAAAGGGTGCCAAATTAATCGAGATTTACCAGAATACTCTGCATGCTATTTTCTCAAAAAAATATTTTTTTTTAATTTTTTTCATTTTTCTAAAACGTGTAGAAAATGTTTTCTCGTAGCACAACTGTGTCCACATTGTGGAATACTATTTTCATTATCCAAAATTCTCTGGTTTAATTGATCGACCAATTATAAACCAGAGTAAACCAATTTAAAAAAAATAAAAGTTAAAATCGCGTTTTGCCTTTATTTAAAATGAACAATAAAATTCTAATTTTTTAATTTGAAAAATAAATTTCGTAACGAAAAACTTTTATTTGAAATTTCTAAATACATACAGAAAAAGTTTCACTTGCCTGAAAGCATTTGCCATCATAATTACACAAAATGCACATATGAATATATAACTTTTTACTTGAAAATGGTCATTAAACAAAAAAACAATATCCAGAAAAAATCACATTAATACAAAGTACAAATATAAATCAAATTTTGTAAACCAGGAAAATATTGTGGGGAAATTATGAAAATATGTTAACCGTAAAATTTCCAAACTCACTTTTAGTTAATATTTATCATACATACAATTCTCCACAGATTTCACTCTTTAGCGTAAAGCATAAATTGTAATCCGGGAAATTAAAGAGATCCATTATCATATAAACAGATTTGATACAAATTAGCGAAGACGGTTGGATTTAATGTTGTTTAAATTCACTTTGTGAACACGGGTGTATAAATAAATAATATAAAAACACCCGGCAATATAGGTTAAACAAAAACGGAATGAAAAAGTTTTTAATGTAACAATCGAGAGATTATGATCGAAGCAGAAATAATTTAATTTAAGTTCTGTTAATATATTCATATTTTTGGTCCGGTATTTTGTAAATTATAGCTCGACAAAGTAAATATTTCAGTAAGAAACAGTTTAAGATATTCGCCACACTTTATAAAATATTTAACAGCCTGATTGTTTCTTGTAGTTGTAGATTATACGCAATAATATGAAAGAAAGAAATCATTTTTTCTCGAGTTTGTAGTGTACAGGAAGGGCATATGTTCAGGAGGGAGAGGGAACGGGATGGAGTCATCCTGCCCTACACTGGGCGTCAATACTATAGGGTTCAGTGGGACTTGCTGGGCCCCACATTGAACGCCAATTAGGTAGGGTACGGGAGGACGTAAGGTTCAGGACGTAAGGTTCAGGAAGAGGACTTCAACAAGGGAAGGAATATCTCCAGGTTCAGAGGGGTAGACACGCTTGATGGTATGAGGCTTAGCTCGCCGGATGTGGGGGGATTCTTTCTCTGACCTGTCGATGACGTCCACTACACAATAAATTCGTGTCTACATACATAAGGGGTTAATAATCAATGTAATCAATCAATGCAAATCACTGTATATCTGTAAAATAAAATTATTGCCATGCTGAAGCAGCATGGTTCCGTTCATCTCCACTAATCACAAGTCACCACCACCAAATAAAAAAAAAACTCAGGGATTCATTTCTTTAAATCTTATAATTATAAAGAAAAAGATATCCTAGACATTTAAATAGCTCATTTTCTATTCCTACCGGTAATAAATTATATAATTAAATAGCATGCCAAATAAATAAATAAGTTAACAAAAAAAATAACAAATTAGGGTGTAAATGTAAGCGTAAGATAATTCAAAATTATGATAAACGAATCACTGTCGCCACAAATGATTTTCCTTCTATATGCTGGAAAATCTCCGTAATAATTCGATAAAAAAAAATAGGGTATATTTAGAGTACGATGCGTAGTTGGGCCCATCTAAACATGTAGATGTAAATTTTTGGAATTTGCGCAAAAAAAATTTTTGTGGTTCTAGCTTACACCTTAAAATTATAATAAGTTACAAAATCGAAATCATTAAACCAAATATAAGAAAAGGTAAAATTAATTAAACGTAATATAATAGTAATTTCTAGATTCTCCTTTGTGGAAAGTTCCCGATCTTCGTTAGGTTAATTGTAGTCTTAAATTAGCCGGTTTCCAATACGTGAACGTAATTTTATATCCTTAGATTTTAAGTAGATAATAGTTTTGATATTTAATTCGTAGATTTTTAGATTTATTCTTAAGTTCATAGATTCCTTAGCGTAATTTCTTAGATTTTAACTATATTAAAATCAATTAAACTAGTATCTAATAAACTAATTGAATTAGAAAAATCAAAAATAATCTAAATTAAAAGAATTTTGAAACCGGGAAAAGCTGATGCCGTTATGTTCTTTTCTCCCAGGTGGAAAATTCTTGGTTAGCTTTTTGTGATATACAAAAAACCTTCGGAAATTAAATTTTTTTGGCTGCTGCTTGATACTTTTGAAGCACGTGCACAAGTTTTCCGGATTTTCCCACGGTCGCCACTTAAAATTTCTTTTCGATTCTTCCCTAATCCTTGGTTGAATGTGATGGATTAAGCCGGCTTCTCGAATTACGATGAGATCAACAAGATTTTGTGAAGAAAGAATGAAAATGTGGTCTTGGTCCAATATGGAGGACTCGGCATTCCAGCTAATAAAATATTTTATTGTGAGCGAATGCACTAAACTATCACAAGAGATGGTTTTCTTACCCTTTCCCGGTACAAAAAAAAAACTTAAGGTAGCCTATTTCCTAGGACTTATTTTAAAAATGAAACTAACATTTATTTTAACTAAACTACACAAAACTAAACTAAAAAAAAGTTTAGCCCACTTAACATGGCCAACATCTGGGAGAAAAATGTGGCCGGAACCCTCAAACCTTCTCACAGATTCATCATGTAAATTACTCCCAAAAAAAATTACATGTAGTTGTAAGTTGCCCCACTATTTAGCGACATCGGTTGCAATGTAAATTACATTGCAAATCCTTACAATTTCTTGAAAAAAAGTGTAGCAGAGTAGTATGCTGTAATTACTTTGGCAAAAGTTGTAAGTATCCATAAAAAATTCGATCGTTTTTATCAAATATAATTCCTAAGTTCTCTCCTCATTACAGATAATCATCGATGGAAAATAAAAATCATCACCAGAAGAAAAACATGGACAACGACCCACCAGCTGATCAGGCTTCAAATTCAAATGTAAGTACAATTGAATTTGAATTAAGTATTATCGAAAATATCGAACATTTTGACCAAAACATATTTGAAATAAATTCTTTTCTTATAGAAAACTTTGCCTTTGTTCTACCAGTGGATTATTTGCTGCGGTTTAAATGAAAACAGGTAAGAAAAGTGAAAATGCTTGAATTTGAATAAGTTGTACTGATGGTAAATTGTTTTAAGTGAAGTTCCGCATGCAAAAGTAAAAAAAATGTGCAATTTAATGTTTAAATATCTCATCCCCCTTGATTATCATATTAAAAATATGATTAAATAAGGCTAATGAGATATTCAAAAAAAATAACAATTCGTCGATTTAAATTTCGTGCAAAAGATTCGTTTGTCATTACCAGTTTTTTTGTTCTTGTTCACTGAGACTCGAAATCAATTTGCAAGTTCGTGTTGTTGTAATTTGTAATTGCATGTAATTGTTGTAATTGCATGTAAATATGGATTAACTCCAAGTAATTTTATTCTTCTCCACTAGAATCAATCAGCTGATCGATGGACATTGGGCGATCGAAGCTAATGAAGTGGTTAGACGGCGTTCAAAAATGGAAATGAAAAACCGACTCAGTTCAGTATTCTTTCTTTTCTTAGAACATTTTCTAATTACTATTTTTACTAATTTTTGTTTATTTTATTTTCAGGGATTCCGCAAAATCTTCCGGAAGCTGCTGAACCGTTGAGTCAGCAAAATTATCACCTTCGTGGGGATATCTTCATACGGACAGACATGGAACAGGACGAACATCCTAAATGGACGTGTGTATAGATGATCAATTTCGCTGAGAAAATTATTTTTAAACCGAATTTTCTTGATTTTCAGGCGGCTGTAACAAGTTTTTTAAGTTTCTGCAAAAAAGTTTCACATTGACGTCATCAAAAATATTAAAAAGCTTTCCATCTTCATAAAAAAGTAATTTAAAAATTTACAGGCGAACAATCCCATCTACTTTTATATTAGCATTTTTTTTTCAAAAGGGCAATGCACGTTAGATCAAAATAAAAGTTTTTTTAGATATGCTAAAAATTCTTCCGAAAATCTTGACTTTTACTGGATGAAAAATTCTATAGATTGTGTACAATCGTCTTGTAATTGGAAATTCTCTAGCCTAATAACAATTAACCCTTTCGGTACATGTTTTTTTCTATGGGTTTTAAAAATACTCTGTATACAAATTAATGATGTTTAAGCTATTAGTATTCATTTAAAACAAAAAAAAAAAAATTAAAAATTTTAATTTTTTTCAAATACGTCCACTGTGGTCCAGCTTTTTACTCAAAAAATCAAAATTGGGTCAAAAATGCACTTAATGGTGCACTGAATGAGAATAGAGTGTTGAAAATAAATAAATAATAAGACAATTCAAATTATTTAGCATGATGCCATATCGTCGGCTAAAAGTGAAATTGTGCTAAGTCCATTATATCAAATTTGCCAGAAGAGCAATAAAAAAATCTTGTTAAATCATTCTAATTTTCATTTAAAGAAAACAGAGTCTCATTTAAAGAAAACTGAGCTCAATTTTTCTCATTTACAGAAAACTCAGTGTTATTGAAAGAGAATTAAAACGATTTAACAAGGTTTTCATTGCTCTTCTGGAAAATTATACCAAATGGACTTAGCACAATTTCACTTTTAGCCGACGATATGGCATCAAAATACCGAAAGGGTTAATAATATAAGTACATTTCCATATGGCATACATACATATATAGCGTACTAAACGTGATGGTAAAATAATAATATTCAATTAGAGGTGTGTTTGATACATAACCACATTCTTCTACCTGTCTAAAAGAGCGTTCCTTTCATTTGACATTTTTATATTTTCTTCTTTCCAACGAAAGTCTTTTTACACCTTGACTATGGGGATTGAATAATCGTCAATTGATTTGCATCTTTAATCAAGATGTTGCGCGAATTGTTTAAGGTGAGATGGAATTTGTACTTAACGAAGATAAACTGCTTTTAAAATGTGAAAAGTGTAAGCTAAAATGTATGCATTATATTTGCATGACGAATTTAAGTACATTAAAGCTTACGAGTTAAAACCAAACCTTGACGATGACCATCATGCCAATTATTTTGTAATGCTCAAATGGTTTTAGTTTTGGACAACATCAGCAACTTAAAATATTTGTGAATTTAATTCATGTAAGAAATTCAAGAAAGTATAAACTAGAGGCATAAAACATTTCCATGGTTTGGGTTCAGACATTTTCAAATTGGAATTTAAACAGAAGATTCGAATATGTTCTAGCGGTCATGTGTTTTTTTTTGTTTACACGTCGCATCAGTGTGTTGTCTGAGGAAAATCTTTTTAGTCGAGCAATTTTAGTCAGGTATAAGGGATCAGGGCCGTGCCAAGGTAAGCGGAGCAAAACCTGTATTTTTGGCGCCCTCTCCCTTTATAAAAAAATTATGAAAGCGCATACTTCAATTTTGGTTTGTGGTTATCTAGTTAAAAAAGAATATCTTATGCAATGAAAATTGAGCCGCAGGCCAAATTTTAATTAAAAAATCCATCCATAGAGCAAAAATCATAAAAAAAACCACGCCTTAGACGAAAATTGTTTGTCCTTTGAGGGGTCCCAAGTAACCAAATAGGGCGTAAAGTGGTCGTGGCGACTTTAACATCGAATCTTTATGGTCGCGACGACCACTTTACGCCCTATTTGGTTACTTGGGGTCCGAATTTGACACAGCGAACTTCTGAATATCTAAAAATGTTACCTAATCCGCCTCCTTAGAGAAATGACACCCTAGGTGACCGCCTTTATGCTAGAACCCAGGCTCAATGTTTTGTGGGTTAATTTGTTAAAGTATATTTACTAAATCTTGGTAAAGAATTTTGATCGAGTTGTGAAGTCTTCAGTTTGAATTTGCTGTATTAATCTAAAATTTAGATAAAATTTAGATTTAGATTAGCACAACAAAATCAAACTAATCTAAAATTTGGATTTAGATTAGCACAACAAAATCAAACTAATCTAAAATTTGGATTTAGATTAGCACAACAAAATCAAACTAATCTAAAATTTGGATTTAGATTAGCACAACAAAATCAAACAGGTCTGCGGTACTGGTTAAAAGTCTAAACTTAGCGTGAAGTATTTTATGGCACGCACTGCGATGATCAGCAGAATGGTTTTTGAAGAACGAGAAAACCAGCATGGCAGTACTCATCAAAGTAAGACTTAAGAACTAAACAGAATGAGAGCGTCAACGGCGGGCGTCCGCTTCACTTTTTTTTAACAAAAAAAGCGCAATAGATGCTGTCAGCTGCCGAAAATTGCGGCAGCCGTTAACGCTTCCCATTGTTTCAAGTCGACGGCTTAATGCCTCCTACCATTCCCACACACCGCAAATGGCGTTCCAATTCTGTTTAGTTCCTTAAGAAGCAGTAAGTACTTAAAGCCCAATTCAGACTAACAACTGCGATTACGATTATGATTACGATTATGATTACGATTATGATTACGATTATGATTACGATTATGATTACGATTATGATTAAGATTATGATTACGATTATGAATACGATTATGATTACGATTACGATTGGAATTATGATTACGATTACGATTACGATTACGATTACCAATGAGATCAAAGCTTTTATTTCCCTATCGTTGAAAGCTTTGATCTGATTGGTTGAGAAGCTTCAATCGTAATCACAATCGTTAGTCTGAATTGGGCTTAAGGCCGATGCCATTGGTTTTTATGTGTTTCATTTTGCAAATTTTGCACCTCTCTACATATTTAGCATCGAAATACTCCCTTAGTAAATGAGATTGCTATGCCGCACTACGATTTTGCAAAAAGTTTTTGCGGGAAAACATTTTCTATGGCTTAAAAAGCCTTTCAAAAATTGAAAAAATAAGAAAAAAATGCTAACATCTCAGGTCCGCTCGCTCGTACTATTCTTAAAAAAAGGATGTGCTTAGCCTACTTAAACCGTGAAAATTGCGGGACTTTTTCACTGGTACAAATCTTTAGTTTGCAGGCAATTTACAAAAATTTGAACCCCCTAAAACCCGTTAGCTTTCGAGAGATCCACAAAAAATCGATCTTTGAAAAACGATATATTTGGAAACTACTTTTGAGATATCGAATTATAGTTAAGAGAAAAGTATAGGAAATTTTACTGTCTTCAACTTTGTCATAACTAAGATTATTGAAAAACGCGTAGTTTCGAAGTAAATGCCGAAAAATGAAATTGCGATTTTTTAAGAAGCCGCCGGTTTATGGGTTTCCATTAAAGGACCAAGCGTGCCTGTAAAATTTTATGGCTCTAGCTCCTGGAGTTTTTGAGAAATTTTATACTCAGACTGACAGATAGAAGGACATTTTTCTAATAATGATTCAATTAAGGAAATATTTGGTATCTGCTCGGGAAATATTTTGTAGACAAAATTAGGAGGTCGAAGTTTTTCACGAATACAATACTTTATTACACTTTGTATAAGAAAATAAAAGGGTTCAAGTTATATAGATAATTTCATAAAATTCTTTCAAAAAAAAAAAAATCATTATAATTGTGATGGATTTTTATTATGAAAACAAGTCCATTTTAATTATCTTCCTTCCGCTTTAGTTTCGTTACATAGAACGTGTTCAATTTTTTTCATAAAATTAAATCCACACGAAATGTTCAGTACGATGAACTTGAATTCAAGTGTCACTAACCACTGCGAAAAAATATGATTAAGTTTCATGTTTTTTTTATTGGACTTGAATGTTGAGTTGGAAAAATGCACCATAATAATCCCCGGGTTATTTTATATTAAGCATAAAAAAGCTTTAAATGTTCATATGTAGGTACATAAATACGTCCATAGCCTTGTACTCAGCACTCCTACGTTCTTTCGGACAAAATTTCTGGAAATGAAACAATGGAAGAGCGTACGAAAGTTAATCGCGACGACAATAAGATTAATGGCATCTAACTCTTAGATTTCTTTTGAATGATGATAAATTTTCTCATTCTGTTTTTTTTTTCGCTTCTTCAGTTCAAAATAAACCAATAAGCAATATAAAAATACTCATATGTTTGTCTGAAATATTTTTAATGTTGCTTCAGGGCATACAAGTTGCAGATATGCGCTATAAAAAAAAGATTTAATGGCAACTTTATAAAATACAAATACGTAGTATTTATCGTATAGTGCATTGAATGTCATGTCAATAACATGACAAGAAAGATTTGTTCGATATTTTGCAAACAAAAAAATTATTTCCTAACTTATGTGGAGAATTTTCCAAAGGATATCTCGATACACATATCAAATATGAGTAAGTAGATATTAACATGACATTTGATTGATAAATCAATTTCATTCTTTCTCTGCTGCAAAATGCAAAAAATCATGTAAAATATTGGTAAAGTATTGCTTCTGGAATGTCCAAACCAACTCATGCGGCGAATTATTATTTTTTTTTTAAATTGCAACGAAATTCTGCATCTTGATGTACTTGAATCTCCAAGGATGAAGCGTAGGCAATTACTGCAAACAGCCCTCACACAAAATTCTTTCTGCCATCAATCATATTAATTTAACCACGCTATTGTTCAATTATGTTCGAAATACTTAATTTTCATATGTATTTTGTTATCAGAAAAGCTTAAAAATTTATTATTCCATCCTTCAGTTGGTAAGTTTCCATCTCTTTGAAGACTCTAAATATTCACAAATAAATTCAGAAATTTTTTTCTAGCTTAACCGGGAATGTTTATTGAAACAAGCTTTTCTATCTTTAAAAACATAACAAAAGCTATAATTGCCAATCTGGCAATTATTGAAAACCCGTATGGTGATTTAAGTGAAGGGCGAACAGTTTTATCAAAATTCCACTATGAAGTCAAACTTTCCAATAAGATTTTTTAAAATTTGTTCCAATCGGATTTTGATGTATGGGAGTTTTATGTAGAATCATATCCTAAACAACTTTTGTTCTTGGAATTTTTTTTGATAAGATGCATCGTTTTCGAGATATTCACAAAAAACGTTTTCGTTCGTATGGCGGGTACCCCCCCTAATGGTCCATTTTTGCCCATTAACGAACTTAGCCTCGCATTTTACGAAAAACGAATCTGCGCAAAATTTCAAGTCTCTAGCTCAATCCGTGCGCCCGCAATCCGCGCCACAGACAGACAGACGGACGGACAGACAGACAGACAGACGGACGGACGGACATGCAAAAATTAATTATTATCATTCTAAACACACTGATGTAATTCATTTTTGTGTGTGATGACGGGATCTTGGCGTTACAAACGGTAAGGCAAAGTTAGTATACCCTTTGGTTTCACCATACGGGTATAACAACGCCATCTATTATAGTGTGGCCATATTTTTTTTCGGGTCAATCCGGGACAAAATGAGTGGTACGGTCCGTGGGTGAGGAGGGAGGGGGGGGGGCAATGGTTGAAACGGAACACCAACGCAACACCAATGGAACAATAATTTTTAGATAGAAAGCAAAACTTGATTTGGACGAAAACCAAGGAAAAATAATGAACTTGGATGAAAATCATCAAGCAAAAATAATTAATAAAGCGCATTTTTTTAAATAAAATGCGGCGCAGTTATTTAAATCCAGAGCTACATAGACAATAGCGAAAATTACAGTTAATTTTCTCGCTTTTTATAATTTATAAATAATTGCACCGAAAATTGTAAAAAAATACCAATAAAGAGAAATGCGCCGCATGCAAACTCTTTTGAGACAAAGGCGCGCTTTGTCGAAAATCGTTGAAAAAGTGCGACATTGAAGCTTGTCGACCAATGAGATTAAAAGCTGATTTACAATGAAGCAGCAACGCCAACAGCAACAGCAACGTCACGGAGAAAGTTTTTTGATTGGTCGAGAATTGACTCTTTGGCGTCAGATTTTCAGAGAGATATTTTGCTGCCGATTCATTTCTAATCCTAAATTTGAGCAGCAACGCTAAACAGCAACGTTGATAGCTGGTTTTTGTTGGTTATGTATACATGTGATTGAGATTTTAGGAACGAATTTGGTGCAGAATTTTGTGTTTAAAATGAAGTTTAAGATTGTTAATCAATAAAAATTTAATTTAGGTAATCATGAAAGAAAGATTAATCCCCAAAAAACTTCTAACAATTCGGAAACGTCAATTTTTGCTTTTGCTGTTGCTGCTTCATTGTAATTCATCCGACAGCATTTCTCTTTTTGCCGTCGCTCTTTACGTCGACGTTGCTGTTGCTGTTGGCGTTGCTGCTGCATTGTAAATCAGGCTTAAAGCTTTCAACGAAAGGAAAATGAAAGTTTTGTTTTCATTGGCCGAAAAGCTTCAAACATAACCACAATCGTAATCGCAATCGTTAGTCTGAATTGGGCTTTGCTCGGCACAAAACTCGACATTTTCAGCTAGAGAAATATCATAGTTGTGTACGACGCTTCTAATAAAAGTCACATCCTATGTTTTACAGCTCGCACATACATCCTCCAAAGCCATGTAATGGCGGATGGGGACGCATGTATGTGGAGCAGCTAGCAGCGTCTATTCACAATCGCTAAGAACTTATTCCCATCGCTAATATTTTTTTTCCGAACAAAAATTTAGAGACTTTTTTGAGAAACAAAAATTTTCAAGATTTCAAAAGCTTTAAGATTTTTTTTTTGGAGTACCGATTTTCGAGCACCGCAAAGCCTACGTCTCTCTGCCGCACATATTTAGAGCACCATTGAAAATTTTAAATAAATATAAGGATTAATTTATTTTCCACTCCATTTTTTGTAAATTCAAAGCTTTCTGTTAGAAAATCATTTTTTCCGTGCAGAAAATATTTTTCCCCATCTGCGTGTTAAAACTAATGTTAAACAATCTAAAATAGTCAAGTAATAACAGTTTTTGCGTTTACTATTGATAAAATTTAGGTTATTCTTCTATAAATAATTTAATAAGATACTAAAGAACGATGCATAATAACTGTTGGAACGTTACCGTTACCTTAGATATGCATTAAACAAATTAATAACAAATTCATTTCGTGTTCTTTTTATTCAAAGTTCTTCCTGCATACCAAAACCTTGAATCATATCTGATGTAAGTACATAAACTAATACTAACTGCAAATTTTTTTAAAAAAAAGTACTAAAAAATGACAAGTCGTATTACTCGTATAATTGAATTCTATGCCCGTTGCTTATATCGAAATCGCTCAAACTTTAAGAAATGGAGAAAATAAGCAAAAAAAAAACTTTATTCAAGCAAATTTACATAAAACTCAAGCGAGCGTATGTAAAGCATATAATAGGCTGTTGTTACAGTACAAGTTTACAGTTGCATATTTCTATCTAGCATATCGCACCCAAACAGTGCAACAGTAAAACACCTATAAGCAGAATCGGGCGATCATATAATGTAACCCCTATTAACGAACGAATACTCTTATGTTCCACGACTATTTATGCTACTATTGTTGTAGGTGCGTATTAAGCTTCAAAGAGTGCGTATCCTACGATCTATTTTGTAGAAATGCTTGGAAAAACGGGTATTTTTTTTCAAGGTGTGTTGCAAGTCTTTCTGGTTATAGCATTCAATTAACACGAAATTTGCAATTAGTTGTTGATCTCGAAGTCGGTTACAAGTTACAAGTGCCAAAAACAACATTTGCATATTTTTCTTCTTGAACTTTAATCGTGTTAAGGCGGTTGGATTTTTGAAGAGGTTACACCATTTTACTTATATGGAAAATACTGGAAGAAATTTCGAGAAATGCAAAAGAAATAGCTAAGAAATTCACCGACTCGCATCGGTTTTGTTCAGAAATTGGTTTTGGCTTAAGTTTTAGTTTCGGTACTCACAGCATGAGAGGGACATTTTGGTTATTATTCATGCTGCCATACCATGGGTTAAGTGCACAAAATTCGAATACACATGCACCCTAAATGCATTCAAAAAATTTTCAATTTATTTTTATATACATATATAGATATAAATGATATGTTTCCATGATATTTATGTATCGCATCACCGAATTATGTATTGGTTGACAAAATGGTAGAAATAATAAAAACCCGATATATAAAAAAGATATATCTTTCGGTTGGCCAGCGACTTCTTTTGCATTGGTTGGCCCCACTTACTTGTTGAAATCGTTTTTACACCTCCATGGGTATAAAAAGAGAATGTAAGAGCTCCATCAACACACAGTCGATTAAGTGTTTTTGTGAGATAGACGTCGCCGTGGTTAAATAATATAGTTTTTTTTTCTACCCACCCAAGATAATCTTTTATAAAGTTTTTAAATCGCACAAAAAAAAGAGAGAGCTTTTAAATAAGGACAAAGGATAAATTTGCAACCCTCTCTATATTATTAATTTATTAATTTAATTCTAATTAATTAAAAAAACAAAAAAGAAACTCAAAATGAAAACGTGTATATTAGTGGTTGTTGCACTTTTTGGAGCCGGTATGTATTTCAATGAAAACAATTTGCTGTTAAATTTCATCAGAATATTCAAAGGATTAACAAGAATCAGTGTTGTTGATATTGCGAAAACAAAAAAATTGCAGCTGAATACTGGGAAGGATTATTATTCAATTTTTAAGTGTATTGAGTGCATTCCATTTTATGGATCTAAAGGATAATCTCAAAAATAAAGTTTCCACGTGATTTTTCCCCATTGAAAAATCTCGGTGCACTGGAAAGAATATCAGGGGTGAGGGTGCGGGAAAAACTTCTCATCAAGTGCGGAATGAAAACTGATATTCGAAAGTGCGTTTCGCAAATAAGAAAAAAAAACAATCATTTTGTGTAATTTTTGTTACTATATTTTATACTGTACCCACCCATTGACTGTCTTGAATTACAGCAAAGCAAAGAAATGAATTCAACAAAAAAAAATGAGGGGGAGTTATAAATACCTTTAAAAGGTATTTTAATATTTCACTTATGAAAAGGAAAATATCGAAAAATACTCAAGACAAGTCAAGACGATGTGAAGTGATTACTTAATATGTATTTGAAGTACTAAATGCTTTCGGCATGGTCTTTGAACATATTATTCCGTACCGACAATTCAATCTTAAATATCACCAAGTAATCTAGGTGTGTAGTCGAATGAATATAAAAATGGCATTAACGTTAGATGTATCTACACAGGTAGATAGATATATATCGGATCGGAAGTAATCAAGTCACGTACATTTTGCTTAAATTAATGCGCTGCTAACGGGTCATTGACAGGAAGCAACAGCCGTATATTGCACGTCAATATACTAAAAGCCTCACCATATAGGCTCTAAAGATTGATCAATAGTTGATGATGATAATGACTATGATGGTTTGTGCTGATGACGATGTTGTTAAAGATTATGGCAATAGCGTTACGATGAGATGATGATGGGTCTTACTACTCTACCTATTGTCTGCAAAATATTCCTTCGTCTTAAGTTAGATATAAAGTACATTGTACTTAACACAATGCAATTGCAACGACACATTCGACTATAGAATAGTGATTTTTCTCGAATGAAAAGAAAATCTTGTTGTCACGAATGACGTTCTGTCTAAATGTGTGCCATTTAAATGATGTTTCTCAAAGTCTCTATTAAACGGCGAAAAAAATCTCTTATTCGAAATTAAAAGAAGAATCAATTTCCCATTGGCGTTGATGCAATACTCTTTATCTATAAATCTATATTTACATTTTCCATTGGAAAACAAATGAAAAAAAAACTGCAAGAAACGAATGGTTTTTGATATTTTTTTTTCTCTTCTTCTATTCTACCATAATTGCACCCCATTGAAGATGTTTAGTTTTTTTTTCAATTCAATGCTGCATATAAAATACCTTTTAGTAAATATCTCATTGGTTTGACGTTGTTGTTGTTTTCTGCTTGCGTTGCAATTATTTTTATGCATTTACTACCATTTGTAATTGAAATATCCCACGTTTATGGTTCAGGTCTCGACTGATCACCATCGTATCACTTCAATAGATATTGTATGTAGATCATGAACAGCTTTCACGCTCAATGCGATATTTTTGTATGTTTTTCCATCGTGCCAACATCAATTTCGATTTCTATTCGTAGTTTTTTTTTCATGAAATTTGTTGCATTGATTTGCATGTTCGGGAGGCTTTGGAAAGCAAACCATCATTGGTGAAATCGGGATTATGTATTTGTCAAAGTACGATCAAGTTCAATAAATTTATTCAGTTGTAATAAATTTATGTGTAAATTGCACTGTTCGAGTCTGGAAAATTTTTTTTTTGCTTGCAAAAGCATAATAATTAGCGCATGTTTGCCTTATGGTAATTATGTTTAACTACGTGAATTGAATGTGAATTGTTAAACACCTCAATATTTAATACTCATAGAACACTGGTTTTCTCAGAAAAAAAATACGAAACTGTCACGAATTCTGATTTTCTTTTTCAAATTTATTTCAAATTTTAAAAGACCAATATTTGAAAATGTGTGTTTTTTTAACCCTTAATTTATGAGGTGAAAATCATATGCGTAAATGATGAGGTGGTTTCCAATGGACTTGTTCTAATCACATACCAAATCCGTGCTTTTAACTCGGCATACAACACCATACTGTATGAAGGTACTGAAGATTTCAAAGTCACTGTGCTGAAAACATGAGAAATAGCAAAGAGAGAAAAGTCAATGTGGGTCCACTGGACCCACCTCATCAACTAAAGGTTAAAAAACCGCCTCTTTTGTAAATCCTACAGTCAAATATTTTAAATTTTTGTAAAATTTTAAAATTTTGTGGATTATATTCAAAAAAATGTAGCAAGAAATATAACTTAATCCACCTAGTGGTGATATGATACCTTTCTTACATAATTGACTTCTCATATGATGAAATTTTTGGTGCTATGTTGAAATCTACTATACAAAAGCGCTCGAAAACTCGAGAATTAATTGTGGTAGAAACTTCAAATTAAGCATGGGTTTTTTCCAAAGTTAAATTATATTCCAAACCAGGGAAAATTGAGTGACTCTTTCTCTCCTCTCTCATACAAATAGAGAAAGTTTTAAGGTTTTCTGGTAATAGACGATCTTACAAATTTTTGGACCCCTTTTTAGGGATGAAGTTTTACCTAAGTTTTCCATACGTCAGTCAATTTTGCCTGTTTTGGAATACGATTTAGGGATCAAATTTGTGTGATCATTTGATAACTTCGCTCCCGCTCCCAGCGAATTGCACACGTATGCACTCCTCAGCTATGCCCCTGTCGATGTAATACTTCTAAAATTATTGATGACTTCCGAAAGTTTCGTACAGTTTAAGTTTGCCGCCAAAAAGAACTCTTTAAACCTTTAATCTTTAAACCAGATTGGTCCACATTGGCTTTTTTGCAGACTGTTTTGCTGGTACACCAGAAATTTGATTTAACCCTAATCCGCATTCGCGGTGTCTTTGAGACACCGATGCAGTTTTGAGAGTGATTGTTACGAATGTTAAAAAAGTTGTTGCATTCATGCTCCTTGACTTTGTTTTTTTAAGCCAATACTATTTAAAAACGAAAAAAAAAAATTTTATGAAATTTACCCTTAATCCACGCAGGCGGTGTCTCAAAGACACCGTAACGGTTTTACCAGCAAAGAAAGGTTATTTTGGTATCACTTTGCTTCTATTTCGCAAAATATCGGACTGTAGTAGGCGATAATAACTGTAGCACTTCCCAAAAGAGAAAACGTTGCTTCCTGTGTCCCCATTTCTAAGGTCGCGCTTTGAAGCAGATAAGTGCAAATCCAAGAAAAATGTTTGTAACGAAAATTCTTAAAAATCAATTTTATGCTACAATTATAAAAAGTACGAATAATGTATATACAAATAAATAAATATTATTAACTGAATTAAAAAATGCAAACTCAAAAAAAATTTTTTTTATTAAATTATTCTATTTTGCCGGCATGGTGTCTTTCAGACACCGCCTGCGTGGATTAAGGACAAAATTAGAATGAGCTGATTAGGGTTAATGTAGTTCTGTGTAAACTATAACAAAAATTTGAAAGGCTTTGATATTGTGTTGAAATCTAGTTTAAAAATTCTGGAAAATATGATCAAGAAAATTCAAATTTTATACCAATCTGCCCATGATTGGCTTGTATGTCGTATAAAAAGAGATTACAAATCCAAATCTAACCTCAAAAAATTGGTGGTCTTACATAAATTCAAATTTTCCTGTGCGTATAAACACTTTCTGAAAATTAATGGTAGTTGAAAATTGAAACATTTATCACTTTGTTGTCCTTAGTTTTAATTGTCAAAATAGTCGTATGAACAGTATTTTTTATTTACAATCCATGTGTGTATAAACATATAAGAATTCTGAATTCAATTTTTATTTTTTTCGTACAAACGTGGTACATGTGTGTATAGATGCATAATAATTATGGATTCCAATTTTTAGTACAGATTTCTTCTGTCCGTATAAATGTAGCAATTGCGTAATATATTATGTATGTTTGTAGAGAAATGGGTAACTTTATTGCAATGACTTTCATAATATTAGCTGGAAATTCAATACCACAAGGAAAAAATTTAATTTTAATAAATCTGTGAAGAGAAACACAAGAAAAGCTACAATTGCCAAGGGCCAGTTGTCAAATACTCTATATGAGGACAGACAAAGTTTTTGTTTAAAAAACTCCATTTGTGTGGGAAATGGGAGAACGAGTGGTCTGATTGGATTTTAATGTATGGAAGGCTAATGTAAACACATTTTGTCTTCATAAATTTTTCAATGCGACTCAACGTTTTCGAGAATATTGCAAAAAACTGCTTCCTTTGTATGAAGAAAGGGAGAAGAAATGGCCCGATTCAAGGACTTAGCCTTGGTATTTACTGCGAAAAATTTCAAGTCTTTAGCTCAATCCGTTCGAAAATGACTGTGTTCACGGATGGACGAAGGGACAGACGGACTAACTAAATGGACATGCGGAAATCAAAATCTTTTGTTATCCCAAACACCCTGGTGTACTTCATTTTTGTGTCTGGCGATTGCTTTGGTGCGTGACAAATGATATATACTAAATTTAATATACTCCTATAAGATTTTCATGTAGAGTATAAGAAGGGTATCCGCATCCGAATGACCTTCCAGTAAAGAATGTGAAAAAGAATGTTGGAGAGATATTGAACTTTTCTGGTTTCCCTTAAAAGGACATCTAAAGTTACGAAAATATTTAAAAAGAATGAAAGTTTTATCGAGGGCGTATGCGTATATCCAGTCAGATATGTAGTTCAATGCCGAACAATTTGAACCCAAAGAAACTTCCTGCTTCCGTTAAAAGTCAAGATACCATGGACGACATTAAAAACATGTTGCTTCAAAATTATCGGTCCGTCTGTCTGCCTGCCTGGCGGCTTGTCGCCATTGCCAGACTTAGTTAAGTTAAGCTGTACACCTTCCAATGATCAAGTGCACTTTTTAACTACGTGCATAAATATTCATTTTATCACGCCACAAGAAAGTCGACTATTAATGCGAATTTACTTGAACAAAAAAAAAATTCAATTAATTACCATTGAATTTAATAGAAATCTCGACAACAAGATTTTTCATGCTTTTAGATCACTTTTTTTTTAATTTGAAGCATATAACTTAACCGTGAAAGTTACATACAATTATGTTTCCCATAATTTCAAATTGTTTAAATTTGTTATAAAGTTTGATATTATGAATTTATTCAGTCGGTAAGTGAAATTGAAATTGAATGGTCAGTGGTTTTGTTTTTGGTTTGACTAATTGATCATCATTTCTAAAATTTCTAATTTCAAACAAGATGAACTTTTGCAATTACATAGAAAATTATGCTTGTTTAAATTTTGTGTTCGATTCATTTAATTTGGTTAGGTTTTCGGTGGTTTAATACCAATGGAATGTAAACATAGATATTTTCCACTCGACCATATTGTAGGTACTATACTATAAATTAGTTCAATTGGAGCAATTCAGATATCTATTTTGGATGTAGAAAGCATAGAAGTTAATGCGAATGGACGGACTGAGTTGTTGTTGAATGCTGATGAAAATGAATGTCCAATGGAGCATTAAGTTTTCACAGTTTGTATTGAAATGAGCCCAGTCGCCCTTCCCGTTGAGATCTGTTTTGAACGAAATTTTATCATACGGAACGAAATTTGCTCATGATACCGTATCGAATCTGGTATCTTAAATTTCTTTCTCTCAAGGAATATCTTGAGAAATCTTTCTTTCTACAGCACAGTCACATACAATTCAGTGTGTTGTATTTTTGTTTTTCTTGTCCGACCAATCCACTAAGCAATATCAAGAAAATGCGAAAATTAAGAAAATTCATTCTTTCATTAAAAGCCTACACATAATAATCAAATGAAATTGAGTCGAGCTATAGTGTGGCAATTAGGTAAGTGCCTATGCCTACCATTTCCTTCATTTAAAGGGTTTTCCAAATGCGTATTTAAACGCTGATCGCTTGCATGTGGTTTGTTCAAGTGGTAATTTCTTTAATATTGAGCAACACCTATAATAAATGAGTGCATGTTTAATCTAATGTGGAAATCGATACTATTGTTCATCGATTTTTATTTTCATCAAGATTTGCGTTTGTTTTAAATTCGATATGATGTTAATGTTTATTCAACTATGGCAAATATGAAAAACAATATAAATAAATTAAAACAAAATTGTGAGAGAGCAAAAAAAAATACACTTGGAAATACGGCGAAAAACCATACCGTTTGGAATTTCAAAGTCTGTCTCTTCTGGGTAAATTGTATAAGGAAAACTAGTTTTTTTTGAGTAGGTATGTAGTACGTCTTACGTAACTCGATATAATTTCAGTTTTGCTATAAGTTACCAACCATCATACAGCACATAACGATTTTCAACATTTCCAGACTCGATTTCTGGGTCTTTGGGTCTCATTCGATGAATATTCCTGCACTATAAATCCGACTTAAGATGTTAGGCAAGGGCCGTTTAGTCATCGCCTACTGAAGTGAAACTCACAAAAATCTGGTTTCATATATGTATTATGAGGATTTCAATAGAAACAAAACGCGGATTAAATAAAGAATTTTTGCGAAGAACATTAAAACATATGGAAATTTAAAGCCATAAAAAACATGTTTTTATAAAAGTTTGAATATATTTCCAGTTTCTTTAGCAGAAAATGGTTTTATTTTTCTTTTTAACGATATCTATTTTAGCCAAATTTTGACCTTGGGCTAATTCTTTAGTTCTAAGAAAACAAAAAAAAAATCTAAATCCGATGCTAAATCCGATGCCGATGCGCGGTAAAAAAAGTCTATATTCTATTTGACAGGCTCGCATTCCTAACTATTTGTTTCACTTCTTTTTTAGCCAGTTGGTGATTAAAATCGGTCGAAATTTTTACATTATGGGACCACATGAAATCTAAAATTTCAGGACTTTGGGTACACACTTGGGTTAATTATTTATCTCAATGGTGTTGGTGTGATTTAAAGCAATATATTTTATATAATTTTGTTTTGAAGCTAAAGTCCTTGACCTCTAATTTTCATAAATAGAAATTTTAATTTTTTTATTCTAATCGTTCTGTAGATGCGTTGAGAAAAAATTAAACTTCCGGCGAACTGACGGATTCAACATAATATAATGTGTTATTATTAATTAGTCAATTTAAAAATTTCTACTGATTTGAAAAACTAAACCATAAAAGTTTTTTAGTTTTGAAAAAAAAAAAAAAACCTGGGCAGCAATCATGTATTTCGACGCGTCTCTGTCTTTCGACTTCGACGCAGCTTTTAACTCTTGACTTCGCCATATCTGCAGTTTGAAATTTCTCGGAATCGTCACTATGAATCCAAACGTGATTCTGACTGTCACTCCAGGGAATTTGAAGCTGATGATATGACGAAGTCAAGAGTTAAAAGCTGCGTCGAAGTCGAAAGACAGAGACGCGTCGGAATACATGATTGCTGCCCTGGATCTTTAATAATTGAAAAGTTAAGATGGCATATTGGAATTTTATAGAAACAGTTTCCTAAAAATGTGCAAAGTACAACAAAATTTTGGAAGAGTTCCCTATAATTTTCAACATTTCCAAAAGCGATTTCTGAGCTTTGAAAGACCTTGCTATAATTTTGGTACACGTTGCTATAATTTTGGTACACATTGCTATAAAATTCCACTATGTCATATTTTCCCATTTTTTTTAGAAATTGCTCTTTCTGGGCAACGGGCCCGTAGCGGAGGCGACCCTCGAGATTTTTGGGAATCCGTGATGACCTTCCAATTTTTCCTATCAAACAAACATTTTAGATGTTTTTTTTAGTGAAATTTATACCTTCGAGGCGACCAACATTGAGGTTTGCTTCAGTTTGAAGCCGTTTTAAACCAAAAATTTCTTTTTTAAATTATCTAACATTATTCGATGAAAAGGATAAAAAAAATAAGGAGATTTGTTCAGGGTTAAATCATGCACCTTCCACTTCACATGAAAAACGTCTTTAAACAACAATCGGCTCAAACAGAGAAAATCAAAAGAAAGAATCAATAAAAAAAAATTGAAATTGAAAGTGAATTACGTCAGCATTGGCGTATGGCAACAAAAAGAACATTTTCACTTTTTATTTATTCAGGTTTATTGAATTCGACACAGCATCACGCAAACAAGATTTTTTACTCCTTTCGAAGAAGATATTTTAATTTAGTTGTAACTACGAAGAAGTGAATTAATTGATGGCCATTAATATTTAATGAGATGCAAGAATATCTCTGGATGCTTAGTCAGCATGGAGTAAATTTAAGCAATGACCTTTGGAATTTTATTGCAGACATTACAACTGTAAAGTCAGGAATGTAAATTAAAGCGGTAACTAACGTACGTTTCTTAAGATTACCGGAACTATGTTTTTTTAACACGTGTATCTACTAGCCGATATCGTTTACGAAGTTTTGTTGCGTATTAAATTGAGGTGTTTGTATCTTATAGATATTTATAGCAAATTTATAGTGCAAAGATTGCGCATTTACGGTGCAAATTGTCAACATTTTTTTTATTGGACTCGTAAACCAGTTATTTCTTAGTAATAGTAAGGCGTTGGCTTAACACATATTTTACCAATTTGTTGTTGAACTCGGTTTTGTTTTTGGTATTTCAAATTTTTTTTTGAACTAGTTTTTTTATTTTCAATTTTTTTGCGTTGGAAAATGTGACTGCATTACTTTAGGAGGGGTTTGTTTGTTTAAAAGTTAGGACTCGTTTCGTTTCAATTTTTTTTTCGAATATGTTTAAATTTTGATACGTGTTTGAAACAGCAAACTTGATAACATTATTTTAAGCACATTTATTAGACCACCTAATTTTAAATGACAAACAGCTAATATTACTTTCCTCTTTTATAGAGGAAAGTATTGTATTCATAACGAAGATCGACTCTTTCTAGGTTGAAAATTTCTGATAAGTACGAAATCCGTTTCAGGTAAAATTATGAGGATGTCCGTGCATCTGTCTGTCGGTCTGTCCGTAAAACAACTTGAGAACGCGTTGACATAACGACTTGAACTTTTCTGTAAATAATTTTTACAAAAATCGTAGTTTTATAACGGGTGCCTCTCACATTATTTTTTTTTTTTTGAAAAATTTCCTGCACTTTTTCCTTTATCGGTTTTTACGTTAAACTGTTCTCTAGATATTTGAAAAAATAATATTTTTTACATATTTTTTCCGAAACTAAATATAGCAGGGGAAAGTTTTGTGCTGGTCACAACTGATATTTTTTTTTAAAAAGCCAACCACCGAATTTCTTAATCCGAATTCTGTAAATTTAAGGAAAGGAAATTAATTGACATCAAATTTCAATAACTAATTTGTTAAATAGAGTTTAGGAAGGGAGTATTTGTAGCATCTGAAGAACGATGACCAGAGAAGGTCAACAAATTTTTGTTCTCCTGAAAAAGTACGTCTTATTGTTGGTCGTCGAAACATTTTTGATGCTCCAGCTGGCTTGTCGCAATGTCTCACACTAGAAATCTCGGTCGCGTGCCGAAGTCCACCAATTTTTTATAGACCTCGTCATAATGTTTTTATACCCGTATGGTGAAACCAAAGGGTATACTAACTTTGCCTTACCGTTTGTAACGCCAAGATCCCGTCATCACAGAAAAAAATGAGTTACACCAGAGTGTTTATAATAATAAAAAAAGTTGAATTTAGCATGTCCGTCCGTCTGTCCGTCCGTCTGTCCGTCCGTCTGTCCGTCTGTCTGTCTGTCTGTCTGTCCGTCTGTCCGTCTGTCCGTCTGTCCGTCTGTCCGTCTGTCTGTCTGTCTGTGGCGCGGATTGCGGGCGCACGGATTGAGCTACAGACTTGAAATTTTGCACAGATTGGTTTTTCGTAAAATGTAAGGCTAAGTTCGTTAATGGGCAAAAATGGACTATTAGGGGGGGTACCCCCATACAAACGAAAACGTTTTTTGTGAATATCTCGAAAACGGTGCATATTATCAAAAAAGTCCAAGAACAAAAGTTATTTAGGATATGATTCTACATAAAACTCCCATACATCAAAATGCGATTGGAATAAATTTTAAAAAATCTTATTGGAAAGTTTGACTTCAAAGTGGAATTTTGGTACAACTGTTCGAATTTTGATACGAATATCACCATACGGGTCTCCAATGATTGCCAGATTGGCAATTATAGCTTTTGTTATGTTTTTCCAAACTTTGAAGGCTTGAAAAAAATGTGGGAAACAATAATGTTTACCGGCAACTTCTGTCTCCTCGATTGTAGAGAGATATATCTTAGGAGCCTCCTCAAATGAGGTGTCGAACAATTTTTCATTTGTGCTGCGTACATAAAGTTTTACATGAATTTCGAATCACAGGTGAGTTGCCACATTTGTAAGGTTTTTTTCGTTGTAGCCTATCAAAAGTAAATGTTGTAATAGCAGTATTGACGGATTATGTCGTTTGTCCTCCCAACATGCATTACGCATTTTATGGCCATGAGTTGAGTAACTGCAACAGTATTCATGGTCACTTGTTTGGCGATATATTGACTAAACATATTTCTAGACAATTCTTTTTACATCGTTCAAATCGCATAGCTTTCCTTAAAGATTTTTAATACGATTTTTCTGCGAAAAGGTCATCAATTATTTGTACTTTTATTGACATCATATACAAAGTTTATTCCCATTTGCCAAAAATTAACATATAAAAATTGCGACATAGCGGGCGTGTGGAGAAATAAATTTGTACAAAGTTAGACCCACGACAAACTGCAAGATAATTTTTTTTTCATTTAAGTTTCTTAAGTAATATATTTTCAATTACGAAATGCACCTTTACTTCTTAAATCCTATTAAAAAAAATCGAAAAAAGAAGACACTTCATAGTGGCAACACCTTTTTTTATTATGTGGATAAAGTATGAAGAGAAAAAATGAAAATAAAGGTGAAATTAATGTTAATTTATGTACATACCATGCCGCATCAAAATGTACGAAGTGTGTAAAGGTCACCTGTGGAAGATATGATTTAATATATCCATCTTGAGTGTTTCTGGGAAAATTTCGTATCTGGCGATATTAAGTCAGATATATGTTCAGCTATTCAGGCTTAGGTAAATCTGTGGCTAATACTGATGACTTATAATGATAAGGGTATAGTAACAGGTGACGATCGATAACTGACTACCGTGTGACGGATGTTCAAAACACCTAAAATAGCTAAAATTATATAGCAACAGTAACGAAAACAGTAAACAGCTAAATGATATATAACTTTTGGACCACTTCCATCTTTCCTCATCATTTTTATTAAAGAGCAGTGTTTCATAATATGCAAATTGTAACTTTTACGGCTACTGATCCGACCTGCTCTTTTGTAGGTTAACCCCACTGAATAACAACCGATCAGGCAGGTCTTTGCAACTTTATAGTTTCCGATGACATTTTACCTGATTGCCTACACGAAACCAAACAAAATGTATATTTGTGTGTGTTTGTGTTTCGTATGATTTACCTGCGGGCCCAGACCTAATCTGGCTATGTTGCGTCGCGTCGTCGACCGCTTATATGTCTATATGTATATATCTAAAAGTAATAAACATACCAATGTTGAGATATTCGATAACCTGAAGAAAGTTGATAAATATACAATTTTGTTGTTGTTTCTTCATTGATTTTTTCCATTTTGATTTGATTATAATTGGCATCTGTTGTTTTTCATCTTTGTCGTTTCTGGAAGAAAATTATATAACAGTTTTCAAGCGCGCCATCCAAAACAAGTTTCAGTACCCGAAAAATAATATGTTTTTCTTCTCTTCAAGTATGTATCTATATTTATTTCTGTTTGATAAAAATTTCAAGTCAATACGGCGATTTTAAGAAGACGATAGAGGTAGAAATTTTCACTATTTTACATAATATCGTCAAAATGATCTATCGGCCATTCGACATCGATTATGAGTTAGATGTACGTTAAAGAGCGGAAAAAAATCTCTAGAAATGTAACAGAGATGTTAGATATTGGCAGTAATTAATTTACAAACCATATGTGATGTCATGTTGCATATAAAACGCATGCATGGACATAAATATGGCAATTGATAATTTAATTTTTACCAAATCTAGATTTAGTTCAAGCACGTATTTGTTAAAACTATTTGTTCAGTATTTTCTATAATGAAAAAAACGTGCACGGCGAATAGAAAAATTAAGGAAAAGGCGTTTTTTTTCATTTGAAATTCATTACCTCGGATATGAAAATATGCCACACCTAAAAATTGTTGGCTTACTCAATTCCGTCGTTCGACAAGATCACAATTATTATGCTATGATTCAATATTGGGTTTGTAAAAGTGCATTTTATAACTTTAACAATACACCAAGAAATACATTTTACTTTCACTTTTCTTTGGTACACAAACATTAATCTGTCGAGCCTGTAAAGATTGTAAGAAATAAGTTTTACTTTCTGTATGCAATGCTTTTGTATCCACACGTGAACATATCGGACAGATGTTGAAATACATTGATAGATATCGTGAACTGCAGCAACAAATAAAAATCATGAAAAATTGTGATGTTTTGGGCTGTGGAATTTTTTGATAATCATAATCATGGCGTTTGTACAAGTTTTGAAGGTTTCTTAATCCAACGGCGCCACCTGTAATATAATGAGAACACAATTTTTCGAAACTTTGAGGCAATATTCATTAAAATAATATATTTTGCTGTTATATTGAGCGAAAAACTATGAAAAAATTTCTGTTATGAAAACTAAAATTTGAGGGTTTGTAATTTAATGAGTAATAAATTGTGTTTAATAGGGTGTAAAAATTTTTTTTGTTTATAAATGTATATTTATGTTGTTTTTAAGCGTAAAACACTTTTTTTGCGTATGTGATTTTCATGTATGTTAGGATCTTGAAGTTTCAGCAGTCGGACTTAATTCTGTTTGCATGAGTTCAAAAAATTATGTTGACATTAAATTATTATTACAATTCATTTATTAAATTTGGATGTAAAATTTCATTAAAAAATAAACAGCATGTTAGTAAAATAGAACCGTACCTGAAGAAAATTATCTTGTGTAATTTGTCCAAACCAGGAGTGGTATTCCGTAACTTGATTCAAGCGTTTGTTTCGAGTTAGAAGAAAAAGTGGTATTTGCTATCTCGGTTTCTCTCTGTCATTTATTTCGGTCAAAACAAAGACAACGAATACTTCTTGTTCTTCTATCTCGAAACAAATGCTTGAAACAAGTTACGGAATATCACTCCAGCATTTATGTCAATCGTGACGTTAGCGGTTGACAAGTATCTTCACGATATATGTCAACCGCTAACATCACAGTTGACATAAATTCCGCTTGGGATAAGTATTTTTATGAAATGGTTTTCAAATTTGAATTCATGGTAAGGATTATGGTAATTCAATGTTTCTCTGCGTTCTCGCTCCCTCACGTGCTATTTCCTGAACATTTGAGGAAAAGTTTATCTAACTAGAGTGCAGTGTGTCCCTTAATTACATTTTCGACTACTACTATTGACCCTACCAACTTTTAATGAGGGTTTGTACAGTTATTGACTATTAAACCGATTCACCAAAAGATAAAAGGGTTTGATCGCAAAGTGATCAACATCCATGGAAATTTTTGAAGACAAAAAATCTTGAAAATTGTTGACTACGAGATTTGCCCCCTTCCCCTCACCAAAAACAATTTTGTGGGCTCCGTTTTCTAAACTTTTTTACTAATGTATCCCTAGTGTGCTAATATTTTTCCGCGTATCTCCATAATGTTATTAATATATGTGAAATATTAACATAAATAGTGGTATTGTGAAAAAATATTTTTCAGAATCATGAGATCATTTACCAAAAAATAAATAAATGCGCCGCAGGTGAAAATATTTTAAAATTTGACAAAAAAAGCTAAAATAAAAAACCACAATTAAAAGCAAATGAAAATAAGACATTTTATTCCGCGAATTCATCGATACTAAATTCATGTTTTTGACGACCGTTTACACTACGACACAAAATTCTGAAATTCATTCCTGAAAAATGCTCGAATTTGAATTTGTCATACAAAGTCGCCGGGATTTGATAACTTTTGTTAAGTGAATTCACATGAAATCACATGAATAACCAAATGCAATGCCAGAGATAGGGATGACAGATGCCTACCGAAGAATCACCCTGTGGGCTCAAAATAGCTCTAAAATGGGGTGTGAAACCCCCTGTATATTTTCCTTGGCCATAAATACCTACAAAATTACTGTCATTCTGTGAATCTGGATTACCAAAATAGTTCAAATCCGGATTACAATATGCATAATGGAATGAATTAGCTTGTCCAAATTATTGGATAATTCGGATTACTGGAGGTCCGGACTAACAAGGTTGCACTGTATAATAAAATAATTTAAAATATTTTAAAAAAAAATCTAAACGTTTCAGCCACTTAATATATTTTTTTTCACCAAAAATATATTTATGTGGGCTCTACCCTGACTGATTGGAAAACACCGTTTAATAAAAAGTGTTTAGAAAGTGAAGATACTAAAACGCAATCACTTTAAATGGTGGCTGGAAGATTCCATAACTCATAAAATTCCAAAACCAGACAATATTAGGTATATTACATTACATATGTTAAATCATTTTGAATGGTTTACCGGAGGCAAAAAGGCTGACTGCCTGCTAACACTATGAATTATTCAATAATTCTTGTCTAACGACATATTCCTTCAAGAAAATATAGCAATATATGTATATAACATGTAGATTGGTTTATGCTAGTCTTACAAATATCGCATAACATATTGAAGACATGTTTTTAATTTCGCTTTATTTTAATATTGTCGCTTAGAAACGTGTAACGTACTGTGATATGGTTGAAAAAACATCTTCGTTAGACTCGTACACATTATAACACCGAATTCTGATATCGTAAAACAAGTATGTACAAAATATAATATTCATTAGGCGATGGATGGTATATCGGTTATGTTAAACGAAAATAACAAGACGAATATGAAAACGGGGATGATTTCCTTTCTGTGCTTTTTTTTTATAAACAAAAATATTCTATATAAATATGCTTTTGTTTGTAGATTCCTTGGAATAAAAGCACCCAGTCGAGCATATTTATGAGTACTGAAGATATTTGTATAACGTCAATGTATGATTTTCATATAATAGCGAATGTGAAAAGGTGTGTACGCTTTTGGCGCCAAATGGTTGAATTCTTGTTTTATTAAAAACTTTTGGCAAACATTACAAAAGTTTGAACGTGAATGAATTTGATTTGAGGTGAACATATTAAATAAAACATTAGAATAATATGACTTCACTTTAAGAAAATCCAATTTCTTTGATAACCATCATACGTTAACATTAGTAATAAATGTAATGAGAAGTTGCTGAGAATTTTCATGGATATTGTTCAGATTTTGTTTGACTTGTAATAAAATTGATGACGTTTTTATTTAATTCATGCACGTGGTTAAAGTACTCGTAAATCAAAAAACTTCGCACGATTTTCTTTCGTTGCTTAAATTCATTGATAGAGAAAAATTCCAAAATATGTTTTTTTCGTTCACAAAGTGCGTTCTGTAAATTACAAGACCTGCGGAGAGTTTCTTTGCTACACGAAACTAGTGCGCGTAAACATTGAAAAAAACTACTAGTCGTTGATTTTATGTATTTCAGGCAGTGGAACAATACTTCCCACCCACTGACAATTGAAGCAATTTTGAATCGGTTTTGATTTTAAATAAAGCGCTTCATGGACAAAATAATCACTGACTAGCTTGCATACTCGTCGTTGCCGGGTTAAGTTTTTTCAATTTTTTTTAAGGTCTATGTTGGAGCTAAACTTCAGGCCAATCGGTTCAGTAGTTTCCCCGCGAAAGAATAACATAGCGCAAAAACTAAGTTTCGAAATCACTTTACCCCCTCCCCTTACTCCCCCCACCCCTCGCGCTACTTTTCCGTATGCCTATGTTGGAACCAGAACAACCACAGACACTCATGCCAAATTTCAAGTCAATCGGTTTAGCCGATTTTGCGTGAAAGAGGAACAGACAGACAGACAGACTGACAGACACCAACTCATTTTTATATATTAGTATGATGATTAGAATCTACATCACTCCTTTCTCTGTGAACCCCCTATTCAGCTACCTCCTTAACCTCTTCTGAAATTTTGATTCGGTTTTAAAAATTCAGCAGATTGCTACCAAAGAAAAATATCCGCCGACTAAAAGTGATACCCCTTCTTGCCTCTGTACCCCTTTTCCAGCTCTCTACGGAAAATATATTTTCCCCGAAAAAAATTTGCGTCGGTTTTACTAAAAGCTGATATTTTTTTTTTACTTTTTAATAATAGAAAAAATCTATGATTTCTGTGCGGGCTTAAAATATGTTTTTAATCACTAGCAATTTTAAAACGCTTCTTATATCATTTAAAAATCATTTTTGAATGATAAACTTTATTAATTCACTGGGAGTTCACATGTGTATTTCCTGTGCGTTTTTTTGTCTCTGAGTGACTGATGCCGGCATAAAAATGAGTCACAGATATGCAGAACTTGTCCATTCGCCGGTACGTGCAGAGTATTTTAATATTATTACTCTTCGCTATTTTATGGCAAAGATTTAATTAATAATGTTATCATATGCTTGATTGATTTATCCGGTATGTGGGGTATTTTCCTTCAGTTTTAACCCTTTCACTCTCCATGTCCTTTGCAGAAGACATATTAAAACTGTCACTAATATTTGTAGTTGTGGAATTTGATTTTCTGGTTGTATTGTGGAAAAAAAGTCGTGTTCGGGAGTGGAAGGGTTAATATTTGATGGGTAGAAATTTTTTAAATTCAACTTTGCTGTATTACAAAATACATTAATTAAATAGAATGCGCTAGGATAATTTTGTCCTTTTCGAAATCTTCCTCTACGTTTACACATTCGTCACACTTTTGCAGACCTCCCTCCCTCTTCAAGGTGTGACACATTTTATGGGCAGACCCTTAGCGCGGTATTACACATGGCAACTTTCGGGCTTACTTAAGCCGATTTTCGGGAGAAACGACTCCGGAGGGAAAAGTTGCCACTCGAAATCATGACTTATCGACAATCTGCATACATGCAAAGCGTGTGAACCGGTTTGGAAAAAGTAGTAGGCAGAAATCATTTCCGTTCTGACCGTCAGCAGGTAAAGATCTTGGGAAGTATATGAGCAAGAGCAATTTCAATGGTTTGAGTCCACACACACACACATGTAAACTTGTGTAGCATATGCAAACAGGATTGGCTTATTTGAACCACAAATGTAAGCACATTGGCTTATTAAGCCCAAAAGTTGCCGGCTTACTTAAGCCAAGTGTAATACCGGACTTACACAAAGTGTGAAAATCTGTCAATTACTGTTGAGAGGTAATTAAGAAAAAAAACCATCACTAGAACCAACACATAGAGAAAAAAATCTATTAAATTTAACCACACTATAATGAGGTATCGGCGCTATAACTAAAATAGTTAATATCAATTACAAAATAATCAATTTCAATTACAAAAATAGTAACTTTAACCGCAAAGTAGTAAATTTTACTACTAAGTAGTTAAATTTATTATCAAAAAAGTCGTATTTGACTATTTTTTGCATTGATATTAGCTATTTTAGTTATAGTGCCGATTCTCAATTATAAAATAGTTTGATTTACTATTTTTCTCTGCGAGAATCTACCAAAAACATTATTTAAAAGATTGAGCTGGAAAATTCAAATCTAAGCTCAAAAGATTGAGCTTAGATTGAGCTGGAAAATTTACGTAATGAAACACGTTTTCCAAAGTGTTACTGAAATTCCTTTCAAGGATATTTTAAATAATTTATATCAAGCGTTAATTCGATATGATCGTTATTCAATTCGCTAAAAGTCAATGAAACTGAATGTAAAATCAACATACACATGACTATTGAAATTTCATGTACAAAACAAGATGATCAAGAGACAAGTTCATAAGAAACTATATCAAGGCGGTCGACGTTATTAAAAAATAAGTGCCGGATGTGTAACGCTTATCGTACATTTATAAATAAAAAATATAGAATTTTTTTGAATTAGTAACTCTAATAAAATTCATTGCAAGGTTTCAAGTAATCGGATGATGTAATTCCGTCTGTATTACATTTTTTGTAGTATGACATTCATAAATTTAGTCCCTATCAGAATAAAAGTGAATTTTTTCTGTCATATTTATTTCCGAGTGAAGGGAATTCATTTTTCATGACATCTGTCGATCATTGATCTGTACAGTCTGGACACATTATTCCCAAATAAGGTACCTTTGATTTCAATCCTGCATAGTTAACTTCATCTGCAGAAGTTTGAAAATCTTTTTACATGACAGACTACCTTGAATTTTTTTTTAAATTTGCATGGCTAAAATAAATATTGACCATACACGCAATTATTTGATCTCCAAGTTAACGCTTTTACTAGCAAAATTACCATGAAGAGCTGTAAAGGGATATAAAATAACAAATATTAAATCATATTTCGATTTTGGTATCATGAAATTGTAATGCAAAACAAGTTAAACCACTTTTGCTTTCGTATGCTCGTATATCATATTCCTCTTTTCAATATTCGTAGCACATTTTTTTTTAAATTTTCATTAATTTTTGAAATGTTGTAAACGAGACTGTATCTATAGAATGCGATGCCGGGAGTTTACCTAAAGCGAAGTAAAAAACTTGTTTTTGGTGCGGTTCAACTTGGGTCTGACACGCTAGGTAAAACTGCCACCCTGTCCCTATCGAACAGACAACCTTCCTTGGGACATTTCTTACACTCGGTTGACCACATGAAAGGCAGTCTTTTTTGTACATAAGTCCCCAAGATAAATGCTATCTTTTTGAAAAGTGAAAAGTCTATCAGACTTTTTTTTTTGAATCAATAAACCCAGTCAGGTATGAAGCCATCATTGTATACCGCGACTTTTTTTTCACAAGAAATTAATTTTTTTCTGATCCTTCCATTGATATTGTAAAAAACGCGCTTTCTGCATGTTTTTAGTTAGTTATCTTGAACATAAGACAAGAATATTTATTTCACTGTTGAGTGATTTTCGAGTATTTGAATAATTGGGTCAGTATGATGTAGATAAATATTTATAATTCATGCTACACGTGTTTGCTGAAGTTGCAATAAAACTATATCACGATAATTGTATGCTTTACATTGAATGGAAATGCACGAATAGACTTATAATGAAAGATTCCTGTACAAACGGTTTTTGTTGATCCTAATTTACGAAAATAATGAGATTTTTTTTTTTACTAAATCATATTTTCTTTTTTTTATTATAGCGGTTGCTCAGGAAAATTTCAAATGTCCAGATGATTTTGGATTCTACCCACACGATATCTCTTGTGATAAATACTGGAAATGCGATAATGGCGTCTCCGATTTGAAAACCTGCGGAAATGGTTTAGCTTTCGATGCTAGTGATTCCAAATTCTTGACAGAAAACTGTGACTACTTGCACAATGTTGACTGCGGTGATCGTACACAACTCGGTAAGTTCATAATCAATTAATTATAGTTTGAAAAAAATATACTAAACTAACTAATGGTAAACTAACTAACTAATGGTTAGTTTAGATAAATAAAAAAAATTTAATACGTTGCGTGCCACCATGGAAGCGAAAAAATCGGGTCGCAAAGGCCAGGACACATTTTTTTTAGAAATTGTTTTGAAATGCTATTATTTTAATAAATTTCCGAAACATACCGCAATATACTGCTTATGGTTCTACATTGGACGCAGAACATTCATAGGTCAATTTTTTCGCATAATGCTGGGTTTACACGAATGACAGATCATGACAATCTGTCATAAAAGAGTGGACAAGTTCATTCTTTTATGAGAGATTGTCATTTTTCTGACAGAAATAATGACAAAAATGATACTATTTACACGATAATGACAATTTATGAGAAAAAAATGACAAATTTGTCATTCGTGTAAACGCAGCATAAGTTTTATACACTTTTGTGCATCCAATGCTTTACCACGCACTAAAGTAAATTATTCTGAGACCACATGTGTCTCACACAGCCTGAGGAGCCCATTTTAATGTGAGACCACTTGCGTCTAACACGGCAATCAATGTGTTAATAGCACAAAAAACCTTCTAGCTTTTTAAAAATTTGAATTTTCCGATAAAATTTTCTCCAATGGGATTTGAAAATGAAATTTTATTTGGGCTACCGACAATTAGAGGATTTTTCATATTCCACGGTTGAAAGGTTATGTAACATGTGAAATATTCGTTGATAAAATGAAATAAAATCACCTTACCAAACATAAAACATAAATCAATTAATTCAAATATCCATTAATTTATCTACTTTACTTTTTCACCACAATTGACTAAAAAAGTGATTTCTTGACATAATGAAATGTTTCAATTATTTTGTTTAAAATATATTTACATAATTATGTTTGAATTTGTGTTTTTTTTTGGGCTGGAAACAAACAAAGCTGGAAAATGAACTCAGCAAAATGTTATTCAATTATTTGTAAAATATAATCATATTAATAAATAGAGATTTACATATCCTTATATTGTATGGGAAATTATAGATTGGGGTGTGTGTTAATTTCCTCTGATTTTGAATAATTGCTAAATGACCCTCAGTATGTGTATTGCATTGGTATAGTAATTATTGGCCATTACCCATTAAATTGTGAAGTTAAGCTAATGAACTTATTATGTGAATTAATTACAATGTTAATTTATGATATTATAAATTTTTATATATTTTATCGCACGGTGGCATTATTTGTATTATAGATTTTTGTCCAAATCGAGTTTATTTCAATTTCATTGACTTAATTTTTTTATATTTTATATATTAAAATGAATTTTTAACATTTTCTATTTTTTTATAATTTATATTTTAAAATTCATTTTTAACAGAACCTGCAATTTCAACAACTCACTGCTCCCGCTTGTACGGTATCTTTGCCGATGATGGTAAATGCGATGTTTTCTGGAATTGCTGGAATGGTGAGGCATCAAGATATCAGTGCTCACCTGGATTGGCTTACGATCGTGAAGCACGTGTTTGCATGTGGGCTGATCAAGTACCAGAATGCAAAAACGAAGGTAAAATTTGTGTGAAGCTTTTTTCAGGTTTTTGTGGAAAAATATGACATTTACTGTAAACACAATTGACATAAAAAGTGAGTGAGATGATTCTTTACTCTCTTCATCACATCGCTCTCTGTTTTCATATCAACTAAATTGTAATTTTACGATCACGTGTGACACCGCGTCTTGATTAACAATTTTTCATCCCAAGAAATATCTCACCGCAATGAGATTTTTTTGACAGCTGGGCCGAAAATCTCTTGAAATTTTAGTACTCAAAATGGCGATGTAAAGAAAACACATAGTCGCCGCTCGTGCAATTAATGCAATACGTGAAATTGAAAAGGCTGAAACAGAAGAACAGACGAAAAGAAAAACCTCTTAATGTTATATATTCTCTTCCAAAGCTTTTTGTATCGTATTGTTTGTAAAAATTAGTTATTTTCGCAACTACTTGTCGGGAGAATTTAGATTCCGCCATCTTGAATTGGAAAATTCCAAGAAATTTTGCAATTGCAAGATTTCTTGAAATTTATCTCTGGGATTTTTTATCGCCGTCAACTCGAGCTCTGATTGGTCAATCAAAAATCTCTGCGATGAAAAATCCCAAATCAAGACGCGGTGTGAAATTAAGTCTGGAGATCACCAAGAAAAAGGTTTTGCATCTGGATTATTTTTTGGTTCTTCAGAAGTACAGCAAATCTAGCCAAACCAATTCCAGATTGGAAATTAGCAACGTGAAATTATCTCAAAAAAGTTTTAATATCTGCTGCGGTTAAATGGCTGTTGGACAGTGTAATTCACGATTGCATTTTCATATTTCTTAAACTCAGTTGGATATTTTCCAAAGCTCGAATATAAAGAAAGCAATATTTTGATTAACAAGTCTGTAATGCATCTCCTTTAACGAAATTCTTGGCAACGCCATAATGGGTCGGCACTCAGAAAAATGTCCAGGTCAACTTTTTGTGAGGTTAACTCTGAACTCTGACTTTACAGAGGTGTCTGTAAGCCAGCTAGCGGTCAGAGTTAACCTATCTAAGGTCAACTCGTGCAGCTCCCAATGCCCTACTTCACCTGCTGGTGGCTTAATTTCAGAATTTCTCCGACCACAGGTCAACTCAGTTTTACTTGCCCACATGCAGGCGAACGCGCGCCTGCCCGAGGCCAATTACGCCGTATGTAGGTCGTCGAGTTAGCCTTCATTTTTCTGAGTGTGGAAACTTCTTAACGTGTTCATTTCATATTCAACATAGATCTAATAATCTGTTTCTTATAAAAACCAAATCTAGATTTCCGGTTCAAAAACAAAATTCCAGTTCATGCCAAATTAACAAATTCTTCATATATTTCATAAAACTCGTTTTAATAAAAATATTTCGCTCTTCCGGAACTATACCGCATTTAAGCATTTAAAAAATATTATATCTTCAGGAATTAAAAAAAAATTACATAGTTTGAAGCCACAAACAAACCACATCAGGTTCTGGTTGAGCCACATCAGAGCCAATTAGGTCAACCACTCCAACGTTTTTTTTAACCTAATTTGGCCAGCGTGGTATTTGATTTGAAAATATCTACAAAATACACACACATTCTAATATTTTTATTAAATAAATTCTAAAAACATAAATTTCAAATTTTTTTTTAGAAGTCGCAAATGGATTCGCTTGCCCAGCAGCTGGTGAAATCTCAAATGCTGGCTCATTCTCAAGACACGCTCACCCAGAAGACTGCCGCAAATACTACATTTGCTTGGAAGGCGTTGCCCGCGAATATGGTTGCCCAATCGGAACAGTATTCAAAATTGGTGATGCTGATGGTACTGGCAACTGTGAAGATCCAGAAGATGTTCCCGGATGGTAAGTATCGATTTTATTATTATGATTTTGTTGAAAATTTACACACTTTCCGAATTTCATACTCTATGAACTGAACATACATATAATTTTTGTTTGTTTGTGTATTTGGTCTTTTTTTAAATCTTTAAATTTTGCATGCGATGACATTTAGAAACTGTAAATTATATTTTTCTTCGTATGTTGCTAAAACATATCATTAATACATCTTGACATTTTGTGAATGCATATATCGACTATTATGACTGCGAACCGAGTCTTGGTCCAGAAGTTTTGTTTGAAAGAACGAATTTCCCTGTAAAAAGAACGAAAATTGTGTGGAAAACTTGTAACTTTCTTAATATCTGATCCAATAACTTGCAAAAGTGGTATTTTGTACTTCCTGGACATGGACTCTGGGCCAAGTGGTATTTTGTAAAAACAGGCTGTAAAAATGTTTCGTATGGTCGCGGATTTATTTTTTGTTGTCTTGAGTGTGATTTTAAAACAATGTTTAGAAGAAATCCTTTTTAACAATAACCAAAAACCCCACCAATTTACAGTGAAGACTACTATGGTGATTTGGACTTGAAGAGCATTCGCAAAAGTGAGCTTTTAGCTGGATTGCAACACAACGGAGATACCCGACCAAATGCAGTTAAGGTCCAAAAACCAAGACCAACCCCAACTAAGGAAGCGTAATTTTTAGTTTAAACAAAAACAATTTTTTAAGACCCTAATTCTTAAAATTTAATTATTTTTTTATTTTTGCTTTTTTGTTTATGTTATTTTTTATGTTTGCTAAAGAAGAAAATCAACTGTTTTGAAGAAAAAAGTTTATCAAAAATTTGTTAGTGTTAATTGAAAGAGACAAATTATATAAAAAAAAGAAAACAGATTAAAATAAGACGCAACGAAAAAATCGAAAATTGTTTGATAGTTAAAGCAACAAAAAAGAAAAAAATCCTTTTATATGAGCTAGAAAAGTAGTAAGGATCTTAAAGGATATGTTTCAGAAACATATTTTCAAAAACTAAAAAAAAAGAGAAAAACTATCAAAAAAGTTAATTCAACTGAGAGACTGTTATTAAGTTTAGGAGCTATGATTATTTTTAGTGACAGATTTATAATGGGATTATATTTTTTTATCGACAATAAACCAATCCAAGCAAAAGTTTTATCACAAAATGTCAACAAAATCAACTACAATTTAGACATTTTTCTCCTAATATTTTTTTTTCATAGATATTTTTTTCTTTATTTTCTATTTTCCATTTTGTTATCTATATAAGTTGTATTTTACCATTTTGCTTGAAGGATTTCTTATCATAAACAATTTTATTATTAATCTTTTATAACATAGTTCTTCTAGTTACAGCCTTTATAATATTTCTCACTAAAAAAATTCTATAGCAGTTAAATGTGAATTCGTATTAAAAAACAACAACAACAACAACAAAAAACACCATGTTAAAATTTTATAGAACAAGCGTTAATATTTTTACACCAAAACATACACATTAAAACGCTGTTTATATACAAGTTGAAGACAAAAAATTTGTAAATAATAAAAAAAAATCTCAAATATCGATTTGATCATTAAAAATAATTTTAAAAATGTAATATAAAAAAAAATACTCAAAAAGAAAACTATATTAATAATGATAATTAATTAAAACAAATTAATTTTAGTTAACAAAGATGAATATGATAAAAAAAATGAAGAGAATATGAAAAAAATGAATAAAATAATAAAAAAAAATATACAAAATTAAACCATTCACTTTCTTTTTAACCCTTAACCTTCAACCTTTTTATACTTGTCAATTAACATAACATCGTAAGTAATATTTTGGTTTATTTTAAATTAACAATGTGATTTTTTTTCAGATGATTTGAATATATATAAAACTAAAAAAATCTGGTGATATTTCAAATCATCAAAAGCGATATAAAGTTGTGTGTCTAATTGTTAATTGATTCTTATCATTAATATTTTATTGATAAACATCAGTATTTATTTTATCAACATATAATAACAAAAACTGTTTACAGAACATTCAACATGATTTTATTCCTGTCTATGTGCTATCTTCCCTAGTCTACTATTCTTCACTTGTTTTCAGTAGTCCAACATTCTAAACATTGCGATGAAATAGAAATTCTAAATTTCCTTACACACCTATATTAATAAATAATTTGCTTACAGTGAGGATTACTATGGCGATGTTGATTTGAAGGCCCTAAGGAAACTGGGTTTACGTAAGTAAATTGCCATCATTTGATTTGATGTACACCGAAGACTGACAGTGAATTTTCAATATTTAAAAACAGTTCAAAGAAAATAACCAAAATTAAACCACAAAAAATACTCAAAAACTCACATACTTTCGAAATATTGGATGACCAGTGTCAATAACTCGAAATAATAATAAGAACTAAATTATTATTTGAGTTGTAAATATTTTTTTCAGATAAGTAAAGATTGTTGTACATTTCTTGTTAAAAAAAGGCGTTGTTGTTTTATTTTTTTTTTTAAATGTTTCAAAAATTTCAGGATTTGAACAGGTAATCTATATAGTATTTAAACATAACAAAAGCTATAATTGCTGGCAATTATTGAAAACCCGTATGGTGATTTAAGTGAACAGCGAACAGTTGTATCAAAATTAAACTTTAAGTCAACTTTCCAATAAGATTTTTTAAAATTTATTCCAATCTGATTTTGATGTATGGGAGTTTATGTAGAATCATATCCTAAATAACTTTTGTTCTTGCACTTTTTTGATAAGATGCACCGTTTTTCAGTAATTCGCAAAACTCGTTTTCATTCGTTTGGAGGTACCCCCCCTAATGGTACATTTTTGCGCATTAACGACCTTAGCGGATTACGAAAAACGAATCCGCGTAAAATTTTAAGTCTCTAGCTCAATTCGGGCGCCCGCAATCTGCGCCACAGACGGACGGACATGCAAAAATTAATTATTTTTATCATTCTAAACACACTGGTGTAATTCATTTTTGTGTGTCATGACGGGATCTTGGCGTTACAAACGGTAAGGCAAAGTTAATTTAATATACCCTTTGGTTTCACCATACGGGTATAAAAATAAAATTCACGGAACTAAGTAATTAACACTCTAACTGCCACGTGAGTCAAAAAGACCTGACACCTAACTGTTGTGTACAGTGAAACAATGAAAATTATTAAAGTGTTTGCTGCAACCGCAACGATTTTTTGTAGTTGCACACATTTTTTGGTAATAAAATAACATTGAGGTATAATTTTGTTTCAATTTTTTTTCTCTTAGTGCTTTTTTGACTGACAATTAAATATTCGAGAAAGGCTTAAAACTGTCGTGGCAGTTAGCGTGTTAATAACGTTGCATATTCAAACGTAGACTGCAGATAATTTTGTTTAAACGTCTGTAATGCGGCAGTCACACGACGCTGTTTTGCCAGCGCTAGTGACTGTTTGGCTGTTAGCAGCCGCTTCAGCAGCATCGTGTGAACCCTAGTGCGTTGCTACTACCAGCAGCAGCCTGATGATTTGAGTAGCGCTAGTGAAGTAGAGACTGTTCTACTTTGCCAGAGCTACTAGGGATCACGTGACTCCGTCATTTGGTTTCTGAGCTGTCAAAAGTCTGATAAGTGGTAAAGTTTGTTTATTGCAAGTTGTTATTTTACGTTTATTTATTTACATTTGTGTGTTACGTTTATTATTTAAAAAATCTCCCAGATTCAGATGCCAAACCACTGTTTTGCAACTTGCCAGCACTACTAAAGTATAAATCGTGTGAACCCTTTAAGTACGCTGGCTGCTACTGCTATTGCTACAGCAGCCAGCGGCTGGCAAAACAGCGTCTTGCAAAACAGCGTCGTGTGACCGCCGCATAAGATATCTTATTTGCGATTTTCTTGAAAACAGTGCCTCATACTGTGTCTATAGAACCAGTGCCGTATTTTGTTGAAAATCAAATAATTGTGCCCCCCTCCCATTTGCCTATGTAAATCCGCCCCTGTCTAAAATATCCTTTTACATATCTTTACAATGCATCAAACCTCAACCAGTAGCGTAACTAGGAATCACCGCAATGCGGGCGTATGCTCCCCCTAGTAATTGACTCCAATAGGAGTACAATTTTACACCATTACCGTTTTGAAAAATTCTTGCGTGAATCATTTTTTAAGGATCAGTTCTCCAATGGTCCAAATTTTCTTTAGAGTAGCAAGGGATACCAAAAGAGTGGTTTACAAAGAGCGGGTGTAGATGTTGGTGAGCAAAATTGTTTCTTTATGTAGGACGATTTAATGATGCAAATCGAATCCAAAATTCATCACCCGGGCAAGAAATACCAGGGGAAGGGGTAAGAAGGAAGACATAAACATCGCATTGACATGGTGAACGTAACTGTAAACTTTCATTAAAATCGGTTCTGTACTTTTTGAGAAATCCGGTCACAAAAACCGACTTACCTTAATAATATGGTAAAGAGATTCATATTTAAAAAAATCGATACCTACAATAAATTTTGAGAAAATTGCTTTACAAAAAAATGATTATTCCTTTTTATAATATTAATATATAATATGAGTCACAGAATTTTTCTTATAGGGTTAGATAAGGTCTCACGCTCATCTTTTAGGCTATGAATTAAAGCCAATATCTTGAAAACGGCATAAAGCCTAAACCCGTGCGTGCGTGCGGCACCCACGCAGTGAAAGTACAAACTACACATTTATATGAGTAAAGGAGGATCTCCATTGCCATGCGAAAATTATTTTTGCAGTTGCCGACAAATTTTTGCAGTTGATTCTTATCTCCCTTTCTCGCTAAGGTATCTTCACATAAATGTGTCTCTATTTTTTTGCAGTTGAGAAAAATCATGGTAATGGAGGGCCTCCTTAAATGTGTAATTGCGCGTTGCTCAGATGCGTTGCCGCGTCCGTGCCGCGTAGAGTAGGCTTTGTCTCTACTTTTAGACGCGGTGATAAGTACTAGATGCCAGAACAAAATAATGCCGTACGCACGCACGCGTAATTGTTCAAAGTGGGTGTTATAGGCCGGCCGCTCGGTGACCCCACCCACCTACATCAGTTACCCGTCCCCTCGCCCGATTCTGTTCTCATTTCCCAATCGCCACACATTACTTTCCAATTTATAAAACTTTAATTTTATTATAAAACTATTCTAGCTATTTATCTGAATTTCCAAAAATTCGGCCTTCTTTTCAAACATAATGAAAAGTCATAGTAGCTTTATGATAATAAAAAATTACCTCACCATTCGTAATTTCTGTCATATTAAAATTCTTTTCATTTGGAATTCATGGAATCTACGTCGAAATCAGAAAATTTGGCAAAAGTAGTGCGTTTATTGTTAAATGTAACAAAATTTGCGGACAAAGTGAGAGCGAAAACTAAAATGTCTGGTCATAGTGAAAATATTGAGTTAAGAAGCAATTTAGATTTAGAAAATAGTGAACCAAGCAACATCAATGATTTACAAAATACTGAAATTGAAAATTCTTCTCCTGGCTTAGAAAACGAGTCAATGGATAAAATAGATCGGGAAAAGGATCAAGAAGTAGAGACAAATTATGTCAATCAGTCAATTAATCATGTAGAAGAAAAAAATATACAACCCCAAATGGTTGATCCAAAACACGATAACCGCAAAATGACAAAAGAGTCGAAATATGCAGGACCTATATCACAAGAACAAGCAGGATCATCAATTCCGCAGCGCAGAAAATTAAAGAAGCCAAAAGGTCTTGTCATGATGGAACTTTCGAAAATCTACAAAGCTGATCTGCAGCCAAATGAAATATCTTTACCGATTGCAACTAAATTAGAAGACCTAGAAATTATTGTGAATCAGAGAAAAAGAGCGAAACTAGTTAACAAAAAATTGCAGATTCGGAAAGCTAAAGTGTATAAAGAAGTCTGGCATAAAATTGAAGATCAATGCTGTAAAATGTTTTTTGAAGAGCTTATAGACAAGTTTGGTAATTATATTGCAGAATCTATGAGTGTCGAGAAAAACTTTAGAATAACAACAGAAAATGAAGATTTGTTTGTCAAATCAATTTTTTCACAAATTAATGACGCTCTGGAAAAAAGTCCTTGTGTGAAAGTCAACCAAGATTTATATTTGAACATTGCGTCAGCTTTAGCAAAATTGATAACAAAAATAATATTTTTTACACAAGTTAATCCGAAAAAATTACCAGATATTTTTAGCAAAGTCCTTGGAAATTATATAGAATGACGCCAACACCGAAATTTTAAAAGCGACACAAGAAAATTGTTCTAATTTAAACCAACTTAAGTTGTAAAAAAATCTGAATATATAATTTTTTTCGTGTTTACTAAAATATATCATTATTTCGCAGAAATAAAAATCTTTGGCATATTTTTAAATTTGGATTGCAAAACACTATCTGTAGCTGTAGGACATATAATTTCATAGATCTACCAGTCCTTATCAATTTCAACGAAGAGAAAAGCAATTTTTTGAGTTGAATAGACCGGCTTAATAATTGCCAGGTAGTTTAATTGGTTCTTATTTTCTTTATGATTGTTTGGCAGGAAAATGCTAGAATTTTCGATGGAGTAGCTTTTCCCAACTTCACAGCAGTTAATTGAGGAACCAAGCTGGGCACCAATCATGAATTCCGACGCGTCTCTGTCTTTCGACTTCGACGCAGCTTTTAACTCTTGACTTCGCCATATCAGCAGCTTCAAATTTCCTGGAGTGACAGCCAGAATCACGTTTCGATTCATAGTGACGATTTCGCGAAAGTTCAAGCTGCAGATATGGCGAAGTCAAGAGTTAAAAGCTGCGTCGAAGTCGAAAGTCAGAGACGCGTCGGAATACATGATTGGTGCCCTGGTACTTAGGTCTATGATGTCGTGTTGAAAGCTACAAATGGAATACTTTTTTCTTATTTTCTCGAAAACGGTGTATCGTATAGTAAAATTTATAAAGATGGAATGTGTTTAGAATATGATTTTACATAACCGTTCCGTACATCAAAATTCAATCGGACCAATCCGTCCCCCCTTTCTAATTCAAATTATTTTTTTTATACTTTTTTTTGTGATTTAACAGATTAAGGGCCGTTTGCGCTTATTATTCTTAAAAAATTAAGTTGTGGTTAGCCTACTTAAACCGTAGAAATTCTTCGACTTAAATTTTTTAAGTTTTACATAAGTTGCTAAGTTTTGTTGGTACAAACGGCACTAAGAGAAAAATTATTTTATTTTATTGTTCTATTTATATTTTGTAGAATGATTCAACCTCACAAGGTATAATGCCTTTTATGGATTCTAAAAAAAATTAAATTATAGATTATAATACTAATTGCTTTATGTTGAAGTTTCTACGACTTACCGCTTCGAAGTTGCTTCCGCGTCATTGACAGAAAAAAAAGGTACCTTTTTCCAGGAAACCATACAAATAAACAGACAGAAAGAAAAGGTACCTTTTTCCAGGAAACCATACGCCAAATATTTCACTCCTGGCTTTTCTTTTGTTGATAAATTTTTATCAAAAATTGAAATAAAGCATTTAATAATTTTCCAGCAACCCCGTTTGATATTTTACTCGGAAAATCAAAGCTTTATTCTGTGACCCATAATTTGATAAAACAGACCGTACCCTTTGTTTCGTAGCCTTTAGCATTTAGCTGTAAAGATGATTTCAAAGAAGTTAAAATGGCAAATATACTTTTCAATGGAAGTTGGCACAACTTTTTTATTTCAACAGAATATTTTTAGATCATCATTTAAATTATTTGTCGAAAAGATAGCCTGCGATGCGGCATGGAAAACAATCTCCTTTTCTAAGGATTTTTTTTAAGACGACTTGGAAAACGACACAAAAATTAATTGTGAAAAGACAGTCGGCCACCGTGCAACAAAAAAGAAATGGAAGAATTTTTATTTTTTTCCTTGAAATTGTGAAAATGGAAAAAAAATGAAATTTTTAATTGTATTTACCAAGAGCGAGAAAAATTCTTTGAAGCACATACACAGAGAGATACTGAAACTTGAGGAAATATTTGTTCTTCTCTTGGGTTTAAGACAAGGTAGCAGCGACGTCATCTTTTTATTAACAAAATAAGAAAAAGGAAAATACTGAAATTATGTATATGGATGGAAAGCAAAAAGGAAGGATATTATGTTAAAAAAAAAGTGAAACATTCAGTTCGCGTAATGACAAAGAAGTTCAAATACAACAAGCAAAATGTTTAATAAAAATTCTCATTATGCAGATTCGTATTATGTGCTCTGGCCGTTTTTCATGCGCTTCTTGACGGTTTTTGTCTTGTTTCTGATCCTTCCGCGGACCTGGCAATCCGTGCATTTTGCTGGATAATTGTTTGCTCTCAGTGTCGTTATTTACTTACCCCCTAAGGAATCTTTTAATGGTGACAATTCCTTTCACAGCCATTTTTGCCACTCCACCAATAGCTTTTGTACGTCTTATAATAGTTGTTGTTTTATAATACAGAGATTGTCTCAAAGATTAATTTATAATTTTAGAAGATGTTGTTTCAAATTGTTTTTGATGTTTCATACCTAAATGATGCATTTTCTGTTGATGTGTGATAAATAATGCATTGATGTGTGAATATGAAAGCCAGATCAATACATAAATTGAATTGTTGTAAATATAAATTGGAAATTACTATAATATCAAATATTTTTGAGATACACTTATTAAATTGAAAAATTACCTCAATAACCTTAAACCCTATGCCTAAAGCCAGAATTAGGTTCATATGTTGCTGTGGATATACCATTTGGGCATACGAGTCTCGTTGTTTTGTTTCCAATCTTGATTATGTCTAACTCTTAATCGACGTTTCGAAATACGACGCAATATAGCCGGACCCAGAACGGTCTGTCCAAATTCTTTGAATTTCGGCTTCGCGGTACAACAACACATTTTTTGGTAAGAAACTTATGGAAATCGCTTAAACTATTCAGAAGGTAACAGGCGAGGGGTTACAGAGAATGGAGGGGAAGCTTTAGATGACCACGACATTTTCCTAAATAAGTGAAAAAATTTGACATACAGAGAAGAGAGGAGCCTTGTTAATGGAAAATGCTTGCCTGCAAGATTTTTTACCCAACACAGAAAGCAGCATCTCATTCAGTTGAAAGTTTCAAAAGCAGGTGGCCAGATTTTCAAAATGGGAAGTCAGGACATGGACCATTTGCGGTGACCGACTAGGGAACGGGGGCAAATAGAAACTATCTGATCTATACAAAATCCGTTTAAGGAAAAAAGATGAGGATCCTCGTGCATTTGACTGTCTGTCTGTCCATCGGTATGTTCTTAATAACTCGACAAGGTGTTGAGCTAGCGACTTGAAATTGTTTGTGGATGAGTTTCATCCATATCATCTTTTGAAAAAGTAACGTTAACTATAACGAGTATCTCCTACATAGTTTTTGTTTCAATTTCTCGGAAACTATATGCTTTAAGAAAAAATGCATAAACCCAAATTTAATTTTGTCGGAACAAATATTCCCATAGCATGTTAATAAACATTTTAAAAATAATTTTTGGGCTTTATGATAAAAAAAACCGCTGTAGTGAAAAATGTTGGGCAAATCCAAAGTTAAAAATATTACTCCATTGTGGTTTTACTTTTTATTTAGATAAAAATGTCGTGACATCTTATAAATTTTTTTCTCCAATTAGTAACTGCAGTCTTAAAGTTTTACCATGTTCTACCTCTTATGTTGTGAAAATAATAGATTATCGCAACAAAAATAACCGTAGCTGAGTTTAATTTTTTGACGAAAGAAAGAAATCTTATATTTTTCTGTATAACATCTGCTAATTGAAAAGATATTTGAAAAGCATAAGAAAAGCTACAATTGCCAGGGGCCAATCGTAAAATACTCTATATGAGGTTAGATAAAATTTTTATTTAAAAAAAATTCATTTGTGTGGGAGATGGAGGAAGGAGTAATCCGTCTGGATCTTACTGTATGGAACAGTTATGTAAAATCCCATTCTAAACACATTTTATCTCCTAAAATTTTTCGACTGTAAAAAAAAAATGTAATTCATTTGTATGAGTGAAGGGAAGGGAGAAGGAGTGGTTCGATTGGATTTTGTTGTATGAACGAGTAATGTAAAATCCTATTGTAAACACATTTTACCCTTATTAATTTTTCAATATGACTCAACATTTTCGAGAAAATTACAAAAAACCTGTTTCAGCTGCATGGGGGAAGGGGGAACGAATGGTCCAATTATGCTCGTTCAAGAATTAAGCCTAGCCATTTACGAAAAACATAACTACACAAAATTTCAAGTCTTTAGCTCAATCCATTTGAAAGTTATGGTGTTAATGGACAGACAGACGGGTGGGCGGGCAGACGGACAGACATACGGAAATCAAAATCTTTTGTCATCTGTAACACCCTGGTGTAGTTCATTTTTCTGTCCGATGATTGGCTCGTTGCGTTACAAACAGCATTGTAAATCTAACATACTTCTATACGATTCTCATGTAGAGTATAAAAAAATATCATTACAATGTTCTTGTGTATTGTTACGATGATTATAGGAACATTCGGAGAATTATTTTGTAGAATTCTCAAGATAGAAGTATTTGCTTTGGATCAGGGGCGCAAGAGTGCCTAATATGGCTTTCTTTTTTCTATATATTTATTTGTTAAGATTTTCTAGAGACTAGAAAAAGTCATACAAGTGAAATGAAAAGGATTGCTGCTGAAAACATACAAATTTCAGTACATCCGTTCATCTTGCCTATAAAATCCGTTCAATGTTGACAGACTATATACTTATCAAGGGATTTATACACAAGTACACATACTTATGTTTAAGAGGCCAAGTTCTTTATGGATTACTCGGCTTCATCCCCAAATGTTAGTCGACTCATCTTTGTCATTGGTAACTATGTATAGGATAGAGGACTAAAGGTGCCCCAATTCAATATGTCATATATTTCAGGTATACAGGATATATCTATAAAAAATCAGGTTGTGTACATATTCTTATTTGTATATATGTATTTCAACCATATGTTAAAAAGGTAAGTAAGGTAAGTGTACATAATTCGAATAGTTGTCCCAAATGTGGATCGTTTCTCGTTATTTTTTGTGTAATAAGAAAACTAATCACCGTATCAAATAATAAAAAATATTCATGCATTCTTCACTACTTTTTACAAGTTTTTGGTATTTACATTCGTAATTTATTGTCATTTTTTACCGACGACAATATTCATCTATGTGATATGTCATATGGGAGTATATTAGATTTAGAATACCGTTTGTAAGGCATCGAACCAATCATCGGACACAAAAATGAACTACACCAGGGTGTTTAGGATGACAAAAGATTTTGACTTCCGCATTACCGTTTCGCTGTCCATCAGTCTGTCCGTCCGTCCGAAAGAATTGAGCTAGAGAGTTCAAATTTCGTATAGTTACGTTTCTTGTAAATGGCTAGCGTAAGTTCTTGAACGGACAAAATTGGACCATTCCTTCCCCATATAAACGAAATAGTTTTTTTTTTGAATTTTCTCGAAAACAGTGAAGCCTGAGTTACATTGCGACGACAAGGCGACACGAGACGTCGACGAGAGTCGCGCGACATTGCGTTATCGTCATCCAAGTTACATTACCTGAGCTGCGAGCACGCGACAAACAATCCCATAACCTAACAATTTTTTTTGAAAGTAAAAGATGAGAGTGTAGAAAGTAAAGAAATTATTTATGCTATTATGGATAATTTCTGCATTTTGATAAAATTGCCAATTTTTCACCAAAAGAGAGCAACTCAAACACAATTAACCTAACCAAACAATTCAACTGTCAGGTTTTTGTTAAATGTTGAAAGTTGTGTCGCTTTTCAATTGTAGCTTTTCTTAGATTTTTGTTAAATGTTGAAAGTTGTGTCGCAATTGAATTCCTAATTTCTTTACAAAACAACTATTTGAAAAAATTAGTAAAAGCGCGTTGTTGGAAAACCATTGTGTGAAACCATTTTTTTTTCAAGATATTAAAAAACTTTTCCTTAATATTAACAAAATTTTCCTTAATTATTTATGGAAATTGTCTATAAACCATCAAATGATTCTATAATTTTTAACGACATAAAACATATTTTAATAGAATGGCAATTGCTTACGGTAAACATTCATCTCAGTTTTTTTGGAAACCTTCGGCTTCGACTTCGGACGAAGATTAAGGAAAAGGGCGAAGTTTGGCTTCAGCTTCGGCCAAAAACTGACCTTCAGTCGGATAACGTCTAAGGATTAAGGAATTAATTAAACTTTCTTTAACCCTTCTATTATGTTCAAATAACACACACACATAAAATGTTCGGGTCATAAAATGACCCACGTGTATTTATCATATAATGCATACAAAATAATCCTAAAATTACAATTTATATAGGTACATAATCTTCGCAATAAGGTTTCTGATGGTGGTAGTGTGACGATGGTCTGGACAAACTGCTTTGTTATAAACGTTGCAAGGACCAAAAGTTTTTTTTCCTTGCCGGGAATAAAGAAATCCCATCACTAATACATCTATAGCCTTAAATTTCAAACTCGTCGGCTCGGAGTAAAAAAATCTAGGAAAATTTTAAATTTTCAGCTGATTTTTTACCCGCAGGACACTAACACACGCCCAGAATCACAGTAAATACAAAAATCCTGTGACGTTCTCTATACAGAAATTATAGAGTTTACGATCACTCGCCTTCCTTTTCTTAGTTGGTAGAGAAGCCGCTGTGGATGATGCCTCTTCGGCACGCAAATTTCTAATGATCTTCAGCTCTTGACATATCGGTCCGTACAATAATATATGGGCGAACAAGACTTTCGCCTAACTCTTGCAAGAACAGGCGGCGTTTAAAAAGTTTATTATTGTTCCAGGTGGGATGAATTTCAGTCCATAATACATATGCGTTAACAACAAATAAATCAACACCGCGACTGACCAGCGATCGGTTTGCCATCAAAAAAGAATGGGCTTTTCACGGAAAAAAATCCGCATAGTAATCGTTCCTATAAAATATGGGAAAGCGATTATAGGAGTCATTGCACCACTTTGTAGCAAAGGCTTCCATAAATATTGGAACTAGTCCTAGTTTTCGTGGAATCATTACTATGTAAATAGGGCTGAGAGAAGAATGGACACATTCCAACAAAAGTAGCACCCGTTCCTAGTTTTTAATGGAGACATTCCTGTACTGAGGGGGAAGCATAGCTATATTATAGAATGGAATCGTTCCCATTATTTTTAGAAGTGACTCCAATATTATGTAGGACACCGTCCCACAAAAAAATTGGAACGAAGCCTAAGTATTGGCGAACCCATTCCTATGCAAATAGGACTCAGCGAATATGATTTTTTTTCTTCGATTATAATTCACATGTGGTTTGCGAAGTCGGAGTATATATAGCTTGGACCTCGTGAAGCCGGTGAACACAAGAAGGGTGTGGCATTGCATATTATTTGTCATACAAACACACTACGGGTCACGCCATGACCCGAAAGTGTCGTGTGTATACAAAACCTGTGAAAGGTATAACAAAAGTAATTGAATTATCATAAAATATGTTACAATTCGTCCCACTGTTCAAAAGAAATTTGAACTCATGGAATTTTTAATAACGAAAATTTTGGTTTAAAGTTGCTTTGGGTCATGAAATGACCCGAACATAATAGAAGGGTTAAAAAAAAACTTTCTTCAAATTTTAAAACTACTATAATTTGCAGAGGATCCGAATTATGTACATTTGGACCGATCCGATCCGTCTTTATTGAAACGAATTTTACGCTGAAAATGCACAAATAAATGAACGTTTTCTGTAGATAAGCACCTCAGCTTAATGACTCAACGTAAAAATGTTTGAAAATTTTGATGGTTAATTTATAACTTAATTCTAATCTCTTAGCTTTTAAACACAGTTCCGAATAATGTACACTTACCTTAGATACTCTATATTTGTTATATAATGTGTACTATACGTTATAAAAACGAACTAAAGCATTTACAGTGTTTGTATCTTGTCAATAATGTTAACTTGATGAATTGAATTTAACGTAATCCGTGGAAGGCCAAAAAAGCATTTATTAGGTGAATTTCGAGTAAGTCAACCAGAATAATATACTTCAGTCATGAAAAACATATATATGCTTTGTTGATTTCGATGTTGTGCATTAGGGTAAAGAAGATCCCTTTACCTTTGTTATACCAATATCCTTCTGTGTGTCTTTACAAACGCATATAAATGTCTATACTTATTCGAAAATATTTTCTCCAGTACCTTCTTATACTACGATATAAAAACTTAGGAATATTTTTGCGTGTGTTTTTTTTATATATTCATATCTTGTTGGTTGGAAAACACACGCGCCATATATGTATGTCATAATATCTGTAAGAATGATGATGCTTACTCCCGCACTGAACTGTATCATTGTTTGAGGATAAATTTTTATTCTGTGAACTGAATTGTATTCTGATTTTGTCACAAATGTTTTACCTAACAGATTTCAAGATGTCACTGCAATTTAGTTGAAGGAATTACAATGATGTTTACAAGGAAATTTTCTGTATGAAATTCCCTTCAAAATAAAAACACGAAAAGAAACGCACCTCGAATATTTACATGTTATTAAAATATATCTAAATTTATCTGGTTTAAAACGAAACAAATGTAACCCTTTTATATTTTTTTGTTATGCTAAATTTTAGTAAACGTTTTTATTTTTCTCGTTTAGATTCAATTTGATTAAAATCGTGAATATTATTTTTGTTTTAACCTTTTGTTGACAGTCGGTACTTTGAAGCACCACCAACTACAAATCTTTATATTTTTTGCTTATCCAATAGTATAAACATTCTATATACTATTATAACTAATCTATAAAAATGAGTTGGTGTCTGTCTGACTGTCTGTCTGTCTGTTCCTCTTTCACGCAAAAACGGCTGAACCGATTGACTTGAAATTTGGCATGAGTGTCTGTGGTAGTACTGGTTCCAACATAGGCATACGGAAAAGTAGCGCGAGGGGTGGGGGGAGTGAGGGGAGGGGGTAAAGTGATTTCGAAACTTAGTTTTTGCGCTATGTTACTCTTTCGCGGGGAAACTACTGAACCGATTGGCCTGAAATTTGGCATAGATGTTCGCCAGGGGTCCAGCCCCAACATAGATCCATTAAAAGGTAGCTTGAGAGGTGGGGGAGTAAGGGGAGGGGGTAAAGTAATCTCGAAACTTAGTTTTTGCGCTATGTTACTCTTTCGCGGAGAAACTACTGAACCGATTGGCCTGAAAGTTGGCATAGATATTCGTCGGGGATCCAGCCCCCTGCATGCTGTTCGTTAGAGAAAAAACTAACGAACAGCATGCAGGCTACCTAATTTTTAACCAACTGAATTTAGTTTTCCTAAGTTTTTTTTCTGTTCACGCTTTTAACCGGGCGAAGCCGGATCCAAATTCTAGTACTACTATATACCAGAGGCGTAAATACCACCCCTCAATAAAATTAGTTCATGTCTTTTTTTAAATATCATTTCAACGAAAAAAAAAAGTCACGGCTATTGATTTATTGTTGTTCACTTCCTCGTCCACAAAGGGTTAAGGTTTTAATGACAATTTTCCATTGGGCGTGTGACAATTAAGAAACTGCTTTATCGACTTACCTTACCTCAAATTCCCAGATAATGGTATGGCTATGGATTTAGTTAATTTTGTTGTTAATTTTACTAAAATTTAAATAATGCGGCACTGTGCAATTAATCCAGTAAGAAGTAAAATCTATATAAGCTGGGAGGATGCTTAAAACACCACATAAAGAGATGGGAAATGTTATCGTAACGTACTAAAATAACGATTTTTCGGGTTTTTCCTCAAAATTGCGTTATAACGTTACAGAAATTAGATTCCGGTACAATAACGAAAAACGTGACAAAAACCGAGAAAAATGATTTCGTTTTATCGTTGTTTATTTATTTTCGCTTTATTTTATTTTTTATTATTTTTTAGTTCCACAAGAGGTCATCAAGTATAACCCCACAGACCTACCACCCGCATAAAAAATAACTAAAAATATTGGGGCAGTATTTTTAACACGTTGGTTCCATGTGAGTCACCGATGATCGCAGCGTGTCACCCACAGGGACAATGTGAGGCACCGGTGTACACACACTATTGTCATTACCGTCAGTTTCTCAAGTTCCATGGTTGAGTGCAGTCGCTCGTGCGGTACAAAGGGGTTTTTTTTGTGGAGCATATTTCATGTGAAAAATTTGTTGTGGTAAGTTTTTTCCGTTATATTTTATTCGATTCGTTCGTTTTTGTCTGTATTGATCTTGTGTTCACTGGTGACCCACAAAGTACAGAAATGATTTTTGCGTTTTTTTCCCAGTGTATACTAGCGGAGTAAGCGTTTTTTTGGCTGGTAGCCAACGTGTTAATCATATTTTGATTCTAAAACGGATTTTGTTTTGGCAAGATTCACTTTTTTCTGGAGATACGAGAAAGAAAACCTTTTATGCAACTTTTTTCGTATCAAAAATTTTTTCTTTTTGGAAGTAGAGTAAATTTGAGGAAAGCAAAGTTCGACTCAGAATCAGTGACGTCAAAATAGCCTAAAATATTGATTGACACCAAAAATGTCATTTTTGTTGGGCAATTTTTTTTTAAATAATCAAAACGTCTGTACGATTTTTTTTCATTTAAGTTTTTTATTGATTTTTAACTTAAGAACCAATATTTTTTTTTGTGTTTTTATTTGTATTTTCTTTTTGTTAAGTTTTATTAATTTTTTATGGATTTATTTTTATGGAAACTGTACTAAATTGCTTTATGATAAATACACTATTATTGAAATCCATTTTTTTTTTAGTTTTCAGTTTCAATGCAGTGTGTAACGAAATAATAACGTTGAAACGAAATGAAATAAAATTTGAATTTCGTTACATAACGAAATGTATAACGTTACGATTTTTTTTTCGTTTGCCATCATTATTTGAGGTTGTAATCTGCCTGTGACACTTGAAATGCTGTTCCATTGGGAATCTACTCGCCGCCGATACTTGCAAGTACAGACAAATCTCAATTATCTGAACACCCTTTTTCTGAACTCCCAGTTATTTCAATCAACAATTTTTTCGTCATTGCCACTAATATTTGAATTTATGTTTGATTATTTAAACTTTTATAAATGCCGCCCAAAATAATCAAACCGAAAAAAAATGAAAAATTTCTCTGAATTGGTAATCCCGCAATATATGAATGACATTGGGAAATAACCGGTTACCGGTAAAAACATAAATAAAGGAGTATTTGTTTACTTAAAAATTTTTTTGTTGCGATTATTTGACTATTTCGATTTATTGAACTACGCTTGCAAACATTAGTTCAAATAATCGAGATTTGTCTGTAATACAATTTGCCAATGAAAAATATTCCTAAGAAAATTCCACGTGGTGCATACTTACAGGCAATTTTTTAGTTTTTATACAGTGGATAACAAATTCATCTCCAGATTATTATATTGTGATCTCAAAACCTAGAAAGTAAATGCACAATTTTTTGCAATTAGGAACCCCGATAAGTGCACAATTTCGTGCAGTAAAAAGGGTCTCGCATAAAGTTATAATTTGTGCTGTTAAAGGAGTATCGGATAAGCGCAAACCCTCGAAATTGCACAACAAATGCATAGTTTTTCCCATTTACAGTTATCCAGGGAAATACTGTATGCTTAGGCTCAAAACCGTGTGTGATAAAAATATTTCCCATCAAAGACCTTCTGAAGTGAGAAGACGGAACCTGGTAAAGACTTAAGCCTAAACCACAATTACGCGTGCGTGCGTGCGGCATTATTTTGTTCTGGCATCTAGTAGTTGTCACCGCGTCTAAAAGTAGAGACTGAGCCTACTCTACGCGGCAACGCGTCTGAGCAACGCGCAATTTTACATTTACTCATAAAAATGCGTAGTTTTTACTTTCACCGCGTGGGTGCCGCACGCACGCACGCGTAATTGTGGTTTAGGCTTTAAAAGCCAACAAGAACGGTTAGGAATATCGTTAAGTTTTTAATTGAAATAAACAATTAAGGATCCTGGATTTCGGACTGAGTTAAATTCACTTCATTATCATTTTTAATTGAAAAATATTTTTGTGAGCTTCTATTTTTAAATCCAGTATTAAAAAATCTCTCTTATTTAAAATCAAAAATCTTCAAACATTTTCAATAATACATATTATGATTTCGAAAACTTGTATCACATTTTTCAAGTGCAATGCGGAATTTTTATGTGTTAAAATCGATTGATATTACGCTTACGGCGATGCAAATCAAGTGTTAGGTAATCAAAAATAAACCATCAAAATTCCATGGAAAATTAAGACGAGACGAAGCATAGAGTCAATAGACAAGAGAGCTAAATTCTCCCTAAACGAAAATCCTGTACAGCCAAGAGTTACCGCATTTTCCGGGCAGAAAAACCTATAAACGATTGTTAGTTACCCGTAGGTTGTGCTAAAGTGTATAAATGTGCATGTTTCTATACAGAAAACAGTTTGCTCGAGTATGTGTCTATAAAAGTTGCTTAGGCAGTTCGCATGAACACTTACTGCAGATGCAATTCCTTAATAATAACGCACCTCTTTAAATGGAAAAAATTGTGACATTTAAATGTGTAGCGACACTTCATCCTTCTCAATGAGGAATTCCAACGACCGAGAAGATTTCTATACACAATGAGAGCGTGTTTGGACCTACATTAAAGCATTTATTTTTAGGGATGAAGTTTTGCAGTGAATTCGGACAAGAAATCTCACTTTCCGACTCTCTGACAAAGTGAAGATTTTCCAAACATGCGCGACGGAAAATTCTGAAATCGGAACTCCTGTGAGATTCTAGAGGAGAAATTCTGAGGGTGTTCATATATTTTTTTTTCGACATTTTGTGCTACTCCGAATCACACTTTTTCTCAAAAGAATATTGAGGTGAAACAATATCCTGGGGAGAACCTTTGATTCTGCGCAATCAAACAGGATCCAATTTGAAGGGGTTTTTAGAGACGGCAACAAAATCAAGAGAATGTGAATTTTTCTTTATTGTTTTAATACGGAAAATTAGTTTCAACTCAGTAAAAGAGTAGACAAGAAGGGCTTTGTTCCGATTATAATTTTTAGTTGCAAAAACGATATTGTCCGTAGCAGAACAACAGAAGATTTATCTATCTTTTTATCTTAAGAATATTTTGATTTATTTTAGTTTCTTAAACTTATTCCCAAGGGTTTCTCAGACAGTGTTTTGTAAATCCTTTGTCAAAAATTTTCCGAAAAAAAAATCGTCTTAAATTTTCACTTCAGTTATATTAAGAATTTTTGCTGGTAATTATATCATGAAGATTTGTAAAAAAAAAGTGTTTCAAAAGCCAATTGTGCCACGAAAACTCGAAAAGGTTTTGCCACTTTAATGTTTAATTTCAATCAAAACTAAACCATCTTGCAATTTCTAGAACATAATTTGCCAAAATCATTTTAAATGTTCAAAATAAATAAATGTTAATTATCACATTTTTTATCTATGGCTTTTATTTCTGGTAATTTTTCGTTGTTCATTTCGAAAATTAAAAGTTAATTGGGGAAATATTTGAAATGACGAAAATTACAACAATAAGAAACGCGAAAATAAAATAAACCTAGAGAAGGGAAAACATTCATTCAGCGTCAATGCCAACGTAAATGTATATTTGGTGTAATTTTTGGCAACAGTCCTAAATACATTTTTTTCCATTGCTATTAAAATAATGACCCGTAAAAGCAAAAAGGCGTTGAAAATTATTCCCATTGTCTTATCATTGGAATCCCTCAAGGTGTTTGAAGTTTTCGAACCGATTGACTTTAAACATATTTCCATACCCTTAAAGGGACAGATATATAAACACAGGGAGAAAAATGTTAGAGAGGAAATCAGTAGAAATAAAAAAAAATGAAACCGGTAAGGGAAAAAAATTGAAAGAAAATACTGGGGAAAAAGACTTAGTCAACGAACGAAAGAAATGAAAATCGTTGAACCTTTTTTCGTTGATGCTTTTTTTTTGCTTTTCTTACGCGGAAATTTCCTTTTCCTGCCTTCTTTTGTTTTTCCGTGATGGAAAAACATAGCTTTCCTGTCCCGTTTTTAATCCTCGTCGTTTTGTTTTTGCGGTATATGAGAGGAAATATGGCCGTATACACCCGGTATACCCAGCATAGACACTCGAATGATCGCCGTCTCACACCCTTTGGACCTACCCTAAACACCGTAGAACGAATTGCTGGCGGAACGCATAGAACTTGGCGGCTACAATACGATATCAGAAAAATGTTGGTTGTTGAATCGGAATGTGTATATATGTATATAGAGGGATGGATGAATGGATGGATGAATGGATCCTGTCCCGGATACAGTTGTGGTTGTATTTTATTATATATATTTTCTTTATTTCGCTTTGCTTTTTCCTATTTTTTTCGTATTCAGAGTAAATGCGTTCTTTGGATTCCACTTCATTTCCTTGACATATTTTAAAGCACGTTTACCAACACAAACATAATAAAGTAATTGTGCCTATAAGAGCGTTCTAATGAACTTGATGAGGTCGCGGGGATCATATACCCCTAGGACTTTTCGTTGTGTATCTAACACTCGTCCTATCTATGAAACGAAATGAAAGCAGGAGAGAAAAGTCTTAAGGCTATGACAAAGTTTTCTTCAAACTTTTTATGCCTGAGTTAAATTTTGTTGCAAATTTTGTATTTGTGTAAACAATTTTTAGAATTTCTCGAAGGTAATTACCATTGGACAAAATTCTTGAAGGGAAAAAACAGTAGAATCATTCTCCTTTCGGGAAGAAATTATTCCTTATATTTTTTCCCACTAAAGTGGTATAGATGGAAAAAGTTGCGGGTGAAAAGAAAAAAAAGTTTTGTTTTGAAAAATATTATAAGGCGAAAGATAAAAAGCTTCAACAATTTTTCTTTATTTTAGTTATTTATTTTTGTAATGAATCTGTCATTTAATATTGTTGAAATGCACATTTTTTGAATAACATTTATGGTATTAACAATTTTTTTATAATTTGAAATTTTTAAGAAGATTTTTTTATACTCTATATGAGAATCATACGACCTTTTCCCAGTAAAATTTACTGAACGGCGGTCAAGTTTACTGACATACAGTAAATTATTGCTGGGAAATTAATGATTTCGTACCAGTATTTTTATACCCGTATGGTGAAACCAAAGGGTATATTAAATTTGCCTTACCGTTTGTAACGCCAAGATCACGTTATCACACACAAAAATGAATTACACAAGTGTGTTTAGAATGATTTAAAAAAATTAAATTTTGCATGTCCGTCCGTCCATCTGTGGCGCGGATTGCGGGCGCACGGATTGAGCTAGTGACTTGAAATTTTACGCAGATTCGTTTTTCGTAAAATGCAAGGCTAAGTTCGTTAATGGGCAACAAAAATGGACTTTTTTACAAAAAAACATAACAAAAGCTATAATTGCCAATCTGGCAATTATTGAAAGCCCGTATGGTGATTTAAGTGAATGGCGAACAGTTTTATCAAAATTCCACTATGAAGTCAAACTTTCCAATAAGATTTTTTAAAATTTGTTCCAATCGTATTTTGATGTATGGGAGTTTTATGTAGAATCACATCCTAAATAACTTTTGTTCTTGGACTTTGTTGATATGATGCACCGTTTTTGAGATATTCACAAAAACCATTTCGTTTCGTTCGGTCCATTTTTGCCCATTAACGAACTTAGCCTCGCATTTTACGAAAAACGGATCCACGCAAAATTTCAAGTCTCTAGCTCAATCCGTGCGCCCGCAATCCGCGCCACAGACAGACGGACAGACAGACGGACAGACAGACAGACAGACGGACGGACAGACAGACAGACGGACGGACATGCAAAAATTAAATATTTTTATCATTCTAAACACACTGGTGTAATTCATTTTTTTGTGCGATGACGAGATCTTGGCGTTACAAACGGTAAGGCAAAGTTAATATACCCTTTGGTTTCACCATACGGGTATAAAAAGTGGATTCATAATAATTTAATAGATTTACCTGAAATTCTTCATTTTCCGCCATCTTAAAAGTATGAAATGTCAAATTACTGGCATGTCTGTACTGACTATAAAAATGTCCCGTCAGTACAGACTTTTCAGTGCCAGTAAGCATTTACACGAGACTGTGTCAGCGACTGTGTCAGCTCTACTGTCGCGTGTAAAGACCGTGTAATCGTCATAAACTTCTGAACGTCAGAATTGGATTTGTATACCCAAAAAAAAACCCCCAGATAAGATTTTTTCCGGAACTGGTATCCAAATACGCTCATTTCCATTGCCATGCTGTTTCAAATATTTCTGCGTTTCAGCCTCCGAAAAATCTCAGTTTTTGACATTCAGTTGCACTGCTTAAGAAAATTTCATACGCATCGCAAATTGCCCGGCATTTCATATGCCACGAAAAGTCATCTTCTAATGTCCGCATGAAAAAGTATAATTTAATTCTACAGTACAATGTAGCTATTTTCACTTTCCTATATATGTAGCTATTTTCATGTCAGACACTGGTAGATTAAAAAAATAATTCTGAAACAGTCCTACTATAACGAGCCTCATTTTTTTCAAAAGAAAAAAACTCACAGGCTCAGTATATATGTGTCTGCGTATTAAATGCAGGGCAAATAAATAATACCACTGCATTTCTTATGCCGTTTTAAGATATTTCAAAAACTATGAATTTTAGAGATGGCAGGGCAACGGGATTTTTCTTTTTATCAAAACCTACTCTTTTTGATTGACCTGCACGCAGCATAGCAAAACTTGCCCTGCATGTTAAATAGAAGTTAGAAATCTTATTATAATTATTATTTTTTTAAAGAACGAATTCGAGTTCTTGTGAACATTCTACTATCGTTTAAATTTAGAAGTGAAATGAACCGTAAATACAATTAAATGTGAAATGTTTTTTTTTAATAATAAAGCATGTAGATATCCTCACTATAAAGTAAATTTTCTGAAAAATCACACCGATTTGTGGTGTATTCTATGCTGTGAAATTTCCCGATTCTCTTCCTAGATATGAAATGTATCCTACACCAATTGTATGGTTAGATGTATGCGTTTATTTAAATTAACCAGGAAGCTCTTGCAGTTTTTGAACAAAAGTTAAATAAAACGTTAAATCAAAGTTTAATTTGATTTCGTTTCAATATATTTTGATTTCACGTTTTACGCCGATGGTTGTTGATTTGATTGCCAGTTTGAGTTTTATGGTTTATCAAAGGATAGAGAATCTGGTATCCATCAGCAAAACCTGACTCTGCCATACCACATCTATAAATATATATAAATATCTCCATAGTTTGTTTCACATTGATTTATTTAAAATTGCTGATTTGATGGTAAGTGCGGTTGTATGGAGGGTGAATTAAGTGCAACATTACACAGGATCGTGTATTTTTTTATTGTCACTCCGTTTATTTTGCAACGGAAGGTATTTTAAATTAATCTTTTAAATTTGGGACGCAAACAGCGTAACAAATTTAAATTAAAAAAAAATTCAATCGAAAGCCCCTTGCGAAATGTTAATGTGAAATACGAACAGGAAAATAAATTGAAATAACGTTTGTGGACTCGCAAAAAGGATTCGAGTGCACTGTTTGTGGGCTTTTTATACGTGTGTATGTTCTATATGACATATAAAAAAAATAACTCAGGTAATCGTCTAAAAAAAACACTTGAAAAATCAATTATACAGGGTGGTTCAAATGAGATTGAATGGTTAAAAATATTTATAAATTTTTGGATTTTTCTTTTTGTTATCAGTCACGCTGTTTTGCAGATATATTATGGCTACTTATGATGGGTTAACAACACAGAGTTTTTTTATTCTTCGGAAAGGTCTTAACTCAACGAAAATACCTCCAGTATTTTAATGTCAGAACAGATCCAAGTTGCAACATGATTAGGACCTTAGTTGCCCGTTTTGAGGAAATGGCCATTCACTCATCGGTTTTACGCACTATTAGCCGCGTTCAGACGTGGTGCAAACTGGTTGACTTCACCAAGTTTCCACTCGATTTTACGGACCAGACGCTATCGGGTGTATGCGGGGAATTCATCTGCTGGCTAGGCCGGGTGAACTTGGTTGAAAACACATACACACATAGAGTTCAATGGTGGGGGTTCACAAAATTTTTCTTGCTACATGCACACATTGACATAGCATGTGTAAATACACTGCAGCGCAAAAGTTGAAAAACACTACGTGAGAACGCGAGCAGGTTTTTTCACCCAGAGTAACTTGGTTGCCTTCAACCAGTTTCAACCTCGTCTGAACGCAGCCATTCGCAGGAAGAGGTACTTATCGGTCTGAAGCAGCTGTGGAGGTTGTACGGCAGAGTTTAAATGATAATCCATCTGCCTCCACTCGTCGTCGTTTTATCCAATTAGGCATCTCAAGAACATCCCTAGAACGAATTTTAATAACCCACATATATGGTTCCAGCAAGATGGAGCCACTGCACATACAGCAGCAGCCACAATGGAGCTTCTTTTTGAACTGGCCGAATAAAATCAAAAAAATCCGATTTTGCTTGATTTGAAGGCTCTTGATTATTTTTATTGGGCTATTTGAAAGGACTGATGTATATCCTTAACAATTCAACAACTACAGCAGAACATTCGTGCTGGAATCAGGAACTTGGAGCTACAAACTCTACGCTTAGTATTGGAAAATGCACTTGAAAAGCCAATATTTGTCAGCGATAGAATGGATGTCATTTTCCCTACAAAAAAAATTTCCATTAATTATATTTTCTTAAAAAAAATCAAAAAAAAAATCAGTAAAAACAAAAAAAGTTGTTGATATTTCTAACCGTTCGGTTTCATTTGGGCCACCCTGTATTTCAACTGAGATAACAATTTATGGTTATGAGATATGTTTGTCATAATTATTGTGATACAAATATTAATAAAAGAGAAATATTTTTTTAATTTTTTCAAGGATATGTACCGAGATTCCTAAGTAACCTTAATACGAAGCAGAAAACACTATGGCCAATCAAATTGGGAATAGAAAATTGAAATTCAAAAAAAATATAACCCCATTATATCTAGCTCCGCACGAAACTTTACAAGAATACTATTAAAAGATATGAAAGATTGTGTGTCATTTTTTTCAAAATCACAAAAATTTGGCTTTTCAAAGTCTTAACCCTCCATCTACCGGAAAAAACTGTTAGAACTACCGTTGAGGTCAATTTCACCCCAATGTGTATTACGGCGTTTCTTTGTTATTTTATGTAGAAAAACCATAAAAATAGTAAATATTACATTTATTACAAGTCGTTGTGATTTCGTTGTCTGCTTAAGAATTAAGAATTAAGAATATATTGCGATGCCTTTCCTTTTTTTGTGCCTTTCAGGAAAATAGCTCGACTTCTAATTCGACTTCTTTTACGCCGTTTTTTCATTGCCATTTGAAAAAGGGTTTATAGCTAATACATATTTATTATAAAAACAGTTTGAGGCCACCGGTTTACACTATTATGTTCGAAGAAAGTTCAGGTTTTTTTATTATTACTTGATTAATTTTAAAATATTTTATAACTTACAATAGTGTTAAAAAAAATCCAAAAAAATTCTCATCTGGTTGTTTTTGGGGTCGCTGAATTCGATTTTGACGTAAACAAGTCCGCAAGGATAACGAAAGGTTCTGTTATGAGAACATGATTATCTGTTTCCTCAAATTTTCCGAAAGAAATCTCATCTGGAGGCTTTGCTGTCGCTGAATCCGATTCTGGAATTAAAAATTTTGTGAGGATATAGTGAGGAGGAGTAAATTTTTATGCACTAAATCTTACTCCCATAATATTCAAAACGGCATCGAAGGACAAACTAACAAACAAACTAACAAACAAACTAACAAACAAACTAACAAACAAACTAACAAACAAACTAACAAACAAACTAACAAACAAACTAACAAACAAACTAACAAACAAACTAACAAACAAACTAACAAACAAACTAACAAACAAACTAACAAACAAACTAACAAACAAACTAACAAACAAACTAACAAACAAACTAACAAACAAACTAACAAACAAACTAACAAACAAACTAACAAACAAACTAACAAACAAACTAACAAACAAACTAACAAACAAACTAACAAACAAACTAACGTTAAACAAACAAACTAACGTTAAACAAACTAACAAACAAACTAACAAACAAACTAACAAACTAACAAACAAATTAACAAACAAACTAACAAACAAACTAACAAACAAACTAACAAACAAACTAACAAACAAACTAACAAACAAACTAACAAACAAACTAACAAACAAACTAACAAACAAACTAACAAACAAACTAACAAACAAACTAACAAACAAACTAACAAACAAACTAACAAACAAACTAACGTTAAACAAACAAACTAACGTTAAACAAACTAACAAACTAACTAACAAACAAACTAACAAACAAACTAACAAACAAACTAACAAACAAACTAACAAACTAACAAACAAATTAACAAACAAACTAACAAACAAACTAACAAACAAACTAACAAACAAACTAACAAACAAACTAATAAACTAACAAACAAACTAACAAACTAACTAACAAACAAACTAACAAACAAACAAACTAACAAACAAACTAACAAACAAACTAACAAACTAACTAACAAACAAATACTGATCACAAATTTTTTTGTGTAGCTCTGTTTTGTTTAGAAACTTATGAATAGTTTATAAAACTTTCTAACCATAATAAAAAGAAAAGTTTACCTGACTAGAGCTTAAAAAAAACTGAAGAAGAATCATAAAAGTTTTTTATTACATGTTGTCAAGTAACTTTTATTTATTAGTATACATATTTTTAACATATTAGTTAATATGTTGCTGGTAAAAGGCGTTTAAAGTGTCCTATCCATTTAGTAATTGTTGTTACTTATTTGGAAAATTTCGAATTTGATTCAATCTAACATACATAAGTAGATTGAATTTTATTCATTGAAAATCAATAGTTTTGCTTGATGAACTTTGAATTGATGTAAGTATCATCTAGGAATTGAAACGAACGCAACGTTTTCTAATATTTTTATGGACTTTTCCAATTTTTCCCTTTATTTATTTGAGTTCATATGTTCGCTTCACAAATATTATATATTGCTTTTGTATATTGTGAAGAAATCTCTCACAGTTTAACAAGAACCCAATTTCCTTCCTGTAAAAATTAATACCTTTTGATTTGTGTACATAAAGTGATAGTCAAGAATCTTCAAACCATTCAATATTTACAAAACTTTTTATTCGTTTATTTTTTTTTATAAAAACATTTTCAATTGCTTGTTGAGTGTAGGAGTCGTTGAATTAACGGAAAGAAGTCGGCTTATCCTTCTCATTACCTCTTAAAATGTTTACAGCAAAGTCTTCAGTACGGTCATTTATACTAAATACGTCCAGCCACTCTGACATCTAAAACGAATTAAAAATAATAATAAACGTTGCAGAATGCTTTTATATTCTGTTTTTCATAAACGGTGAAATTCGCATTCCAAAGTAAACCTGATTATCGTTTTAAGGATTCTAGTGCACACACCGTTTACGATAAAAGTTTCATAAAGTATTTTAGGTATAAAATTTATCTTACCTCTAGTAGAACTGTGCAATGCTTACTTCTATATTAAGCGACAGTAAATATAATCAAATAAACAGGAGAAATGTTTAAAAAACTTTAGAATGCAAGAATAAAAAAAAAAATACCGAAACGAAGATAGAAGTTGAAGCTCAACTCTAAATGGAACAAATGTTTGTCATAAAGCTAAAGTAAAATTGTAAAGTGCACTTAGGGAACCATTACTTCGTGTTCACTTTTTTTCGTTTGGTTAAAGCAAACATCTCTGCGCAGATTTTTCCCCGAAGAAATTGAAAAATATTTTTCCTGTGAGATTTAAATAAGCAAGAAAAGTTTTACTCGTTGCAAAATGTATAAGATTAAATATATTTGTTTGAAAGAATGCACACGAAAAACTACATCTGTGGCATTTGCTTTATTAGTCATAAAATATTTAAAAAATATTTCATATTTAAGATCGCTTTTTATAAATTTCGGTGTGAAATAAATTGGAATAAAGCGGATGGAAAATTATGGGTTTTTCTCGGTTTCGTGAAATTGATAGTGATAACAAATTAAACCTTTGTAAAAAAAGTTTTTTTTGTGGATTTTTCATGAATAAAGGGCATTACCAAAATATAAAAACCAAATTTTCAAGAAAAAAAAATTATTGATAATTGATTTCAGGCCGACGCAAGTTACCGATTTGCAACCCCACCCGCATCGTTTTTTAAATAACAGTAAGTCAAAATCCCTTCAGAAGTTTCGTAGAAAAATTGAAAAGGGCACGAGGTACAGTCGATTAAGTTAGAAGAGATGCGACCTAAAAACCAAATCAATGACTCGTCAGACGGTTTAAAAAAAGGTAGGCGGTTGATTTTATTAGACCTAAATTTGAAATTTTTCGTGGAAACCGATTTATAAATTTTTCCCAGGAAAACTAAAAAAATATTTGTACAATTTTTTTTCTTCGTAGAAAGTATCTTTAGTTTTGTGGCAATCGAAGTATTTTACCCGTCAAGTCAAAAGTCAGGTGGAATATATCCCCTTTTAGGTCAAAATACTTAGAAAAATAATTAAAATATGGTGATGACGAGTTTCGAAAACAAAAACTAAATTAACCCATTAGATATTGTTTCAAATGTCAAACAGTACCAAAATTCCAGAAATATAAATAATGTTTTTGGTCATTCAGATATAAATTCTATTTCTACGTGTTTAACCCTTTCAGACCTGATGTCCCACCAGTGGGACAATTCCTCAAACTAGTTTTTACAGTTATCCGACGTTGAAATTACTGTTTAAATCCTTGAATGAGCCTTTTGTTAATTACGCAACTCCGTAAAAACCAATTATCTGACTTTTTTGTCAGAAATATTTCATATTTTGTCGAAAGCAAACAAGTAATGTTAAAAAAAAATGAAATTTAACACATTGACTGCCATGGCTATCATTTTTGATAGCCAGTGAAAATTGGCACTATGATTCGTGAGCGGCCAAGGCTATCATTTTCGATAGCTGGATCTACAATATACATGCATAAATACATACATTCATGCATACGTACATTCTACATACGTCTACATGTATTGGTATCTCCCTTACATTTTTGCACAATTGGTCTGGCAGTCAACGTGTTAAGCTATTTTTGATCTCTAACATAAGAATCTTACATCAAAAAAATTATTTCACCGCCAGAAATAATTCAGGTCTGAAAGAGTTCAGATGAATTTTTCGAATTTTGGACTAATATCGTAATAAAAAAAAATAATAAGATTTGAGAATTCTAAAAAAATGTATTAATTAACATATACTCAAGCCCAGAAGTTTTCATCAGAAAATTCCTACGCATTAGTCAAGTAGCGGTTAGGTTTTCTATTGAAAAATGTATTGAAGCTTTTCATATTTTTGGAAAATTGTGAAGAATAAGCTGACCTCTTTGACTATTATTGAAGATTTTCATATCTACTTTCTTATACGTAGATCAATAAAGTATTGTATTCATGAAAAAATCGACCTTGTGAATTCCACACCAACTCATACTCGACTTGTATCGAGCTTGGAAGTCACCTCCGTTTTTTTAACTTTTTTCATTTGGATGTAGTTAGGGACCTCAAAAAAAGTTACCCGTATAGGAGGAGCTGGTACTCCTGAGTCGATTGGAGCACTGTCACAAAAATGTCTTTCTGTCTATCAATCTGTTAGTCTGTTCGACTTTTAGTCTGTTAGTCCCTCAGTGTGTATACAAAATTTCTCAAAAACTAATAGAGCTAGAGCCATGAAATTTTACCAAGATATTTGGTGTTGAGTCAATTTTGGGTGGAAGTTCGTTAAAACCGGAAGTAAGAACATAACAAAAGCTATAATTGCCAATTTGGCAATTATTGAAAACCCGTATGGTGATATTCGTATCAAAATTCGAACAGTTGTACCAAAATTCCACTTTGAGTCAAACTTTCCAATAAGATTTTTTAAAATTTATTCCAATTGGATTTTAATGTATGGGAGTTTTATGTAGAATCATATCCTAAATAACTAATGTTGTTGCACTTTTTTGATAAGATGCACCGTTTTCGAGATATTCAAAAAACCGTTTTCGTTCGTATGGGGGGTACCCCCCTCATGGTCCATTTTTGCCCATTAACGAACTTAGCCTCGAATTTTACGAAAAACCGATCTGCGCAAAATTTCAAGTCTCTAGCTCAATCCGTGCGCCCGCAATCCGCGCCACAGACAGACAGACGGACAGACGGACAGACAGACGGACGGACATGCGAAAATTAAATATTTTTATCATTCTAAACACACTGGTGTAATTCATTTTTTTGTGCGATGACGGGATCTTGGCGTTACAAACGGTAAGGCAAAGTTAATATACCCTTTGGTTTCACCATACGGGTATAAATATTGTGATTCTAAACATTTTTCCTTTCCCTTAAATCAACAGCTTTTACCGTTATCGGGATATTTTAGATTTTTTTAATTAAAAATCATTTTTTTATATAAACTAATATTATCACAACACATGACTGTCTTATACAAAATTTACACACGTGCATTTTGTATAAGAATGTTAGGTGCTGTTCACATAAGATATTTTTTTCATATTTTTGAAAAGTTATGAAGAGAAAGCTGACCTCCCTATTATAAAAAAATGCAGTAAAATAAAAAAAATATGAAATACAGAGCTATCGAAATGAGCAACAGGATATTCATATTTTTCAATTTTTTATTGTACATTAGATGAGGGAAAAAATAAAATAAAATGTTAATCAATAAATTGTCAATGTTTTGTTGTATCGAATATGAAAGCAAATCATAATTTCAATAAAACGTTGACTGCGATATCGTCAAATTTTGATACATTTGTCATGTGAAACTACACATAATAATAGGTCATAATCTGAAAACTACAACTACAAATTTAACAGATGATCACCTATGTTTATGCAGATATGTGGTTATGATGTCAAGTTTTTAAATATGCAATACAAAAATGGTATGAGGCTAGCTAGGTGAATATTGATTTTTCATAGTCGCACATATGCTGGAATTGGCTAAAAGATCGATAAAGAATGGCATGACATGGTTCTCATACGATATTGTTTTCAAGGGTGAAATACACAAATCTGACGACCATTTCCATTCCATTTCTGCATGTCAACTCTCTGTCATAACATAACATATTTAGAGAATTCTTTATAAATTCAGTGAAATAATAGAGAGTATGGTAGAAGGCATTCTATTTCATCGTTTTTTCTACCCTTTTTAATTTCATGCTTGTAAACTTTGTTTTCATAAATCCGACAGCATAGAAAAAAAAACGAGCTTCTTTTCGTAAATAAATAAAGACTGGCTACATAGGCTAGATGGCTGCTCTGGCTGTTGGCTGTGTTGGCTACAGAGCCTATAGAAAATGTCAAGTAGTTTTCCGCTTGAAAGATATGTAGAAAATTTATTTCGAGGACAGATTTGTTCAATAAAAAAAAAAATTGAAAAAAAATAAAATGAAGACGAAAAAATAAGCATAGAGAAAAAAGAACACTAAATAAGAATATGTAGAGGGAAAATCGAGCTTTTTTCCACTTTTCTGTAGGTCGCAGGTTTCCATTTCTTTTTATTTTATTTCGAATTTATCCGACTAAATAATATAACCAGCTACTATAGCCATACATATTCGTTTTCGTAGATTTTTTTTTACCAAAAAAGAGGAAAAAATTCCTTTGATTAAATGAAAACGTGTGCCACTTTCAAGAAAACGTCTTGATGGGTGCTACTCAGTCTAGGGTAGTTTTCCCTGGTAGCTGCTGCTGCTGGCTGATGGTTGTTGGCTCTCGTTTTCGGTTGGGGTTTTTTCCTAGATTGCTGCTGGTTTTGATTCTGATTCTGATTTTGGTTCTGGGTCGGGGTCTGGTTCTAGTTTCATTTTTTCCATTTCACATTTTATACCCGGTGAATCTTGTTGGCTCTTTTCGAAGTTGGCGATGGGGTAATCCCACCGATACCATCAGCATGTGAAGCTAAAAGAAGAAATGGCTAAGCAGATTCCATGTAAGATTTGTAGACCTCTATTATAGCTGTATGTTGAATGTGTGGGGGCAAAATGATATATGTAGATGGTAATCTCTTTAAGTGTTGTATGTCTGGTCGTCTTTTGTGCTTTAACGAACGCTTAAAGGAAGAAGTTTCAACCGATAGATTGGTTGGTGCCAGAATAGATAGAAGAATATAAATACTGTAAGAAACACAACTGAATCGTATGGAATCGAATAGAGAACAGCTTATGTGAAGACGAGTACAATTCAAACGTCCTTCCGCTTACACACCTCCCAAAAGCCAAAAATTAGTTCCGGTCAAAAGCACATTGATGTGTGCAAAATTTTGTATCTTGTTCTGCATACATTTGCATACATTGTAGAAATAATTTATGATTGTGTGCATTGTTCGGCCAGGAACGAATTTTTTTTACAGCTTCGTCAGTCATAAATTATTTATGGAGCTTAAAAGCCGTACATAATACATGCAAGGTGAAGGCTTTCAAACCCTCTTGTATCAACGATTTTATACTGTTATCCGACATACTTACATACCTATACATATGTAGTGCCAATTTATATATAACTATATTTTATCCGTGCCCCTAAAGACCATATCGAAAGCTTTAGTAACTGAGATTTATGATAAAAAGATCTTCATTGGCTCCGTTCCATTTCGGGGTGATTTTGAGTACCCATACGTGAAAGAAGGATCGATTTCTCTTTACATATTAAAATGTTTGACGAATAAAAATGTAAGTAAATGCCGTTCATTATATGAGAAAAGGCTGACGATAACATTCGTTTCCACTTGATTTCTAATCAGATATAATGTGTACTTCTAACCATGGCAATTGATGTAAAGCAATTTTGATATTCGAATTTCAAATGTAACCATTTTACAATGTTATCGTGTTTACTAATGTATGGAGAGCTTTGAGTAATACATTTAAAATTTTTACACATTGTATCAGAATTCACGTCGTATTCGTTTCAGATGGAATTCAACAAAAATTGCCGTGACCACATGCAATTATTTTATTAATATTTCGTACTGGATAATACTTCTAGGGGTCATTTAGATCTGACAATTTATTCGGTTTTCAAATGAAGAAGTCGCTACTGGAATTTTTCCATCCAAAATTAGGACTTTGTATCATCTATCGCAGAATAAATATTAAGGTAGAAAAGTTCCGGGAAAAATCGCAAAAGCATATGACATTCAAAATATATTCAGGAAAAATATAGATTTGCCTTACCGTTTGTAACGCCAAGATCCCGTCATCACACAAAAAAATGAATTACATACGTGTGTTTAGAATGATAAAAAAAGTTCAATTTAACATGTCTGTCCGTCCGTCCGTCCGTCTGTCCGTCCGTCTGTCCGTCCGTCCGTCCGTCCGTCCGTCTGTCCGTCCGTCCGTCCGTCCGTCTGTCCGTCCGTCCGTCCGTCCGTCCGTCTGTCCGTCCGTCTGTGGCGCGGATTGCGGGCGCACGGATTGAGCTAGAGACTTGAAATTTTACGCAGATCCGTTTTTCGTAAAATGCGAGGCTAAGTTCGTTAATGGGCAAAAATGGATCATTAGGGGGGGTACCCCCCATACGAACGAAAATGTTTTTTGTGAATATCTCAAAAACTGTGTATCTTATCAAAAAAATCCAAGAACAAAAGTTATTTAGGATATAATTTTACATAAAACTCCCATACATCAAAATCCGATTGGAATAAATTTTAAAAAATCTTATTGGAAAGATTGACTTCAAAGTGGAATTTTGGTACAACTGCTCAAATTATGATACGAATATCACCGTACGGGTTTTCAATAATTGCCAGATTGGCAATTAAAGCTTTTGTTATGTTTCATCCGAGGAAATATGTCAGACGGTATTATAAGAACCAAAAATCTTCCACTGTGCTCATTAACCATAAGTTTCAAACGAATTTAATAAAATTGGTATAAAATAATTAAAAATGTTTATAATGAAAAACTAAAAGTTGCGCCACGTTTAACGTCTTTATAATTAAGAATTAGAATTTAGCTTCTTTACGAGTTTTCTGAGGAACTGCACAAAAAAATCGGAATAATTCCTCAATTCTCTGGGAAGCTTTCCTATCTAACACTCTTATATTTTTAGTGAAGGTGTCAGACATTTTATGGGAATCGTTCCAATAGTCGATTTTTTGGAAAACTTTGTATTATTTTTTATCTGTCTGTCCGTCCGCCCGCGAATACCGTGAGAGACTTGAAATTTTGTATAGTTACGTTTCTCTTAAATGGCTATACTAAGTTCTTGGACGCGCAAAATTGGACCATTCCTTCCCCCTTACCCATACAAACTAAACAGTTTTTTGCAATTTTCTCGAAAACGGTGAGTCATATTGAAAAATCTATATAAGTAAAATACGTTTAGAATAGGATTCTACATAGCTCGTCCATACATCAAAATTCACTTGGATCACTGCTTTCCCGCTCTGGCAAATCAAATTTCTTACAAATGGACTATTTTTTCCGGTTTTCTCGAAAACTCGACATGGCATCAAAAAATTTATTAACATGAAATGTGTTTAGAATATAGTTTTACATAACCGTTCCATACATCAAAATCCAATCGAACCACTGCTTTCCCCTCTCATATACAAATGGATTTTTTTAAATAAACATTTTGTCTTTCGTCATATAGAGTATTTGACGATTGGCCCCTATAAGACTATATAATTTTTTTTCCAGTCCCGGTTTGCACGGGATAAACTCTGGTAAGTCTATTCATACATGAAAATTCAATCGGAACAGTTGGAAAAAAATTTAATGGGAATGTTAGTGAATTAGAAGCTACTTGAAACCTAATGACGAATTCTACTGACAGATTTATAGAAGCACGCATTCTTACCGCAAAAAGTCATAGTGTCAATGATCAATGTTGTTGATAGTATCTAGTCCGGCAAAAATAAAACTGTTCCTAACTACTGAACCGATTGTCCTGAAATTTGGCACAGATGTTCGTCGCGGGTTCAGCCCTTACATATACTCATTAAAAAGTAGCCCGAGAGGTGGGGGAGTAAGGGAAGTGGGTAAAGTGATTTCGAAACTTAGCTCTTCCAGTGTTAAACGCGCGGTTGGAGGCCGCGTATGATTCGAGGCCGAAGGCCGCGGAGTTGGGGGAGGCCGAAAGCCGATCTGTGGGTGGGGGTGAACCGCGAAGCGGTTCGGGGCGCAGCCCCTAGTAGTCTATAAAAGTGGCTAAAAATTTAACCGTAGTAATATTAAGGATATTTCTTTTTTGAATTATAAACGAATTTTATGTCTCAAATCATCAAGAAAATCAAGGTTGGCCGAAATCATATGATTTTGCCACTTTCAAATTGTTTTGTCATTAAACCACAGTAAATATTTTTAAGATTGCGTTAAAAATTAAATTCAGTTAAGTTCCAACATTTGCTAATATTTTTGACAACTTCATAGAACAGTCTAAAGTTTTATAAAGTTTTATTATGGCAACCTACTACGAATAATTAAAAAAAATCAAGTTTTTAGCCTCAAAAATTTGTATAAGACAGAACCTATTTTGGGATAGGGGTCCTCCCCATTATTGAAATTTCATGGTTTAAGACTTTTCGTATCATGCCTCAATTAGCAAGAAACTCCATGAAAAATTTCAACTCTCTAACTGTCGGAAAAGGGGAAAAAATTTTTTGGAAGGCGATCCATAGAATTAGGAGTGTTTAATATTTTTCTAAATATATTCAATATGAAAGTATTGTGAAGTATTACAATTTTCAAAACCTACTGAGTATAGAAATATTAAACTTTTTTTCTGTTTCCATATCAGAAATGATTTTAGTATTTATATTTTAAAATATTAAATTACAAGTGATTATTGGGTAATTATTTGCCATCATTAGCAATTAATATCTTCTCATAGTGCTTGTAATAAACAGTTTTGTTTATACGAATAGATCAGTCATATGTATATATGTGAATGTATTTATCCGTCCTTTAAATGTAACTCAAACAAATCCCAGCAAAATAACATTTTCTAAAGGAATATGCCTAGAAAATGGAAAAGTTATTAGCGTTTGAAGTTTGTTGGAAATTTTCTACAAGAATATCTCGGCTCAACTCTGAGTGAGTGAATTGTAAAAGGAAATTAAATCGGTGTAGGTTAATAAACTTCTCAACACTCTACCAACTCATTCCAATATTTCGCCTCTAGTGTTGTTTCGATTTAAGCACAAATAGGTTCTTATAACATTATTATTTTATACAGGATGTCTTAAGAAAAATAAATACAAGTATGTTATGTTGTTGGTGGGATACGGTCTGCTTGTACATAATAAACATCAAAGTTAAGGGATTGATTTGAAATGAAGCTTTGTGTGAATATAACGAGTTATTTTTATTCAATATAGGGTTGTACCTAGAAGTGTATATAGTGTGTTTATGTCCCGCCCAAGCGATGTTTAGTTGTTTATACCGATTTAACATTCAGGACATATGTTTACATATATTTGTTTACTGTTCCAACATACTAGAAGAGAGAGTTTGTTGTACATGATGTATGTCAGAGAAACGATCAGAAAGACGAATGTGTTTACTAGCTAGCAAGGGTTTCACAAATATTTGCTAAGACATATGGTAAAGCATTGGCACCCATTTATCAAACGTAAAAGAAGTTCTTCCACTTATCTTTTTCTTTCTATATTGCGGAAATTGATTACGATTTAGACTCTTTAAAAGTTACAATTCCATAAACAAACACCCGACTCTATATTTGCATTTACAATAACTAGAAAATCGAACAAATGCTTTGATAAAATAAAACTTGTTTTCGTATATATTTTTTCTCGCTTTACAAAGGTGTAAAAATTCTAGGCATTATAAACATTTATCTTAAAAAAAGAATTTAAAAAAGAAAAAAAAATAATAATAAAATAACATGAACTTTTCTTGAAATTGCGGACTTTTAAGAAATCTTTTATCAGTTTTATGGGGTCCTTTATCAGTCTTATTGTCTAATAACGATTGAAAAACATGAAAGAAATCTACCTATAATGCTACATTTACACGAATGACAAATTTGTCATCTTTTTCTTGTCATTATGGTAATTCCCGTGTAAATGGCATAATTTTTGTAATTTTTTTCTGTCAGAAAATGTCAATCTCTCATAAAAGAATGAACTTGTCCATTCTTTTATGCCAGATTGTCATTCGTGCAAACGCAATATTAGTTACCCAACAAACAATTTGTAACCGAGGTTATAAAAACAACCGGAAAGTAACATGGGTTACAAAAACAACCAATTTCTAACCGTTTCTTTTCAGTTATTTTGCAAACCGTTTTCTAATAACCCGAAATAAACCATTATTTACTAACCAATTTTTAACCTGAGGTGCAAATACGTTATTCGGCAACCGTTTTGTAACTAACTCGTAATAAACCGTTAACTAACAGTTATTTACTAACGAATTTTTAATCTGAGGTGCAAATACGTTATTCGGCAACCGTTTTGTAACTAACTCGTAAAAAACCGTTAACCAACCGTTATTTAGTAACGAATTTTTACCTTGAGTTGCAAGCAGGTGTTTTAGAAACCGTTTTCTAACTTTTACTAATCAGATTTTGATGATTTTTGTTTCAGTAAAAACTGCCATTATGTAGATCTCTACAATATCTACAAAACCGCGTTTTTGAATTCCATTTATTATTTATTTGACTGTAAAATATTTTGGTGACGAGACTAGTTTTGTAGTAGTTCTCTAGAAGTTCTCTAGTTGTTAGCTAATTCCACCACCTGCAAGAGGAAATATCAAATGTGTTGAATAGGGTACGGGGCCGGTAATTGGGAACACTTTGATTTTTCCTATTATAAGTAAAATACTATGTCACATCTTGTTGTGATATTTTAAAAATTTTCATAATAATTTTTAAGGGCTGTGTGAAGTTGTGCTACTTTTACATTTGACCCTCGAAATTTTAGCGGCAAAAGAATTTTGGAAAAATCGAACTCTATATAATTTGGAAATGGAGCTTATCAAATTTTGGGAAAAATCTTTGTTTTTTGTAGTACATGCATACACAAATAAAGAATTGTTATCGGAGTTTCGTATGTGTGCAAAATTTCAATTCGAAAATGGTCGAGAAATTCAAATAATTTTTTTATAAGATTCGACCCTAACAAATTTAGAAACAAAAAAAAATAATTAATTTTCCAATTAAATTATTTTACCATTTTAATAAGACGTTCCATTTTAGGTACCTTCACCTTATTCAATGGCGGCTAAAAAACTGAAAAATAATCTTTGTCGTCGCCTGCCACACGCACACATTACAAACATTTAGACAATTTGTTATAGGAAAACTTTCCAAGATGGCTGTGTCTTACCAATATAATTTTTCGAGTTTTGGAAACGCAATTAAATACATTATCTTTATTTTTTATCGACCTAGATAAAAGAAAAAACTATTTTTAGGGGACATATTTTAGTCTAAAAAGAATTCTGAGTAATTTTAAGTTACATTTTGTATGCCCATATTTCCAAATATTTTTAAAAATATGGTCATTTTTGCAAAATACTTCAGGCGGAATGTATTTTTTCGAGGTATCACTATCATATGAACCAAGAATGTTTACTCGTTTAAAGTTTTTGGTCAAAAATCATCAAATTTCAGTAATTTTATGTTACGTGTATATTATTCTAAATAAAATATTTCCATCTTGAAGTAAATATTCAATGAAACCACATATAAACATAAACCTAATAAAATGTTCGTGTGAAAACATTCCCTCAACACATACTAAAAAAGCTGACTGAAAGAAAGATGAGTTCATTATAAATGAAAAGAGAGGGCAGGAATTGCCACGTAGAGTTACAAAATGGTTTTTCTATAACGTTAGCACAACGTTATCAGAAAACTGTTTTTTAACCATGGTTACAAAATAACGCGGCGTTTACGGTTGTGCAACCGTTACTGTAGTGGTATTGCAACGTTATGCTAATCAATTTGTAACTTCATGTGTTACGCAACCAAGGTTACTAAACGGTTATTCAACCGGAATATAACCAGTTTTGGTTACTTGGGTTATGACAACTTTAGTATTCAATTTTTGTCATTCGTGTAAATGTAGCATAAGTTGTCTTGTTCCGTTAGTACACATTTCTTATATTCCGCAATTTCCGATTCTTAAAAAAAATTGTTTTAAGAAACTTTCATGTTTTTTTTTATTATTTTTTTCTTTAGGGAGATCACTGTGCGACAAATCGCACACGTAATTCCGATGACAATACAATATTTTCCTTATTTTGCTCTCGTGAGGATAACGAAAGGTCCTGTAAAGATTACGTGATTATAATTTTCCTTAAATTTTCCGGAAAAATCTCAGCTGGAGGTTTTTGAAGGGCTGATCCGATTCTGACGTAAAGAAATCCGTACAAATAACGAAAGGTCCTGTAAGAATAACGTAATTATCCTTTTCCTTAAATTTTCCGGAAAAAATCTCAGCTAGGTATTTTTGGGGTCGCTGAATCCGATTCTGACATAAGGAAGTCTGTAAGGATAATGGAAGCTCCTGTTAGGATAACGTGATTATTCTATTCCTTAAATTATCCGGAAAAATATCATCTGGTGGAATTTGGGGGCTGTATCCGAGATATTTAGGATTTATAAGACAATTTATTCGAAAAAAGCACATTTCCATTTTCTTTTTAAGAAGAAATATTTCTCGTAGTATTTCTAAATTATAGTAGAGCTCATGACCTTTTAAATAAGCTAAAAACCATTCTTCTATACAATGATAATAGAAATTTTTGTGAATTTTTGAATGATAAACCCTTTGATAAATCGTGATAAATCCTTTAGACATATACATTGTTTGGCAATGTTTTTTCAGCACAAAATTATCTATCAGAATCCGTTAACAGAAAATTATTCTACAGTGTAATTAACCGATTGGACAAAAATTTTAATTGATGAGCAGAAAAAAAAATATTTCAAATTTTGTTCTTTGCATTGTCTATAAGTTTCTGCTACTCTAACTCCAAAGATAATTTTCACTGTCAGCTGTTTTCGAGAAAATTACAAGATAATTTTCACTGTAAGCTGATGAAAAATGTAAATATCATTTCCCATGAGGTGTGCAAAAAATTAACGGTTATAAAATTTCATTTGCCAATCCTTAACATATTACAGATTTTATTCAAATGTATTCTGAGGATGTTCACTCGACGATAATAAGATAAATTGATGTTTGTGCTCCGTAAGCCAATACCCCAGTTTTCTTCCGATAAGAATATTGTTTCACTCAAGTATAAACCAATTAACGCCTTTCGAAATAATGGATTAGAAAGTACATTTTAGACCCAAGATGACATGGCATTTCGTTTTTCGTGCTGTTGTTCCCATCTTGTACAGAACTTTAGTCCCTAATTCCCGAATTGAATTTAAGTCTCATCTGTCAGATATCATAATTGAATTATCAGTTCGGTAAGGGATAATTGAGTTTAAGATATTTTGCATGTTCTTTTGTGATTTTTTTTTTCATCAAAATGTCAAAACATTTTAAGGTTTCGCCTTTAAAAAATTGTTTCTGTATACGAAGAGTTAATTTTGCTGAACTGGGAGTCTCTTAGATATTCCAGAAATTATACATTCAGACACATGTCATACATACACTCAGGTCTGAGAATAGATTCATCCTGTTATTTGGGGTAAATTCTATGGCAATTCAGTCTTCTAAGAGATAATTGATAGCTCAATAGTGATAACGATAAAATAGTTCATTTCCAGCCATTGTATACGTAACTTTGAAATTTAAAGTGGTGCAAGATTTCTAGATCGGAGAAGAAATCTTTTCATCGGGAAAATAAAAAAATGATCTGAAAAGGTTTTCATTTTATTTCTATTATTTTCCCATTGGATTTTCAATTCGTTATTTGTGATGCAATTTGCTGAGTGCTCGTTTGCCAGAATGTTTAGTTGAATTGACTTTTAATTTGTTCGAAAATCATTCAATGGCGGCATATCAAAAAATTCCATTAAAAAACAGGAAGAAAAAAATCTCGCAAAAAAGGACAAAGTGAGATATAATAAGAAAAAGAAAACTTTTGTGCGAACTATGCACAAATCAGGACTGTTTGATTTTTTCTATTTTTTCTGTTCCTTTTTGCCTACAGACTGTCTATGTTGTCGCCCCCATTCATTCCTACAGAGATGGTTGTGAAAGGAACGTGTCGATTTATATTGGTAATTGTTAACAAAAAGATGAATTCACATGGACAATCTTGTAAATTGCACACTTGGCATTCTTCCTTATATGAAATTATGCTCCCCTAGACATATTCGGTGGAGAGTGTAGCATTGACAACGATTAGGAACCTTTTTTCCTCCAATCGTATAGATTTTCAAAGAAATATGTAGTTTTAGTTTTTAAAAAAAGCACTTTGATTGAAAATTTATTGATAAATCGAATGACTCTTTTTCATATATTTTGCTATTTCGAAGCGCAGTAATTAAACAAAAGTAGGTACTTAAAATTAACAAAAAGTACTTAAAATGCTTTTTCAAGAAGTGAAGAAGACATATAATGCGTTCTATGGTGTGCGCCGTAGTGTGGTTTCTTTTTGAACTACGTGTTATTTCGATATTTTACAACACTAACGTGCTCAAAACATACATTTTTCAATATGACTCACCGTTTTCGGGAAAATTGCAAAAAACTGTTTCATTTGTGTGGGGAAGGAAGGAAAGAATGGTCCAATTTTGCCCGTTCGAGAACTTAACCTAGCCATTTACAAGAAACGCAATTGTACAAAATTTCAACCCCAATCCTTTCGAAAGTTATGGTGTTCACAGACGGTCGGACAGACGAACGGACATGCGGAAATGGAAATCTTTTGTCATCCCTAAAACACTGGCGTAGTTCATTTTTGTGCCTGATGATTGGTTCGATGCGTTACAAACGATTCATATAGAGTATAAAAAACATAACAAAAGCTTATATGTCTTCTTCACTTCTTGAAAAGCAACTCCACTTTTAACAGAAATTGGGTTTTTCACTAATCTTAAACATAAAAATGGATGTTTGTCTGTCTGTATGTTTGTTTGAGATTACAAAACTCAAAAACTACTGGACTGATTTTTATGCGGTTATTTGCAAAATGAGCTGCGAAGCCAGGAGCAGGTTTTTAGCTATGTTAGATTCGAAACTCAAGGTCCTGAAAGCATAATAGCAGTCCCACAATAGCGCTTTGCAACTTGCTTCAGCGTTGACAGTTCGACGCTCAAAAGTAAAATCAAAGCGATTGTATGAAGTCATCTACAATAGCGCTTTGCCAGCGAGCTTCAAAGCGCGCTGACGCCGAGAGTAGACCTACTTTCTACTTTCAGACGCGTTGGCACTTTGACAGTTGTCATTCGGACGTAAATAGAAGTTCATCGATTCCAATAAAAATGGATAATATTAATTTTGAGGAAATGTTAATTGAAAAGGTGAAAAGTTTTGAGTATTTATATAACACGAAATCGAAAGTATACCGAAATACCATAAAAAAAGAGTTTGCGTGGGCTAAAATTGCCGAAGAAACAGGACGGCCGAGTAAGATTCTTGTTCACATTAATTATTTAACTTAATATTTACTTTTTTTCCAAACCAAATTGTAGTTGAAACTTGCAAACAACGATGTAAAAGCTTAAGAGATCGATTCGTCCGAGAAATCAAGAAGAAAAATTTGCCATCCGGTAGTGCAGCTTGCGAAGATGAAAAGTGGGGTTATTTCGATCAATTGGTTTTTTTAAAAGACAGTCTCGAAACTCGAAACTTGATTTCAGGCAAACAGGAAACTTTTCCACTACAACATCGACTGCACTTCAAGAAGAATTTTTAACTGAAGAAATAAACACCTCAACAGCGGAGCCCCAATTCCTGGATGAGACTGACGAAGTTCTTTTTATAGTAGCAGCGAAAATGTGAACAATTCAAATCCATGGAAAAGAAAGAAAAGCAGCGTAGATGTGCACGAAAATTTTTGGCAAGGATTATCACAAATCGTTGACAAACGATTCAAAAGTCCGGAAACAGAATCACCAAACGAATTGTTTATGAAAATGATAGGTAAAAAAATGGATATTCTACCGTCAGAGATACAAGAGGAGCTGCAGGGTGAAATTTTGGCAATAGTTAACTTCCAGCTTAGATTGCATAGAAATAGAGATGTTAATATGTGAAACCTAATAATAAAAATACTTTTCAGGGAAAAAAACTATATTTTATGCTGAGTTCCCGAACCCACCAGCGTCTTTCATTGGTTTTCAATAATTGTTGAGCCTTGTACGCCGCTTCAGCTACTAAAGCTATAAAAACAATGTCTTGCAAGTCCCTTGACGACATTTTTCAATTCGAAATTCACAAAAAAATATTTTACCGTCAAAGCGTTATTGTGGTTTAGCACAGATGATTCATGGCTTCCCAGCGTCAAAGCTCGTTAGGTGCACTGAAATGTCAAAGCTGACGCACGCGGCAAAGCGCTATTGTGGGACTGCTATAACGCAAATATCCTTTTTCCCTGGAAAAATATGCATTATGGGGTTTTTGGGGTCGCTGATCACGAATCCTATATTAGATTTTCAAAATTAGAAACGGAAGATCCTGTAAGGATAACGCAAATATCCTTTTTCCCATTTTTCTCCGGAAAAATTGGCATTATGGGGTAATCGATCACGAATCCGGTGTTGGAATTTCAAAATATGAAACAGAACGTTTTTTCCCAAAAGTTTGTTAATTATTTATGGTTTTTTTGGCATTCTAAAATTTATACAAAAAACTTTAACACGTTGGCTACCAGCAAAAAAACGCTTACTCCGCTAATATACACTGGGAAAAAACGCAAAAATCATTTCTGTACTTTGTGAGTCACCAGTGAACACAAGATCAATACAGACAAAAATGAGCGAATCGAATAAAATATAACGGACAAAAAAAACCCCTTTGTACCGCACGACCGACTGCACTCAACCATGGAACTTGAGAAACTGACGGTAATGACAATAGTGTGTGTACACCGGTGACTCACATGGTAGCCAACGTGTTAAGCTGGCAAAGTAGGGTCTGCTAGTTATATATAAAAAACACATTTCCCATCGCTTGGTGCTAAAATCAGACTTTGCATGCCCATAATACAGCTGTTTTATTTATTTTGGAGTTATCTTTCATATAATACAGAATTCACACATAATTAATAAAACACTTTTTTCCACCTCCTGAAAAATATTGAAAAGTGCAGTTATCTGGTTTTTGCACCCACATCTTCAATTATAGCTCAAATATGAAAAAAAAATCAAAACTGCAAAAATACGACATTAAGGTTTTCCTGATTTATGAACAATAGTTTTTAGTAAGCCATTCTAGAAATTATTCTATCAAAAAAAAAAACTAATAAAACTATTTAAGTCTGTCTGGTAAGTTCCTAAATCACAAATACCTGATTTTATAATTTTATTTAAGAACCGAATTTAAAAACCGTTAGAGAATCTAAAGAGTCCTAAAAATAAATAGTGATATTGCCTTTCATTCATGTTTTTCACACCTTGTCGATTTTTTCTACTATGTTTGTGTCTCTCGAATGGAGCTTTTATAAACAATAAAACCACATTTAGGGGCAATTACAGGCACATGGGTAGATATCACGTAATATTTCATGACGAGTGTAAGGAACTAATAAAATTCGCTATTTTTAAAAGTCGCGTCACGAAACTCGAATATTCATAAAAGTTTTATGAACATAAGGCAATTGCCTTCTACCGTAAAAGCTGTGAAAGTGGTTAAGCTTTATGTTATATGATGGTTCCCAGTTTAACCAAAAAAATATATTATATTTCGGTAAAACGAACCAAAAAAAAAGTGGAAATATGTTAGCACGGCAAAGAACGAACTAAGGCAAAAAAAAGAACCACCTTGCCTAGGATAAAGATTTTTGATAATCAATTTCATAGCATACCACTCACTTCTTCAAGCATCTTTCTATCTTGACAGCTAACAGAGATATAACAACTGAAGAAGTCCTTTGAACATTTTTATATTTCAATCGATTTTCCATAAAATTGCTATAAATGTGAATTTATTAATGAAAATTGAATTTCCGCAAACCATAGAAAGGAATGAAGTTTTCCCCATCTTATGTTGTTTTTTCGCACATGCTCATAGTAAATTCAAAATAAAAAAACATATTACTATAAGAGCGCATCAACTTTTTCACATAGCATTTTTCTGGTATTTTAACCGCCTGCGAGGAATTTCCAGGCACTTGTATGGGTGTCTGTTTATCTTTTGTATTGAGAATGGTGTTTTTGTTTTGAATTTTTCACACTATAAAATCTGTGTCGTCTGTAACATTTTTCGTTCGGTTTTTCCCACATATTAGGATCCAAGCGGGTTGAATAGTGTAGCTGTGCCTGATATACATTTTCACATCCATAGATATTCATTGAAATATCCCTTTTTTCACGTATCTTCCATATTCATAGTAGTGCTAGTATATTATATTTTAATACATTTTCTTATGGCTGCCTGTGATCTGTTTAAATTGAAAGCATATCGCATACGTGAACAAATTTAAATGGCACGTGGCTAGACTTCCTCATCTTATGAGCATCAAACAGTAAACCGGATCCGAGCTTTTTCTTTCCTATGTAACACACACTGTAGTATCCCTTATAGTTTATTTCTTCTTCAGCTTATCTATTACGCTATCCTTGACTTAGAAGAGTTAGTAACATATGTTGTAAGCCAAATGAAAAATTCCACTCTGCTGGCAAATTACATATAACCATGAAAAGTAATATTTTTATCACATAATCGCTAAACAATTTCATTAGCCCATCAAAATCATATTAAAGGCATAATAGACTCTTTTTTATTTTCAAGGCTCCATGTGAATGGGTTTTAAAAAAAAATCAACATTGTCGTGTTAACTTTAAAATATAGGGAGTTTTTTAAAAATAATGTTTAATAGTTTTTTTACTTAAAAATTTTGGATTTTCTTTCAAAAATCTGTAGATTTTCTTTCAAAAATCTGTAGCCAAACCGACAGCACACCACACTTAAAATAAAAAAAAGTCAGCCATGTTTGGCTACATTAGAACAGAGTCAAACTGGAAAAAAAAATGTCAAAATAATTTTCCCTGGGAAAATAGTGTCAAAACATATTTCCAGCAATTGAATAAATTGAAGAACCAAGCATATTTGCTCTCGCTGAAGCGTCCTGCAGTGACTCCTATAATTTTTCGGAATGAAAATGCAGGTATAAAAAAAAGTTTTTGGAACTAATTTTTTAGGAAACCTTAGACCCCGTTCACACGTGCGATTTTTTCTCGAACTTTTCTACGAATTTTATTCCGAATTTATTTTGCGAATTTTATTTACTCAGCAGAAGTTGACAAAATTTGAATTTGTTCTGGGAATTTTCTTTGAAAAAATGCAATTCGCATTTGAAAAAAGTTCTCGAGATTCGAAAAAAAATCTGATATTTCAAAATTGCGAAATAAATTCGCAAAGTTGACAAAATTGGTATCCGGTCTTTCAACAAGGACATAACAATTTTGTATTTAAATAAAACACAGAATAATTGAGATATCGGGCTGAAATTTATTCCAGGTGTAGTGGACATGTTACTTTTAAGTATGAAATTCGATGTTGTTCATATGGCCACCGCGAGCACGTTTGCTGATTGATTCTTTGGAGCCAATTTTCCACTACTCTTCCACAAATATCGGCTTGAACGTTGGCAATTTCGCGTTCGATATTATTCCTGAGTTCCTCTAATGTTGTTGGCTTGCTGGCATAAACCAACCACTTAACATAACCCCATAAAAAGAAATCCCATGAAATCGCATGAGCGAGGTGGCCATTCGACCGGACCATTTCTCGAGATTACACGATTACCGAACTTCTCCTTCAATAGATCAATTGTTTGACCAGCTGTGTGGCATTGCTCGTTCGTGAACTTCACCATGATAAAAATGTAAACCTTGACTGACGTTTTAGCATTGCCAGATCATAAAAAAAGTTTTGGGGTGCGTTTTTACTAAAATACAAAATTGTTATGTCCTTATTGAAAGACCCTTTATTAAATGAATCGCTTTTTGTAGAAGTATTTCCGAAGAAATTGGGCCTTACCAATGACATTTATAAAGTCGAGTTTAGTTAGTTTTGAAACCAGTGAATTTTAGTACTTGACTTTAATAGCTCTTAACAACGAATTGTCGCTAACTCATTAGTAACAACTTAATGCAAGACTAAAATACTTTATTTTTTGTTAGAGTCAAAACTAAATTTGCCATTGGTAATAATATAAAAGTCAACTACTAAAATTCGCGAGTTTCAAAACTAACTAAACTCGACTTTATAAATGTCATTGGTAAGGCCCATTCAAAAGGCAGAAATTCAAAAAGTAGGGATTTATTCAGTTTAGTTTTTTCGTAGCTGTCAACTTGTGGCAAGATAATTTTTTTTTTCGTAAAGTGCAATCCTACTTTTGAAAGAGTGAATGATTCATTGAATTTTATTCTTGAAATTTATTTCAAAAATTCAATTCATCATTTATTCTTAGGACTTGTTTCAGGAATAAACTTCTGGAATTTTCTGTCGTAACGTAAACGATTGTGAAACTTGTATTTAGTGTCACGTTAGGTTCCAGCATCAGACTTTTCAATTCCGAAAAAAAAGATTAAAAATTTATTTTCCTTAAAAATTTAATTTCCTTTTCGATTGGACATAAATTATTCTTTCGTCCATGCCATCCAATTGAAAACATTACGTCGAAAATTTTGAAGGCGAAAATTTGACAGGACGCACAAAAAGCGACCAGAAGTAAAGTCGAGGTAGTGACATATTGATGATGTGTATTATTGAATAAGTAGTGCGTAACCCCACGACTCCATCAGACTTTTTTCCAGATTGGATTTAAATCCAATTACAAAAAAGTCTAATGGAGAGTCAAAAAATCTTGCATCATGATTTAAATCTCCTTACTGTCATGATTTTTTTTGGCCACTGAAAAGCAGGATTTTTTTTGACATTTGTTCAGTCAAATTGGCTGATTTCTAGTTGGCTTCCCTAATTACCTCCTGGTTGACATTTCTAAGGACGCTATGGAGACATGATAAATATGAAAAATAGTTTCTTTATTCGCCAAAATATGGAGTGGGGAAAAAATCATGATTTTTAAAAGTCTAATGGAGTCGTGGGGTAAGTGTGTAATAATCAGATATTTTGTATTGTTGCAATTCATTTAGGCCATTCTTTCTCATATTTCCGCCACGTTGTTGTCTTTATAAAAACTGTTTACGAGTGAAATGTTCTCAAAAAATTGCCCAGTAAACAAAACATTTTTTTTTGCCTCGGAAATCTGCGAAGAAAAGATTGATTTCTAATCGAGACTCGCCATTAGGTTAAAATGTTTTTATTAAATAATAAAATATTTTATTTTCTCATTTCTCGTTAAACATATTTAGGAATATTATTAGGTGATTATACACCATGAGTTTTCTTTGCAAAAAAAAAATAAAACGGGTTCTTCAGTGTAAGGGGAAAAACGAAATAAAACTCTATGTTGAGGATATAAAATCAAAATGTGAAATCAATAAAATATCGAATGACAACTTTTTCTTTTGACCATCTATAATGAAGACATCGAGAACTTTTTAAAAGGAATTTTTCAGCACATCCATAACATAATATTTTATTCTCACATAAGGTCAACGACATAATTTTCTTAAAAGGGAAAACCCATTTTGATAGCACTTAGATCAAAATAAAATATTGGGAAATTGCCAAGAAAACAAAGGCCAATACAAGATATCAAAAAAAGGTTCAGTTCTCACTCCCTTCAGTCCATGGTAATTTGTCTGAAAGAATAGTGACATTGCCAGAAAATAAAATAAAATAAAATAAAATAAAATAAAATGGAATAAAAACGATATATAAGTTGGGATATTTGTGCGTAACGCGAATGGTCCCACACACGTGTATGTCCAAATGTTTATATTGTTTATTCTTCCTGTATACGATTAGATAAATAAAAGGGTCTTTCCGTTCTACATGCGTATAAACAAAATATGTGTCTCAAGATAACCGGGTTTGTTTCTCATAAATGGTACACATACTGAATTTTCTTTTTCCTTTAATTTTTTTTTTCTTGGTGTCCTTCAGCATATCATATGCGAGATGACAAGTGATAAATAAAGATGTGAGTGTTCCGGGAAGTAGTGATTTGTACGACTTTCATAACATCTGATTTATTGGGGATTTTCGATATTTTTTTATCTCATTTTTTTCCTTTTTACTTATTTATTTATTTATCTATCTTTTTTGTTTCATTTTCATCTTTTTACCATTTTATTTTATTTATTTTACTAAGAATATAGAGATGAAATTGTTTGAATCATTCGGGCATTCCGCACTGTGCGATAAAATTTTCATAAATAACTTATTAGGCGACAATCCTTCTTTAGAAGATGAAGTTGTGGGAATGACAGAGTATCCGATGATATTAATTATTCAAAGCATTCCATTATTAAAATTCTTCTTCAAGAATAAGAAGGCCAAGTGAAATAAGTTGAGTAAGAATGAAATAAAGTAGAAGAAAACAAAATTAGAATACAAAGATCTCATCACTCGACAGCTTAAATTCTATAATTGAATATTCATTGAGACATCCTTCACAACTACTTGATTGCTTCTTGCTGTTATTTATATCAACCAAAAAATAGATAAGGAAATGGAAAAAAATCTCACAACGCAAGAAAAAAAAACAACAGATGATGAACACAAAAAAAAATTGTATTTTATAACATTTTTGTCCTTGTGACAGTTTTCAAGCAAGAGATTTTGAATTTTAGATAAAAGTTAAAATTATTCGCTATTTTCCCTAGTATACTAAATATCTTACTTCTTGTTCAAGACAACCTATATCTTCGTATTATTTGAAACTGAGTTCAATTTCATTCTATACATAATTTATGTATTCGAATGACAGAAAATTCTGTTACAATTCCGGGAAATCGGGATTGAAACTGTATAAAACTTTGTAACTAATTAAATGTAAAAGTTCCACTAATACAAGCTCCTTGCATTAAAAATTGTTTTCCATTCGCTTTTTGGAAAATTTGCAATGTGTTCTCATTTTCCGTTAGTGGGTTTTTTTTAAATGAATTAATTTAATCAAACTTTTCAGCAGGTGCAGGTACAGAAAATGTCAAAGTTGGATTTTCTTGGTAAAAATTTGTATCTAAACCACTAATACTTAATTAGGGTAAAAGTGATTTGTCAATTAATATTATTTGGCGCGTGTTTGTGAATAAATGAAATTACTTACGCTAATTTAGGATCAAGAAAGTTTTACGTATAATAAAATGTTAGACAGATTTTTAAAGTTGTTTACATTTAAGCTACCTTGTGCAGTCGCGTCGGTCACGAAAATATTGTAGATATAATTTCAAGTAGCCCCCAGATGGTATTATTAAAAAACTTATTAGTTAATCCAATTTTAAAATAATCAGATTAAAATTGTTATTCGTTCAGATAGTTTAAAAAGTTTTTTCCGCAAATTTTTTTATTATCTAAAAAATTGGACCGATGTGTCTTAGATTTAGAACAAATTTTACTTTAAAATATAGTTTTGGGAAATATCTCTTGTTCTTTCCACCAATTTTTATTATTTTTTTTTTCGTTAGATGTGAAATTCTATTCAAGTCACTAAACTAAAAATTCTATTCAAGTCGCTAAAACGTCAGTCAAGGTTCACATTTTTATCATGGTGAAGTTCACGAACGAGCAACGTTTGGAAATTATTAAAACTCACTACCGAAATTATGAGTCGGTGGTCGCAATCATGTAATCTCGAGAAATGGTCCGGTCGAATGGCCACCTCGCTCATGCGTTTTAACGCCGTTGGATTTCTTTTTATGGGGTTATGTTAAGTCGTTGGTTTATACCAACAAGCCAACAACGTTAGAGGAGCTCAAGAACAATATCGAACGCAAAATTGCCAACGTTCCGGCCGATATGTGTGGAAGAGTGGTGGAAAATTGGCTCCAAAGAATCAATCAGCAAACGTGCTCGCGGTGGCCATATGAACGACATCGAATTTCATACTTAAATGTAACATGTCCACTACACCTGGAATAAATTTCAGCCCGATTTCTCAATTATTCTGTGTTTTATTTAAATACAAAATTGTTATGTCCTTGTTGAAAGACCCGCTAGAAAAGTAACTCAGTAGGATCATTTCAGGACAATATTTCAGTAGGAAAATAGTGTTTGTTCTAGTTTTCCTAAACTTTCCTTATTCTTGGAAAATTTGCCGTAAACATTTTCTTCCGTCGTTTTTTTTTCAGACTTCTGATGCAATTTTATTTTATTTTGATATAAATTACCGACAAACGGCTCAAAGGGTTTTTCAATCAATTTTCCGGCTATAGCGACGAAGTCGTTAAGGCTTTTTGTGTGTTCAGATGAATTATATGATTCACCGAATTATCGTTCGAGAATTAACGTACAGACAAAAAAATGAATTAATATGTAGGGACGATAATTCATCGGCCTCCCCTCACACCCCACAGCTAATTATCCACACCCCTTCCCCTATCACTTCTAAATATCACCTAAATATATATTTTTTTAAAGGAAAATCTGAAAGGGGGATGTGATTCATTTTTTGTCATTACGCTACCCAAATAGCATTTTAAGCAGCAAATATGATGTTTATCCCCATATTTCGTCACCATGCAGATCGCGGCGATAAGCAATTTATGTCGCAAATACGTCCTTAGTCGTGCGTATGAGACGCGCAACGACACACATAGTGGGGAACACTTTTCTGCGGTTTGCTACGTCGCAAATATAACGACAGGGACGTAATTAGTAGCCTCATGCGCGAGCGTCATCTGACGTGCATATCACACAATTACACAAATCATCGAGCGGGTTTTCTTTCTCCCTCGAATTCTTACTTAGCTTGGGTGAGTCAACAGAGATGAACAATAAAAACGTAAACAGAAACGAACAAGAAAAATCTAATGGCGATAAATTAATGGAAACTTTTTGTGGAGTATTATTTTATAATGGACTTTTCTTCCGATTGCATGTCGTGATTTTAATTGCCATTAAAATTTTTCGGCAATATTGGATCTGAAATTTAAACAAATTTTAATGGGCCATCAAATTATTTAGTTTTTAATGAAAAATTTCTTTAATTTTATTTTACCGGTCAAATTTATTTTTTCTTTTGCAATAAAATTTTGATGCCAATAAAATTGCGCTGTTTCAAAAATTTCTGCTATCCACTTTTTATGCAATATCCTTCAGTCATTCGCCTGAAATAAGAAATTTAATTCTCGAAACGTAATCGTTTTCATCAAACGTCAATGGGAAATATGGCGGCTGAAGGCATCAATTTTTTTTTGGTGTTTCTTAGACGGGGAGCTTTAATGAAACTTTAGTGGTAGCAGTTTCGTCACTTTTTCCATCACACGCTTCTTCAAAATTAAACTGACGTTCAGGCTCCACAGCCAATCACTATTTCGGCCCGAAAACCATCAAATGCTGCTCTATCGCCGCAGGATTTTCATGAAGCGAATGTTGCCCCAAAGATCGTGCTCGTCACTTCTTTCGCTTCTTTTACGCGGATGTGAATTATAGGTGTAAATTTTTAATCCCGATTGTGTAAATTTCTACTCTTTCAAGTCGCAAAGAACAAATCTCATGTTCCCGTACTTTTCGATGCTGTTTGGGTAATTCACTATACGTTAATTCGGGACCACTTGCCTTTATCGCATATTTCTTAAAAAATTTCGCCTGCGGCCCTTTTTATTAGAAAAATTTCCATAGTGACATGTTTGATTGTAAAAGTTTTGCTCGCAGCGCAATTTCTGTTTTATATTTGGGAACATAAAACACACAAAACACACAAAAATAAATTGTCACCTTAAAGATAAGGCAAACTTAAGTAACCGGATAGCTCAAAACTAGAAGCTCATCCAAAAGTTTGATCTTCGCCTTTGAGTTACAAGCGAATGGACAGGCATACGATATTGCCAAGGTGCGCCGGGCAATTATACAACAGTTTTTAAATCTCCATATAATTAGGATCACAAAAAACAAATTGACAATTCGCATAAATTTTCATATTTGAATCATTAGCAAATATCCTGGAAACATCACATTCGGTCGATCTATCAATGAGTGTCAACTTTAATTCGATCAGTGTAATAATTGATTATGCAAATGAAGATAATAATGCTTCGTTGTAATGAAAACTCAAACAGAAATGAAATATCTCCCGGGCAGCATGATTCTCGACTCTCATTAATTATTCACATTACATCGAAACATAAAAACTGAATTATCGGTGAGTCCATCATAACACTCTGATATGAATTAAAGTCTCAATGCTTTGATATTTTTTCGACGCATTGAAATGGAATCAGTTAATCGATTGCTATCTTAAATTTTTTATTTGACAAAGGACAAAACAAAAACGCTTCGTCGAGACATCATAAATGTGGACAAGGGCAAAAATGGTCCAAGTCCTGTTCCGATAAAAGCTTGTTCCTTTCGACTTCCTTTATTTGAATCGGCATGAACAGATTTTAAGTTCTTTAATTCATCTTACATACTATAGATATTTACGTCTATCGCTGTAACTTTTGTATTTATCTGCATCTATAAATTCTTTCCTTGAATTTGTCCATTTTTGTGTGTAGATCGAGATTATATTTTATACAAATACATATTCGGGTATATATTTTTAGATACTTGATGTATATGAATGTGTATATGTTTTTGACTGGTAAGTTTGCGATTGTATACAAGTAATCGTATATAAAAATGAGTTTTGCTGCTAGTGATGCCTTGTCCTGGTCCCCTACCTCATTACAATAAATTTCTTTCATGACTGCTTCTTGCCAAAAGCCTCCAGAATTTCAATTTTTCTTACACCATTTCCTTCATTGAGCTTCATTCAACCGTTGTAATATTCAATTTATCCTTGCCACATTCTTTTCAGCTTTTTCGGGAGGCCGCTTGATTCGAATCAGAGCAAATGGAACAGAAGGGGCTTCATTGATTTCATTACTTTGTGCATGGCTCTGGGTCGCCCTTTTGTACAAACAGAACCACCACCGCACCACCATTTCAACCATCATTTTCTATATAAGCATTCAGACTCTAGCATCCAGCATCCAATCCAAGATACTACAGTTTCTCATATAATATACCAAAGAAGTAGGTAAGAGTCCTGGGTAGCAGTCATCTCACCTAATTTGAAATAATTTTGAGCACGTATTTGTCGCCTTCTCTAGCATTGCGATCGTTCGGTACAAGGTGTTTATTTATCTAGAAAAGTACCTACTCTTACTGGGCATGAAAGAATGAATCCCTCTATAGATTTTTATTTTTAGGTTTTTTAACGTTTCTTCTAAGTTTTTTTTTCTATTTCGTATTTTTTATACTGGGAAATTCTTTTTTTTTTCTTCTTTTGTCGTTTTTAGCATTATTTCTGTAAGATTAATATTATATTCTGTTCTCGTTGCGTTGCCAAATACCGTACCTACTGTCAGGTATTGATGAAATTTTTTCTCGTAATCGCCTCAAATATACTTAGGAATTTCGAATCGAAGCATGAAAATATGTGCTTATTAGAGCTTAAATAGGACTGTACTTGAACTGTATTTCTAATTGACATTCTATTAAAGCAACTAAGGGCACACTTATGTGTTTAGTTTCCCATTAATTCCTGATATTTCGAAAATTCCATTACATCAAAGACTTGAATCGATATTAATTAGATTCATGAAAATAATGTTTTAGAAAAAAAATCCTTACTTTGATGTTATATCAGTGACAAATCAACTTGAAAGTACTTTATATTTAATTTAGTAAAACTTGTCTTACCTACAGTCATTTCTCCGTTTACGAAGTTATATTTCAGCAAAAAAAAAGTGAAAATCCTATTGTAAACATTTGTCAAAAAAATTTCTAGCATATACATTTTTTGTAATCTCTTTTTCTTCGCCGAAAGAAAACTTTTTGAAAAAGATTTGCTAGAATTTAGAAAAATTGTACGCTCGTTTGTAACTGATAGCCTTCTGTGGTATACACGTTGAGTGTAGGGTGTCTACTCATTAATAGGTGTTTTATTTGAGGACGTCTATTGTTTTTGGTACATAATTATGCGATTTTCCAAAAAGAAATAGTATATGCGTTCGATTATAGTTATCAAAGAAGGATGTTCCCCTGTGACTTGTGAATCCCTTATCGGAGAACATTGGGCCACCTGCATTGGAAGGCTTTAAATGGCGCGGATGTTCTTGGCCATATTTGCAGCAGGAGTTTCCCTCCCATCTGACCCCCTCAACTGCTATTTTGTAAACCAGTCAATATATTTTTATAGGGTTTCCTTCATTGGATAGAGATGACTCTTTAGGGATCATATAACAAAAAAAAAACAATATCTTTTTTATCGTCTTGCCCCCTGGTCATGTTATCAGGTCTTTCAACAAGGACATAACAATTTTGTATTTAAATAAAACACAGAATAATTGAGATATCGGGCTGAAATTTATTCCAAGTGTAGTGGACATGTTACATTTAAGTATGAAATTCGATGTCGTTCATATGGCCACCGCAACCACGTTAGCTGATTGATTCTTTGGAGCCAATTTTCCACCACTCTTCCACACATATCGGCTGGAACGTTGGCAATTTCGCGTTCGATATTGTTCCTGAGCTCCTCTAATGTGGTCGGCTTGTTGGTATAAACCAACGACTTAACATAACCCCATAAAAAGAAATCCAACGGCGTTAAATCGCATGAGCGAGGTGGCCATTCGACCGGACCATTTCTCGAGATTACATGATTGCGACCACAGACTCAGAATTTCGGTAGTAAGTTTTAATAATTTCCAAACGTTGCTCGTTCGTGAACTTCACCATAATAAAAAGGTAAACCTTGACTGACGTTTTAGCATTGCCAGATCATAAAAAAGCTTTAGGGTGCGTTTTTATTAAAATATAAAATTGTTATGTCCTTGTTGAAAGACCCTTTATTTCTGAAACCAGTGAACGAATTGTAATGGGGTTTTACGGTATTAAAGGGAGAATATTACAAGGTATAGATATTGTACTTAAAAAATATACGATTTTGCTTTCTGCTCACACCTCCATAAACACTAAATATTGTACTTTCAATCCAAATGTTTTTCAGTAAAATACTCTAACAATTAAGAATGCTAGAAAATTTCATTTTCCACTTTAGTTAAAACAGGAGCACAAAAATAATCCAAAAAAAACAATAAACCCATAATTTCAACGCTCAATTAAACAAAAAAGAAAAACATATACTTTTCTTGTACTTTTTTGATAAGATGCACCGTTTTTGAGATATTCGCAAAAATCGTTTTCGTTCATATGGGGGGTACACCCCTAATGATCCATTTTTGCCCATTAACGAACTTAGCCTCGCATCTTACGAAAAACGAATCTGCGCAAAATTTCAAGTCTCTAGCTCAATCCGTGCGCCCGCAATCCGCGCCACAGACGGACGGACGGACATGCTAAATTCAACTTTTTTTTATCATTCTAAACACACTGGTGTAATTCATTTTTTTGTGTGATAACGGGATCTTGGCGTTACAAACGGTAAGGCAAATCTATTATACCCTTTGGTTTCACCATACGGGTATAAAAAAAGAAAAAAAATTGAAAATATGCGATTAGTTAAAAAATGAGCTATAAGAAAAATAGCTGAAAAAATATGAAATTTTCTTAAAACAATGTTATCAGCTATTGCAAAATTTTGGTATAAAAGAAATGTGCAGTTACGTGTAACCAACTTGTATTCAATTTAAAATACTTAAGATATAAAATTGCTTAAAATTGATTGACAAGCATAATAAGAGCTTTTGAATTTGTATGAAAATGAAAATTGCGACTTTTCAGTTTTCTGTGCAAAGCTACATAATAGAAGCTTTTGACAAAAAAAAAATCCATTTAAATAGTTTCGGTGAAACTCCATAACTAAGAATGTACCTTATAGAGTTAAGTGTATTTTGAAAATGGAGTTTCTTAATTCCCACTGCTATTCCGAACTATATAAGCTTCCAAAAGTCCTTGGCAATAGCTAGAAAAAAACGTATTGGGGAAAAAACCCTAATAAAACCGTATGGTCTGCTATTTAATTTCATCATTTTAAATGAATAAATATTATTGTATTGAAAACGAGAAAAAAGGGGGCCAAGGAAAAATATATATTGAACGATCTCTCTCAGTTGGCCGTTTCAAAACAAATTCGTTATAAAAAAATATCCCCAAAAACGTTCTGAAAATTCTTTTTCTCTCTCAATAAAACAAAAAGCGTCTGTCCTTAAAACAATGCCGTATACTTGAGATGACAGTTTAGATGAGGTCAACGCCTGACAGTGTATGAAATTGCCCTCGTTTGCTCAGAATGTGCCATTGTGAGCATCTGAATGTACTCTTGGTTCTGGGGTGCCATCCCAATCCTTATTATAGCTTCTCAAGTGGTGTAATAATTTCCGTCGTCCAAGGATCCGCATGGTCATATGGGTAGATAGATATAGGATAGAGAAAACCAGACGGAAATGGTACATTTCTCCGATTATGTGCTTTCATGTTTGCACTATTTATTGATTTTATTATGTGACTATCTCATGTTTCATCATACTATGAGACGAACAGAAAAATACATAGAAATAGTTTTCTATGGTTATTTTAGATACCGAATCGAAATCAATGGATTTCGATATTATTTCATCCACATTTTAAATGAAATGTCATTTGAAAAAATATGACCTTCGATGGTATGTTATTTCCAACATATTGTCATTAAAAATTGGACATTGCTCTGGAAAATAAATTGGCAGAAATTGATAATAGCACTCGATGATGACGGTAATTTTTCGTTGATCAAAAACTGGCCTTCTTGAACTGAAACTGGGAGAAAATATATTTTGAAATCCGAAAATCTTTCTAGGATGTAAAGTGGACGCCGCGACTACAAAGTCAACGATATGGTGTTACTCGAATGCAACGATATGGTGTTACTTGGTGTTACTCGAAAACGGAGAAAAATAGAAAATTTCTGATCAGTAAGCGAGGGCGTACACGGAGCAACTTTCAGTCATCAGCATGCCTCAGCCTCACCAAATTGTAGGAAAGAAACGAGTGCGACAAGAGTGGAAAAGTCGCCACTCGAAAAGTGTTCTTCTCGTCTTCTTTGACCAAATTGGTTGGAAAACCAATTGGATTTCCAATCATCTTGTACCAAGTACCGAAGGTACGATTTATGGAATTTTGACTGGAAATCCAAAATTTTTTCCTGTGAAAATGGTAAATTTTTTATTTTGTACCATAAGGTCCATAATTCCAAATGTTCCCACAAATATTCTGAAACTTTATAAAGGAAAATTGCGTGGTACATTTGGACACGGTACAAAAATTCCAACATTGGTCAATTGGCTCGTAAACATATCCCAAATAAACAAAAATTGAATGCAAATAATGAAATACCAATTGCAGGTAGTTTTATTTTTCAGGTAGGTAGGTAAATAACAAAATAACCAGTCCTTATTCTTCTATTGTTGGCAGTTTCTATTTTGGCAATTGATGTTGCCTCGGTGCTAGCTAGTAAGGGAATGAGCCGGTAATACAACACATATATGAGAACCACACACACATGAGCGATCGCTTGTTGTACACAAGTTTTTCCTACTAAAAAGTGAAGAAGCGTGTACGTCGGAAAGGCATTTTGAGGACCAAAAGTTGCCGCGACGAGAAGAAGCGTGTGCGTTCGCACTAAGAAATCCGTTTCAAGTAAAACTATGAGAATTTCCGTGTATCTGTCTGTCAGTCTGTCCGTTGCACGCATCTTAAACAAAAATTCGAGAACGCATTGACCTAGCGCCTTGAAATGTTTTGAAAACAAATTTTTGAAAATCGTAGTTCTCTAGCAGCTTTTGGAAAAGTAACAATTTTTTTTGATAAGAAAAAATGAATTTCTCGAAACCTATCCGCTTCCAAGAAAAAATAAATATAACAGAATTTAAAGGACATAAAATTTTCTACATTTTTTGCTTTAACGATTTTTTGTATCTCTACCGGTTTACAAGATATTAAAAAAAATCGGTTTTTTGAAAATCTCTCGAAAACTATGCACTTTTGTAAAAAAAATACACATAACCAAAATATGAAATAAAGTTTCTTGCATTTTTTCCTGTATGGGTTGTTATGTATCTTCAACCGTTCTCGAGATATTTGAAAAAATATTATTTTTCACCTATTTTTTCCAAAACTAAATATCGCAGAGGAAAGTTTTGTGTTGATTAACACGTTCGTGACATTTGCTTTTTCAACTTTTTTTACATTTGGACATCGTGTACCACGGGTGGTACACTAGCGATTTGTTTTCTGGTGGTTGTGCGCCATCAGTGGTACACGGTGCGTGTTTTTATATTATTTCCACAAAAAAACCACCACACTATTTACTCGCGCGGTTTTAAAAAACTGTACATGTCCCACCAGTGGTACACGATGTCACGAACGTGTTAAAACTGATATTTTTAGTTCATGATAAAGTCTCTCCAGGAGCTGAAAATTAAGGCTAATCGTCTATGAACCTTTGTACTAGTTGGTTTTTCTAACATCCAATATATTTTAAGGAATATAATTACAAAGAACCCCCGCTTTACAGGATTAATTGGTTCCGCGAAAATACCGCGTAGATCGAAACCACGTAAATCGAGCTACGCAAAGCATGTAAAAACATGGGTTTGGTTTCGAAATTGCGAACATTTCTCACAAACTGACGGTAAAAATGTTTTAAATCTTTGTTGGAAGCTAAATATTTCTATATTAGTATACTAGTCACTTCAGTTTGACCATAATTTTTTTATATTACAAACCTTAAAACTTTGTAGCAACTTATTCAAATTACTCTCATTTGATTAATCTGTTGTTCTCAGTCATGTTACTATTATTTACATATTAGAACCGAAATCTTTAATCTAATTATAAAATCATTTGTGAATTTCAACAAAACAAAAAAAAATTACTGTTTGTTGCTATTTTGTTTCCAACTTCAAGAATTTTCAATCGCGTTAAAGTGAATTCGCGTAGAACAAGGCCGTGCAAACGCGGGGGTCTACCGTATAGTAAGTATTTTTCAGTATCTAGAAATTAAATTGAGATGTTATTGAATCTAAAGTAAGATTATATTAATATGTTGACATTTAGTCGCGTGCTATTACACATAGTTACAACTTAATCGTATCTAATATGATAATTCTGTGGGTGTTTTAGCTAAAACATTTGATAAAACCCATTCAATTCTTAATAATCTCTTGTAAGGAATTTTTAGTATCTATCTTATTATACAATTTAATATAATAAGCTTTAAAATGTTTAAAATTAAGGATTGAAATAATGACTTAGTAGCTGCTTAGCCCCTATAAGACTTGCTGAAGTAATTCACTAGAAATGAACTGAAGCCTCCTTCTAATTGGTTTATTACGCGTATAAAAATCGTGATTAACACATTACACAACGCTCTTTACGAGCCAATAAAATTTACTTTCCTCAAGTAACGGCATTACAAAGTCTCCTTTTTACTTTAAGAAATGGCAATTTTATACAATCCTATGTAGCTGTATTTTACACAAGAAAGTATTTGGGAAAGTTTAATTTGTAGTCAAACGAAATAACTATTTCTGACTCAAGTAGTAATAAATAATAAGTTTTCTATGCTGTATGAGTTCAATTTGTACCTACTTTGTTTATATATTGACATAACTTCGTAAATATTTTCTCTTTAATAACAAGGACTTTTTGTAAGTATGTATTGTTACATTCGAGATCTGGGGTCATATAAGAACTCCCAACAGAAATTAGTCCAGGCGGCGTTCGTTGACCTCGCCACCTGCGATCCCTCCGTTTCCCCTGACCGACTAGGCACTCGAACTTTTGCCGGCTCCGCTCGTCGGATTGGGGGGGGTTCTTGTCGCGGGAAAACGGATCATAACATACAAAAAAAATTAGTGCCTACAACCTTCAAATATGGGTTCGGTCATATGAGTAAAATAAAAAGGATAGAGAAGACGAAATTGTAATAATCCGAATAAATAAATAATTCACACCAATAGGCAAACGAATATTTAAATAAATAAATAATTAAACGAATAAATATAGAAAAATTAATGAACAACAGGAAATCATGTCCTCATATGACTTGAACCTTTAAATCTAATTGTAGAAAACAGCGTCCTCCAGCTTTTCACTCGTCTCGTCCAACCCTCCTAATTCGCCTCAGACCACATCACCCCCTTTCGGCGCACTTTAACCGAACATAATAAAATCGAATATCCCGAGAAATTGAAAATTAACCGCCGAGGTTACTAACGACATCTATGATTTTGGATCAGACATCTGCCTTCAGACTAAGCAAGACAAATGTTCCAGCCTATCGCACGAATAGAGAAATAGAATGAAACTACTAAGCGGTACTCTATACAATTTCCTAATTTATAATGATTTCGTTCGAAAATACATAATTTGGGATACATTAGCAGAATTTTAATGACTAATATTTGATAAATTAACAATAGTATTAAAATATTAAAAAAAAACGAATGGGAAGTGAATTTACTCTATTAATTATGCACTTTAATATAAAAAAAAATCAGAATAATGCAATGGCAACGATACTCACTGTGATCGATTTAATAAAGTACCTGATCTTTACTCTATTGCTGTCCAGGTGTTGTGCGCGCATAACTCCTTTCTCCAAATTTTTTTCTTTTTTTTTTTTTTGAATCGCTAAAATGTTTATATTAAAAGTGCATAAACGTACAATAAAACATAACAAAATTAAAGATAACTTCCCTTTTTTTTTTTTTTTTAAAGAAAATATAGCAAATATTTTTGATCGTGGATTCTGCTGTATAAATATTGATTTTCGAAATCCCTGTTGGCTCTTCGGCGAATCCTCGTTGGAACAGGCTCTGCTCGTTAATTTGCTGCACCTCTGGCTCCCCTCTTCAACTCGATACGATGATGTAGCTCAACGTGACAAACAAGAAAAAAAAAGCAGTTCGGTGATCGCTTTCCGTGGAGATGATGAAAATGAAGGAAAAACTGCTCGAATTCGAAAAAAAACTGTTCGAATAGAGCAAAACAGCTCGACTTCGAAATATCTTTTTCAGCTCTCTGATTGACTTGCGGTTCCCTTTTTTCTTTTTTTAATTAATATAAAGAAAACGTGGCTTCTTTGGAACTTGATTCAAGCTGATCCGGTTGACCTTCAGCCTCCTTTTTATTTTTTTATTTTCTCTTTCAATTAGCTGGTCAAATTAGTTCAACCGGTCAAAACTGGAACCGTTGCGGATTGGACAAACCGGATTAACAAAGAAACCGGATCAGTAACAAAGAAATACGCGGTATTCGGGTTGTGCGGAAAGAATTTTTGGCAAAATCGCGCGCTTTGAGGCCAATTCTTATGTAACACGCACTCTAGATTTTCTATGTCACCCGAATACCGCCTACGAGTTTTCTTTCCTCGTTCAAGCAACCTGACGAAACATTAAGCGTGAAAGATCCGCACTGAATTCACCCGATTTTTCTATGAACATACCTTTTTTTGTGAGTTCTCTATTAAACCCTTTCTTTCCTTTTCCTGGTGCACTCGTTTTTCCTTCAATCCTTCGTTTTTTTTTTAAACTCGAAAATCGCTTTTGGTGCACGTTTCCTTTTTTCTTGTTTGAACGTTTTTCTTTTTTTCCACTCTTCTTTCTACGTGGCTTTCCACGAGCCGACGGGAACCGCACTGAGCCGTCCCTTCCAACGAAAATTCCCGAGGCGCCATGTTCTGTAAAATTCGCGTGTACTCCTTGATAATGAAACTCACGTTTCTAGACACGTGTCTTTCCAGTCTAATACTACCTTTCCATCACGTTTCATTTTAATCGAATTTAAACTTTTCTTTCCCTAATTTTACTTTGCTTTTTTAGCATGATGCCCTATAAACATTGATAACACGCTCACCTCTCACGTTCCCTTTACTTTCGGTTAAATACGTTAACGATTAACATAGGGAGGATTCTAATCCGGGTTCTAATGTGAATTCCAATGTTGGTTTAAACCTTTACCCATACGAACCCGTGACTCAAACCTTCACGATCGTCGAACAGTTTTATATGGTTCGGAACTATGCTAAATATCCTCCAAGATCCTTACCTTAGGATTACCGCAAAAAGAATACAGTCTAGGTCAAAAATACATGACACCTTACTTTACCCATATAACAGGGCAAAAAAAATCGTTGCTCTTGGTCAGAGAATTTTTTTGAGAAAATGGGTAAATAAGACAACTAAAAAAAATAAAATAAAATGAAAAGACAAACAACGTGGGGCTGTCCCACCCTGAGATAAGTCTCATGATCTATTAATTGAATTAGCCGGGCACAAAGATTGAATTCTCATACATGCAGGTCTTTAGCGTGATACACCCCTAGAGGTTTACCCTTCATGTCCGTGATCTGATATAAATTTTTCGACACCTTGCTAAGGATCCTACCTTTCACGAACTTCTTGCACAATTTGGCACTCCGATTTTGAGTTGCATCACTCAGCACAAATTGACGCCTGTATATTTCCTGACCAGGCATATAAGAAACTTCTCGGGAACGCAAGTTGTATTTGTCTACCACTTTATCTTGTGCTTCTAGAAGTCTTTTGGAGATATCGGCTCTCATCAAGCCCATTTTGTCGGTTTGTTGCAGTTGCACATTTCCGTCTTGTAAAGTTCCGAGTTTGTGCAGCAATTCGTATTCCGAACCATGATTTACCATCATGCTTCCAAACAAAGCTTGATAAGGTGAAATCCCAATAGAAGTATGTTTTGAGCTTCTCAAAGACATCATAATGTGGTTTAACTTACTATCCCAAAGTCTCTGATCTTCTTTCAGGTAGGCTCGAATAGAATCCAGAATGGATCTATTGACCCTCTCGGACGCGTTTGCCTGAGGAGAATAAACCGCAGTCTTAACATGTTTTATTCCATAGGATCTAAGGAACTCTTGGAACTGATTAGACGTGAATTGTTTGCCGTTATCGGTAAAGATTTCCTCCGGCACCCCAAATATACCGAACATTTCATCTAAATACTTTATGATTAACCTTGCATTGGCATGAGGTAAAGGCTTGGCCAACGGAAATTTTGTGAACTGTTCCAACACCAGAAAAATCGAGGTGTTTCCGTTTCGTGACCTGGGATATGGACCTAAAAAATCCATATACAGGCGCTGCCAAGGTCGCTCTGGTAAAGATCTCCTCCCCATCGCAGGCTTCATGATGAAGTTCGGCGATTTCACCTGTTTACAGATCTCGCATTTATTAATCACTTCCCGTACTTGACTCGCCATGTTAGGCCAATAGTATTTTTGCTGAAGACGGAACAAGGTCTTATTTATCCCGCCATGCGCAGCTTGGGGTGGCTGATGAGCCCGCAAAATCAAAGTTTGGGTTAGACTAGATGGTACCCACAACCTCCAGCAAAGATCTTCTTGCGTTGGATCGCCCCGATAATGATCCGTTCTCTTATACACGTAGCCGTCCGACACCACTAAGTCAGGTAATTTGTCCTTATTTTCCCCGATCGTTCGCGAAAGTTCTGCATACTCATCTGAAACGAAAGCTTCTGACTGAAGATCTATCTCAATCATTCGTTCCTCTGAGTTCTCCTCCAAACTTTCGACATGGACTCTAGATAAGGTGTCTGCGACTACGTTTAAAGATCCTTTACGGTGTTTTATCTGGAAGTCGAAGCCTTGGAGCTTCAGACTCCATCTAGCCAACCGTCCGCTTAGGTCTTTTTGACTCATCAGCCATTTTAAGCTGGCATGGTCAGTGATAATAGTGAAGGGGTGTCCTTCTACGTACGGTCTGAATTTCTTAACGCTTACCACGGCCGCGAGACATTCCAATTCCGTGACGGAATAGTTTCTCTGGGTGGTGGTTAATTTTTGCGAGATAAAAGTGATCGGTCTTTCTTGGTTATCCTCGTCCAACTGAAACAAAACTCCTCCAATGCCTAAACTCGATGCGTCGCATTGTATGAAGAAAGGTTTGTTAAAATCGGCGTGGACTAGAACAGGCGCTGAAGTTAGTGCTTTTTTTAGTTTACCAAACGCTTCAATGGCTTCTGACGAAAATACGAATTTTTTCGACTGCTTTAAACAGTCAGAAATAGGAGCTGTCAGTGTGGAGAAATCCCTAATAAAGCGGCGGTACCAACCAGCCATCCCCAGAAATCGACGAGTCTGCTTCAAGGAGGTCGGTACAGGGAAATCTGCGATTGCTGAAACCTTCTCAGCGTCCGTCTTCAAGCAACCGCCACCTACTACGTAACCCAGGTACCTAAGTTCCTTGAAACAGAATCGCGACTTCTGGAGATTTATGGTTAGCCCTGCGTCTTTAAGAAGCTTTGCGACTTCTTCCAATAGCTTCACCATTTCGTCAAACGAACCGGCTACCAGCAATAAATCGTCGAGATAAACAAAAACCCTATTCCTCAACCGGTGCGGTATAACTTTATCCATGAGACGCGCTAATCTTTGGCTCGCGTTGCAGAGGCCAAAAGCCATAACTTTATAATGGTAAAGAGGCCTGCCCGGAATCGTAAACGCCGTCATTTCCCGTGAACGTTGATCGAGAGGGATTTGCCAATAGGCATCCTTTAAATCGATGCTGCTAATGAAGTGCGTGTCAGCTAATCGACTTAATAACCCCTCTATATGTTGAAGCGGATACGCGTCTTTTTTTGTCACGCTATTTAATCGTCGAGAGTCGAGGCATAAACGGTTCTTTCCGGGTTTTCTAACTAGGACCACCGGAGAGCTCCATGCACTCGTGCTCTCTTCGATAACTCCCAACTTCAACATGCGATCAACCTCTTCGTCCATAAGTTTTTGGATAGCGGGCGACACCGGAAAATGACGCCGTTTAATCGGTTCCGACTCACCGACATCAATCGTATGCGTTTCTAACTGTGTGCGACCTAAACCCTCGCGTTCGTAACATGGAAATTTCGCTGTAACTATATTGAGCTGCTTTTGTTGCTCCGCGGATAAAACGTGCGAATTCGAATCTACCGATGCGACTTTTATCTCGGATATGATTTGCGGTGCTATCTGAAAAATCCGCCAAAAATTCACTCCAAGATATACGGCTTGAGCCAAGGAAGGAACGAGGTAAAAATCAACTTGTTCCGTCTTATCCTTGTACTTTACCGGAAGTCGAATTTTTCCTAACACTGCTTGCGGATGTCCATCAGCTGTTTGAACTGAAGTGTTAAACTTCGTAAATGGCAAGGACGTTATGTTTAGGATTTCCATGCCTTTACTACCTAAACAGCTGACCGACGCCCCACTATCTAGCAATCCCATAATTTCCTTTCCGTGGATTTCTACCCCTGCATATGGTCTATCATCAGTGGTCGAACTCAAAACTGCTTCGGATATTTCGCGATGCATAATTTTCCGATTTTTAAATTTTTCGCGAAGCTTCAAAATGGATTTCTTCGACCTTGGAACAACTATTTCTTCAACAAAAATTCTATTTCGCGCTAATTCGTACTTTCTTAACCTTTCATGAAGTGATGTTTTTGGAAAAGTTTGAGTGGAGACATCTATTTTTTCTTTCTTTAAGATTTGGATTTTCTGAGAGCTACAAGGTGGAATTTGCTCGGGTCGGGTGATTAGTTTTGAGGTCGAGGGTTCCCCGACATCCTCTCGCCCCTCCTCTCGTTTTCCGGAAAACACTTGGGACAAGAACGACCAGTGACATTTTTATACCCACAACGGAAGCAGAACAGTTTCCGTTCCATAGAAGGACAATCGTAGAAAGAGTGGCCTATACTGTCACAATTCCAACATATGTAGTTGGAGTGATCTCGGTTACTAGGATACGCAGCATTTCTTCTAAGACCAATGGCCGATATTTGCTCCTCCTCTACTTCCCGAAACTGAAGCTGATTATCAACTTCGCTAATCTGCCGCCTACTTATTGGGTTTGCCGAACGAGAACTATATTGGCTACTACGCTGATTTAAATATAACTCCGCTTTCCTACATGCGTCCCTCAACTGGTCAAGACTTAGCATGGGTTGCGAGAATATTAGCTGCCCTATTTTATCCTTTACGTTCAATCTAATTATGCTGACCAATTCAGACTCAGGTATTGGATACTGTAAACGGCTGTATTCAATCATGATCTTATCGAAATATTCATCGAATTTTTCGGTTGACTCTTGCTTTCGATCAATGATGAATTTCAGTATGTCTGAGTCTGTACTGGGCTTTTTGAACTGTCTAATTAACGCAAGCTTTAGATTTTCCCAATTAAGATTCGGATATTTTCTCGCAAATCGCCAATACCATGCTTCGGCCGTACCCGTTAAGAGCACATGAAAATTGCTGACTATTTGGTGTTGCGAATAACCCTGAGCTATTGCCAATTTCTCCACCCGAAATATAAAATCTTCGACCAAGAACGTGGGTGAAACTCCGTCGAACTTGAAACCCCACTTATACAATCTGACCTCATGGTGTAATGGACGTCGATATCCCCTATAAGGTTCAGGTGGTATGGGTGTATGTTCCCTAAATCCCTGTGTTTCGTTGTATTGTGGTGCTGCGACATGTTCTGGTCTCCAACTTGCATTTGGGTGATAGTTTGCTCTGTTTTGGTAATTTTGTTCTGTATTCTGACGACCTAGCTTTAACTCCGGAATAGGATCCCAATAATATTCTCCGTCTGCCCTCGTTTGGATATGAGGTCTATTAACTGTTTCGGTTTGCCTATCTTTAATACGCAGCTGAGCTATTTCTTCCAGTACTTGCCCCAGAATTTCCCGAACAGAGCCGTTCTCCGCTTTATTTTTGGGTTCATTCAGACTTTTATGACCCCTATCGTCCGTTTCCTTCCGCGAACGCAGTGACTCTTTGAACCGAGAATCGGAAATTCGATGCCTCGAGTCCAATTCCCTTTCCCGGGTCATACCTGTATTAATGCCAAATTCTGAATAACCCCAAGTACCTGAATGACTAGATCGGTTTACACCTGGTAAATCTAATGGATTACTAGGTCTACTAGGACTAGTATCTCTAACTCTGTCGTAAGTGAGAGTTAAACCTCGCGCTGCCTTTAAGACTTCGTCAATAGACTCAGTTCCAAAATCTTTTTGACGACTTTTCCTAATTGCTCCCGTTTCTCTCAAAATGTCTTGCCCATCTCTATCTTTGCGGTTTTCCTTCGAACCTTGCTCACCAAAACCTTTATTTGTTTTACTTGTTTTAGATTGTGTTTGAGAAAAACTTCCTAACTCTATTCTCTCTAAACCCATGCCTCCTGCCGCACCTAATTGTGCGTCCTCAAAATTTTCCATACGGCTAAATCTGGGTAATCGTGCCTGAGAATTTTCGTCCCCGACAATATCGAGGTTGGACACTAATCTTGTCGACTTTGGTGTCTGAATTAAATTGCTCGGCATTGTCGCTTCGGGACTACTATCTTCATCCGAGTCAGAAAGATTTCGTTCTTCCGCATTTGGGTACGGAGAAAACGATACCCTTCTGCCTCTACCCCGACCTCTAACGACCTTTGTTAAACCTTGCCTTCTTGTGCGGACCATGATTAAAAGTTTGACCAAATTAATTTTCTAATTTACAGCGACGAAATAGGAATGAAAATATATAATATCCAACACACTTAAATAAATATACCCTTATTCTATATAAATCTTGGCCTAAATGAGCCTAAATAAATCTTATCCGAAATAATATAACAATATGATACTATAACTAAATAATTAATATTGACAATTACTAATAAATAATATCAACCAAACCCAAAAAAAAAATTAATAAATAACAAATATTTTATAAATAGGATCTTAAACAAACTACACTCAGAAAAATGGAGGCTAACTCGACGACCTACATACGGCGTAATTGGCCTCGGGCAGGCGCGCGTTCGCCTGCATGTGGGCAAGTAAAACTGAGTTGACCTGTGGTCGGAGAAATTCTGAAATTAAGCCACCAGCAGGTGAAGTAGGGCATTGGGAGCTGCACGAGTTGACCTTAGATAGGTTAACTCTGACCGCTAGCTGGCTTACAGAAACCTCTGTAAGGTCAGAGTTAACCTGACAAAAAGTTGACCTGGACATTTTTCTGAGTGTACCAAAAAAAAAAATAAGTAGAATATATTCGAATCTCCCTAGAAAATTTTTCGAACTATATCCTATAAAAAAAAATAATCAAAGCTTCTGCGAAACTTCAATGCAAAACCAACGCTTTTTTCCCAACTCAATCATATAAACGGGAAGTGATGTAATCAAAAAGAACTTTGTTTGGGTGGACGAGAACGACTGATCTTACTACCAACAGTCTACTTTAACCAAAGGAATAAATAAATAAGCAAAAAATACGGAAAAATTTAACTACTTTAATCTTGACTTTGAGTCTCATGCAATACAAAAGAAAAACTCTCTTTATGCAGCCATGACACTCTTTAATCTTTTCGTTCAACCACCAACATCGGTCTTTGTTTCAACTCTACAAACACGACTGCCGATGATTAAAACGAAAATTTAACTAGCTGACGATAACGATTTGATGCGAATACTATGCTTCACATTACCCAGTAGGCTGAAGCAACTATATTCGAGAATCCTCAAATATAGGATATTCACATCAAAAACAGTTACCTGTGTACCAACAGGATTGAGACCTTCTGTCTTTCTCCAGACTCTACTTCATTCATCAATGAAGAGGACAAGAGCACAGCTTCCGGTTCCATCCTGTCAGCATGTGACTTGCACAACAAAAAAAAAGAAGAAGAAATTTTATTTAGCTACAATCTGCTGTTTCCTACAATTTCCCTCCAGGTGTTCTTTCAATTTAAAACTCACACGTTTTGGCGCCATGCTACATGGCCGCCAACTGAAATTCAAATATTATTGGGTCATTTGTAATGACCGCCTACCAAATTGGGCGCCATCTGTTACATTCGAGATCTGGGGTCATATAAGAACTCCCAACAGAAATTAGTCCAGGCGGCGTTCGTTGACCTCGCCACCTGCGATCCCTCCGTTTCCCCTGACCGACTAGGCACTCGAACTTTTGCCGGCTCCGCTCGTCGGATTGGGGGGGGTTCTTGTCGCGGGAAAACGGATCATAACATACAAAAAAAATTAGTGCCTACAACCTTCAAATATGGGTTCGGTCATATGAGTAAAATAAAAAGGATAGAGAAGACGAAATTGTAATAATCCGAATAAATAAATAATTCACACCAATAGGCAAACGAATATTTAAATAAATAAATAATTAAACGAATAAATATAGAAAAATTAATGAACAACAGGAAATCATGTCCTCATATGACTTGAACCTTTAAATCTAATTGTAGAAAACAGCGTCCTCCAGCTTTTTACTCGTCTCGTCCAACCCTCCTAATTCGCCTCAGACCACATCACCCCCTTTCGGCGCACTTTAACCGAACATAATAAAATCGAATATCCCGAGAAATTGAAAATTAACCGCCGAGGTTACTAACGACATCTATGATTTTGGATCAGACATCTGCCTTCAGACTAAGCAAGACAAATGTTCCAGCCTATCGCACGAATAGAGAAATAGAATGAAACTACTAAGCGGTACTCTATACAATTTCCTAATTTATAATGATTTCGTTCGAAAATACATAATTTGGGATACATTAGCAGAATTTTAATGACTAATATTTGATAAATTAACAATAGTATTAAAATATTAAAAAAAAACGAATGGGAAGTGAATTTACTCTATTAATTATGCACTTTAATATAAAAAAAAATCAGAATAATGCAATGGCAACGATACTCACTGTGATCGATTTAATAAAGTACCTGATCTTTACTCTATTGCTGTCCAGGTGTTGTGCGCGCATAACTCCTTTCTCCAAATTTTTTTCTTTTTTTTTTTTTTGAATCGCTAAAATGTTTATATTAAAAGTGCATAAACGTACAATAAAACATAACAAAATTAAAGATAACTTCCCTTTTTTTTTTTTTTTTAAAGAAAATATAGCAAATATTTTTGATCGTGGATTCTGCTGTATAAATATTGATTTTCGAAATCCCTGTTGGCTCTTCGGCGAATCCTCGTTGGAACAGGCTCTGCTCGTTAATTTGCTGCACCTCTGGCTCCCCTCTTCAACTCGATACGATGATGTAGCTCAACGTGACAAACAAGAAAAAAAAAGCAGTTCGGTGATCGCTTTCCGTGGAGATGATGAAAATGAAGGAAAAACTGCTCGAATTCGAAAAAAAACTGTTCGAATAGAGCAAAACAGCTCGACTTCGAAATATCTTTTTCAGCTCTCTGATTGACTTGCGGTTCCCTTTTTTCTTTTTTTAATTAATATAAAGAAAACGTGGCTTCTTTGGAACTTGATTCAAGCTGATCCGGTTGACCTTCAGCCTCCTTTTTATTTTTTTATTTTCTCTTTCAATTAGCTGGTCAAATTAGTTCAACCGGTTGTTATGTGGGCATTTTTTGAGAAATTAATATGCAGCTTTATCTTGCCAAAAAGTATTACAAAAAAAAATGATCAATGTGAATTGATGTTTTCAAGTTAAATTAAACAAGTATATATTCATATTCTTATTGGTCAAAATTGCTACCAAAAGCTTTTGAGAACACTTCCAGAAGGATTCGTGAATCGTTGCTCGTTCTTTTCTTTCTTGGACGTCAAGCTGCGCGCTGGACTTATATTCGTCCAACGTTTTGGGCAGAATAATTTAGTAGCCACGTTTTCTCACTCTCTGGGGTTAAAGGCCAATTTAGTTCTGGATGAAAATACAATTTTCACCAATTTTGCCAAACCAGAGAAATTTTACGCGGAAATCATTTTTATTCTTTTTTTTAAATTAGAAAACGTAAGTATTTTTTTAGAAGAAAGCTTCTCAATTGAAAACTTATGAGTCTTCATTTTTGTATTAGAGATTTTCGGGAATGGATATATAGACGACGGGCAAAGTCCAGGCGTAGCGTTTTTAAAAACCATTGAACGATTAAAAGCATCATTAAACCATTTAACATTTTAACTATTTAATTCGACGTCAAAAGAATCAAGTTTCTTCGATGCTAAGAAAAGCTTCAAAATTTGCAAGGCACAAATTTGAGCTTCAGCACCGGAAAGCGGAAATTCCAGCGTCACTTCCGGCTAACAAATATTAGCGGAGGGAGCTTCATTTCTTTCCACCTGGAAAAATCAAGAAAGGGGCAAACGTTCACGAATCTTTCCACCGAAGAGAAAAATTCCATGCGGTCCAAGTTTTGAAAGGGGCATCAGAACAAGGGCGCGGCCATTTTCCTGGTAGGAGAACATCAATTCACACAACCATAGAAAGACCATCGCGAGGATTCATCACCCGTGATAGTGACGAAATTAGTTTGCATTTTAGTTTATTTGATTGTGCGGATTTTCCTTTTTGAAATTTTTTTCTAACCACAAGTTTTAGTGACGATTGTGAATTTTCATCAGTGGCGGATGTGCACATCAGCGCTGGAAAATCTAGAGAAAACATCAATCAAAAAAATAACATCTTTAAAAAAAAAGTAAAAGGAAATTCCAAGGTAGGAAATTTTGAAGAATTTTTTTTAAAAAACATCAAATTTTTGTCGATTACTCTTGGTATGAACTTTTATTCATCCAACATTTAGAGCTTTGTTTCAACTTTGTTGCAGCAACAAGTTGCTGATCTTTGATAATACAAAGTCAGTTAAAAAGAATATTTTATTGGTACCGTTTTTTTATGGCTCTTTGGCAAATTTTTGTTGTTCTTATACAAAAACAATTTAAAACTTACTTGACTTTTGATCGATTTGGTTGCTCTAAGTGTCGGAAAAATAGCGTTCGTTTTGATTTACTTAATTCTAAATTTCTCTTGAATTCAATTTAAAATATCATAATTTTTATTCGTTTTGTTGATAATCCACATATAAACATAGTTAGTCGAATTAATTTAAGTGGCTTATGATCATTTTAATTTGTGTAATTGGTATGTATCGGCTACAGTTTACATATAGTGTCGATAATAAATTATATTTCTAATCATAAAACAATAGTGTTTGTGGGTTTTTTTTTTGGTCGCATTATGTTTATTTTTGAAGAAAATTTTAGTGATGTTAAAAAGGAATTTAGTTATGTCTAATTAAGTGAGTTTATGCAGGAGGGGGGAACGATGTGGGGGAGTTATGCAAACAAACGTAGGATTAGCTGTCGAACGAAATGGCATACGACGTAAGTGTGTGTGTGTGTTTATTTTTTTTCCCTTTTGATTGAGAAACGTGACCGGTTTGAGTTTTTCCCCTCTTTATTTTGGCACCCCGCGTATTATGTCCCAATCGGATCCAGAGGCAAGATCCCACCCCAAAACCCTGAGCAAAGCCGGAACATCTTGAGTGCCAGCCGTCAGGATTCGAGAGGGAATTGGAAAACTCAGAAATGGGTTTTTCCAATTTATGCTATCTTCGTCCACCTAGCCATGAGCATAACATAACACGGTCAAAACTGGAACCGTTGCGGATTGGACAAACCGGATTAACAAAGAAACCGGATCAGTAACAAAGAAATACGCGGTATTCGGGTTGTGCGGAAAGAATTTTTGGCAAAATCGCGCGCTTTGAGGCCAATTCTTATGTAACACGCACTCTAGATTTTCTATGTCACCCGAATACCGCCTACGAGTTTTCTTTCCTCGTTCAAGCAACCTGACGAAACATTAAGCGTGAAAGATCCGCACTGAATTCACCCGATTTTTCTATGAACATACCTTTTTTTGTGAGTTCTCTATTAAACCCTTTCTTTCCTTTTCCTGGTGCACTCGTTTTTCCTTCAATCCTTCGTTTTTTTTTTTTAAACTCGAAAATCGCTTTTGGTGCACGTTTCCTTTTTTCTTGTTTGAACGTTTTTCTTTTTTTCCACTCTTCTTTCTACGTGGCTTTCCACGAGCCGACGGGAACCGCACTGAGCCGTCCCTTCCAACGAAAATTCCCGAGGCGCCATGTTCTGTAAAATTCGCGTGTACTCCTTGATAATGAAACTCACGTTTCTAGACACGTGTCTTTCCAGTCTAATACTACCTTTCCATCACGTTTCATTTTAATCGAATTTAAACTTTTCTTTCCCTAATTTTACTTTGCTTTTTTAGCATGATGCCCTATAAACATTGATAACACGCTCACCTCTCACGTTCCCTTTACTTTCGGTTAAATACGTTAACGATTAACATAGGGAGGATTCTAATCCGGGTTCTAATGTGAATTCCAATGTTGGTTTAAACCTTTACCCATACGAACCCGTGACTCAAACCTTCACGATCGTCGAACAGTTTTATATGGTTCGGAACTATGCTAAATATCCTCCAAGATCCTTACCTTAGGATTACCGCAAAAAGAATACAGTCTAGGTCAAAATACATGACACCTTACTTTACCCATATAACAGTATGTTAAAATAAATTTTATTTGGATTTATTTAAATTTATAAATAATACAAAATAATTGAATAAAAAATCAGCGATCAATAATATTATTTCAAAAGTCTCAAGACGTATGTAAATATATTGGCGTGCCAAACCATACACAATTGAAATAAAACCAAATTCGTCGCATGTGAATTTTTAGAATTTTCGTGATGAACACTTTTCCCAAGTTACATAAAAGTAGTTTGCGTGCTGCATTCTATTTTGAACAGTTGTACTTATTATTATTTAAAAAAAAAGATTTATTATTATAGGTGAGAACGATTTATGTCCAAATAAATTTTCAACTTTAGCAATTTTAAGCCTATAAATTTGAATTTCATAACATATCAAGGTATTTTCTGTGAACAAATACAAATATTGATTCTCTTTTCTTAGATTTCAAGTGTTTTATTTATCACTTTCCTCTTCTATATAGAGGGAAAGTATTGTATTCATGACGGAGATTTGGCTGATAGAAATTTTCTGATCAGTTCGAAATCCGTTTCATTCAAAATTATGAGGATGTCCTTGCATTGTCGGTTTGTCGGTCTGTCCGTTTTACGTACCTTAAATAACTCGAGAACGCGTTGAGCTAGCGACTTGAAATTTTTTTGCAAACGAGTCTTGCGAAAAACGTAGTTTTCTATCAACTTTCGGAAAGTAACGTTACCTCTAACGGGTAGCACCCATAAAAATTTTTGAAAAAAAAATCAGATTTCGAAAATTTCTCGAAAACTACGCGCTTTTGGTAAAAAAAATATATGTCAAAATTTAAAGGATATAAAATTCTCTACATTTTTTATATTTTTTAATAAATTTTTTTCATATAAAATATATGTGGCTACTGAGGTACATTGTAACTCAAATAAAAGTGCTTTTTTTGTTTCTCACATAAAGGTGCCGCTTCACGTGAGAGTAAATGCCGGCGAGTAGCTTTCGAGAACGCTAGAAGCTAGAAGCTCGATTTCGCTAGTAGCGATAGAAAAATCACCGAAATTAACCCTCAAATGGACAACCTCCTGCGATTAACTCTCGAGAGTTTTTGAGAGTTACTCGCGTATTTACTCTCATATGGAGCGGCACCTTAAGGCCGCCCTCCATTACCATGACTTTTCCCAACTGCAAAAAAATAGAGACACATTTATGTGAAGATACCTTGGCGAGAAAGGGAGATAAGAATCAACTGCAAAAATTTGTCGGCAACTGCAAGAATAATTTCCCCTGTTTTTTATGGCGATTTTATGGCGATTTCTACTACAATCACACATTGTCCCTGTAAGTGAATAGTAAGCACGGACACATTCAAACTGTTATTATAGCGTGATGTCATTTTTCTCCTTCGCATGCATAGCCAAAACTTTGTTACCATGCCAATTTGAACATTATATTCATAGCAAAAGGTTTGATATGTTGCTATAAAGTTGTAAAACTGGAAGGGATAGCGTTTAACTTGTATTCAGTCATTCCTTTTTAGATCTACATAAGTCTATCTTGCTCTAGTTTTCTGCATTTTTTTGCAGTTACAGAAGTCATGGTAATGGAGGAAAGCCTTTAAGGGTTACATTTATACAGGTATCCCTCGAGTTACGCGGTTAATTGGTTTCGCGTAAGTCGAAACCGCGTAAGTGGAGACTCAGGATTAGTGCAAAACAATACATATCTATTATCTTTTCTATATAAAAACATTCATCTATAATTACAATATTTTCTTTTTAAATAAAAATTGCTCGAAAACCGTACCCCGTAACTCGAGCACTGCAGCATTTTTTTCCGCGTAACTCGAAATTCGCGTAACTCCATTACCGCGTAACTCCCTGTAGTTGCTTGTCGTTAAAATTTTATTTAAAATTGAGAGTTTTTTTCCTTCACTTCAAAATATTAAAATTCAACAGTGAAAAATATAACGGTATAGTACTACATTATTGATGCTCATTTAGTCTGACGTTCAAGTTTAAAATATGCCTTTTTTCATGATGTGACGTATCGACATTATTGGGTAACCTTAACAGCATATATATGGATATTGTGAAAAAATGTGAATGAGATCATAGACTGTCATATAAGGGTATATTTTGTGTATCCGTGCTCATATGAAATTATGGATCCCCTTTTTTTTAGTATACGAAGAAAAAAATCTTGTCAGAGGTTCATAGTCGATTAACCTTAAATGTCAATATCCTTAACCTTTTTCTTAGCTCAAGTTGCCATCTTCAAGAGCATCCTCATCATCCTGTCGTCATCTTAATCTGTTCGACATAATTGAATACTTTGCTGATAACATTTGCGATGAAAAATGTAAAAACAAAATCTGGTACAACCAACCATCATCGATGGCACTAAAAGTAGCATCACATGAATGACAGCATAGTCATATATGTATATGTGGGTACATAAACCTATGGGAACATTGTTCTTATATCCCAGGATAACACCAGGACTAATACGTCAAGAGCAGGATCCAGGCCAGGATCACAAAATACTGGCACCAGGACACCGACTAGCATCGATAAAATGCTTATGTCGGTTTCTGGTATTCCGGATGGCGTGAAGGTTTCATCGGCATCTGTACAAATATAACTGTTCCAGAGTACAGGAGAAGACAACTTCGTTTGCTAAATGTAAATCATGTAAATGTAAAAATGGGGTGAAGTAAAAGTGGCATTCAACATCGATCTCCTCATCAATCATACTTGAGTGTCAACCTAAAACGATTTTTCATTCGCAAATGGCCATCAGGTTTGATTTAATATTTCAGGGGTTTATTGAAAGGTATCACCATTTTTACAATCTAAACTCTTCTTCATGGCCACAGTAGTAGCAGAGGCTGTTAACATTTTAAGTGTATTTCGATTTTACATTAAGTAGAAATGATAAAAACTCTAAACGACATAAATATTTCCTCTCGGGAAACATTTTAATTAAGCAATATATGAGTTTTATAAACCATGTCACATACTAAAATTTTTCCTATAAAAAGAAAATATTATTATCGTGGTACAAGTTATACACAAAAGGAATCTACAAAAAAAAAAATGCTGCAATACGGGAAAAAAATGAATCTATGGAAATAAAAACTTAGACCTTTGTTAATTAAATTTATTTGCAAGTTCTTTGATGATTACTGCATACAGATACGAATGCATGTGTGAAATTGGTATGTTTTATGATGTGTTAGCGAAAAACTCGCTAAACTCGCAAAAATAAATTTATTTCCCTCTTAAAAGCATGTCTCATAAATAAGATTAGCGAAAACAGCAAAGAAAAACAGGTGGAAAATAGCGACTGGGCATAACTTTTCTATTTTTTGAAATGACTTAAACTACTTGACAATGGAAATGTATAAATTTTTTACTCCTTACTGGTAAAAAAAGGTTTTTAATGTGACAAGTAGGAAGTAATTTGAATTTATACAGTTTCATTAGGGTTTGCACTACATATGCGAGTCCATAATACAGGCTATTTTCATTCTTTTTAATGATTTGTTATGCTTCTCTACATTATTCTTTTTATCCTAGGTGCGTGTGGTTTGAGTTAATTCAATTTTTTTTTTGGCAAACCCAATGGATGAAGTTAAAAACATTCTATCTGAAAATGTTGTGGTAAACCACACTGTAGAAAATCGACATCAAAATACTACACTTAGTGTAGTGATTTTTTACATTAATATTGCGTAAAAACACAATGAGTGTGTAAAATCACAGCTCTCAAAGTGGTAATCGCAAAAATGATGAAAATTTTACACATTTTTTATGTGATTTATCGCGTTTACGTTAAAAGAATGTAAAATTAAATTCAATATGTAAAATCACACAAGTTCTATGTGATATTCCATTCGTCGATGTAATTTCACCACTGTGGCAACACGATTATAAACTAGTCTAGAGAGGCGAGTCATTTTGTTGGCGGCGTGCGTCGAAAAGACAGGTTAAGTTAAAAGTAAGTCAAAAAAAATATAAAATTCCCAATGTTTATATATTTAATGTGCCAAAAGTCGTGTTTAAATACCGAAGAGCATAATCGGCATCAATTTAGTCAACTTTATCAAATATACAGCCTCCGGGACCCTTTCCATGGCTTGCAGAAGTTGGTGAGTTTGGATATCCAAATACTTGAAACATGTATGTTACAAAAATTATTTATTCCACAGAAACTGAACATGGACCAGTGTATTACGTGATGGCTGATAAAAATATAGTCAATTCAGAGTCATCCGATTTTAAGGAGGCATTCACCCAAACCTTCATTGTATACTATGTTTTAAACATCGAATATCCCAAAGAGGTGTCGCAGTCAATTGAATTTTTCCAAAGATACATGTTTGAAATGTACAATGAGAATTGCAGGGGTAAAAAAAAGGGACTGACATCCATGGCCAAGGTCATAAGACTTATTGACAATTTAAATAAAAAAAATATCTAAAAAAGTCATACACAAAAAATGTGTAACCCTAAAAATAAAAGTGTGTCGATATTATGTTTATTTTAGAAGCTAATTTGTAACGTGATTTGATATTATTATAAACCGAATATGTTGTTTCGTTTTATATCCATAAACTAATTAGCAATTAGATAAAATCAAAATATGAAACTTTGATACAATTGTACCTGGAATATAAAAATATTTTTGTTTATTTTTTACTGAAATTTTGTCTTTTTATTCTTATATTTAAGCATGTTTTCAGGCAATAAAATCCGGCACTGAAAAATGAATAAACGACAACACCACAATTGCGCGATAAAAAATTACATAAAAGTAGTGGTAAATTTCACACTATGGCAATTGTAATTTTCCTACTAGCAATGTGGTAATTTTACACATTTATTGTGTAATTTGTATTGATTTTTACATTCAATTTGTGTGAAATTACATATGTCAGAGCTGTAAAGTCTTTTACATCAAAAGATGGAATTTTACAACCAATATGTAAAATCACAACAGTTGTGTAATTTTACAACACTTAGTGTTGGCAAAAGTTTTGCCAATGGTTACTGTTGTAATTTTTTATTACTGTGCAGTTTAGAAAAAGAAATCAAGACTATGTACAAATAATCTTCCCCCTATCCCTACAACCAAAAATTTTAACGCTTGTCTTCCTTCTTCGGCTCCAAATTTACCTATGTGAACTTGGCTTGCGAAGTGCGGAAACTCGAATTAAAATTTACATGAAAAAATTGTACTAAAATTGTACTAAATTGTACTGCATTTTAAAAAAAATTGTACTCGAAAGGATTCGACAGAAATTAAAAATTGATAAAAGACCAGCCGGCAGTGTTTTCGGAAGAAATTTTTTTTGATGCAGAATAATTGTACTAAATTGTACCGCAAAGAAAAAAAGTGTACTAGTACAGTTTTCTCAAAAATCGAAAAAAAAAATATTTTTTGGTTTCGGAAGAAATTTTTTTTCGTAGAATAATTGTACTAAAATTGTACTAAATTGTACCACAAAGGAAAAAATTGTACTCGTTCACGTTCCTCGGAAATTGAAAAAAATCGAAAAAAAACGATTTTTCGCGAGAAATCGGCAGTCTTGTTTCGGAAGGAAAAAATGTTTCTGCAGAATAATTGTACTAAAATTGTACCGCAAAGAAAAAAAAGTGTACTAGTACAGTTTTCTCAAAAATCGAAAAAAAAAATATTTTTTGGTTTCGGAAGAAATTTTTTTTCGTAGAATAATTGTACTAAATTGTACCGCAAAGGAAAAAAATTGTACTCGTTCAGGTTCCTCGGAAATTGAAAAAAATCGAAAAAAACGATTTTTCGCGAGAAATCGGCAGTCTTGTTTCGGAAGGAAAAAATGTTTCTGCAGAATAATTGTACTAAAATTGTACTAAATTGTACCGCAAAGAAAAAAAAGTGTACTAGTACAGTTTTCTCAAAAATCGAAAAAAAAAAAATGTTTTTTTGGTTTCGGAAGAAATATGAACTACACAATGGATGATAAAAGATTTTAATTTCCGCATGTCTGTCTGTCTGTCCGTCCGCCTATCCGTCTGTCTGTCTGTCTATCCTTGAACACCATAACTTTCGAAAGGATTGAGCTGGAAACTTTCAATAGAAACTTCTTGAATAGGCAAAAACGGACAACTCGGCTTCCGAGCTAAACTGATAATTTAAAGCCGCTACACACGCTATGCATTGCTCATTGGTGTTTCTTCCCGATACGCTTTTTCGCATGAGTTTATTTTGCACCAGCGTGCCTCTTTTGAGGTAAAAAAGGATAATTTGGTACCTCTTTTGAGGTAAAACTGCACCGTTTTACTGCCATTTTACCTCAAAGAAGGTACCAAATTTTTACCTCAAAAGAGGTTCCAAATTATTCTAAAAGATGGCCAAATTATCCTGGAACATCATAACACGGGCTGCGAGTATAGTAACTAGCTAAACATTTTTCGCAAAACTGGTTTTTCAAAAATTTGTGAAAATTTTATAGCTTTTGAAAAACCAGTTTTGGGGAAAATGTTTAGCGAGATATAATCTTTATAAGACGATTGACAATTTGATTTCTCTAAATTGGCTTAAAATTAATCGTTGAAGTGAAAAAATGGTATCAGGCAAATTAAGTTTTCCGCCTTTCAGCTTATTATATTATGTTCTAACTTTTAATAAAAAAAGATTTTTTTTAAATAAAATGAATGTTTCTGGAAATATATATTAAATAGCTTAATTCGTAAATATTTGCATTTAGAAATCGGAAAAGATATATCACTCAATCTAAATCCTGATTCTGATATTTACACAAATCAATATAATCTTGAGCCAAAAATGTTGCTTGTAAAACAAGATTATCGTCAAGTTGTTTTGTCTTTAGTTATTTTTATGTGTCTGCGAAAAAGAAAGAAAAAAAAGATAAATAAATAAAAAAAAAACAATTGGCTTAGTCGTGTCACTTTGAGTAATTTTATTTCATTGTATTTTCTCATTCACTGCTTATGTTCATTGAACAAAATACCAAATTAAAATTCCAAATAAACACAACTCCTAAAGCTGGCAAATAAATTTTTATCTTTTTTTATTATTCAAGGAGAAACGACTATATGTATATTAAAATCTATATTAAAACATGTAAGGGTAAATATTTATATAGATATATAGATGAATAAAATGTTTTTATCATCTAAAAGTAGCGCAAATAAAATCAACAGAATAAAAATTACTGAAGAGCCCTCTGTTCGTCCAATAATTTAATAAGAGGCCAACACTGTTTTTTTTTATGCTACGACTTGCAGAATACAAAAATACAGGGGATGATGGTCGGTTTCGAATGAATGTACGAATAATGGTGAAATACAACACCATTGCCTTGTACCTTTGAACACCCTCAGAGCAATACAAAAAAAAAAGAAAAACGAAAAACGAAAAATACAGAAAAAAGTGTGGAAAAGTAAAAATGAAAAAAAAAAGAATTCACCGTTTAAAATTACTTTAGAGAAGTGAAAAACTCAAACTGAAATCCCCTCGAAACGCAATTATTCTTTTTCACAGTACTTTACGAGTCTAAATTAAGGGTAGGGTCCCTTAAGATAAATTCAAAGAGGCATCAATCTAATTCGCTCAATTACGTTGAATATTTTTTCCGTTAACCAATTTCATCCCCTAAGTGTTCCACGTCATTTGTTGCTAGCGCTATATAGGCTGTCGACTGATGGAGATCTCCCACTTATATTTTTTTTTAGTCTGCTGTATGTGACGCATCCATATCTATACTAATAGACAATATGTATAGATACGTTTACTTGTACATATGTGTGTATTACATACAAATCCATTTGTATTAAGTATATAGAAAATAGAAAAGAATCAGATTTTTCTTTTTTGGCCAATATGGGGACATAACCCCCAAGTTTAAAAGGCTCTCTTCTTCCTATGACCAAGAATTATTGCTCAACAAGCACAAGTTTATAGCTGGAAAGTCTATTTGCTGTTTTCACTTTATCTTGGAACAATTTACGGAATTTTCAGATGTCAACAAGCAGTAAAGTCCATTTAAAAGTTTTCTTTTGCTGTCCTTGAGTTTGCTTTTCTCTTCCCTTTTGCGAATATAATTATTAAATCATTGATTGAGAAATCATTATTGGAATTTGATTTTCACGAAAGCAAAAATAAATTGATTGAGGTGCCATAAATAATATGAACTCAATAAAATCATTATTATATGGAATTTATTGATTGAAGGAATATTTAGGAATTATTTTCTAATTTTATTTCTGAATATTATTTTGCATGTTAATTCGAATATTTTGTTAATCACATTTAAAAAAATCACAACAAAAAGAAAAATTAAACATCAATTTGTACTTACGCAACCTTCATTTTTTTGACGCATTTCACTTTATGGTATTTTTACAATTTTCTTTGCGACTATTTATTTAACTTAATTTTCAGTTGGGACTGTGCCTGTTTATTTTTATACCCGTATGGTGAAACCAAAGGGTATATTAGATTTGCCTTACCGTTTGTAACGCCAAGATCCCGACATCACACAAAAAATTGAATTACACCAGTGTATTTAGAATGATAAAAAAAGTTGAATTTAGCATGTCCGTCCGTCTGTCCGTCCGTCTAAGGCGCGGATTGCGGGCGCACGGATTGAGCTAGAGACTTGAAATTTTGCGCAGATCCGTTTTTCGGAAAATTCGAGGCTAAGTTCGTTAATGGGCAAAAATGGACCATTAGGGAGGGGGGAGGGGGGGCGGTACTCCCCATACGAACCAAAACGTTTTTTGCGAATATCTCGAAAACGGTGGATCTTATCAAAAAAGTGCAAGAACAAAAGTTATTTAGGATATGATTCTACATAAAACTTTTCGAATTCTGATACGAATATCACCATACGGGTTTTCAATAATTGCCATATTGGCGATTATAGCTTTTGTTATGTTTACTTCAGTTGTTTTTCTAAATCAAGTCTTATTTTATACAAATTTGTTGTTTATCTTGTCCCGGATTGACAAAAAATAAATATGGGCATTAACACTCTAACTGCCACGACAGTTCTAAGCCTTTTTCGAATATTTAGTTGTCAGTCAAAAAGGCACTAAGAGAAAAAAAAATTGAAACAAAATTATACTTAAATGTTATTTTTTTACCATAAAATGTGTGCAACTACAAAAAATTGTTGTGGTTGCAGCGAACACTAATAATTTTCATTGTGGCCGTTGTGTACAGCTAGCGGTCAGGTCTTTTTGACTGACGTGGCAGTTAGAGTGTTAAAAGCCTTTATTATTACTGTAAAAACAATTAACAAAAATTATCAAAAAAATATTGAAATGCAATAACTCAGAACAGGAAACTTTTAGATACGCTGTCCGCGGAATCAACAGACGATTTGTATGAATAGAAATTGTACTTCCTTTACTTCAAGCTCCTGCACCGATATCCGTTATGGATACACATTTTCACAAATCTTCGTTAGCTAATCTTAAATTTTAAACTTAATGGAGGTATTATTAATAAAATTACTAATACATATTCTGGATGAAAATATATATGGCTCTAAAACTTTTTTTTTTGATTTTCTTTAAAATTTTTTGTGCTTAAAATCTCTAAATAACTCTTGTCAACATTCCTTTTTTTGGTAGAAGTAGCGTTCAGTTCGTTGACATTAAAAAAAATTCCTTTAAGATTTAATTGGTATTTGAAACCTTTGGGAAATCGTATGGACAAATTTCTTCATGTTTCCGAATATGTTTTGTAAAAAAAACATTATAAAACGCTTTAGAAATAATTGAATTTTTGGAGAAAATTGGCTTTTTCTCGGAAGAAAATTAAATTACCTGACCTTAACGTCATATTTTCCATTTATTGGAAAATTGAATAAATCAATTCCTTCAAACGTATGCTTTGACCTAGCAAGATTAGGATTAAATTCCATTAACCCACTTAACGTCCTTTGATAAAAAACCTGATCCGCTTTCTTGTATACAAATTTCTATGTCGGAATCAAAGATATTTTTAAATTTTGTTTTTTTTTCTAGTTGGGAGGAGAAAAAGAATTTTTCCACTTGTCATTTGCGTTCGTAAAGCTACTGGATAGAAGGTTTTTTCTATCAAGATTGGTGATTCCGTAGAAAAGCGTTGACATTAACCACATAACGAAAGGATATCAGCAAAAATCGCAGTAACAATTATAATTCCGAGTATTATAGATCGTAAGAAAACTTTTATATTTAAGGTAGATATGAATTCGTTATTTTATTATTACCAACTTTTTTTTTTGTGGCACGATATACTTTGCAATTCTGGGTTTATCGTAAAAGCTATTAAACCATCACTTCAGTAAGCATTTGTGATTAACCGAAAAACAGTTTACGATAATAAAGAGATTTATGTTAACTGTGGAAAACTCGCCTTTATTTAATGTTATATAAAGGTCGTTAAATATCTTGGTCTGATGATGTTTATTAAGTTTTTCATGAACATGTTATAAAATTGCGGCCACCACTTAACACTTAATTTTGCGCATGCAAGAGAAAGAGAGTTAAATACGATAAGCTACTTTTCTTCTATGAGTATCAAACGAGGGGGGCGACTTCTATAACAAACCGAGCATCAAATTTTACGTTTATACAATTAAACCTTGGCGCGTAAACGATAATAAAGTTTTGATAGCACCATAAGTTCAAATAAGGTTCAGATATAGGTTATACAAGAATATCATCATTTGCAGTATCTTTACTTGCTATATTTAGATTGAAAAACAAAAAAAAATATCAGCATAAAATTTAATTTTTTTTATATTTTTTTATACGTTCAATTTAAAAATCGAAGAAGTTCAACATGTTACGGTGTGAATAAGCTATGTAAAAGTCTGTTATTTGCGAGATTTTCAAACCAACTTTTTTTTCCAAACATCTTGAGAACCGTTGGAGACACCAAACACCGGTAAAACAAGAAATGTAGAAAATTTTATATTCTTTAAATTTTATTTTATTAATTTTTTCTAAAAGAACATAAAGGGTATTCACAGTCCTCTTTTAATGACTGAAAATATTCAGACCAAATCATGAACTGCGAATTTGATTGTCACATACCTTTAAATCCATGTTTGATGTATTCTTTTGGATTTTTATTGTGGCAACAGCTATGAAAATTAAAAAAAATTGCAGTCCGATGAGATAACCAGCGAGAAAATTTGACAACTAAAAACATTACTAGCGCCACCCGTAGTTGATTCTTGATACCGAATAACTGGGCCGGAAAACACGACTCAAGACATGTATTCAATTACCGAATCCGGTAATTCATTTTTACATGAACCAAGTTACCGTCTCGGTAAAAATCTGTTAAATTTGACTGAATTACCGAGCGGTAAAATTACTCGCAATTTAAAAGAGGACTGTGAATACCCTTATAGTTTCTTAGACAATTTTCAAAAAACTTAATTTTTTTTAAATACAGTTAAAGTCCTCTAACTCGAATTGTCTGCTGCCATCAAAATCGTTCCGAGGAATTTCGAGTCAGAGAAATTGAAACATTTTTTTTAAATACATGTACATTATGTATATTTATTTGTTTTTAGAAGTTTTTAAAACAAACTAAAAATTTAAAGAAACTTTGAAGGGAGCGCAAAAAAAGGTTATAATATTCGAGTAAGAGGAAAATTCGAATTACAGGGATTTCGAGTTGGAAGACTTTGACTGTATATTGAGAACCGGTAGAGACACGTAAAAAAAATCACAATGGGCTCTCCGTAATATTTGAAAGCATTTTGCAAGATAATATATCTGGAATTTTTGTCAAAATGTCTCTCTGATAACTTATTTTACGGTATTTTGTCATATATCGAAGAATAAGTACACTTTTACTAAAAGTTCAAAAAAACTGAATTAATTCTTGTAACAGTCGAAATCCCCGACTGAGTTCTAATCTGCCAGTCTGGCAATACTTTTGTAGTTGTCAGGTTATGGTAGCCGGTCGTTGTGGTTGAGAGGTAGCTGAAGTAGAGAACAAATAATCTAGAGAATAAACTCTTAGAACAAATTTTTAGAGAAAATTTTTCCACTGTGAGATGAAGCAAGAGGATCCGATGTAACACGGAAAAAAATATCCATTCGATTCCTCCATCTCATTGAATAGATACGACGAAAATGATTAGAAAATGTTCTTTCTGCTTCGTGCTCCCTAGTCTAAAAGTAAATAACTTTTAGGCCGTAGCTAGTGAATGATAGGGACATTTTTCCCCCCTTCGAAGGGGAAATTTGTCAAAAATTTGTTCGGCAGAGTTTTTTCTATATATTCCTTATTCTATGGCTGAAGCGTCAGAAAAGTAGTAATGATAACTCACTGAGTGGTAGTTGTGGCCCTAGGTTTCAGAGATCGTCCAACATGTGGCGCAACGGCGGGTTCATCGCTAAATTGGCAGTAGTATCTTTATAAATCTAAAATGATAAGAAAGCTGTTATATTCTTTTGGTTTTGAACGCAAAAATTTCAGCAGAAAGTATCATATAACTTTAGGCCCGTTTACATTTGCGATATTTTCTTGAATTTCTTGGCGAATTTTATTCAGAATTACTATCACGAATTTTGTTCATCTATCGCAGAATTAATTCACTTAGCAAAAGTTGCCAAAAGTCGGATATATTTCGGTGTTTTTGTATGAAACGCGGTTCCTGCGTCTTTTTGGAATAGATTTCACGATTGTGTTGTGGTGTAAATGGTTGTGAAACATGAATTTATTGTCGCAGAATAAAATTCGCGGAATAAAGTGTCAGATGTAAACGGAGCCTTAGAATCTGCACTGACAGGATTAAAACTATTTATTTATTATGTAAGATATGGTAATATCGGTACCAACTAGAGATGCACATCACTAAAAATTTAACGTGCCCAAATTTTTCAAAAAATGTAAAGAATCCATGTAGAAATTAAGATTTAAATAGTTATCAAAGCAACTGTTAAACCAAAACCGGTTTAAGATTCTGGATTAGAAAAAAATAAAAAAAATGACATAAAAGAAATATAATAGAAATCAACGACACCAATTTTCTTTGAACCTTTAGACTACTGGAATTTTTTTTTATTAAAATCATAGGTTTCTGTTTTGATTATTTGTTATGCTCGTCTGTATATTTGAAATCTACATATGGCGTGGACTCGCCGAGATTGTATGTGACCCCATTCGGGGTAACTCCGGCCTGTATAAAGGTTAATGGCTTAAATTCATATACGCAATGGTTTTTCCTATTTGTCGCATAAATTGTTGCTTTTTGAAAATACCTGGGCACCAATCATGTATTCCGACGCGTCCCTGTCTTTCGACTTCGACGCAGCTTTTATCTCTTGACTTCGCCATATCTGCGGCTTGAAATTTCGCGGAATCGTCACTATGAATCGAAACGTGATTCTGACTGTCACTCCAGGAAATTTGAAGCTGGTGATATGGCGAAGTCAAGAGTTAAAAGCTGCGTCGAAGTCGAAAGACAGAGACGCGTCGGAATACATGATTGCTGCCCTGCATTCTTCACATAGATAGTTTTTCGTAATCTTAGATTGTCAATGTCAATCTACAAAAAAATATTTCGAAAAAATCGATCTTATTAATTAGCTAGAGGTCCTACTTCTAGCTAATTAATTATGCAGATAATTTCAACACATTTGGTGATAATGCCGTAATTTGGGAAGTATTTTCAGCAATCATTTACATGATTTTTTCAAATTTTTCTTTATATCCACTTTATTGACGTTTTAATAAAATGTATCCAGTTCAGGGACTTTTGCAAAAAAGGCTCTTTTCATCTAAAGTCTATTTTTCAAAAAGGCGCATCACTAATCACAATCATTGACGTTTTAAAAAAAAAATCCTTTCGTAACATCAAAATATGAGTTCTTCCTCAACTGAATGTTTTCTCATTCTTCGACAAAGTTTTAATGTTTGGAGAGCGATTTTTCACATAAACCAACCATTAAAGTTAAAGTTTTCGGCTCGAGAGTAATAAATTTAAATGCAAAACATTAAAAATCACATAAAACGATTCTACTTTAAATAAGGTGGAACCCAGCAAACAGCACATAAAGAAAGAACCGATCTATCCTATCGCCCTAATTTCCTACATACAATGTATCCTCATCATTTTTTTGGAGACTTTAAGTATCATTTATCTTAATATAGTCAATGGAAAATAGGTATCTAGATTTGTATTTACCAACCAACCAACGTATAATATTATTTTGGGAAAAAGGACGAAAAGTATGAGAGAGAAAATGGAATGATATAACTTCCGAGAGCGGAAAAATAACAACGAGATGCTACCATAAAACACAAATTGTGCCATTTAAATTTATTTGCGCTCCTTTTTGGATGGTTTATTGCTTCCCTAATGGTGCATTGATTCTGATTGATTTTGCTCATCGATGTTATCGCCAGAATTGCTGACTGCTGATACAAAGTTAATACATATGGCTGGGAAAATCGAAAACCACATCATTAACAACGTTCGTGGCTTTTCATCTACTAGATGCTATATTGGACGGGGAAGGTGAATTTCCCTATCTGTAATACCGCCATTGCCATTGTACATTTCCAGTTCTGTCGGCCCTCATATTTATTGTAAGTACATTAAAGCAAAATGGTGGTAAAGGGCTTAGAGAAAACCTATCACCCTAAAATATTTTTCGGGAAATGAAAATATGTTAATGGCCTTAAAGTTCAATTTATAGGCATTGTTAAGTAATATAAGTCGTTGAAATCGTTTGGCATCAGCATGGATTGTATACGATTATCATGTCTTTTGCAGACTTTAAAATATGTCTTTTAATTTTATTTCTATTCATATATCTTTCTCCAAGTGTTTGAGTGAAGAAATCTACAAAAAAGAAAAATATATTATTCAAGAAAATTTCGTTTTATTGTTTTATTATAATAACACAGATTTGTAACGTATTTTGTACGATTTATCTAATCTATTATTTTTGACTGCTTTTATGCATGGGAGCAGTTGGCTCTAAACCTGTTAGACCGATTTCGACCAAACCTATGTGCGCTTAGCCAAAGTCATCTTGCATTTTTACCCCCTTGTCTGCTATCGACAAAACCATCAAAGCATTCTAGATCCGGTTTTCACACTTATGACGAATTTGAACCGCTTGCACTACTTTCAAGCAAAGCAACTTATGGCGTTTTCGACTGGCATGCTCTTTTTGCTCTGAAGTTGCTCTAAAGTTGCTCACTCTGAGATCTTGTGTTCGACTGAGATTTTTTGATCGAAGAGTTACGTGTTCGAGTGACGAAACTACTCCATATGCGAGCACTAAAAGAGCATTTTTCGAGCAATTTTGTGATCTGCGTAATGTAGTCAGATTTGAGTTGCTCTTTTGAGGTTAAGGCTAACAAAATCGTGTGGAATCGTAAATGGAAGATATTTATGATTTTGATTTCTTGGATTCTTCTTCATCTAGTGAAGAAGAATTTCATTTGGTCACAAATATATTAGGGCAGTGTCAACTTAAAGGAAAGATCCCAAAATTAATTTTAATTTGTTTTATGCTTCTTCTTGTTTTTTGAGAAATGCTCGACTCGCAAGTAGAGCTGCTCGAAATCTGCTCCAGATCTGCTCGAAAATAACTTGCTCTAAACTGTGGTAGAGCCTGCTCTAAATCTGCCCTGAATCTGCCAGTCGAAAACCTCATTAGCATTATTTAAAATTTCCAATTTTGTTGCCCCGCAGTAGATTTTGCATTGATTACGAGAAAAAAATCGAATTGTCAATATGTTTAACTTTTGGTTTTTTTTTCTTTTTTTCGATATTTTTGGCTAAAAGTGATTTAGTTTTGTTTAATAGTCTAAACTATTCTGAAAGTGTAAATAATATGTGTAGTGAAAATTAAAAAAAATAAAAGCGTTTGGAATCTCTCTGTTTCCACAGTGGGCTAAAATGTAGCAATCGAACACGAGTTTTTGCAGAGATTAATTTTCGAGGGAAAAGTGCAAGCCATTCGACTACCCCATTAGACTAGTCTAACAAAACTCAATATACAATGTTTGCCATCTTTTTTATTAATTTTGGTGTATAATTAGGGTGGCTATCTGTCCCAGATTGGCCGGGCAATTCCGGAACCAGGCATGCTGTTCCTAATTCTTTTGTCCTGCAATTTTCAATTCAGTGCTATAATTTATCAAAGTTGCTACCAATCATGTTTTCCTCCTGTGGCGAAGTTTTCCGACGACTGAGGCGCATATGTATTTCCAAACTAAATTGCGGTTTAGCTTTTTTTTTAGTATTTCCACGATTTCAAGCCCGGAAAATTAAATTACTTTTAGCGTTTGACTGTGTAGGCTTTAATTTAATTAGTGCGCCGCATTTTGTTATAGAAACAATTCACCTGCGGTGCATATTAAGTAATTTCTCGTGCCTGGATTTATTCATGTCATGTTTTGTTTTCTAAAGCAGTACACAATTTTTCGGTATCTGCAAATATCTCAATTAACAACGAAAACATTATTTTGTTGACTTAAAATTTTCAAATATCTGTATATACAATACTATAAGACTTTTTTTTACCTATAATCCCTCCTCACTCTTCCACACTCAGCTTGTCTCGAATTGAGACTAAATAAATATGGCCATTCCATGTATGTAAATGCCCACGAAACTGCATCAAAAAGCCTTATTAAGTTAATAACTGTGTTTTAACACATTGATCAACACATTTTGCTGATTGTAATGAATGTTCGGCTTATGACAAATCACACAAAAAATTAATCGAACATTGGTTATAAACTCCGCCAATCAATTCCAAATTTAGACGTGAGAAAGACATTTACATCACCACTTTTTTACTGATTCTATGTTTGATTATTTTACCTCGCCATGAAAATCGAATTAATTAAATCGATTCTATTTTTTGCATCGTTCTTTTAAAACCAAAAACAATTGCTGTCTGGAACCTGAGCTATTTTCACCAACCTTTTTTTATCATAACTTTTGCTAACATAAGTCCTATCAATTATGATAATTAATTGAATTTACATTAAAATTGACACGTCATTTTATAATTAATATTTTTGGGTCTTCTGATTTTAATGACATAAGAAGTAAATATTAAAGGACATTTCATTTAAAATATAAAAGTAATTGTCAGAACAAAAATATGATTTAAATTATGGGACAGACCACTAAATTAGGCAGCCGAAATTCCAATCGCGCATTTGGCTTTTTGTAGGGAATTAAATCGAAATGTCAGAACCATAGATATACTAGATCGCTCGATTTGCTGTCTCAAATGGTCCCATTTCAATACAGTTTAGTGAATCAAAACGAGTCAAGTAAGAGCGAGAAAATAGACTTTCGGAATGGTGTTGGCACCTAAAGTTATTTGTTTGCGCCTAAAGTTAGTCTCAAACTTGTGAAATTTGAATTTCGCGGCAAACTAAATTTGAATTTCGCGGCAAACTAAATTTGAATTTCGCGACCTTATACAGTTCAGTGGATGCGTTCAAGTACGATAAAGAGGGAAATACTTTTGGGACCATTTTTCAGCAGAGCTTTGTATGGTGACAGTTGTTCTATGTTATATAGTTCTGTGGTCAGAACAAAAATATTTTTTGTCATAGTTATCGAAAAAACTATTTTTGTTTTATTGTTTACAGAATAATCGACGAATTGAAAGGAATGTTTAATTTTTCTATGCGTTTGTTCACCTAAAAATTGATATCAATGTTTGTTTATTAAACTTAAAAGCACAGAAAACGTAAAATTATCGCGCATTAGTCTTAAATTCGAAAACTTGTGTCAGCTTTAAGTTCAATGTTGGTCTGAAGTTTATCGTGTCGCTATTTCCTAGTAAGTCTCTCTCTTACCAACAGAAAATCATCATTTACCATTTTGAGTTCAATTTTGAGACCATTTGAACTTAGGTGTGATAGGATTTTTACAAATGGTATACTGAATCTACATCTAATATAAAATAAAAATGCCTGAATTTGGCTGAGATAACAAAATCTAAATATTACAAATTAAAATTTTCGACTAGACTTTTTAATTCGGAACATACAAGACTGATATTATTTATATCTACAAATCATATTAAATCCTGATGATATTAACTCTGGTTATATGATTTCCACAAAAATATTTATACGGTTTCAAAAAGCTTTTGTAATTGGATAATTACATACTATTGGTAGGAACGAATTCGCAGAACGCTAATAAAATAAACATGGCTGAATACATCGATTGTATATATTTGGTATATTCGATTAAGATTGTGAATGATTTTTTTAGAACGTGACTAAAGTAATAAATTCATGAGCAAATTCTCATAGTTAAAGACGATATCACAGAAATCTTGTGCTCATGATTAAAATAAGAAGGTTAATACATTGGTCAATAATACGGGAAAATATTAAGATATGAAGGCAGATTTGGCCTTTTATTGTGTATTTAGTGATTAGCGTAATGCGATTTCCTCTTTGATAGCTTATTTCATGAAATAAATTATATTTGGAAGATCTTGGAATGATTTATAGTTTGATGAAAGAAAATTATTTACTAAACAAAATGTCAATATGGACTGGCTATTTAAGTGATTTCATTTGCTTTATTTGAACAAAACCGAAATCTTCTCTTAGATTTTCTCTAATCAAATATTTATTTTCTAGACATCGCGGATATTTTCCTATTACAGTAGAATCCCGATAATTCGTATTTCAAGGGACCAGCAAATTCATACGAATTAGCGGGATATACGAATTATCGGGTACGAATTATCGGGATTCTACTGTATTAAATTGTATTCCTTAATATTTATAGAGATTCGGAAATGCTCGTGGATTTTTTTAAAAGTTTTTTTTCAAACAGAAGTACCTGTTCTTCCTTTGACTAATGAATTTCCCGTCGATTTTTTGTACCAATAAAAACAAAGTTTCTAATTTTTATAACATTTTTGTTCTTGAATTCTCAAGTCAACAAAAATATCACCAAAAGTCTGTGCCACATGCCAATATGACGCTGGAGCTTATTTTTTATTTAAAAAAAAAATTTGAAAAATTCGAATTTGCCAAACCAATGACATGTAGAAGGCAGGGATGGCCCCAATTTGCCTTAGGAGGGAAGTAGATTGGACCAAAAATAGTAGTAGATTGATACTATTAGTAGCAGATTTTCAAAAAAAAAACCTTTTCTACCTATGCCGATATACCAATTTGTATAACTAAAGCTAAATAGCTTTATCATTCATACTATCAAAATTCTATCAACAAAAAACGTGCTATAGTTCAGAAAATGACATTTAAAAACTTCTTTTATATTGGCTGCCTCATATTTAATTTCATTAGAAGCTTTTTACATTACATGTATAATACAATTTTTTGGTTGATTCATGTATTTTACAAAAAATAGTAGTAGGTTTGATTTACTACGTACTAAGGCTTTTGAAGGCAAAAATAGTAGTAGATTTACTACAATTGTAGTAGGGGGACATCGCTGGTAGAAGAAAGCAATGAAAAAACCAAACTCAAAAAATAATTAATGCTTAACCCTTTCATCGCATTTGAATAATATATCAGACATAAATTGTCCGTCAGTTTTTATACACTTTTTCATTGAAATTCTTATGTATTGTTGATTATATACAAAGTGCTATGTTCTTTAGCGAATTTTTACACTAGTTGTAGCCTAGGAACTTGAAATAGCAAAAGTAAAAGTCAGTTACTCCAGTAATTCTGGTGCAACTGGAAAAAAAATTGAGAATTTAACCACTTTATTAAAGTAACCTTGGATATAAACCGAAAAAAATCAAAAAAAAATTTCCTGCAATAGTTCAAGAAATCGCACGAAAGGGTTAAGACTAGTAGAGGTAGAACTTACGTTCTGTCCAATATATCGTTAGAGCAGCGATTCTCAACCTGTAGGGCGCAAGGATATTTAAGGCGGGCGCCAGCATATCCAAGAGAAAATATTTAAAAAAATTGATTAACTGACTGAAAGGAAAGTACCTACACACACACACATGCAAAACAAAATACATTTCGACATAATATTTAATAATTAACTTATTAACAACTTACTAAATTAAAAACAAATTTAATAATTATTAGTGACTTCCTTGGGCCTGTCTTGCAGAGCAAAGTTTTTCGAAGGAAGGCTTAATATTAGATAGACACTCTAGATCAGGGGTCTCCAAGATAACTGTCTCTGTACAACCACCACCACGTCGAAACCACCACAACCTGAACTCGAAGCATTTGCTACTCGGCATTCAAAACCTTATTACAAATCTAATAAATACTAAGCAGACGAATGACATCCTCTTGCATCGAAAGTCTGAAACAAACTAACTACAAATCAAACTGCATATCGATTCTAGCTTACTTGTGGTGGAAAGAGATGTTCGATCACGTTCGGTGGCCTTTCGTTCAGGTTCGTTTTTCTGAATGCTAATGTAAGATAGTATTGACAAAAACATTAATGTGGGCAAAGTAAAATGTGTCTGGCTCAATAATATGTACGAGGAGCCGCAAGAGCCAAGGCCTGGAGATGCCTGCTCTAGATAGACATACATTTTATTGTATGCAGGGGGGCGCGATGAAAATTATGATTGAAAATTGGGCCGCGAATACTGAAAGGTTGAGAAACGCTGCGTTAGAGAGATACGGTGTAAGGCAAATATGTAAAGAACATTAAATCTTTGTTAAAATGTTTCAAGCAAAAGCTTTTGAAAAAAAATATAGGTGAAAGAATTACAAAAATAAAGTGAAACACTTTACTATATGTAACGATCGCTATGTTCCCTTAATACAGACAAAAAAATTATGTCCCAATCCAACTCATTCGGGTTCCACTGTAGTTTGATATTTCTATGGATTTTCAAGACTTTGTTTCACTATTGTTATCGCGCTGAGCAAAAAACAATGATGTTGCTAGCTGTAGTTAAACAATAACTAACATTACTTTCATCCAAACGATTGAACAGAATCCGAGTTGGTTGAAAAATAAAAGACGGTATTTTGTTGGTTTTTGGATTTGGTATAAAGCGGACGCGAAGAGCAATTTATAATTTTTTTATTTTTTTAAGTTTTGGATAAATGAAATTAGAAAACCACTAATTTTCCGCTACCTTGATCCGTCCTATATTTTGGGGACAAAACCGAAGAACAAGGAGTTTCCACGTGGGAGAAAGGAAGATTTTTTTGGAACGACTAGCTCATCAAGGATATCGGCGGTGGCAGACATCTTGTTAGCAGAAGAATTCGATCGGAGATACCATCTTTAACCATTGGGACAAGTACAAGGTGATAAAGACCCCTTCCATTCTTTCAACGGATGTACTGGAAATTCGGCAGGAGGAACAACGACGATTGACCAACCTTACGCCACCTTGTGCGGTACACCCCTGACACGTGGGTCAATTTTGTAAGTACGCCACCATTATTATTTTCCGTCCACACCTACCTGTTCGGCTTGAGGCCCGAGGACTCCCGCCAAGTCCACTTGTTATTCCAAGGCGTTATCCGGAGAAAAAAAGAAAATGGACCGGTTGCCAACCATTGAGACTGCGAAAGCGGAAAAAACTTTATCTTGAACACAACACCGTGGATCCTGGAAGTTCCCGTATACGAATTTTACACCGAATTAACCCATATTCCTGAAATTCCTTACTAACCTAGATTTATAAATATTGTTTTTCTTAAAAATTTTATAATTTGCTAATTTTTATATTAATTTGAATTTACTATTATTATTTGAGTGGCCACGCACGTAGATTAAAACAAATTTGAATAATTGTGTTAGTGAAAGATTTATAAAATGCTCTAAAAGCGTATCAACTTGTATTAAGTTTTCTTTTCTTATGAATTAAAGAAGTACATTTACATTCAATCATAAAAATATATATCGGGTTTTGTTATCTTGAGGATGATGAGTGTTTTTATTAGATAAATAATAATACACATGAAAATTTTTTTACACAGTTCTATCATTCTTATTTGTGAATGGCGCATCAGTTAATCAGTATGTTTAAATAAGTTTAAAGCTGGGGAGAATGTTCTGTTTTGGGAAGGGGTAAGTCGTGATTGACACAATGAACGAACAATGTGAGTTTGGAACATAATTGATCTGTAAAAGAGAATTTGAAATAGGGAAGCTTGGCTTATGGCGAGTCAAACTATTAATGGATTGAGAACTAACTCAAGATAGGGGTGGGCCAGCCATCCGTCACTACCTCCGCTACCACAGTCCGTCCGTTTAACACTTTCCCCTTGATTTATTCCTCTCTTTTTTATAATTCTTTTTTTATTTACTTTTGTTTTGTATCACGAATGATGCCTAACTCATTCCACGGTGATGCGTCTCCCCATAATTTGCATACCCACCTGTGTGGTGTGGTGTTGTGACGAAAAGGACTCACTAAACCTGCTGCAGCTGAGCTAGTCCCTGATTTCGGGTATGCATTCGTCAAACAACACTGCCCCAAGGCACGAAGGGTAGATGGCATGAGCAGCCACGCACATCCAAGATCGCTTCGTGGTGTCCTTGTTACACATATGGCGCCCAACGAGGCACTCCTCTAAAAAAAATTTTTTCGTACTTTCTCTAGCAGAATTCAGTAGGGCCTATATACATAGGCAGTGCCTCGAATAGTTTTGTAAATTTTCCATTTACACGACCTTTAATATATTTGTGAATCGTTGTCTAAATATAACGACAATTAGTGGTAGTCTTGTGAGGACTTTGGGTATAAACTGTAGAGGTTTAAAATATGTTAGGAGATTAGTGGCAAAATATTGTCAAATACGAATTTTGTTACCCTAATTTTATTAAAGCCTGTTAGGTGAACCAAGTTGGAAGAAGATTACATAAAAATCTTGCTGGATATTTTGGAGTTTATGTCCGCGTCATATCGCAACTCCAACCCTTGACTTTATGTAATTCAAACAACATTCTTTGTTTGTAACTCCGACTAGTGACGGTAAGGATGATCTGTGGATTCTGTTATATTATCGCGTTGGTAGATTTCCAAGGAAAGTACACTTTACTTGCTGTTAACCCCAATGTAGGTTATAACGGACTTTTCAGATTGTCTGAATTAATTAACTAATAAAAATAATATAATTTTGATTATTTTCACGTTCATTGCTCCATTACGATTTTCTTTACTCTGGGCTAGACATTCTCCCTATAATCAATGAATGAAACACAACTAAAAATAATTAGTATTTGAATTGGTTTATAATTAAAATAAACGCATTTTCTTTTCTCATTTATTTCAATTAGAATTACATTTATAGTTTAATATAGATACGTTAGGATGGATAGAACACCTGTACGTAAAAATACGGGTACTATCCCAAAACAACATGATAAATCCAATAATCGGAGCATGTCCTTTAGGCATTCTCCCTCTAATTTCCCACCAAGGCCAAACACTAGGAACTACACTAGAAAACAAAACGAAGTAGGCCAACCCCAAACCCCTAATAGTAGGGCAATAGTAGCCGAAACCCAGGGTTCGTCCGCCCTAGATCAAACGCAAAACGGATTAGCATCTGGACCATCGAGACCGATGGGGGACAGACAAACAAAGCCCGGGAATGACACAGTTCAGGGCTCCGTTACATTGAATAGATATGCATCAAAAGAAGATCTTCGAAACCCAAGTATAGATAGGATTCGGCAAGAGCTTAGATTCGACTTAAGTAGCCCTTTCGTTCCCTCGACAGATCTTTCCATGTCAGTTCCGTTTGCGACAACTTTAACTACAGATAATTCGCAACTGTTGAGAAACTCTTTCGCGAATTCAAAGCCCATAGCCAAAACACAAACTATAGGTTCTAGTAATACAAACAGTTCTAGTTATTTATTTCCATCGGCAAATTCTGGATTATATCCAGATTCAGCTATTTTATCTCAAAATCCCCCTAATTCCGGGTTGTCCTGGGATCCGTCATACGATACATATACCCAAAACTTTTCGACAATTCCGAGTAACCAACGAATAGAATCTCAGAATTTTCAGTTAGAAAAACAGATCAGGGAACAACAGGCATTAATAAATAATCTGTTGGAGTCCTTGTCAAACCAACATGAAACTAAGCACATATTACCAGCTTTTAATTCAGTACCAAATATTTCTACCCAAGAAAGAATACCAAGGCAGATGCCTAGTTGGGAACATTCCCCAGTGGGACATCATCACTCTAGAAGTCGTAGCCCCATTTCTAGATGGTCCCTTAAATTTGACGGTACATCAGCTACTATGACAGCTGATGAACTCATTTTTCGGATCGAAGTTCTATGTCGCTCTGAACAGATTTCCATAGAATACGTAGCGCGACAGTTTCACCGATTTCTCTCAGGTAAAGCCGATACTTGGTACTGGCATTTGTTGAGAGATAATGTTCGGCCAGACTGGACTACGATTAAAACTGAGCTTCGTAACCATTTCCGTAAATTGGATACCGACCATGAAATCATACGAGCGATGGTGGAGAGAAAACAAGGAGGCCGTGAATCCTTTGATGAATTCGTCTCGGTGATGCGGTCAATGAATTTACAAATGCAAAGTCCTTTAGTCGAAAGAGAGCTGATAGGGATTATAAGGAAAAATTTGATTCCCAGAATCTCAAATCTGATATTTTCTTCCACAATTACCGACTTACGAGAACTACGAGACGTCTGTAGACGGGCAGAACTCCATCTACTGCGCTTTCAAAACTATCCTATCCAGAATCGTCAAGTAAACGAATTAGAACCGGAAGAATTTGAGATGAATATCGAAGCGATCACCCATGCAAGGCGTTTCGTAAAAACTGACAATAAGAATTGGGTCTGTTGGAATTGCGGCATCCAAGGGCATGGCTATCGGGAATGTCCTACACCATTACAAGGTGCTTTTTGTGTTGTCTGTGGCACAAAAGGATTTATGAAGCCCAACTGCCCAAAATGTTTGACGGAAAACCAAAAAAGGAACGGGACGGAAACGGGACCGTCCCGTCCCCGAATCTAACTTTCCGAAATTCTGCATTCTTTCCTATAGAAAATTATAAAACCCCTGAAATTCCCCCAGATATAGACTATTCTCAATCCAGACCTGAAAATAAAATTACTATTTTAAAACGACCTCAAAACATTGAAACGACTATCCCTTCGGTAGAATTACCGAAGAGTCTTCATCAAAGGAAACTCGATTATGCAGAGACTCGATCTCGAATTTTTCAAGAAATAAACGGAATTTCCTTGAAACCAAAACCAAAGCGATCTACCGTCCGTCTTAATAATTGGTACAAATTTCGTAGAATTTTAAAAAAGGCCACAATCTCAGCACTTACTTCTATCCCAGGTGACAATAGACTTTATGCCCAGATTATTATTGGCAACGAAAAGCTTACAGGCCTCATAGACAGCGGAGCTAGTGTTAGCTGTATGGGCGATGGCTGCCTGGAATTTCTGCAGCGCTTAAACCTATCTTATCATAAAGTAACCTCTACTGTCAAAACTGCTGACGGTGGATCCCAACGCGTAGAGGGGCAGGTAAAGTTGCGTGTGACCTATAATGGTCAATGTCAAGACCATACATTCTACCTTGTCCCTAGTCTCACTCAAATGATGTATTTGGGAATCGATTTTATCAAAAAATTTAAAATCTCTAATCTTAGTGTTCACTCGATAAGTGTGTCAACTTCGACGGATGATCCCAACATGCACTCTTTGACTCCAGGAGAAAGTTCGGCGTTAGCAGAAATTGTGGCGTGTTTTCCGTCATCGGCGACATTGGGATTGGGGAGAACGACTCTCGAACAACACATAATCGACGTCGGCGATGCATCCCCTGTGAAGCAGCGGCATTATCCGGTTTCACCGGCGATCCAAGAACTGATATACGGGGAGCTAGATAGAATGCTTTCAATGGGGGTGATAGAGGAAAGTAATAGTCCCTGGAATTCACCTGTGGTGCTAGTTCGAAAGCCGGGCAAGGTACGTCTTTGCTTGGACTCTCGAAAAGTAAACCTATTAACCAAAAAGGACGCCTATCCTCTTCCCTTCATTGACGGACTTCTGAGTCGGCTGCAGGAAACGCGTTTTATCTCTAGCTTAGACCTCAAAGATGCCTTCTGGCAAATACCACTTGAGGCTAAGTCTAGAGAGAAAACCGCGTTTACTGTACCAGGCCGACCGTTATATCAGTTCACGGTGATGCCGTTTGGACTGTGCAACGCTCCACAGAGGATGTGTCGCCTGATGGACAAAGTGATAGCGTTGTTACCATCAAATGTCCGCGATTATGTGTTTGTTTATCTAGATGATCTTTTGATCATTTCCCCAAATTTTGCGCAGCATCTTAATATCCTTTCCGAACTGGCTAAAAGTTTTCGATTGGCTGGGCTAACAATAAACAGCGCCAAGAGCAAATTTTGCTTTAAGGAGATCCGTTACCTAGGCTACGTGGTTGGGAATGGATCTCTGAAACCAGATGTTTCCAAGGTGTCTGCGATCTCCGAATTCCCAAGTCCCAAAACTGTGAAACAAGTTCGCAGATTCCTTGGAATGACGGGCTGGTATCGAAGATTTATTCCCAACTACGCCAGCCTGGCGTCGCCAATAACGGATACCCTCAAAAAGTCCCCGAAAGGATTCCATTGGTCAAAGGAGGCCCAAGACTCTTTCAACGTTTTAAAGAATGCCCTTATATCAGCTCCCGTTTTGGTAAACCCAGATTTCAGCAAACCATTCTCAATACAATGCGACGCGAGCACTACCGGAGTCGGAGGCGTTCTATGTCAATCCAATGACGAAGGCGAGGAGAGACCTATCGCGTACGTCTCCCAAAAGTTGAACGGAGCACAGCGAAATTACAGCATTACCGAACTGGAATGTTTGGCCGCTGTGCTCTGCGTAAAAAAATTCAGAGCGTACGTCGAGGGTCACCCGTTTCGGATAGTGACAGACCATGCCAGTTTGCGCTGGCTAATGAGCCAGAAGGATCTCAGCGGCCGTCTTGCCCGATGGTCCTTAAAGCTTCAGTCGTTTGATTTCACCATCGAACATAGACGAGGAAGCCTGAACGTGGTTCCGGACGCTTTGTCTCGGGTTTACGCAGAAGAGCTTGTTGTGCCCCACGAGATAAGTATAGATCTAAACTCTCCACACTTCCGATCCCAAGAATATCAAGAATTGATCGATACTATTCAAAGGGAACAAGAGCACTTGCCCGATCTCTGCGTATCGGAGGGGTATGTTTATAAGCGTCAGGAACCCAGGTCTGGCGATCCTTGTCAGGAGGACCAAGCCTGGAAGCTTTGGGTACCATCGGACATGACGGCTGGCTTGATATCTGGGGCTCATGATCCACCGCAGGCTGGACATGGGGGAGTTGCCAAGACATTGACACGTTTGCGCCAATCTTATTATTGGCCTAAGATGTTCGCGGACGTCAAAATGTATGTGGATGGTTGCGAAATCTGTAAGGGGGTTAAACCACCGAATTCAACTCTAAGACCACCCATGGGGCAGCTGATAGAAACATTCCGACCTTGGCAAAAGTTATATGTTGACCTTTTGGGGCCCTACCCGAGGTCACCGAATGGAAATTCCATCTTGCTTATAGTCTTAGATCACTTCTCCAAGTTCGTGATGTTGAAACCATTGCGCCAGGGAACGAGCAAGTCCATAATCTCATACCTGAAGAACGATATTTTCAACACTTTTGGAGTCCCTGAAATACTGGTTTCTGATAACGGGCGACAGTTCACGTCTTCGGATTTTCAAAAATTCCTAAACGACTACGGAGTCGAGCATTTATACACTGCATTGTACTCACCCCAAGCTAATGCTTCGGAGCGAGTAAATCGCACCATCCTTTCTGCAATCCGAGCATACATCAAAAAAGACCACAGACAATGGGATTCATATATAGGAGAAATTGGTTGCTCCATTCGTAGTTCAACACATTCAGCAACCGGAACCACGCCATATTATCTGTGTTTTGGTCAAAATATGATTACCCATGGCTCTAGCTATAAAATCTTAAAGCGTTTGAAAGCTCTGGGGACTGTCGATACAGAAATTCTAACCACTTCCGAACGGCTCTCGATGGTGAGACAAGGCGTGCAAGCAAAACTTAAAGACGCTCATCGAAGATACCAAAAGCAATATAATTTGCGAAGTAAGGCGCGGGATTTGAATGTAGGGGATGCCATATTTTATCGCAACTTCACTCAAAGCAATGCTTCAAAAAAGTTTAACTATAAATTAGCTCCAAAGTTTCTGAAAGGGAAAATTGTGGCCAAAATTGGCAATTCAATGTACCAAGTGTCAAATTTGAAAGATAAAGTGGTAGGGAAATTCCATGCTAAAGACCTTAAGTCCGTCTAGGTTAATGGAAACAGTTTCAATTTCGGGTCATATTTTAAGAGCATGAGACCTTGGTTCAGGTAGTGAGACGGGCCCCACGTCAATTTTCGGACATGAGCGTTCGTTGATATTATTTCGACATCTTCGTGCACTTTGAGAAAATGAACAAAGAGGTCGATGGTGTAACGATCGCTATGTTCCCTTAATACAGACAAAAAAATTATGTCCCAATCCAACTCATTCGGGTTCCACTGTAGTTTGATATTTCTATGGATTTTCAAGACTTTGTTTCACTATTGTTATCGCGCTGAGCAAAAAACAATGATGTTGCTAGCTGTAGTTAAACAATAACTAACATTACTTTCATCCAAACGATTGAACAGAATCCGAGTTGGTTGAAAAATAAAAGACGGTATTTTGTTGGTTTTTGGATTTGGTATAAAGCGGACGCGAAGAGCAATTTATAATTTTTTTATTTTTTTAAGTTTTGGATAAATGAAATTAGAAAACCACTAATTTTCCGCTACCTTGATCCGTCCTATATTTTGGGGACAAAACCGAAGAACAAGGAGTTTCCACGTGGGAGAAAGGAAGATTTTTTTGGAACGACTAGCTCATCAAGGATATCGGCGGTGGCAGACATCTTGTTAGCAGAAGAATTCGATCGGAGATACCATCTTTAACCATTGGGACAAGTACAAGGTGATAAAGACCCCTTCCATTCTTTCAACGGATGTACTGGAAATTCGGCAGGAGGAACAACGACGATTGACCAACCTTACGCCACCTTGTGCGGTACACCCCTGACACGTGGGTCAATTTTGTAAGTACGCCACCATTATTATTTTCCGTCCACACCTACCTGTTCGGCTTGAGGCCCGAGGACTCCCGCCAAGTCCACTTGTTATTCCAAGGCGTTATCCGGAGAAAAAAAGAAAATGGACCGGTTGCCAACCATTGAGACTGCGAAAGCGGAAAAAACTTTATCTTGAACACAACACCGTGGATCCTGGAAGTTCCCGTATACGAATTTTACACCGAATTAACCCATATTCCTGAAATTCCTTACTAACCTAGATTTATAAATATTGTTTTTCTTAAAAATTTTATAATTTGCTAATTTTTATATTAATTTGAATTTACTATTATTATTTGAGTGGCCACGCACGTAGATTAAAACAAATTTGAATAATTGTGTTAGTGAAAGATTTATAAAATGCTCTAAAAGCGTATCAACTTGTATTAAGTTTTCTTTTCTTATGAATTAAAGAAGTACATTTACATTCAATCATAAAAATATATATCGGGTTTTGTTATCTTGAGGATGATGAGTGTTTTTATTAGATAAATAATAATACACATGAAAATTTTTTTACACAGTTCTATCATTCTTATTTGTGAATGGCGCATCAGTTAATCAGTATGTTTAAATAAGTTTAAAGCTGGGGAGAATGTTCTGTTTTGGGAAGGGGTAAGTCGTGATTGACACAATGAACGAACAATGTGAGTTTGGAACATAATTGATCTGTAAAAGAGAATTTGAAATAGGGAAGCTTGGCTTATGGCGAGTCAAACTATTAATGGATTGAGAACTAACTCAAGATAGGGGTGGGCCAGCCATCCGTCACTACCTCCGCTACCACAGTCCGTCCGTTTAACACTTTCCCCTTGATTTATTCCTCTCTTTTTTATAATTCTTTTTTATTTACTTTTGTTTTGTATCACGAATGATGCCTAACTCATTCCACGGTGATGCGTCTCCCCATAATTTGCATACCCACCTGTGTGGTGTGGTGTTGTGACGAAAAGGACTCACTAAACCTGCTGCAGCTGAGCTAGTCCCTGATTTCGGGTATGCATTCGTTAAACAACACTGCCCCAAGGCACGAAGGGTAGATGGCATGAGCAGCCACGCACATCCAAGATCGCTTCGTGGTGTCCTTGTTACATATAAAAGTACAATTATTTATTTTCGGAATGGTGAAAGCTTTGAATATTGTTGTTGAGTTGGTGATCGAACTGTATTTCCAATTTCTTCAAAACCCTCAAACACAGATTTACCCCCTGATAAATGAAACAATTTTGTCGATATAGATATTTGCAGAAACTTACGGATGTCAAAAATAGGTGGATGTGATTGCGAAGGCGGCAATTTCAAATCATGCAGTTTTGACTTTAAGCTATAACAAATAAAATATTTACTCTAATATTGCATATTTGTTGGGCACGTTCAGTATATTTAAAAAAACATAAAAGCAAAATGCAAACACGTCGTTTTTTAAATATTGAAAGTGTAACAATAAAAACCGATGTTAGTGTGCGCCTAATAATTCGTAAATAATATTGTTACTAGTTTTTTGTACTTGTATCGTAAGAATTAACCCATTAAGCATAAGAAAATCGCACTACATGAATTGAATTCAGATTTTTGGATTTTCCAGCCCGGCACTAAGGTTAGATCAAAGATGGTATGGAGTTAAGTAACATTTCATAAAAATAGAAAGAATTTAATGAAATTTATTACATTTTTTCTTTGAACAAATCACTACTGGAACGTTTCTACTTTATTAAACCAAAAGTCTTGCTAAAGGCGTAGAAAAGTAGAAAATTTACATCCTTTCCAGGCTAATTATATGCAAATAACACCCGAAGAACGGAAACATCCTGAGGCAATGTACCCGACACCAGAAAATTTTCAAAAGTGTTAGATTGCTTTTTTTCGAACTGTGATGGCGCAAAAGTATAACACAGCGAAGTATAAAGCGTTATAGCTTTATTGCTACTGGTATTTTAGAGTCTTACTTTTTTTTTGTGTGTTCCTCATTGTGCGCTTTTATTTTTATTGGTGACGGTTGGGGTGTTCAACTTGGCCCAATTTATTTAAAAATACGCATGAAATACTTTTTTTTCTCGTATTTCCATACCATCCGTTGCTGTTGTTGATGCCACACCACGAAAGATTTTTGTTATTTCTTAGCGAGTAGAAAAAAAGTATTGCAAAAGCTCAAAATAATGCCTTTTCCAGCTACATGGCTCTTTGGTTCGGCCCTAGGTTTTTTTATACACACATAAAATGTCCCTACGAAGAACCCAAAGAACGAAAAAAATTAATGCTTTGTATTTTGTTTAAGTACTTTATAAATTAAAAAGTTTTTCGTTTATGTAAATGTATACGCTTAAGGGTGCTTCGTAAGTGTTTATGTTTGTGTAAAACCCGTATACGAATACATCTTTGGACTTTGTAAAGAGTTCTCCCCATAAGATGAATCTCGTAAGGTAGGTAAAACACTTTTCGTTATCATTTTATTCCTATATTTATATTTATTTAGATGGCTTTATATTTTCATGGTTACGCTATTATTCGTATTCAGGTATATGTTCTGTATTTACGTACCAATTATTCATTTTCTGTTGCTTTGACAATTTTAAGCGAGACAAACATTCAGATTGTAATATTTTTGCGGTTAAGGGTTGGTTCTGGCTGAAGTTACTGGTATTTTTTTTTTACGGAATCGGTGGGCTTGGTGCATGGTCGTTTGATACGAGTATGTATGTATCTTATTACCCCATAAACTTCAATGATCTATATATTAAAGTTAAGTGCAAAGAGTTGTTTGACCAGAAATAATGAAAAAATATGTTCGACAGTTGTTTTCTTTTCCCCCTATTTTTTTACGGTCCAAGTACTATGAGAAAATGGCAAAGTTAGAGAAACAGTTTTTCGAAAAACTTATTTCGTATTAAGGTTAATGTTGAGGAACTTTTTATTGATTTATTGCCATTTACAAAATATATTTAGTAAAGTTATGTAAATATTATTTTTTTTTTTGTTTCGGAAAATAAGGAAACGGGACTATACGGATTGGTGAAAAAATATTAAGCTTTGGTTTCGCTCACAGATCTACCCACATACCGTACAGTTATTAATAAATTTATTACTTCTCCATAACTAAATATCAGCCTATATATGGACAAATTTTTTTAGAATTTTCTTTTAGTACCTACCTTTGTAGTCCGGAAATGTCCTGTTTTTTTCAAATTGGAGTTTTTTGTAGTTTCCGATACACATTCTCATGCTTATGTCAATGTTTTATTAAATTTAATCGTATCTCAAAAATGAAGAAATTACGCCCATTCAAAAAACGTCAACTGCAACATAAATCTTAGGAAATAAGTCACCTTTTGATAGGGTGTCCATATTTAGACTAGCAAGGGGGGCAAGATAAGGAAAGGTAAATTTTTAATACCATGAAATAAATCGGAAAGTACGAAACAAGTCAAAGCAGTGCTTGCGGAAGAACTATCTTCCCAACTCTTTTCCAAAAGAAGTGAAGTTTACTGTGGTATTTTTGTTTTAAAACACAAGAGAAGTAGGGGAAGCCGGGGCTAGTATTAACAAAATTTGGAAATTGGGTCATATTTTTTTAACAAGTAATATTTTTGATATTGTGTTTATATCTAGCCATACTGTAGGTCTTCAGGTATCATAAGAAATAAAAAAAGTTTCAACCAGGTAGTCACTATATGAAAAAAATCATTTTTATGAAAAAATGTCATCTGTTAAAACTAACCCCGGTCACGGGGCTAGTTTTAACAACGGTGGGGTAAGTATTAACATAAGTTTTAACATGGAAATAATTAAAAGAAAAGATTTTTTTTTCACAAAAATTATAAAATAAACAAAATATATATCCTTTTAAATTCAAATATATTAATTATCACAAAAACTAATAAAATGAACCAAAAAAATATCCTTTTCAAGGAACATAAATTGACAAAAAAAATTAAGTCGTTTTAAAAAACAAAAACAATTATTATTATCTAAAAAAAGGTCTCAGGGAAGCTTTTTTGTACATAATTTGTATCTATAAAAACATAGTATGAGAATTCTTACTCTATGTCTATGACATTATATTGTTAATTCTTGCCCCATGGATTTGTTAATTTTAGCCCCGACACTACTTTTTTTGAATTATTAACCACACACAAAAATATAGTTAAGGATTGTAATAAAACCAAAGGATATTATTAATTATAGCTTCATTAACTTACATTATCGGCAAAGTTATATTTAATAATATAAAAAACTAAGACAGAAATCAAAATATTCCAAACCATAAAAAGTTCGTTTACCAGCTAAAATTCGGCCTCTGTGCTTAACCCTCACTGGCAATGAACAGTTTTTGACTGATGAGTCATGATATGGTCGACCGTATCGAGTGGTGGACAAAAACCAAATTTCGAGATTCTGGCTCGTATATTTCGGCGGGAATAGGCTTGTTAATACTTATCCCTGTTAATTCTAGCCCCGGGTTCCCCTATATGAACATATGTCAGAATCAAAAATCTTTGACTCAAGCCGTAAAGGCGACCACAGACGAAAAACCTTGTTCTCAACATGGCTGTTAATTTGCCGTGTTGAAGTGGATGTTGAACGTCTGTTAGCATGGTTGCGTTGAGGTTTTTACACTTTGGGAAATATTGGATATTCGGTGTGCGCAGCCTGATATTGGGGACCATGTTGTACCGTCTGTGGTTGACAACAAGGTTGAAAACAGGGTTTCTTGTTTGTGGGCGCCTAAAGTGACCAAACCTAGGTAAATCATCGCAGATCAATGCATACGAATTAACTCTCGCATGACCGTTTGTACTTCAGCCACTTTTTTAACAATAGGTCTGTTCGATATGAGTCCTGGACTTACTCGGAGTAAAAATTTTTACTCTTTTCTGTTCGATATAAGTCCTGGACTTACTCCGAACACATATCGAACAGAAAAGTGTAAGTCCAGGACTCGTCTTTTCAGTCCTGGACTTACTCTTGCTTTTAGCTGGAGTAAACTTTTGACAGCTGATATTTGTCAGACATAACCTTTCTTTTACAGTGTTTGGAAGCAGAAATGCAACAAAAGACATCATAAATTTTTTCCAATATATATTCTTGAGTAGTTTCGGGTTTTATTTATTATATTTGTTATATTTTATAATCTATAATTATAAACTCATAATATAGAGTTAGTGATTTACTCTGAACTTACTCCAAGTTGTTCGATAAAAACAAATTCAGAGTTATCTCGCTTTAATTTCTGATACACGGCACCCGAAAAAAAAATTTTTTTCTTTCTTTTTAGAGCATTTTTTTCTAAATAAAAGCTTTTTTTTAAAAAAAAATTTTAATTCTTTTTATTTGATCTTTTTTAGTCATTTGGTGGTTCATTAAAATCTGGAATGACGTTTGTATTTCGCCACGTTTATATATAATTTTTAGAAGATATTTTTTTCTGGAAAATTTGAGAAAAGGATAATCAAGTTATCTTTCAGAACCTTCCGATATCCTCACAGACTTCAGACATATTAACGCCATAATCGGATTCAGTGACTCAAGGTGAGATTTTTTCCGGGAAATTCGAGGAAAAGGATAATCACGTTATTCTTACAGGACCTTCCGTTATCCTTACAAGGACGAGGTAGTCCAAATATTGTATTGTCATTGGACTCACGTATGTGTGTTAAATTTCAAGTCAATCGGATAAGTGGAAGTTGGTCAAAATTAGATTACGAGATTTGAACCTGAAAGATAAACAAACAAACAAACATACAGACAGATCGAAGGAAAGTTAAATAAAAGCTTTTAGTAAACGATTTTTTGAAAGAACATTTGGTTTCATAGAACTACCTGTAAATTTTCAGAACCCTGGTGCGGATAGACGCCCTAGTAGGTACGGATAGATGTCCTTGGGTAGAACGAATAAAAATAAGCATAATTTATTAAAAAAAAAAAATCTCTGAACACAATTTAAGAATATTAGAACGAGAACACAACAAATTGAACGATGTGGAAAATAGACGACCGATTATTTGAGCTACTTCTTGACTCCATTGTCTTATACTAAGTTCACACCGACGGAAAATCACGTAATTTTGCGAAATGATTTAGATCTTAAACCAAAGTGTTCACACAGAGATTAAGGTAATTCTGTTTGACATTTCAACTACAGGATTGCTATGAATTTTAGTGTAGGATTGCTATGAATTTTAGTAATATGATGAATAATAGAATTCAAAACATCAATTAAATATGTGCAAAACAGAATTAGACACTTTAGAAGAAAATGGAAATTATATGTAATGAAAATAAACAATTATTTTTCATTTCATAACTAATCGCATCAAAAACAGGTCCATTTTTTGCCCCGCGTAGGTTGTTTACTAATAAATCCTCTTTGCGTATGGAACACGGCTTCTTTTTCTTATATTTCCGTTTTTCCAATGCAGCACAAATGTCAAAACGGATGTGCTGAAGAGAGCTGAATAAGTGATGCAGGGTTGTATCCATTGTTTTTGCTTGATTTCGTTCCTAATTTTGTGGAAATTGCATACTTTTAGTGATTTTGAAAACAGGTTAATGTACTGGAAATCTCGTGATTTTGAGGATGATTTCGTTCAAAATTACGAAAATCTTCAAAATTACGTAATTTTGCGTCGGTGTGAACTTAGTATTAGACTCTACTTCGTTCGCAGCACCTTTCGCGATTCTTTCTGTCCAAACTGCGAAGGGCGGTCAGTAAAATTTTATATTTTATCGTAAAATTGATACTTCTATTCCAATTTCAATATAACGTCAATTATTTAACGTAAACCAACAAAAAAAAAATAGAAATTACTTTTTAAATTAGTTGTAACATAAAAATTTTCTGAGAGCAAAAACATATTCAGCCATTTGTTGCTACGATTTAGTTTTCGTAAGTTTGTAAACATACTAGAGTCGGTTTGGGTTTTTTATTCAGTAATTGGTATCCGCTCTGCATAGTTTAGTTTAGCAGATTCACCCTTCGGGGCATCTATCCCACCGCGGAGCATCTATTCGTACTTTCCCCATTATATTATTGAAACAATAAAAAATTAATTAGATATAAGACTCGTTATTGTAATGTGTTTATAGAATTTTTAAAGCAAATTTCTGCTAATTACAAAATCAATACGGTCAACATAAAACCAGTTACCTCCATAATCTGTGCTAATTTGTGTACAGTTGTAAAAACTTTTTAACGACTTTCAGCAAAATAATAAGAGAAGAAAGAGAGAAAAAACATTAAACAGTTTCAATCTAATTTATAAATAGAAGTTTTAAAATCAACACAGGGAAAGAAATCTGATAAAAATACCTGAAAATAACCTTTTTAAAAGGAGCAAAACGTTCTGTGGCCAATATTGATTGTTTTTGCGAAGGAGTTAAAAAGGTTTTAAGTAAATTATACATTCTATCTATATAAATATATCCGTTAACTCGCATAAAGATTTATAAACGTATCTACCTATTTATTTATGTTTTGTTATGTATCTTTACTCATTTTAACCGAACGTATCTTTTTACCTTGGCCGTCATTATCTAACTTCTAACCCTTGCAAACAAAAAGCCCTGGCCATAAATAATTTCAAATAGCTAGTCCCTCAGGAAACTGCTAATTTAATATTTGCTGAAGAGCTTTTTCAATGGCCCTTTCATGAGTATTTCGTCGAGGTTATTTTTCCGGCTATGGTTGTTATAACAGTATAAACTCTTATATACCCGTTCCATTCATTTTGCGAAAATCAACCCCCCCGTTATACGAGCCGTTAAGAAAAGCAATTAATTGATATTTTTAGTTTTCTTTCTACACCTTTTCCAACGAAAATCGCATTCCAAAAACTTCAACTCATTGTTTGTTCTTAATTAGTATTAGGAAAAGTGAAACCTAAGCACAATTTGAGAGAGCGTTAAGGTAGATTTTACGCTATTTAAACGCGAATTGATAGTAAAGTAACATTCATATACATCTTTATAGTTAAATATATAGACATTCTTTAACTTATACACTTTTATCCAGCTTTTACGTTCCTATACAGTTGTGTCTCCATAAACCGCTAAAAATAAAATTTTATTGGTATACATATATATTTACATATCAGAAGGGTGAAATTGATTTTTTTTTCTTCCGTACAGCTGTATTCGTTTTTAATAAAAGCACAATTTCTTGCGGTTTTTTAAAATTTAAGTTGGCTGCCTTTAAAACCAGATATAGCCATACGAGTTGTGCGGTTAGTATTGAATAAATTTTAATTATAAAATTACGCTTAATTAAAAAAGCAAGATATTTAACAAAAAAAAAATTCGATTTTATAATTTTGCTAATTTTGAGGCCTAATAACTGATCCGACTGTTGCTAAAATGTGGGTTTCTTAATAAAGTAAGTATATTTAGTTCAATATGCACTGCCGTACAGAGCCCGAATTGGGCCCTGTTCAGACTTTGAATTTTGCCCCCCCCCTTTTTTTTAAAGAAATTGTTTTTAATTCGTAGTTCGAAATTCTCAAAAAACAGTTAGCAGGTTTTATGTTTTAGTGATTTAAAAATTCAACTTTGAATAATGTTGTACTTCAAGTTACAACAACATTGGTAATCTTGAATCAGTGCGTTTCAAATTAAACATACGCTGTTTTATATCCAGACCAATCTGTTAAAAAATTTAAGTTGAGGCGATACAGATGTGAAACCAAGAGATATATTAAATTTGCTTTACCGTTTGTAACGCCAAGATCCCGTCATCACACACAAAAATGATTTACACCAGTGTGTTTAGAATGATAAAAGAAATTGAATTTTGCATGTCCGTCCGTCTGTCCATCTGTCCGTCCGTCCGTCCGTCCGTCCATCCGTCTGTGGCTCGAATTGCGGGCCCACGGATTGAGCTACAGACTTGAAATTTTGCGGAGATCCGTTTTTCGTAAAATGCGAGGCTAAGTTTATTAATAGGCAAAAATGGACAATTAGCAGGGGAGGTGGGGGGGGGGGGGGGTGGTGGTGGTACCCCCCCCCCCATACGAACGAAAACGTTTTTTGTGAACATCTCAAAAACGGTGCATCTTATTAAAAAAGTGCATGAACAAAAGTTATTTAGGATATGATTCTACATAAAACTCTAATACATCAAAATCCCATCGGGAAATTTTTAAAAAAATCTTTTTGAAAAGTTTGACTTTAAAGTGGAATTTTGATACAACTGTTCGCGGTTCACTTAAACTTCGAACAATGCTATATCACCATACGGGTTTTCAATAATAATTGCCAGATTGGCTTAAACGGTAAAGGGACCATATTTCAAATCAATAATTTACACAAAGTTTTTTTTTTTAAATTTTTCCTTAACAGAAGATTGGAAAAGTGGGTGGCATTATTTGTGGAATCTGAAAACGATAAAACTAATTTTTACGCCGCGCCGTTGAGAATGTTTAGCCATTAATTTAAAGAGATATTTGACTCTGACCTGAAAAATGTTCGCCTATGAAGCATTGTTTGTGTTTTTTCAAGTATTTTATTTAAAATTGGTAAAATTGATCCTTGTTCACTTTTATATTGCAACTTTTATATCTTAAAATAACTTTTTGGTTATTGAATTTCAAATCTAACAAAACAAATATACAAAAATCAATTGAAAAAGTCTGGTGAAATTTTCAGTATTTTTGCAGTGCGAGATATAATCTTTTGGAAATTCATTTATTCGGACTATTTTTCTCATTTTACTTTTGTTGATATAACCTCAAACTCTACTTCGATGCAAAATCATCATACTAATATATAAAAATGAGTTGGTGTTGGTCTGTCTGTCTGTCTGTTCCTTTTTGACGCAAAAACGGCTGAACCGATTGTTTTGAAATTTGGCATGATTGTCTGTGGTAGTTCTGGTTCCAACATAGGCATACGGAAAAGGGCCGACTGGCCTGAAGTTTAGCTCCAACATAGACCATCAAAAAAAAGAAAAAAAAAACAAAATTGGAAAAAACTTAACCCGGCAACGACGGGTATGCAAGCTAGTTTCATATAAATCATCCGCCCAAAACTTTCTCCGATTTTTTGTTTTAAAAACATGTTTGCTACATTTTAGCATAGATTTTTTTCTTTTTCCATACTGAACAATGTTCATAAAAATGTTAAAAACATGTATTTTTTCCACAAATTTCAAACATTTTTTTTTTGCTGAAAAACTGGTTTTTAATTTTTCAAATTTTCCTACAGATTTTATCATGATTTTTTTCAAACTACAAAACGTTTTATCTAGTCGAAAAAGTTCTAAATTCAGTTTAACATATTGAGTTAGTAGTTTTTACTAATTGTTCAGATTAATATTAAATGTTTAGAACAAAGTTCCGCCTGCAATAATAAATTGCCAAGTAAACTTTTTTCTTAGATTTATTACCCTGTGCGCCTAAAAACAATGACTAAATAACACTACATATATGAAACAAGTTGTGATCTGATATGTGTGCTTATTTGGCACTTATGATTTAACTTATGCACATATGCAGTTAAATAATGTTCCCGGTAAACTACTTAATTTGTTATGAAACTTTAAACATATTTTAGTAAAATATTATTAGCAGATAGTTTTTGAGACTCATTTATGGCTCAATCTAATTAACATATTTCCTTCCGATTGTAATTTTGATTGTTCGAAAACTTTTCTCATTTAGTAGAAAAACTTTGGATGCCTCGTACATTTATGTTGGATACATTTAACCACTTAACTTGTGGCACCACAGTTTGTTTAGGTCTAAATCAAGAAAATTTATTGCCCCTTAGTTTGTATGAAAACGGAAATCAAAATAACTTTTAGTTGAAGTACTATCGTCTACGAAAATCTCATTGATAAAATGTTTATTGCACAACTAAGGTTCATTATGAGATAAAATAAATTGCAGTATGCTTGCGAGGTTGTATGAAATCTTCAGATTTTTAAACCTTAAGGGCTTTCCTCCATTACCATGACTTCTGTAACTGCAAAAAAATGCAGAAAACTAGAGCCAGATAGACTTATGTAGATCTAAAAAGGAATGACTGAATACAAGTTAAACGCTATCCCTTCCAGTTTTACAATTTTATAGCAATCATATCAAACCTTATGCTATGAATATAATTTTCAAATTGGCATGGTAACAAAGCTTTTGACTTCTTGCAGTTGCCGACAAATTTTTGCAGTTGATTCTTATCTCCCTTTCTCGTCAACGTATCTTCACATAAATGTGTCTCTATTTTTTTGCAGTTGCCGAAGTCATGGTAATGGAGGAGAGCCTTAATGGTTTGAAGTTACGAGACTAATTTAATGGGTGATAAATGAAAATTGTATGAAAAAAAACATCAAATTATAACACTTATCCATTTTTGAGCCAATAAAAAAATTCTTGTTATTTTATTTATTTTTGACTTTTTATTTACTGGGAATTTTTATCTGTTTTGAACCTTTTATTTGTATCTTTCAATGAGAACGATGCGAAATATCTCAGATTTCAATGAAATTTGGTATACGGATAAAGTTATTTCAGACTAAAGGTTAGGATATTTTAATCCTACTCTGGCTTCCTCCAAAACGGCTGAAACGATTTTCAGATTTAAGATGAAGAAAGTTTTCATATTTTTACTAGGTTGCTCGGGTAATAATAAACTTTTGAGTAAGAAACCAATATTTTTTTTCAAAATATTTTTAATATTTGAAAAATCATGCAAAAAATATATTTTAAATTGTTTTTTTTCCACAAATTTTTCGATTTGACGCACTGTTTTCATGAAAATTCGCAAACAATTTTTCCATTTATTTAGCAGAAAGGGAATAGGGCGAACTTCCATAGCGTTGTAGACTAAAAGGTCTTTACATTTATTTTGTAACATGTATTGATTTGAATAGTCGGACTTTGCCCATTAAAAACCCCTTTTATGAAACAAAATCGCTGTCAAATTTTAAGCTTATAAACTTAATTTGCTCGTGAAATATTTTGGCTATATTGCAAGTATTTAATCTTATCTTTTAAGTAAATCTAAAGACGCTGACGTATTTCTTTTGTCCAGCAATTACTTTTATTCACTACAATTATTAGGCCAAATACAATCAATCTATTGTTTATTTTGCAAGGACTCATTGGAAATTCCATCATATACCCCAGGAAGTTTAGGGTATGGCCGAAAAGGATTCATATAAATTTTCTTGACGAGTGATATTCAAAACCGTCTCAGAATCCATTTAGTAGTTTAGGAGAAGGAGAGAGGGTTTGCATCACGCGTGAGGAAGTGGTTTGAGTGGACGAAGTTTTTTCTTAACGAATGGTTTTTTCAACACTAAAAACCGTATCAAAATTTCAAAATATGTTTGCCACCATTTTGTTTTTCAATCTCCGCGTACCCTCTGGAACCAGCTGATGTACCTCTAGGGGTTGAGTTAGAGATTTGAAATTCTGTATAGTTACTTTTCTTGTAAATGGCTAGGGTAAGTTCTTGAACGAGCAAAATTGGACCATTCCTTCACCGTCCACCATACAAACGAAAAAGTTTTTTTTTGAATTTTTCTCGAAAACGGTAAGTCATAATGAAAAATTTATAAAGGTAAAATGTGTTAAGCATATGATTTTACATAACGTTTACATACATCAAAATCCAATCGGACCAATCTTTCCTCCCTCTCCTATACAAATGGATTTTTCAAGTAAACATTTTGTCTGAGTATTTGACGATTGGCACCTGACAATTATATCTTTTATATGTTTAACTCGCTTCACTAGATTGTTACACGAAATTTTCTTAAAATCATTATCGCAGTTAAACGAGACGCGCGATAAAACCATTAAAAGTTATGTTTTTAATTTCTTTTGAGAATTTGTGAATTATTTCAATCCTATTATCTTTTATATAGCTTTTAATTCATAATCATCACAGGAGACAAATGTAGGTATTGCGTAAGGAAAAAAGGTAAAAATTGTTATGTTAAAAGTTCTAGTCAGTAAAACAAAACTCTTTAATAATTCAAGTTTTTGTGATTCATTTTTTAAACGAATCATTAAAATTTTTTCCAGCCTTCTTGAGGATTTTATACATTGTGTTTGGTGGTTGGAGTAAATGATGCCCGTTACCCGTGTCTGTACAATAGAAAGAAAAAAAAGAATAAGTATAAGAATAAATAAGAAAACTTTCTTGAAAATCAGGTTTTTCAAACATAAATAATGATTGTTCCGGCAGGACAACCTTTCTCAAGAGATTCATTATCATGCAGTTGATCCCTTAGAAAGGTATTTCCTGTTCTTACCCCTTTTTATTCTGCTTACCACAGCATCCATATAGAATTGTATACTTGATACTGGAGCGTATATCTTTTTTATATTTTTTTTCTCATTCTTTTTTTTATTATTTTTATTTATGTATATATTACAATAAGAATGTAACAGGGTATGAATGAAACTTAAGTCAGTATCTGTTTAAAAATGGTAAAATACCCTTATTTTATATATACGCCAATATTGGAGCTTGAACTTATGCCTATCTGGTAAAATGCCTTTTATACAAATATATAACAACAAGACAGAAGGTTTACAGAAAGAAATACATATTAAAGTGATTGATCGTATTCTCACATCCAGTTGAATTTTTTTTTCTAACAAAAGATATGTCCACACCCTTATAATCTCATCCTCTACTTGACTGTGTTTTAAAGCGTTATTCAGTTTAAATACTTTTTTCAGCATTCATCAATTTAAAACATTGAAAAATGAATACATTTTTTAAATTATGTTGCTGCGTGAGAATAATTATATCAATATAATTTAATTTATTTACGGTAAACCGATGTAATTTAAAATCGATTGATTTTGAAAATGAAGTGGTTTTCTACTGATGGTGAGTAATGATATTTGATAGAAAATTTTTCCTGTCCCTTTTCTTATAGACGGATTGTGGGGAAAGTCATCACTTGATTAATTGGATAATGTTAAATGCATAGTCATACCCTCTAGAGGGGAGAAATTATTGGGATCTTGAATGTATTTCCACCGTTTTTTGTGAAAATGAATGTTCGTTTTCAAAATTTTTCAAAGAACGTTTTTTAACCCTTTCGGCACGCAATTCGTGTAGCCGAGTAGGACTCGAATTTAAATATTCCATATGTTTATTAGCCGCTATAAATACTATCCGCGCAAAGATCTTGATCCTTCTTAGGGGGGGGGGGGGGTTACATGGTGGGAGGTGGTACACAAATGTACCAGTCGGAATGTTAAGTGGAACTCTTTTCTACCATTCGTGCCACTTGACATGCAACTTCCTTCACAAAACTGGACAATATAGAACAAGAAAGCAAGAAACAAAACGGTAATCACAGTTATTTTGCTTAAAGAAGAGTTGCAGAAACGTTCTGGTACAAATAGAAACCATTTAGCACACAATTTCTAGTTTTTTCCAATGTTTGAAATTTTGGTGGTAGATATAAGGAGCCCCTCCATTACCATGATTTTTCCCAACAGCAAAAAAAATAGAGACACATTTATGTCATGACAATGGAGATTCTCCTATATGTACCACGCGTGCCGAAAGGGTTAAAAGGAGGATCTCCATTGCCATGACTTCTGTAACTGCAAAAAAATGCAGAAAACTAGAGCAAGATAGATTTATATATATCTAAATAGGAATGACTGAATACAAGTATAAACGCTATCCGTTCCAGTTTTACAAATTTATAGCAAACATATCAAACCTTATGCTATGGATATAATGTTCAAATTGGCATAGCAATAAAGCTATAGAGCTGTATAATTTTCAACCACTGTATGAAAAATGACAGCTATGCTATAATAACACTTTGGATGTGTCTGTGCTCACTATTCTGTGCTCGCTATAAAAAAATTGAAGTTCGTCAACTGTAACCATAAAATCGCCATAAAAAAAGAGGGGAAATTTTTTTTGCAGTTGCCGACAAATTTTTGCAGTTGATTCTTATCTCCCTTTCTCGCCAAGGTATCTGCACATAAATGTGTCTCTATTTATTTGCAGTTGGGAAAAATCATGGTAATGGAGGGCCTCCTTAAAGCAACGTTAGCTATAATTTTTCCCCATCTTTTGGTAAGATTCCGCGGCGAAAGAATTCCTGTTCTTGTTGCTCTATGGCTTAGACCCGATTGTGTAAATTGTTGCATTTTTAAGTCGCAAAGAACAAACATGTGCCAAAATGGTATTTCAAAATGGTACAGTTATTTTTGCACAATAATAAAACTTTTATCAAAATAACTAATTTATGTAAACTACGGCACTTTAATTGCTGTAAATATAAACAGGTACTAAATTAAACTGAAATTTTAATAGTTATCATTATATCTACATTAAAAAGTGTTGTATAGAATTCTAGTAGTGCGGAAAATATAAATAAAACACGTTTTCATTTTACGTTAAGCTATTCATACTCTATCAAAACATTTTCTTTAGACAAAGGTAAAACTCCTTACCGTCCCACCCTTAATTCATCGAATTAAACTTTCGCACAGTCTTTCAAGTCAATTGTACTTTCGACAGCTGTTCACAACTTTATCCGACAACTTTATTGTTGAATAAGCTGTTGCATTCATCCAAATGCTTTCGATATGATGGCATTGCACTTTTTGTATTCTACATTTCATTTTCGTAAAGTCTTTATTTTCCTTCGGCAATAATTATTATTATTAACAAAACGAACATAAACTTTTTATTATATAAATTTATGAATGTTCCACATTACAATTCTGTAGTTTTTTTTAAACATATATATATGTGTATGTGTTCTATAAGCATATTTTGTTATAACAATTCAATTTTACACTAATTGGGTTTAACGATTGGATCTCTATCAGAATTTTGTTGGCTGTCGGGTAGGGTGAAGTGGTCCGTAGGGAGAAGTGGTCCACCACCATTTTTGTTAGTAATAGTGACTTTAGAACAGAATATGCAGCTCTCATCGGTTGCTCTTGATGACAGCTTGATTTTTATTAGTCATTGAAGTGTGCAGACGTATATTTACTCACTCTCACAGACCAGTGCCAAAAAAACATTGTTGAAAGTTTTCGCAAGTATTCACATTCAACAACATTTTGACGAATTCTTCATCAATTTCAATAAGCTAATTAATCTAAAATGTTGTTTACATTATGAACTTTGTAAATCCACCGAATTTCTGCACTTTTTCCACAATTGTTGAAGCAGCGTCATTCCGCGCAAAATAGCGTCGGTAGGGAGAAGTGGTCTACGTGTGGTAGGGTGAAGTGGTCCACCCTGTCAATGTCATATTTCGTGTTTTCAAGTTTTTTTATGAGTTATTTTGAGTGGTACGAATCGTGGCCGAAAATCGATGCGAAGCTCGATTATAACTTTTCCCGAAAATCGAGCTGAATTAGAGAAGCAGAAAAAGCCGCCGGAAAGCGACGCTTAACAACTACACCGAAGAAACCAACACCAAAACATACCAAACGCTCATTTGTTACTTTCGAATAAACCATATTTTTGATCAAACTTCATGATTATACTTTTATTTGTCATTTAATTTTATGTTTATGCGATTTCTGGAAAGTTTTTGAGGGTGGACCACTTCTCCCTACCATTTTGAAAAAATCGAAAAATCAAAGTTTTCGATAAAAGCCTAAAAATTAAATTTAATGACAAAAAGTTGGCAATCTGTGAATGCAGAAAGTTAGCTTAGGTCTTGCGCTTGCGATTTGACTACCTTATCATGCAAAAATTCCAATTTGTGACCATTTTATGGCCAATAACAAAAACGTGGACCACTTCACCCTACCTGACCCTACATGTTCTAAAAACATAATATTATTTTTAGGATGTGAAACCTAAAGTTCTTCTAATAAAATGGACGCCAGTTCACCGTCATCAGAGCTTCCTTCACCAGCTTACAAGGTAGCTGGCAGGTTTTTGTGGTCTAGGGGTGCTTTTAGACCGAGCTAACTTGGCACTGCCCATCTGCTGGTACTAAACTAGAAGTGTGTATTGCGTGGACTGTCAATTTTTTCCATTTATGTACAATTTTCGCAATCTTAAGCATGAAAATAGCACAAAGGATTAGAAAAAGCAGAAATAAAATGCACTGGGTCGAAAGGAAAGTTTAAAGTAAAAATTTAACTTACAATATGGCAGTGCCAAGAGTTAGCAGTGCCAAAATACCACTGCCAAGCTGGCAGGCATTGCTCAAGTAGAACGCATTTATAGCTGTGCTTCATTGAAGAAAACTGCCAACTTAGCACCGGTCTAAACGCACCCTATGAATTCGTATAAATGTCTGTAGCATAGATATACTAGATCGCTCGATTTGCTGTCTCAAATGGTCCCATTTCAATACAGCTCAGTGAATCAAAACGAGTCAAATAAGAGCAAGATAACTGTATGAAAATAAATATAGCCCTCTCGTTTAAACCGTGAGCTGTCAAAGGAAAATAGACTTTCGGAATGGTGTTGGCGCCTAAAGTTATTTGTTTGCGCCGAAAGTTAGTCTCAAACTTGTGAAATTTGAATTTCGCGGCAAACTAAATTTGAATTTCGCGACCCTTATACAGTTCAGTGGATGCGTTCAAGTACGATAAAGAGGGAAATACTTTTGGGACCATTTTTCAGCATAGCTTTGTATGGTGACAGTTGTTCTATGTTATATAGTTCTGTGGTCTGTAGTGATTTTTTGCTAATTTTGTTCACAAACCGAGGATTTTGGTCACAAACCGAGGGCTGAGACAAACCGAAACATTCGCAAAGGCGTTTGGGAACCGTAATTCTACTGTATATGCGAAATATTTGTGGCTCTAGCTAAAAAAAATTTTTGTGGAATTATTGAAATCGATATACGAGTGTGTAAGAAATTTTTTCAGGGAAAAATGCGTTTTATAAATCGTAAAAATAATGTTATCCACATTTCGGATAAGGGGTACAAAACTTAGTTTATTCAGATAAACTAAATTTCCTTATACAGTGGCGGAAATTTGATTAGCACATTTTAATTTTTTCCGATTATTTTAGAATGAAAACAAATACTTCGTTTTGTAATTATACATTTTATTTATTTCACTATTTCATAACTTATTTCATAAAAAAATGTTAATAGCAATTCACAGTTATAAATAAAATTAAAAAAAAACATGTTTTTCCAAAGGAAATTTGATTAGCACATTTTGGCATTCTTATGTTAAATCATTTAGAAAAATCCTTTTTTGATGGGGTTTTCTCCTAATTTTAGGTTTTAGTATTTAGTCTTTTCGCCGTTTTGCCTTATTAGTTGAAAAATCCGGTGGTTCATTGACAGGACCAATTTTCTTAAAATTTGGATGTCCATAGTGTTCCAGGCTGACCTGATTGAGTTTTTTAGGTCAAAAACAGAATTCTACTGGATGCCTTCTTTATAAACAGTACGGGCAAGAATTCCCCATAGATTTTCTATGGAATCCATGTCAGGACTTCTGGCTGGCCAGTCTAGAACAGCAATGTTTCTGTCTTGAAACCACAGCTTGGTCTCATTGGCAGTCCGTACGGCTGCATTATCCTGCTGGAAAATAAAATCCTCCGGTAAAATGTCTTCTGCCATAGTTATTAAGGCTCCTTCAAAGATATCGCAGTAGGTAGAAGCCTTAATTTTAGGGGGAACCCACGCAATTCTTGATTTTCCATACCACGAAAATGCGTCCCATATCATCACACTTCCACCACCAAAAGTGCGGCCGATTTTAACTTGCTGAGGTGTCCCCAAATCATGCCAATAACAACGAAATCCGTCAGTGATGAAAAGAAATTTAATTTAGATGGATTTCGTTGTTATTGTCATGATTTGAGGACACCTCAGCAAGTTAAAATCGGCTGCAATTTTGGTGGTGGAAGTGTGATGATATGGGACGCATTTTCGTGGTATGGAAAATCAAGAATTGCGTGGGTTCCCCCTAAAATTAAGGCTTCTACCTACTGCGATATCTTTGAAGGAGCCTTAATAACTATGGCAGAAGACATTTTACCGGAGGATTTTATTTTCCAGCAGGATAATGCAGCCGTACGCACTGCCAATGAGACCAAGCTGTGGTTTCAAGACAGAAACATTGCTGTTCTAGACTGGCCAGCCAGAAGTCCTGACATGGATTCCATAGAAAATCTATGGGGAATTCTTGCCCGTACTGTTTATAAAGAAGGCATCCAGTAGAATTCTGTTTTTGACCTAAAAAACTCAATCAGGTCAGCCTGGAACACTATGGACATCCAAATTTTAAGAAAATTGGTCCTGTCAATGAACCACCGGATTTTTCAACTAATAAGGCAAAACGGCGAAAAGACTAAATACTAAAACCTAAAATTAGGAGAAAACCCCATCAAAAAAGGATTTTTCTAAATGATTTAACATAAGAATGCCAAAATGTGCTAATCAAATTTCCTTTGGAAAAACATGTTTTTTTTAATTTTATTTATAACTGTGAATTGCTATTAACATTTTTTTATGAAATAAGTTATGAAATAGTGAAATAAATAAAATGTATAATTACAAAAAGAAGTATTTGTTTTCATTCTAAAATAATCGGAAAAAATTAAAATGTGCTAATCAAATTTCCGCCACTGTATACATACTTCAGAATGTCTTCGAACGTTTTAGTGAATACACTTTTAAACAACTGATGGGAGAAATGTTTTCTCAAACTAAGTACACAAAAATTCTAAAATTTACTCCGAAATATCTATTATATGTGTAAAAAAAATTAAATTAAATCATGAGCATCAACGAGACCCAAATTTTATTTAGGCAACCATATCACTGACAAAAGTTGAAATGAGAAATTTCTCACAGATTATAAGTAAATATTCTGAAAAAGCGAAACTTTTCAATTATCGTGGGATTTACTCTCGTTTTTCTGATTCTGTTATAATTACAGCACAATTTTCACATCATTATATTTAAAACAGAGTAAATCTTTCAAAGTGAAGTAATAGGCGCGGTTAACTGAAATCTAATTGAAAAACATAGCGATAAGTAACAAGATTTAAATTAACACCCAACAGTACCAAAATGTTTAAATGCGTTTTTATCTTATGTGCGGTATTAGATGGGCCACAATACCCAGGGAGACAAACCGACACCGGATTAATTTAATTTATTATTCTGAACTTTGAAGATCAGATCAAATCCTGCTATTCCTTCTCCATTTTACAGGCAAATGTTAGGGAATGTGGTATGAAAATTACTGAAGGAAAATATAAAAGCAAAGTAAAGAAGATCAATCCTCTTATATGCTGGCATAGTACAAGGAGTACTATAATACTAGGTAGACCCCACTCTTAAAAAATTAATTTCAAGCCATTTATCACAACTTGTTACTCGTTCGGGGTGATTTATGTCCTTTTGCTGTTATTTAATCCTTTCCTTAAGAGTATACCATGATATTCTGTTAAGCTTGAAGAAAACTCGAAAAATAAATAAATAAATGTTAAATGGCAAATTTTATAATTTCCATGGGTCTTTCTATGGTTTTAACCACCAAAAAAAGGTTAGAAAAAGTATTATTTCAGTGTCGTCTCGTATAACTCGACCCGTCTGAATAATGTTAGCGATTATGTTCTAATGGTTAACTGATAACCCAGTGGGGATTTAGAGCTTACTGAATCGCTTACGTAATCGGAGAAAGTAATGACCATTGATTACTCGTCCAGTTACCACATCGATTACTTTTACTTAGGAATGTCCGCGAAAAGTAAGGCCTTACTAGCAACTTTACATGTAAGCACTTTATTCATGTATTACAAGTATGCACTTATCATTTAAAAAAAATATAATTCTTCATTTTTCATGGTTTACTATCAATCAGTAGGTTTTTACCACCATAAATATATTTTCTTATGTATTATTTAAATGTTGAAAAACTTTTGCTCACCCGCGATTCGAACCCGAGATCCCTGGGTTTGAAGTCCACTCGCAAACGCATACGGCCACCGAAGTCAATTAACAATGCGAGTTAAAACGTGAATGGTTTCTATCTCGTGTTTCAAGGCATTACTTTTTCCCATACACCCCATTTCGTTTGTAAGGGCTAAGAATTTTTTTCACTGAGCAATTACTTCTTCCCTTACAACTCATTACATTTGTAAGAACTTACAATTCTCTTCGATGAAAGCATCGATTATCCCGTAAGTGATAGCAAATTTCTGACTGAGACATTACTTTATGCTTTACAAGCCGTTACATTTGTAAGTTCTTACGGTTTTCTTCGAAGAAATAACCGATTATCAAGTAAGGGATGACAAAAGTTCCCATTGGGAAATACCAGATAAACCTCTAAGTTAAGAATTTTCCAAAATTAATCTATCTCCAATTACAAATTTATATCAGTTTAATCTGCTTTTGCCAACGACACGGAAGACACTATACCACAAAACTGTTTGTAAGATGTCCGCAGATATGTCTGCATATTGAAGTGTAGTCGTTTTTAATCTTAGTTTTTGTAAATGGTGAAACCGTTTTTGAACTTAATATTTTGACAAAAAAAATTTTTCGGGAACTTTTTGGCCGGCTTTATGTGAAAGCCCAATATTTTTTTAAACTTCAAGCCTAAGGGTACGTCCATAGTGAACCAGCTTCTCGCTTTATCGCGCACCAGCTTTCCGGCGAGATTTACGCCGGTACTTATAACCAGCGTGATTCTAGTAGGCGATGGTCATAAGTAGTGAATCTCGCGCCTGTACCGCAGATGCGATGGCACTTTCACGCCAACAACTGTCAAAACAGGCTTCTTAACAAGAATTAAAAATTGATTCCGGTAAAAGCTGGTAAACGCCGGCTGATTCTTATGAAAGCGAGAAGCCGGTTCATTATGGACGCGGCAATTCATACTCGTGTTAATTTTAACCGGCGGCTGGAAAGCGATAAAGCGAGAAGCTGGTTTTTTGACCACTATGGATGTTACCCTAAGACTTGTGCAATAAATACGGGGTAATAGTGTTGTTTGTTTGTTTTGCCACACGTGCTTTCACAACTTCTGAAATATACAACTGTTATGTTCGCTTTAAACTTTTCGTGTGTGAATTTTCGTGTCGCAATCGTATCGGTAACTAATAGATAAAAATGATGAAATTGTACCTTTATTTAACATTAATTAGTCAAATACCAAATGACATAATGCTATTACCACACTAATTCACATTTAAGTCCAACTTATGTTGTTGTTTGCACGAAAACTTTCATAGCTGCTTAACGTCAATGTATGCCGAAAGCAATAAATAAAATATACCCAAAGGAACTACTTTGTCACAGTTTTCCTTAAATGTCTTCTGGGAATACCAGTTCGCATTATTTTTATCTTTTCCTCCTTATATTTATATCATACGATGTTAGATTCGCATTCGGCGTATATCTAAATGTCTTTTTCCACGTGTATAGAGTAGTCATATACATAACGAAATATGGTTTCATATAAATAAATATGTAGTTTTGTACTCATATAATGCGATGAGTGGAGTAAAAGTTTTCAAAGAACTACAAGTCAAAGCAAAATGTTTTAGGGACTTCTGGGGTTTAACTTGCGTTCCTTGGTTTTTTGATTTATTTGCTAAGCTAGCTAGTTGCAAATTTATATTTGAATATTATACATTTATGAATAACGACAAAATCTATGGTGTGTAATATGTTTCAAAAAGTTAAATTAACTTAAAAAGTTTCCCACATATCATTAGTGAATATTTTTCATAATTTCTATTAATATCAAAAGTACCAGTGAAAAATGAATTGCTTCTTTATCACATTTGACGAGCGGTTGAATGCAATTAAATTATAATATTTATGGAATAATATGCACATTATTGACAGTGGTGCATTTCTCCATAAGATGTTCTCGAAAACTTGACAAAAAATAAAATAATATTGCTGACTGACTCATAAATTTGAAATTTTCACAGCATGTTCCATCCTTCAAGTAGACGTTCACTAAGGCGGAGTTTTTCGAAATTTCACCCCTAAGGAGGTAAACGGGAGGTTGGTATGGGGCTGATGTTGTAAAACATTGATTTTTGTTATGAAGTTTATCCGTTAGGAGGCTCAGAAATATCACTCGGGAGTTTTCGGGGTGGCTGATAGCGAATCGAGTGTAAGAATTTAAATATTCCAGATTGAAGTCCTAAAGGTATAAAGAATTTCAAAAATTTTTAAGTTATTACTCAATTTCTTGGTACGAAAAAACTAATGCAGGAAATTTAGCGAAGGGTATCCCAACTAAAACTATATGAGGACACCCAAACACTTTTATAAAATAATGTGCAGCAGCACATGAGAAATGCTGCAATTGGCATGGACCATTCGTCAAATACTCTGTAGGAAGGCAGACCAAAATTGCATGAAAAAAATCCATTTGTATGAGAGAGAGAGAGAGAGAGAGGGAAGAAAGATTGGTCCGAGTGAATTTTAATGTATGGAACGGTTATGTAAAATAATAATCTAAACACATTTTGTCTTTATAAATTTTTCGATACAATGCACCGTTTAGAAATAAAAAGTACCTATATATAGTGGAGAGGGGAAGGAGCGGTCCAGTTGAATTTTTATGTGTAGATAAGTTATGTCAAATCATATTCGAAACACATTTTACTTTCAGAAATTTTTCAATGTGACTCACCGTTTTCGAGAATTTTTAATTGCTTAAATCTTAATGGGTCAATCGGGATTTCAACAAAATTCTCCCTAAAATAGTCTGAGAAACTCGACTGTTTTTTAAATTCTACCCAAACTGTGTTTATAAAAGAAAGCCGCTGACATTTCTTTTAATTTTAATGTGCGTTGACCGATTAGTCAAACGAGATACTCAGGGTATTCACAGTCCTCTTTTAAATTGCGAGTAAATTTACCGCTCGGTAATTCAGTCATATTTAACAGATTTTTACAATCAGGGTATTCACAGTCCTCTTTTAAATTGCGAGTAAATTTACCGCTCGGTAATTCAGTCATATTTAACAGATTTTTACAATCAGGGTATTCACAGTCCTCTTTTAAATTGCGAGTAAATTTACCGCTCGGTAATTCAGTCATATTTAACAGATTTTTACAATCAGGGTATTCACAGTCCTCTTTTAAATTGCGAGTAAATTTACCGCTCGGTAATTCAGTCATATTTAACAGATTTTTACAATCAGGGTATTCACAGTCCTCTTTTAAATTGCGTGTAAATTTACCGCTCGGTAATTCAGTCAAATTTAACAGATTTTTACCGAGACGGTAACTTGGTTCATGTAAAAATGAATTACAGGATTCGGTAATTGTAGACATGCCTTGAGTCGTGTTTTCCGGCCCGTTTATTCGGTATCAAGAATCAACCGCGAGTGGCGCTAATTATGTTTTTAGTTGTCAAATTTTCTCGCTGGTTTTTTGTTTATCTCATCGGACTGCAATTTTTTTCAATTTTGATAGCCGTTGCCACAATAGAAATTCAAAAGAATACATCAAACATGGATTTAAAGGTATGTGACATATTTTACAATCAAATTCGCAGTTCATGATTTGGTCACGTATCCAATAAAAGCGCTGTTCTCAAATCTGTGCTGTGGGATGTTCACAGCAGAATATTTTCAGTCTTTTAATATTACCGAAAACACCGAATACCGAAAATTAATAGAGGACTGTGAATACCCTGACTATTTCGCATTTCTGTGTTGTAATATCGTCTTGAATTAAGTAGAAATAATTAAACTCTAGTAAACGATTAAGACAAGCGTGGATGGCGGACTCATGTTAGCCAAGTTCTGCCAAAAGTGTAGATATAGCATAAGACAATTCAAATTTATTAGTACGACATGAAATTTCCAATAATTGGTATTATAAATAATATTTATTCAATCCATGTTTTTACAGTTAATTGAAAAAAAATTGAGTAGGTAAATTATCTAGATCACACTCTTGAATCCGAAAACTTGTAATATTAAAGTGGAACTACTTCAAATTAACAGTTAACACATTTCCTTGGATTATCGATCCTAAGTTTTGGTTTTCATACTAATTTTCCAGCCTAATATATAGATATGTGTGCTATATAAGATTTTTTTGTTAATCCAAGAAACTTTCCCACAGTTACAAAAAGTTTACATATGGCTTTACATAAAACCGGAAATTATTACCACCACTAATAAAATTGAATTGTATCATAAAAAGCTCCAAGAGTAATCTACTTTTTTATAGAGTAGGTACGTTTCAATTTTATTTGACATTTGTGCCTACCCATCAGGTTCTCACTCAAAACTGAGTTATTCTCCAAATGAGAAAGTTTTAAGTACTAAAAATGCTAATCACGAACAAGTGCGATGAAATCATAAAACCCGGCATACTGCACTTGTTGTTATAATAGCTGCCAATACAAAACCAGGCAATTATACTATCCACGATATATCGCAATTCATATAAATTTATAAACAAAATGTAGATAATTTTATTGTATGTACTGTACGTATAAATGGAGACTAGAGAAGAAAAACAAATGTATAAATTTGTCTAGATTTTGGTATATTTTGTTATTTTCCCACATACACAAATAACATCAATATATACAAGTAGGAGTCCTTATTTGTACATATTTACACATAAAATGATAGAGCAAGGACATAAACTAGAATAGAATAAAGGAGTTGAAAACAAAATGGTACTAGGATGCGATAACATTCGCACAAACCATGGAAACAAGTTAATAAATGGGCCATGTCATGAGCCTCGCTATACTACGTACATGTGTAAATTAAATAAACGAAACACATGTAAAAGCTTTCATTGAAACGGGCGGTAATGCCACTAAATGATTTGTACATATGTTGGTCCCCCTATTTTGTGGGATGTTTTCCTCAAAATTTGTATACATAACAGCGTCTATTGCTATCAAGAGCCGTTAAATATAGTTTGAAGGTTCTTTTACAACACTTGAACATTTGTAAATTGCTTCTATTTACCAACTAATTAAATACTGAGTTATTTATAATTTAACCTGTAAAAATACATCGACCGGTCTTTTAAATTTGCGCTTTTCAGGTAATTGAAACATCTTCAAAATTACAAAAAAAAAAATTTTGCCTTTTATCTGAATTTACACCGCATCTGACTTAATATGTCAACCGCTGATGTAACAGTTAACACAAATTATGCTTGGGTAATGACCAAAAATTTTTTGTCCGTATGTTTAATATCTAATAAAAAAAAATCGAAAAAAATGTTTTATAAAAAAAATATGATTTTTTGGGCGCTGTGTATCTAAAACAGCGCTCTGAAGCAATGTGCTCAAATTGCCCTCTTATCCATCGAATCTTCATGCTACCCATTTCATTCTGGCTTGTACAAAAACTGCATACATACGCATATGAAAGAAATAATCTGGTTTCACTTTGCATATCCGTTCTGCTTCCACTTGTGCATTTTGCATATTATGGAGCTTTGCTGAGTTCTAAGGAAGGCCATTTATGAGAGAGATTTTTATTAGCTCAGTTGTCATTAGGACATTGACTGAAGCGGTGGTGTATTTAAACGTAGCGAAAAAATTAACACTGCTAAAAATCATAAAGCGTATTGTCTCAAAAGACGACACGAGTTTTGGACATGAGTGTTTCTTTTTTCGGTTTGATAAAACAATGCAATGTTTAATATGATTTCAGGGAATTAAAACAACAAAAAATACGATTTAAATAGGCATTTTAGTAACTCCATAAAATATCAATTGATCAAATGAATGTTTTTGATTTTAATAATTTCATTTTTATTTTCCGATTGCGATTCGGAAATTTAACATAAAATTTTTTCTTTGTCAAACCTATTTTTAACGTAAAGTAAAACAATTAACAGTGTGTCAGAACTAAAAATAACGAAAAAAAGCTTTTAACATAGTTTGAACTAGGCTCGGAGAGCAAGCCATATAAACAAGTAAATCGCTTGTCAGTGGTAGTGGATGCCCGAGAACTTTCAAAGCTTTCCTGGCCCTGATCTAAAATATAAATGAAACTAAATATTTATTTTTTCTAAAAAAACAGCGCCCACAAAATTATTTATTTTATTTTTAGTAGACTTTTTATAAAAGCTTTTCCCAATTTTTTTATTTTTATTGTATACTTTTTAGTTTTCGAATATATATCCTTGCCTTTGAGATATCCTTACAGACTTCTTCACGTCAGAATCGGTTGCAGCGGCCCCAAGAATTCACTGGTGAATTTTATTTCCGGAAAATTTGATGAAAAGAATAATCACATTATCATTACAGGGCCTAATACCCTTACAAGGATAAGCTAGTCGGTCAAAATTAGATTACAAGATTTGAACCGGACAAACAAACAAATAAATATACAAAAAGTAAGCTAAATAAAAGTTTTGAAAGAAATTGACGAAACGAGGTGACTAAAACAAGCTTTCAGCAAAATTTTCCTCTGCCGTGGAGAATCTTGTAAAAAAATATTTTCCCAATATTTTTTCAAAGTCTCAGACTATTTTATTGCACTTCGATACGAAGAACATGTCAAGCACATCTGAGACCCTTCGGCAGAATTATGTTTGTTAGTAAAAACTCCCATTATTTGAATTTTTCGATCACTAGGATATTTTATTTTGAATAATTCTGGCTATATTGGATTTTTTTTTTGTTTCTATCGAACCCATTTCTATTCAAGTACCAGATATCTCATGACGACAATTGTATAATTCAGGTTTTTTTTTTCAAATTTTGTTTTCTTATACAAAGAGAATTTGGATTTTTTTATAGGAAACATCCAGTTTAGATCCCTGGATGCCTGGATCTTCATCAGATTGACATTACAAATCTTTGTCACTGACTGGACTAAAAATGTCCTCAAAATTGTGTCCTTGTCTTCAAATGTTTGTCGTTAAAAAAGCTTTACTCGTTACTATTTTTCGAGAGTTCTTGTGGGGGAGTTAGTAGTTCAAATGTATTTTATGGACAGCAAAAATCAGTATTCAATAAAAAAAAGTACTCTTTTTTAAAAAAAAAAAATAATTACTTATTTCTGAACAAAAATTTGGACAAATTTTTAAAAAAAGGTCACAAATATGGCCATTTTAAAAACATTTTGTACAAGCGAATTCATTAATCATTGATAATAATTAAGTAATATCAAAGAATGGGACATCTTTGTTTCTAAACAAAGGGACCAAGACATGATGATGATTTCTTCACTGATGACATTATAATATAAGGCAAGTGGGTTTAACAGAGTGTACTATGTAAATGACAGCTGGTGTAAAATAAGAGGAAAATGGTTTCTTTTGTTATTTTACCTGTGATAAAAGCAATCCATTCAACACAATCGAGAAAAGAGGATTATTCTCACCCTTTTTGTCATTTTGCTGACGGCATCATTTTCTCAGTTTGTCTTATTGTTATTTTCGTTATAATAACTACAACATGAAAACAATATAAAGCCATTCTGGCCCAGTAAGATATTATTATGCCAATGCTAATTTTTTTACAAGATTTGTATTTCTTAATTCGTAAAAGCTTTATCTCAAATATCAAATTTGATAAATAATTAGAAAAATTTGCTTTTAATCCGACTAAAATTCTTTAAAAACAAATAACTAAATTACTTCTCAAGCATCCTCACACCATAGATATGAAAAAGCGATAAGATATTTGGACAAATCATACTAATCATACTAATATATAAAAATGAGTTGGTGTCTGTCTGTCTGTCTGTTACTCTTTCGCGGGGAAACTACTTAACCGATTGGCCTGAAATTTGGCATAAATGTTCGTCGGGGTTCCAGCCCCAACATAGACCCATTAAAAAGTATCCCGAGAGGTGGGGGAGTAAGGGGAGGGGGTAAAGTGATCTCGAAACTTAGCTCTTCCTCTATGTTACCTTTTAACGGGGAAACTACCGAGCCGATTGGCCTGAAGTTTAGCTCCAACATAGACCATCAAAAAAAAATGGAAAAACTTAACCCGGCAACCACGGGTATGCAAGCTAGTAATGAAATAACTTAACACTTTCTGAACAATAACTTAATACTTTCAAAACAATCTGCAGCGATCTCTATAAAACAAAAGTGTGTGATCACTTTAAGTTTCGAAGAGCGAATTTAAATTTTTTTTTTAATACTTTCAATTCGATTAGACGTAGTTATTTAACAGGGATTCCAAATTATGGAAGCATGGTCTAAATATGGACGAACAAGACTCATATCGCGAGCTCCAAGAGTGTGAGGATCGCAAATTTTCTCCCTCACTCTAAGATTAAAATTTGTTAATCCTTTTTATTTTCCTAGTCAATTTTTGAACATTTTTCAGCAAGGCAAAAAAAATGTTATCACACTGGCATACTACAAACAGGTATCTTAAAAAAAATTCAACAGGAAAAAAGATTATATTTTTCAGCTTTTTAAATTCTCATTTTATTAAAAGTAATATAAAAAGAAGGAATGAAAAAAAAACATAAATAAAATAAATCTCCTAGAGAAAAAAAGTAAACTGGAAACTCTCGTTTCGTCGATGTTCATCAAACTTTCTTGCAAGGCTGTAATCAATTATTTTGCAATTTTTCACTTTTATCTTTAACTTCTGGATGAATGAATTTCTCAAATTACGAGTATCTTATTTTCTTTAAAGAATATAAACGTTTTTGCTGTTGTGTACTAACATGGTGAATGAAAATTTCCTTATTGGATGATTAACTTTGCTCCTTTTGTTCAGTTCACTCTCATGATATTGAGATGTGTTAAGTCTACCATAAACTGAAGCTTTATCATGTTATTAAATTTCCTTTTCTTATATATATATTTTCCGTTCTATGTCTATATTTATTGTTTCATTTTTTATAGACCAACTGAGGCTGCAGTTTTCCAAAAGAAATAAATTATATTATAGAGGGGGTGGCAGCGAGAGAGGTGAGAATGTTAATTCATGCGTAGCAATTGAATTTTTGCTCAGGTTTTAGTAACTTGAAAGATTTTGTTGTATGGAACAGGTGTGATTTTGATAAGTACTAATTGTTGGAACCAATCTTGTATTTCTATAGAATATATAAAATATATAAATCTTGTCAAGATAAAAAAAAATTGTGAAAAAACATGATAAAATATTGTAAAAAAAACATAAGAATAGCTAGAATTGTTTTTTTTTTTGAGGAAATAGCGGTTTCCTTATACACTGAACGAAATTTTGTTCATAAAAATTAAGAACCGGGTTCATAGAAGTGAATTATTAGTATTTATGAACAATTTCAATAATATTATGAAAAATTTCATAAACAAATTTGATCTTCTATGAAACCGTTCATGAATACTGTGAACAAGCACTCATAAATATCAAATTTAGATATCGCCACACTAATTAGTATCGTTTTCAGTGAATCTCGGCTAGAGACAGCGCGGTAGGGTGGATTTCGTCTTGGTTGCGTTGAAAACAATTACCATCTTTAATTTTCCGGAATCAATCGAATTAGAAAATAAAAAAAACCGCGCGACGATTGATCAATTTTAGATAATTTTTTGTCACCATACAATTTTCTAAACAAAAATCAAATATATATTTCCTAATTGATGAATAAATAACTAGCAGAGTTTTATAAATTCAATTACCGAATTTTTCCCTTTGTCCATCTATAGTCAATGCTGCACCTATTGTTTCTCTCCAGTGTCCATCTTACAATCTACTAGTGATTCAAATTTAAGTCCTTTTTATTGATTTTTAAAAGCTTTTATTTAGCTTGCCTTCGTGTTTGTCTGCCTGTTTGTCTGTCAGATCAAATCTTGCAACCCAATGACAATACAATATTTTCACTACTTCGTCCTTGTAAGGATAACGGAAGGTCCTGTAAGGATAACGTGATTATCCTTTTCTCCAAATTTTCCGGAAAAAAATCTATTCTGGGGGTTTTTGGGGTCGCTAAATCCGAATCTGCCATTAAAAAGTCTGTAAGCATAACGGAAGGTTCTGTAAGGATAACGTGATTATCCTTTTCTCCAAATTTTCCGGAAAAAAATCTATTCTGGGGGTTTTTGGGGTCGCTGAATACGATTCTCAAGTTAAAAAGCCTGTAAGGACATCTCAAATGTAAGGATATATATTCGAAGACTAAAAAGAACAAAATAAAAATAATTAAAAAAAATTTTTTTTAAAAAAAGCTTTTATTAAAAAAGAATGCACTAAAAAGAAAAAAAATAATTTTCTGGACGCTGTGTATCACAAATATAAAAGCTTTTAAAAAGCGAGATAAAGCATAAAACAATAAAATAAAAATTTATCTCGCTTTTAAAAAGCTTTTATATTTGTGATACACAGCGTCCAGAAAATTATTTTTTTCTTTTTAGTGCATTCTTTTTTAATAAAAGCTTTTTTTAAAAAAATTTTTTTTTTATTATTTTTATTTACCTTAGTTCCCAAAAAACTCTACCGAAATCACAATCGATCGCTAAATAACAAATGACACAATATTACAATGTATGGGAAAATTGTATCGAATGGATTCAGTGCAAGTGCTATTTTGCTACTCGATGGCTAGGCGAGAGTTCGACTAACTTTTTCAACATATTGAATAGACTATAGAGCAATTTTCAAGGCGTAGAACTCTCGCCAAACAGCGTTTACACGATTGAAAACTTTCGTCTAAAATATCTCGCGTAGAAGTTGCGTAGAGTTCTTACACGTCTCTAGCGAGTTTCTTCCGAAACTCTCGCCTATTTTCTCTACTGTAAGAGAATTTTTGATAAAGCCCTAGTACTAACACAAACTGCCAGCCTGGCAGCCCTAAGCTGCGGTGTGAAGGTGGCCGCCGCTGTGGTTGGTGAGATAGTCGAAGCGCCAGGGAGGAAGAGGAGAGATCTAGTAAGAATTGCACTAGACTGCTGGCCTTAAGCATAGATATACTAGATCGCTCGATTTGCTGTCTCAAATGGTCCCATTTCAATACAGTTCAGTGAATCAAAACGAGTCAAGTAAGAGCAAGATAACCGTATGAAAATAAATATAGTCCTCACGTTTAAACCGTGAGGTGTCAAAGGAAAATAGACTTTCGGAATGGTGTTTGCGCCTAAAGTTATTTGTTAGCGCCTAAAGTTAGTTTCAAACTTGTGAAATTTGAATTTCGCGGCAAACTAAATTTGAATCTCGCGACCTTATACAGTTCAGGGGATGCGCTCAAGTACGATAAAGAGGGAAATACTTTTGGGACCATTTTTCAGCAGAGCTTTGTATGGTGACAGTTGTTCTATGTTATATAGTTCTGTGGCCTTAAGCTTCGAAGATCAGCCAACGGAGGGGCCTCAGCGGCGGTTCACAAAGAATTCGGCAGCTAAGTATTTAAAATGTTTCCTTTAATTTAAATTGTTATAATACCGTGTACACAAATCTTGAGACCCGATATAATTTATTTTTGTTTGTTTTTTTTTTTATATTTATTTGTTTGATTTTTTGATACAGTTATACCTATTTCAAATCGCTCAAGGTGTTCGCTTAATCCTACACAGTCGACCCTGTCTGACTCCCTTCCTGTCCAATTTTTCTTCCAGCAAAATATGGTCACCCTATCAAACCCATGTTATTGAGAATCCTAATTTCTATTAAAATGTTTAGTGACAGATTTCCACCTAGGCGCAAACGGCGCGCGCCTCAGTTTTGGGGGACGCCAAAAACAAGAAAATTACAAATTTTTTCGATAGGGCCTCCATTTGGCTAGTGGGGCCCCGTCTGGGTGTTGGGGCCAGAAACTTTCATAGGCCGAGTTACAATTGCTTTGCTATTAATAGATAAAAATATAATAAAATATTGAGTAAAGAACGTTCCAGAATAAATATGTTATTCAATGTTGATCTGGTGATGGGGCCCACAGACGTTGCAACTTGTATAACTTTTTTTGTCGAACAAGGTTATATGTTTCCCCACACAGTAATACAATCGATCTCAATTATTTTTGGTGGAAAACTTTTCTAAATGTCAAATATTCGTGTTTTGGCAAACAAGTTGCAGTGTCTGTGGCCCCTGAAAACATAGCATTGAATTATTGTTTGTATAGCGCGCATCTAGTGACTCAGGTTTGAGTTTTAACTTAACTCAGGTTTACGAAATCCAGTAAGATAGCTAGGTTTGCTAAATTTGAAAATGTATGGAGAAGAACACACCTAATTTACGTAAAAGTTCGTGAAGTAATTTGTTCAAAACTTTATATAAAGCTTGGACTAAACCACATGCACGAAAAAATGCTATTTGTACGGATACTAGAGATCATCACGTAGAAACAATAATGAAATATTCAGAAGTTACCGACGGATTTAACCAGTCATTACCAGCAAAAACTGTGAAAGAAGCGCTTTTAATGTTTAAAATCTTTAAGCATACCTTGTTTACAATATAACAATTAGGTGTTATCTTTTTCTTTGGAGTTCTTCTCAATGCCCGCCTCTGATATAAGACCAAAGAAAAGGAATTTCAAGAAGTTGCTAAAGAATTTATATTGCACTATAGTGAAATTTGTAGATTAAGAAAGAGTGAATTCCTGAAAAGCTTTTCCGTGCATTTGTTGCTCAAGTTTTTTCTCGGCTTCCCTTTTTTCATACCGCTGAGGCTGATTGTGGGTGGCTGATTCAACCTACTTTTTTGTCCACTTAAAGTAGTTACAATTCCTGTGGAATAACTTCGTGCCTCGCTAAGATTAGATCAATTCACAAAATGGATTAAAAGCAATAACGCCTGCTATTGAGAAAGAAAGGTTAAGGAATCAGAATGTTGTGTGTGTGTGTGTGATGTTGTTGGTGTCTCTGGTCTTCAGCAATGTTTGTCGACGGGGCAATACGAATCTGGGATTCGGCTGATAAATGGATTTCGTTTGAAGTACATACTAAGAAAATTTTCCCGACCTCTAGAGTGAATGACATTAATTAAAATCCCATAGACTTAATTTCATTCTGACTTTAAAGAGTATAAAAACTTTTACGTACTAAAGGTATTCGGGAGAAAGAAATTCTAGCTAATTCAAAATGTAAGTAAAGTTTAATTTTTAAATGAAATTACTTTTGAAATTACAAAACATTCGAACAGAAGCGTCAGATAATTGTTCACAAGATAGAAATTTTGAAATTTATCAAACTTTAGAAGAAAAATGTTAAATATATGTGTCTTCAGGTGTAATGGAACTGAAAACAATTATCATATAAATAGATTTTGAATCTGGTTTATAATACAATGATAACTTAATTAAGTTACATTATGGGTAACATGTAATACTAACAAGAGAGTTACTGTTTACCGCAATCTTCTATCATAGGTAAATCAAATCATAAATCAATGACGTTACCTTAAGCATGTTACGATAGGAATAATTAATTGGCTTTTACGAAGATTGATTCTCACCTTTATTAGAGACAACAAATTGTCTTATATTACAATTGTTAATTTATATTTTATCAAAGTGTTTTCATGGTCAAATTTGCAATGATGCAGTTTTTTAGTTAATTGAATTCAAGCCAGGACCGGATGTCTTTTCGGGGGAAGGTAGCTTACATTAGCGGCGTCTAATAAATTTTTAAATTACAGTAAAAAAAAATTGCAAAATTACTAGGCGCCGTCTATCTTTGTCAATTTATTCTGTGAATTTTACTCTGCGATAGTAAAATCAAATTTCAAAACCGTTTACCCTAAAACACAAAATTCAGGAATTTTTTCCTGAATGACGTCCGTACCCGAATTTTTTTATATAAAACTACCAGAATAAATTCGAATTTTGACCACTTTTGCTAAGTGAATTTATTCTGGGATAGATGAATAAAATTTGCGGAAAAAATCATACTAATATATAAAAATGAGTTGGTGTCTGTCTGTTCCTCTTTCACGCAAGAACGGCTGAACCGATTGTAGTGAAATTCGGCATGAGTGTCTGTGGTAGTTCTGGTTCCAACATAGGCATACGGAAAAGTAGCGCGAGGGGTGGGGGGAGTAAGGGGAGGGGGTAAAGTGATTTCGAAACTTAGCGCGGTATTACACACGGCAACTTTCGGGCTTACTTAAGCCGATTTTCGGGAGCAACGACTGAGGAGGGAAAAGTTGCCACTCGAAATCATGGCTTATCGACAATCTGCATACATGCAAAGCGTGTGAACCGGTTTGGAAAAAGTAGTAGGCAGAAATCATTTCCGCTCTGACCGTCAGCAGGTAAAGATCTTGGGAAGTATATGAGCAGCAGCAATTTCAATGGTTTGAGTTCACACACACCCATGTAAACTTGCGTAGCATATGCAAACAGGATTGGCTTATTTAAGCCACAAATGTAAGCACATTGGCTTATTAAGCCCAAAAGTTGCCGGCTTAAATAAGCCCGAAAGTTGCCGTGTGTAATATCGCGCTTAGTTTTCCCTCTATGTTACTCTTTCGCGGGGAAACTACTGAACCGATTGGCCTGAAATTTGGCATCGTCGGGGGTCCAGCCCAAACATAGACCCATTTAAAAGTGGCCCGAGAGGTGGGAGAGTAAGGGGAGGGGGTAAAGGGATCTCGAAACTTAGCTATTCTCTCTATGTTACTTTTTCGCGGGGAAACTACCGAGCCGATTGGTTTGAAGTTTAGCTCCAACATAGGTCATCAAAAAAAATTTGAAAAAACTTAACCCGGCAACGACGGGTATGCAAGCTAGTTTTTAATCAAATTCGCGGAGAAATTCAAAAAAATTTCAAAAACTATCAAAAACATTCCAACTAAAAATAAAGGATAGCTCAAAAAATATTTTTTTTCTATTTTTTTTAACCATACCATGTAGTGCATGAATACGTAAAACGGTTATTATGTTTCCCATAAAGTTTTTGTTGTTCTATATTTTTAGCAACAACAGGTTTGTGGCCATTAACTTCTAAAAATCACATTGGCCTTGCTAACAAAATGATTTAATAACAAATCCTTTCACTATTTAATGACAGTTTATTGATAATAGGGGGTAGTGTAAATACACATAATGTGTAAAGCCCTTGATCGCTTAAGCTAATGGACTACACTATAAAATTTGGTTTAATCGGATAATGGAATAGTAGCTTCCATTTAGATTTTTATGTAATTTGAACCAATTTAAAATGTTTTCAAAAGATTTAAAATTCTATCTAGGTTATTCGCTTTCGATTCTTTCATTTTGATTTTTTTTTTGTAAAATAAGACAAATTAAAGTAGCGGAAATTTTATCAGAACTACGAACCAGATCTCTGAGACCTTCGAGAAAATCAATTTCTCAGATTTTTCCATTTATTACAATTTTTGAAAAATTATATACAGAGTGAATAAAAAGTTTCCAAATTTCGTCAATTAAATTTGAATTGGCGAATAAAATATATGTTTATTACAGTTTTCTTTCATTAAAATAAAACTTTAAAAATCCCTTTTGTAAGGACAACAGTAATTTCAAGAGAGAAACAATTACGGCGAAAAATAATTAAAAATATCGATTAGTCGTCGGCGCGGCTGCAATAAACTTTTGTAAATTTATGATGGGAGCTTAAAATCCTATTGCAATTGAAATACTAAAATAATAGCCTATATAAATGTATTTGTGAAATTTTCCATCTTAGCTAAAAGTGTTTTTGTATAAGAATGAAAGTTTGTCCACGTTTGATATCGAAAAGACGGAAGGAGTGTGGCATATAACCTACTTTTTAATTAATTTAATGAATTTTCTTCAAGTTTAGTCTGGATCATTTGCATCTTTTTAATTCACATTTGGATAATGAAAAATTTCGTTAATTAAAAAACCAACAAGTACGGTTGCTTACAATTTCTCGAAACTTGAATCTGAAATCCTTCGTCTCTGACTATAGTCGGGTGTTTTCGTTTTCCTTTTTATTTCGCCTGTATGGGGCTTTTTCACCGGAAAACTAAAAAATACACTTTTTTGTATTTGCTTTTTTTTCTATTCGCCCCCCCTTTTTTGCTAATCCCATAATCCGGACAAAAACACAATAGGGAATTATCTTCTCGACACTCCTCTAAATAACGTAACGACTTTCAGCCAGGGATTAAGTAAAAGCCAATCTTCTACTTTAGAGAGATCTGGTTTGGTTGGAGCCGATGAATAAAGGATCCAAGAAAATATCTCTAAAGAGAATATGGAGTTGAATGCGTTTAAATGTAAAAAATAGCAAAAAAAAACACAAAAGCAAAAGAAAAGCGTATCTTGTTATGGTCAAAGTGTTTATCGATACCAACAAATTCACAGTAAATGAGAAATTTTCTATGCAAATAGCCGCATAAAAGGGTAATTAGTGCGGATTAATTTTTGTGAAGACATGTTTACAAATTTTCTAAATCTTCCTATTGTTCTGAAACTTAAAAGATTTTCAGACTTTCCTTAAGGGAAAATTGCTTTCACGATTACTCAGCCATCTCATCATTTGCGGTTTAGTATTTAACTTTGGACTCGAGAATTTTACTGTAAAATAACTATTCGAAATCAATTTTAAGTAAGTTAGTCTGGAGACTTTTATGTTACTAAATAATGGGAGTTCACAAAAATCCCAAAATTCTTTTGCGAATAATTTTTTTTGTGACATGAATCAGAAAAATATTTATTCTTAAAATATTTCGAGAGATTTTTTTAAACCATTAATATAAAAACCAATTTTAAACTGGAGTTACAAATAGGTTATTTTGGGAACCGTTTCCCATAACGTTTTCATTCGGAGGTTTTTTAATGAGTTTTTAAACACTGTTGCAAAACTGTTTTTTTTTCCTAAATCCACCAGAACGTTTTTATCATGACCAGTTTTTAATTAGAGTTAAAAAAAATACGCGGCGTTTGAGGGTTGTAGCAACATTTCTGTAATGATATTATAAGTGCGAACGCACACGCTTCTTCTCGTCGCGGAAACTTTTGGTCCTCAAAATGCCTTTCCGACGTACACGCCTCTTCACTTTTTAGTAGCAAAAACTTGTGTACAACAAGCGATCGCTCATGTGTGTCATATATGTGTTGTATTTCCAGCTCATTCCCTTACTAGCTAGTACCGAGGCAACATCAATTGCCAAATTACAAACTGCCAACAATAGAAGAATAAGGACTGGTAATTTGTTATGGCATTTACTCTTTCCTACTTACCTCAAAAATAAAACTACCTGCAATTGGGATTTCACTATTTGCATTCAATTTTTGGTTGTTTGGGATATGTTTACGAGTCGGTGGCTAAGCACCGACTGCCTCAATGAAATTACGCACACATGCATGCTGACGTGCTACACGAGCGACTTCGTTTGTGTGCATAAAAGAAGACGAGAAGAACACTTTTCGCGTGGCGACTATTCCCCTCTTGCCGCACTCGTTTCTTTCCCACAATTTGGTGAAGTTGCGGCATGCTGATGACCGAAAGTTGCTCCGTGTACGTCCTCGCTAACGTTATATTAACAAATTTCTAACCACTGGGTTAGGGGAGAATAGGGAGACTTGGTCCCCGTTTTTTTTTCTCCTATATATTTTGTTGTTATTACTTTAAACATATCTTGTTTTGTCACGATAAGGTCAAATCTTGTGAGCTTTGATATTTTATACTAAAAATACATATATTATAAACAAACCTGGACTTTTAATGAAAAAACAAAATGCTATCTCCCGTCGGGAAAAAATCGCCCTGTATTAATAAAAGCGAGGGGAATTCAACAAAATAGTCTTTCGTCACTCATAACAATTAAGGAGGAATACATAATTTTCATGGAAGATAAATTTTTCTCTAAAAGGCCAGCAAATACAAACGAAAAATTGAAATTCTACTTCGCAAAAACAAATAATAATACAGGTGATCCCCATATATCGGTATACTTTAAGAACTTGGCTAAGAATTAGAGAAAATTGCTATATAACGCGGCCTCAGATAACGCGGCCTTAGATAACGCGGCCTCAGATAACGCAGAACATTCAGTTTTCAATTTAGAACTCAAGAGATTATTTGTGTAAGTTTTGCAGTAAAAAGAATCTATAAATTGTGTGTTGATATTTAGAGCGCAAGCTTAAGAACACTAAAATTTGTGGATTATCACGCCTTTTAAACTGATATGCCGTGAAACCTTGATAAGTCGAATCTGATAGCAAGCACATGGAAATTCGAAGTTTCGAATATTTTGCGATATTCGTAGGAACGGAAACTTCAAGGGGATCAAAGCAATATATCGGTTATTCCAAGTTTTTATTAACGTAATCACTAATTTATGTCATCTGCATTTTCGAGATTTTTATAACGCGGCATTTGACGTACACTCAAATTTTATTCACATCACAAAAAAGTTGTGATAAGTCCAAAATCAACAAAATTTTTCTTCTTTTTACACGGAATTTTGTCATATAGATGAGAAACACACGATTTAATGGTTGTAAATAAAGGTTAAGGATACCAGTTATCGAAAAAATGTTCGAATGCCAGAAAGCTGTCGGCATAACTTTCTACACAAAATTAAACTACATGAAACTTAATCGTTTAACGATGCCTTTGTTATAGTATCCATAAAATTCATTTAAGAAATTTATGGGGCGGATCAAGTCTCTCAGGGGATCAAGTTTCCCGGTTCTCCCTTATAGGTTGTCGGGTTGTGTTTTTCAGGTAAAAATACGTCACGCCAATTATCCTCCAGGACAGTAGAACTCCAATAAATTTTCTATTTTCAACACAGAAAAAAAAATCGATTCACAAATATAAGGATAAACTTTATTTCGTCTCAAAAACATTTTCGTGGATTAATAACTGATAATTTTCTGCGCAAAAGGAGTTGAAATAACTCGAGCTTTGTAAATAAGATACCTGTTTGAATGATTTAAATTAATTAACTTTTTTCTTGATTTCGTGAAAAACAAGACGAAAGCAAAAAATAAATAAAACAAAAAAGTACTTCAACAGCAAAGTGAAATTTCGCTGATATTTGCGTTTTATTTAAAATTGCTTAATGAGGTAAAAACGAAAATAAATCTCTTGGTATCCCCAAGGAAATTAATTCTGTTTGATTAAATGTGGATAAAAAGCAAAATTTGTTTACACAGACAGTCTAGAATTTTATATCAAGTTAGAATAAATCGTAGGCAGGTAAATATCTTCCACATAAATGAAATGAAAATAAAGTTTTACGCTTATAAATTGTGCACACTTTAAATTAATTTTCTAAATTATATTTGATATTTTGTTAATGAAATTTAATAAGTTGATGTGACGTACAATTTTAAATTAATCAAACTGGTTAAATAAGAATTGGATTCAATTAAATTCTTTGAATGAAAATATTTAGCAAATTACTGTAATAAAAAATTTTCTAAAAAAAATAAAACCGACTTTAAAAAAAAACTGAAAAGAAAAAAGCACTAAAAAGAAAAAAATAATTTAAAACTATGTCCATTAATAGCGCATTTAAAATTCGGCTTTTTTGGAGTGGCGTTAAATTTACACTAAATAAAATCGTTGTAAAATTTCTATTGTCAAGTTTCGCACAAAATCAGTTTGTACATGGAGAAAAAAAATAGGATAGATTTCTACAAAAAATAGTAACATATGAGACAGTGGGCTTTTTTATAGCGATTGCTTAAAAATAGGGAATCCAATTTGGGACATAAAAGAACTTAGTTTTGGTGCTTCTAAGAGCCGTGTCTATAGTTAATCTGTTTGACAACAAAATTTTTGGAGTCGATCTTAGTTCTTAGTTAGCCTTAAGGGTTAGAAAGTATGTAATTTATTTTAGTTGCAAATTTAACGCCACTCCAAAAAAGCCGAATTTTAAATGCGCTATTAATGGACATAGTTTTAAATTATTTTTTTCTTTTTAGTGCTTTTTTCTTTTCAGTTTTTTTTTAAAGTCGGTTTTATTTTTTTTAGAAAATTTTTTTTTATTTCGAACGTTTTTAGTTTCAATTTTTAATATAGGTAAAATTACAAAGGGTTTGAGGGGATAAGTCCGCAGATGAGAAATATATAAAAGAATCTTCCAGATATTGTACTGAACACAATACAAAGAATTTTACTCGATATCCCAAGCAGGGAGGGGTTTGAAGGGATAGGTTAACACGGGGGAAATATATAAAAGAACCTTCCTTGTGTTGTACTGAACACAACGTAAAAACATAACAAAAGCTATAATTGCCAATCTGGCAATCATTGGAGACCCGTATGGTGATATTCGTATCAAAATTCGAACAGTTGTATCAAAATTCCAATTTGAAGTCAAACTTTCCTATAAGATTTTTTAAAATTTATTCCAATCGGATTTTGATGTATGGAAGTTTTATGTAGAATCATATCCCAAATAACTTTTGTTCTTGCACTTTTTTGATAAGATGCACCGTTTTTGAGAAATTCGGAAAAAACATTTTCGTTTGTATGGGGGGTACCCCCCCTAATGGTCCATTTTTGCCCATGAATGAACCAGGGCCCAACCAGGAACTTTCTCTACAACTTTCTCTTTTGGATGACCAAAATCGGTCCACCCAGTAAAAAGTTAGGCGTGAACATACATAAAAAAAATATTCAGGTGGAATTGAGAACCTTTTTCTTTTTGGAAGTCGGTTAAAAAATGATTTAATTCAAAGCATTTTCGTACAAATTTGAACAACTATGGTTAAAAAATTCCTCGCTTGCGAATTATTTTGTCCATTTGCCAATTAATAAATTTTGAGAAAGCCGACATTATTTCTTTGTTAAGGCTCGATGGTCTAAATGTGATATGTGGAGGTTATGATGACTGGTACACTGCACACAAAGAGTCTTTTCCGGTAGCTCTAGTCGGGGGGGTGGGATCTTGTGATCCAGCCATCATCTCGGCCTTGCCAAAAAGTTGTGTGCACGGATATTTAACATAATAAAGATCACTGAAAGAATCCGCGAAGCTAACCCGAAATCAAACGAACAATTCTTGGACACCTCACGATGGTTTTAGGGGTGCCAGCCCTTCCCTTCCATTAGCCCTTCGATGCCGAAACACGATTTTTTTGGGCTCCCTTTATGCGGTTAGTGCGGCGGAGGGGTCACATAAACAAAATAACTAGTCACTCATTTCGTTTTACTTCTTTTTAATTCAAAAATAATTTATTTGTTAGATTTAGGTTTAAGATTTAGATTTAGTTATGTTTAATTCTAGTCATATTTAATCGATTCAAAAAAAAACAATTCTCAAAAGAAAATTTTTAGATAAATTCACCAAAACTGAAAATTCAAGGTGGCACGCAGCCAATTGCAACTACACAAATTTACTTTCATTTTTATTTTAAATTATTTAATTATTTAAATATGTAATTTTTTTATAACTAGGAAAAATTTAGATTAAAGATCAATATAGAACGCATAAAAAAATTTAATTCAAATTCAAATTTGGATCATAAATACCTTTTTACCTTTTAAACACGAGACTCCTACGGCAGATCTGACGCAGCAGCTTTTCTCTGTAAAACCTCGGAAAAATTTCTTTTTATGTTAGTTTTTTATGCGCCTGTACAAATTCTTCTGATTATTTTAAGTTCTTATTTAAAGTCCTCTTCTGATTATTTTAAGTGTTGAGATTCAATTAAAGATGATTTTGGTTCGGTTAGATTTTTCCGGAACTTCGAGGTTTCTAAGGTTAGGTGAGCACATGTGAGCAAATGCAGCCAAACTGCTGTACACGCCTACAATTTTCCTACTGCGATTTATTGTTTTTCTTTTCTGCAGCCACAATTTCCTCAAATCACGGAAGAAAAGAAGATCGGACGAGGATCTACTGGATTTTTCCTTTCCAGGAGTACCGCTTCGGGTATCAAAAAAAACTTTGTCGGATGATAAGGGCGTAAAATTATAGTTCTACCCCTTCTACGTTGAATGATTTAATTAGCCGTTGTATGGCTTCAATTACTTTAATTCGGCTATCCACAAGAACCCCTAAAATCCCGCACAGTGAGGCATTAGAAAATTTGCAAAGTTCTCAAGTACGGAAACACGTGGAAAATCACACAAAATTTTACCTTTTTGGGGTATCCTCTTTGATAAAAAAAAGATTTAGAAGTTCTAGATCTTCCACAGCTTTTCCACCGATAATATCGGAAATAACCGATTTAAAAAATGTAAATCAAAATGCGAGATTTAACTTTTCTCGCTACCGAAAGGAAAATCCTCCTTTTTTTTGTGATGGCTTTTTGTGATCGCTGGATGTTACCTCGTCGATCGTCACAATGGAAAAAGGGAGAATTTTTGCCATGAGGATCGATCAACGATCGATTCGCATGGACCAAAACTGGTTTTGCTTGCGATGGGTGCAGCTTTGAAAAGAGCTGTACACTCGCTGTCTATTGTTTCAATGCTTGAAACTCCATTAGATAATAGAGCGATAGGCAAATTTTTATTTCATAGGAGATACCAGGGTAAATTTAAATGGGATCAAAAAAAGAATTTAGAAAAAAAATCATTGGCGCAAAAATTTGAATATTTTGTTTTTGAAAAATTTGCTGGCCGCAACAGGGCAGGTTTCGCGGGCAGATGTAAGGCCTCTCGCGAAAGCTGAAAACGGCCATCATGCGTGGAGGTCTTTAGCATGAAATATCCCAACTAATCTTCCCTGAAGATCTTCTATTTCATAAAGGCTATTTCCAATTTTTTTTCTTACTCTAGCTTTCAAGAATAAAGGTGCAAACTTGGCATTATACTTGTTTCCGGCATTACTTAAACTGAAATTTCTGCGAAACAATTCTTGTCCTATGTGATAAGAGACTTCTCGCTTCCGAGTGTTATAAACTTTGCATGCTTTATCATACGCTTTCCCTATGTTTTCCTTTGTTTTCAGGCGCACCAATTGCAATCGGTCCGGACGTTCTACTACCAAGTCATTTTCACTCAAGCTATCGAGATCCTTGAGGATCTTGTAAAGAGATCCGTGGCTAATCATATTCTGGCCGAAAAGGACTTGATAAGGAGAAAATCCGGTGGCTTGGTGAACAGAGCTGCGTAGGGAAAATGTTATTTGGGGTAATTTCTCATCCCAGCGAGTATGGTCTTTGTCTACGTAAGCGCGGATGCCGTTAAGGATCGACCTATTTACCCGCTCTGAGGCATTTGCCTGCGGAGAGTATATGGCGGTATAAGTATGTCTCACGCCATAGCTACCTAGAAGTTCATTAAACATCACCGACTTGAATTGTGATCCGTTGTCTGACATAATCGACTCTGGAATGCCATAGGTCAAAAATATTTCAATTTCTAGATACTTGCAGATTAGGCTTGCCGAAAATTTCTTTAAGGGTTTCAAAAATGGAAACTTCGAAAAATGATCAAGGACTATCAAGATGCCAATATTTCCAGATTTGGACCTTGGATATGGTCCTAACAGATCCACATAGAGTTTTTGAAAAGGTCTTGATGTTTCGGATAAGGCTCCCATCGGAGGTCGAAGAATTTTGTTGGGTGGCTTTGTCTCTTTACAGGTATCGCAGCGCAGGACAAAACCTCGCACCTGTTTAACCATAAGTGGCCAGAAAAAGTTTTCGCGAAGTCGTTCTAGAGTTTTTCGTATGCCTCCATGGGATGACATAGGTGGTGAATGAGCGGATTCTATCAAACCTTCGGTCATTTCTTCTGGTATCCAAAGCTTCCAACTTTTTTCATCCAAACCCAAGTTACCTGTGGAGTGTGACGTACGTTTGTAGATGTAATCGTCGATGATTTTTAGATCGGGTAAGTTTGACGACTTTCTTGTGATCTCGTCCTTGAGACGATTGTACTTTTCACTACGAAAATGTGGAGAAGATAAATCGATCGACAGGGGTATGTCAGAAAGAGCGTTAACAACGATTTCGGAGTCGTCATGTGGAATTCGAGACAACACATCGGGCACAACATTTAGGCTACCTTTCCGATGTTCAATTTCGAAACTGAACCCTTGCAGCTTGAGGCTCCACCTTGCTAGGCGGCCATTAAGGTCGGTTTGAGCCATCAACCATTTTAAGCTCGCATGGTCCGTTACGATTTTGAACTTATGTCCTTCCACGTATCCCCGAAATTTTTTTATCGCAAGAACTGCGGCAAAACATTCTTGCTCTGTCACAGAATAGTTTCGTTGAGCTTTATTAAATTTCTGTGACATAAAAGCAATTGGACGTTCATTGCCTTCTTCATCTACCTGCAACAACACAGCTCCCATACCAGTATGGCAAGCATCACACTGAATTGTGAAAGGCTTGTTGTAATCTGGGTTGATTAACACAGGTGACGATGACAAACGGTTTTTGATCTCGTCGAAAGATTTTTGAGCTTCGAGAGTCCATGAAAAGTTCTTTCCTTTCTTCAGCAAGTCTGTGATTGGAGCAGTTAAGCTGGAAAAGTTTGCGATGAAACGGCGGTACCAGCCTGCTAAACCGAGGAATCGTCGAACTTCTCTTACTGTTTTCGGAGGTGGATAATCGACTATGGCCGAAATTTTCTCCCTATCAGTGCTAATGCATCCGTCGCCAACTATGAAACCAAGGTATTTTGTGGTTTTTAGACAGAACTGGCTTTTCTCCATATTGAGCGTTAGACCGGCATCGTGAAGATGTTCTGCTACTTCTCTCAATACGAGTAAATGGGTTTGGAAGTCTTCGGATATGATGAGAAGATCATCCAGGTAAACAAATACCTCGTTTCTGAGATTGGGGGGTATAACGCGGTCCATCAAACGGCAGAGGGTTTGCGGGGCATTACACAAACCGTATGGCATGACTTTGTACTGGTAGAGGGGTCTACCCGGGACAGTAAACGCGGTTTTTTCTCGTGAGGAGAGTTCGAGCGGAATCTGCCAAAAAGCTTCCTTTAAATCCAATTTGGATATAACTTTGGCTTTTGGCAGTCTGCTGAGAAGTCCATCGATCAAGGGAAGAGGGTACGCATCCTTTTTCGTGTGTTTATTTAACTTCCTCGAATCAAGACAGAGTCGCACGCGGTCAGGCTTCCGTATCAGAACGACGGGGCTACTCCAGTCACTTTTGCTTTCTTCGATTATGTCTAATGCCAACATGCGATCGAGTTCTTTATAGAGGAGTCTCTCTATGGCAGGCGAAACGGCGAAATGTCGTTGCTTGATTGGTTTAGCTTCGCCAACATCGATAACATGCTGACAAAGTGTAGTTCTACCAAGTCCATTCTTTACGGAAGAAGGAAATAGGCTTTTGACCAATTCTAAGCGATCTTTCTGCGAGGACGTTAAAGGAATACAATTCAACTTCTCAGATTCTACCTCCGAAACTTTGATTTCGTTAACACAACTGGGAATTATATTAAAGGCGGACCAGAAATCCATGCCAAGATATAAATTTTGCTTTAGTTGAGGTACCAAATACAATTTTAAAGCTTTCGTTTGGTTGCGAAAGGTAACCTGGACGGTAAGAAATCCAAAAATCTTTTGAAAAGTTCCATCGGCTACTTGAATATTTGAATGGCTTTTCGAACAGTCTTTTTCTTTCATCAGTGTTTCCGCGAAGTCATTTCCGGCGCAACTAACCGTTGCTCCACTATCAAGTAATCCCAAAATTTTCGTAGAATTTATCTGAACTTGGGCATAGGGCCGTACGTCATCCTCACTCAGAGAAACAATAGCTGATAATTCTCGTCTAATGTGGCGGTACTTTTTTCGAAAATTTCTCCATCTTACAGTGGATCGCCTGGGATTTTTGAGAATTTTAGGAGTTTCCGAATATGCACAGACAACCGGTGCTACTGGGGTGTTAAAAATTCGAAATCGCGCAAGACGATATTCTTGAAGGCGTTGGTGGTACGGTTTAAGAGGTCTCAGCTGGGGTTTAAGTGAAATTGTTGGTGTAATCGGGTTTGTTGTCAAGTCTGGGGTTAAGGATACATCCGCGTTTTGGATTGTTGGTTTTGAAATTATTTCGAGCGGAGGTTGCTGGAGTTGCTCGCGCTCGCGATCTCGTTTTTTGGGTTGCATTTAGGACATTGTCTCTTGTAAGTATTTTTCAACCCACAACCGTAACAAAAAATGGTTGGCGGTTGCTCGCAATCCATGAAGACGTGGTTACCTTCACAATTCCAACATTTAAGGACTCGTTTTGGAGTAGAGATGGCATCAACAGCACCGTCAAATTCTTGAAGGTGATCTTCTTGCTGCCTATCATCGACTTCGATCTCCGATACATTTCTTTTTGAAAAAGTATTAACAGGGCGTGATCGATTGGGATCAGGTCTTAAAGATGGAGTTTTGCCACGAATTTCTTCGAGGTAGTACTCTTTCTTCAAACAAAGCTCTCGAAGATGATCGATACTGTAAACAGACTGATACAGTAAATCGCCTTTTAATTCGGGTCTGAGATTTTTCTGTAAAATCTTTAAAAGCGCACGCTCGTTCAACCTTGTTCTCAGCCGATCGCTAAAGGAAGTGATCGCATCGTAGAACCCGTCGAAGGACTCGCCTTCTCGTTGCTTTCGAGCTTTCATAAGATCGATTATGTCGTCGTCTTTACGAATGTCTCGGTACTTTACCAGCATGGCAATTCGAAGACTGGACCAATCAATTTCTCTTTCTGGTTCTAATTTATGAAAATGCCAGAACCAGCGCAATGCGTTTCCATGCAAAAGCATATTCATATTGTTCACGAGTTTGGAAAAATCGCTATTTAAGGTTTGCCTGGTGAGTACTTCGGCACGATAAATGAATTCTTCGATCGGCATCGTAGAAATGTTGCCATCGAATCGCAAGTTCCAGGACTTAATGATCGCGGAAGTTTTGTGTACTTCTAAACCAGAAAAGGGGTAAGGTGGTTGTGCTCCAGATCGTTCAGACGCAGGTGATTCTCTACTGCGGGTTGGTACAATAGGTGGTGGTACCGTGGGATCGAATGCTTGCGGTAATCTATTCGTCGGATTCCGAATAGATTCTGGAGGAGTAATCTCTCGCATAACATGAACTGAGGATTGGGTTACAGATGCATTCAAATTTGCAAGAGCAGATACATTCTGAACTGGTGTAGTTGTTCTAGGAGAAGATGGTATAGGTTGAGTAGTTTGCTGCGAAGTTAAATTCAAATTTCTTAACCCTTCCGTAATTAAATGGGTCATTTCAGACCGAATCAAACGCAAGGTTTCAGATTGGGTCTGCTGAACGATATCTCTAACTATTTCCAAATTAACAGCAGCAGAATAGTTGGGTTGTCCTGTTTCCAAAGCAGAAGCTTCATTTTCATCAATAACTCTAGGGATTTCTGTTTGATTGGTAGAAGGAGGGGCACCCAACATACCTGCACCCACAGGCACGTTGCTTATGGAATCTGCCGCGCTGGGCGTTTCCAAGGTCGGTTTTGGTAATGCAAATCGAGCTTCGGGATTAATCGCAAACCTCGAAGTCTTACTGCGAGTTTGACGCGTATCTGGGCTGGAATCTGCATGTGCGAATCTGAGGTCTTTAATTTTACATAATTGTCGACAATGCGGACAAGTGTTATTGTCTTTCAACCACTCTCTGACACAACGATTGTGAAATAAATGTGTACAGGGGGTTTTCACAATTTCTTCGGGAGGTATAAGCATCTCGCTGCAAATGGAGCAAGTAGGCTCAGCCGCCTTAGATAAATCTTCCGAACTATGATGTAAGGTCATGGTAATTTTGATATATAAAAGGATTAGATTAAAAGTTTAAGATTTCGTCGAGGGAAAAAATCAACAAAAAAATGATCTTGGTTGGTTAATATAAAATTTAAAAAAAAATCGATTCAAGCGGATCAAATCGCATATACTTGATGAGAGAAACACAGGTGCTCACCGAACACTTATAATACTTAAAAATAAAAATTCCTTTTAAATATATTTATATATCTTTAGCTTTCTATATTCATGACAGATTGACTCCTCGCCACACCAACCAAATTGTAAATTATGTTCGATAATTTCGGGATAAAAATCGCTTCTCTTTCAGGACTATGTTGGATGGACAAAAAAAAGATTTTAATAATCTACGAATTTCTAAGCCCTTGGCAAAAATTTTTGTGGTCATAACAACGACTGGATGTCATTGAATGAATTCCAACAAATCCTTGAGCCAAAAACTCAAAAAGATAAAAAAAAAGATGGAATATTTAATTTATTCTATCGCGAAAAATTAACTCGAATAAAAGGAGTTCGCAACGGTCTCCATCCGACAAAACGATTTCAGATGAGATATCCAAGGAGTTTATCCTTCCATCGTGAAAACAATCACAATAAAACAATCAAATATGTGATACAACAAAAAAAAATTTACTCGATCGGAAAAAAATTTGCAAAATTGAATTAATGATTCTCCCACTCAAAAAAAATTTAAAGCTTGACGAATTTTTATGAGGATCCTGTCTTCTTCCGGGAGGAGAGAAGAGAGGGGCCCCACGTTGGGCGCCATTTTGTTAAGGCTCGATGGTCTAAATGTGATATGTGGAGGTTATGATGACTGGTACACTGCACACAAAGAGTCTTTTCCGGTAGCTCTAGTCGGGGGGGTGGGATCTTGTGATCCAGCCATCATCTCGGCCTTGCCAAAAAGTTGTGTGCACGGATATTTAACATAATAAAGATCACTGAAAGAATCCGCGAAGCTAACCCGAAATCAAACGAACAATTCTTGGACACCTCACGATGGTTTTAGGGGTGCCAGCCCTTCCCTTCCATTAGCCCTTCGATGCCGAAACACGATTTTTTTGGGCTCCCTTTATGCGGTTAGTGCGGCGGAGGGGTCACATAAACAAAATAACTAGTCACTCATTTCGTTTTACTTCTTTTTAATTCAAAAATAATTTATTTGTTAGATTTAGGTTTAAGATTTAGATTTAGTTATGTTTAATTCTAGTCATATTTAATCGATTCAAAAAAAAACAATTCTCAAAAGAAAATTTTTAGATAAATTCACCAAAACTGAAAATTCAAGGTGGCACGCAGCCAATTGCAACTACACAAATTTACTTTCATTTTTATTTTAAATTATTTAATTATTTAAATATGTAATTTTTTTATAACTAGGAAAAATTTAGATTAAAGATCAATATAGAACGCATAAAAAAATTTAATTCAAATTCAAATTTGGATCATAAATACCTTTTTACCTTTTAAACACGAGACTCCTACGGCAGATCTGACGCAGCAGCTTTTCTCTGTAAAACCTCGGAAAAATTTCTTTTTATGTTAGTTTTTTATGCGCCTGTACAAATTCTTCTGATTATTTTAAGTTCTTATTTAAAGTCCTCTTCTGATTATTTTAAGTGTTGAGATTCAATTAAAGATGATTTTGGTTCGGTTAGATTTTTCCGGAACTTCGAGGTTTCTAAGGTTAGGTGAGCACATGTGAGCAAATGCAGCCAAACTGCTGTACACGCCTACAATTTTCCTACTGCGATTTATTGTTTTTCTTTTCTGCAGCCACAATTTCCTCAAATCACGGAAGAAAAGAAGATCGGACGAGGATCTACTGGATTTTTCCTTTCCAGGAGTACCGCTTCGGGTATCAAAAAAAACTTTGTCGGATGATAAGGGCGTAAAATTATAGTTCTACCCCTTCTACGTTGAATGATTTAATTAGCCGTTGTATGGCTTCAATTACTTTAATTCGGCTATCCACAAGAACCCCTAAAATCCCGCACAGTGAGGCATTAGAAAATTTGCAAAGTTCTCAAGTACGGAAACACGTGGAAAATCACACAAAATTTTACCTTTTTGGGGTATCCTCTTTGATAAAAAAAAGATTTAGAAGTTCTAGATCTTCCACAGCTTTTCCACCGATAATATCGGAAATAACCGATTTAAAAAATGTAAATCAAAATGCGAGATTTAACTTTTCTCGCTACCGAAAGGAAAATCCTCCTTTTTTTTGTGATGGCTTTTTGTGATCGCTGGATGTTACCTCGTCGATCGTCACAATGGAAAAAGGGAGAATTTTTGCCATGAGGATCGATCAACGATCGATTCGCATGGACCAAAACTGGTTTTGCTTGCGATGGGTGCAGCTTTGAAAAGAGCTGTACACTCGCTGTCTATTGTTTCAATGCTTGAAACTCCATTAGATAATAGAGCGATAGGCAAATTTTTATTTCATAGGAGATACCAGGGTAAATTTAAATGGGATCAAAAAAAGAATTTAGAAAAAAAATCATTGGCGCAAAAATTTGAATATTTTGTTTTTGAAAAATTTGCTGGCCGCAACATCTTGTAAAAAAAAATCTTGTTTACAAAATCCGTGTTCGCGCGCAACAAGAGTGTATTTCAAAGAATAAGGTGAAACGAGTGGTCTGATTGGACTTTGATGTATGGATTGGATATGTAAAATCATATTCTAAACGCATTTTACCTTCATATATTTTTCAATACGACTCACCGTTTTCCAGAAAACGGAAAAAAGTATTGAATTTTTATAGGGGAGGGGAAAAGGAACGATCCAACTGGATTATAATGTGTAGATAAGTTATGTAGAATCATATACTAAACACATTTTCGGTTAGTAAATTTTTCAATATCACGCCATTTACGACAAATGTAACTATACAAAATTTGAGGGCCCTACTCAATCGTTTTGAAAGTTATGATTTTCACGGGCAGACGGACACACGTTTAGATGGACAGACGTATAGACAGACAGACTGACATGCGGAAATGAAAATCTTTTATCATTCCTAACACCCTGATGAAGTTTATTTTTGTGTCCGACGATTGGTTCAATGCGTTACAGACCGTACACTAAATCTAATATACTCATATATAATATATCATATCTTAATATATAAAAATGGATGTTTGTTTGTCTGTCTGTCTGTTTGAGATTACAAAACTCGAAAACTACTGGACCGATTTTTACGCGTTTTTTTGCAAAATGATCTGCGTTGGCAGGACCAGGGTTTTAGCTATGTCAGATAATTGAAATTCGAAACAGAAGGTCCTGTGAGGATAACTCAAATATCCTTTTTCCCATTTCTCTCTCAAAAACTGGCTTTGGGAGGTTTTCAGGGTCGCTGATTACGAATCCGGCGTTTCAGTTTCAATAATTCTAACGGAAGGTCCTGTAAAGACAACATTTTTTCCTAAACATTTTAAAGTTATTTATGGGTTTTTGGCATTCTAAAATTTATACGAAAAACTTTAAGCTGGCAACGTAGGGTCTGCTAGTAGAGTATAATGAAGTACCTGGGAACGAACCCGACCCACCCCGCAGGCAAAGTTTCCAACCTATATTTTTATAGTATGTAATTTTAAAATATACAGATTTATAAATTATAAATAGGTAAAAAATATAAAGAAAAAAATAATTATAAAAAAAATAAGTTAAAACATAAGTCAACAACGGAGCCAAACTCCAGAATTATTTTTGTGAACTACCACCAAAATATGATAAATTCTGTTAATAATCAAGCATTTGTAGGGTTTTGGTTCAAGTTATTTTAATCAAGTGAATTTTGTTTCAATCCGAAAATGATTTTTTGTAAACTCCAAATCTATAATTTTTTATTTTAACACCAAAGTGGGGTTTAAAAACACTTAACGAATTCTTTTTTTTATCTTTTCGTGTTAATCTAAATTGAGAGGAAATGAAGTTATCGAAAAGGATGGACGATTTTGAGATAATTTGGAGCTAAAAAATACACACCAAATTTGTCTCCGTGCTTTCTTCTGAAGACATCACAAGAATTTTGATTCTATAGTTTTTAATAGTCACATGTTCAAAAGTATATATTTTGGACAACATAAGCAAAATGTTATTTAGGTAGCTATTTGTAAAACATTAATAAAATAAATATGATAAAATATTTTATGAGATTCCACAGAACTTAAAAACTTTTCCTTACCGTTTGAACTGAATTTCAAGAGTTTTCAAAATTTAATTTAATAATTGTTTGCATTCGTTTTGTAATTTCGTGTATCAAGTAAAGGAGTCAAAAAAGAAATTATGTTGGAAAAGTTTTACTGTGCAAAAAATATGAATTTAACGATAACAACTTATATTTGCATGGAAATACTTCATATATATGGAATAAAAACTTTCATGTTTCCCTTTTTTATGTTGTTGGTCAAAGCATAAGGTCCGACCCAATTGAAGTTGTTTTCGGTTGTTTGAAAAAGTTATCAGTCAAAGAGCAAAAGCATAAATTTAATTTGATCTCTTAGATTTGTATAAATAATTTCTTATTTTGCTTATCGTGTTGTTTGAGCAAAAACTATGTGAAATGAAATATATGCTGTGGTAAAAGTTTAAGTATTGTGTTGATGTGGTCAACGTTTAATTAAAATTTCGTAACTACAAAATGTAAATGCAAAATATTTCTCTTTTCAAACGGATGCATTTCAAAATTCTTTGAGGTTTTATAACTGTGTCATATACAATTCAGCTTCCACGTGAGTTTTTTTTTCATTTTTTGGCATTTTGTAAATTTATTATTGCTTCAAAGCTAAACTTTTTAAAATAATATACGAAAAAATTCCAGTTAGATTAAAAATGAAAATTTTCCTAAAACACAAAGTATCGAGTAGTGAAGATGGGGGATAACTGACCGGAACATAACCAGCGAATTCGTATGTAGACCCCCTGGGCGTTAATAGGCATTAATGTTGTAAGGAAAAATTAGAAATTTTAAAAAAGGATAAAATGATCATTATTGAGAGACATATGAAATTTTTGAGGCTCCATCACACAAAAACTGTAACAGTTACTAGCACCATATAACAGTTACTAGCACAAAGATTACGCTATTCTTGGAGATGGTTCGTACGTAAAAAATCATGTGTTGATGTTTAGTGACCGTTTTATCTATTGATGATATTTGTTATTATGTTTTTCGCAGGCTTCTCGGTCAGTGGATTGGAGTGAAATAAAAAAAAATATTTTTTATTCTCAATTCCCAACGTTTCGGTTTTATTTTAAAACATCTTCAGGGGAAAAAACTACAAAAAAAATCCTTTTTAAATCATTGTTCGCAACAACACTTCCTCCCTCCCAAATACAAATTAAAAAGTTTTTTTTTCTCGCAAACTGTGTTTCTGAAGATTTTTCAAAGACAATAGTCTTTCAATATCCTTGACCGTATATATAGGTACAAAATGAAAATATTGTTCAATGTTTTTGCTTCAATGAAAATATTGTTCAATATAAGAATATTTTATGGCATTAAGTATGGAATATAACGTCGTTCAAATGCTTGATGGCATGTATTCGGGAGGTCCAATTTTCGATGACTGTCGCATAAATCTGGCTGAATTTGCTGGATATAGTTCGTTATGTTGACTCTGAGGGCATCAACTGTTTGCGGTTTATTCGCATAGACCTGCCCCAAAGGAAGAAGTCTATATGCGTTAAATCGCACGATCTTGGTGGCTAGTTCACGTCACCGCCACACGAGATAACTATGCCCTCTATGCGCTGTGTGGCATGTAACGCCGTCCTGTTGTTTAGACCACAAGAAGTCACTTATCATCGATCTGTAGCCCACGCCGTTGACGAAAATCCGCACCAAACAGTGACTTTCTCGGGATGCATTTGGTGCTGGTGTATCTCGTGTGGATTGGTTGGGTAAAGTATAACTGGTGCCCCGGCACCAGTTCTGAGCACCCCCGTTAATTTTCCGGCTAAAACCAGTATTGTGCGCGATTGAGCCACATTTCACAACGTGTTGAAACCAATTAGTCTTCGAATTCAATTCTTATTTCTATAAGTTACTACACTTAGAAAAATGTCCAGGTCAACTTTTTGTCAGGTTAACTCTGACCTTACAGAGGTGTCTGTAAGCCAGCTAGCGGTCAGAGTTAACCTATCTAAGGTCAACTCGTGCAGCTCCCAATGCCCTACTTCACCTTCTGGTGGCTGAATTTCAGAATTTCTCCGACCACAGGTCAACTCAGTTTTACTTGCCCACATGCAGGAGAACGCGCGCCTGCCCGAGGCCAATTACGCCGTATGTAGGTCGAGTTAGCCTCCATTTTTCTGAGTGTAGGCGTACTTAATTTAATACGGGGGGCTCAGAACTGGATTTTGGGATAATTTCCACATTTACACATAATTCTTTTTTTTATCCAAATTGTTGAGGAATATGTATATGTTAATTTAATTTAAACATTCCATACTTTCGACCAGTAAGTATAAGTTTCTCAGAAAGGATACGGAAGACAAAGAAAATGTGGTATGAAGTGAAAAAAGGCTTAAGGGGGCTCAGATCTGGGTATTTTACCCTATCGCTCCAAATCCGACAATTTTGCTTGTTCACTGATCCATTCATCCAAAAATGAGCCTCGTCGCTAAAGATGATTTTTTTGGCAAAATTTGGGTCAACTTCCACAAAATGCCTTACGAAGAGAACCATTTATTCGATTTGCTTCAAATTTTTAGTGTTTCTTCAGCATATAAACAATTGCGAAATTTCCTTTTCGCAATGAAACTTTGATGAATATCACTTTTGCAAACAAATCTTTCTACCAAAAAATGAAGATTTTTTAAGAACAAGTGTTCCACCCTCCTAAAAATATACTCAGCGCAATTTGCAGACATTCCGGATAAATCAATCCTAATTTATGGCTAAGTTTATTTGTGACCAGATTATTACAATTCAATAGATTTGAATTTCAGACGCCTAAATCAGCGATTTGTAATAGTGTGTACTCTCAAGGGTGAAAAAACATGCTATAAAATCACAAAAAAAATATTTTTATAAGTGATATATTCAAAAAAAAAAAAAACTCGGAGCTAGTATCTAATATTATTTATAATATTTAATAATGGTTCATTAAAAACATAAAGCTTCAAAGAGACAAAATATGAAATGTTCACTAAAGTATTACTCAAAATTGAATAAGAATTGGATTTCCGTTTGACAAATAGGAGATTTCCTCTTATCGAACACTATTATTTGAAAATCTCTGTTTACGTTTGCAATGCACATTGCTGGTAGCAATTTCCGGTGCACTTTAACTGTATCTATTCATACTTTGAATTTCTTTATAGAGATTCTTGATTTTACATATAACATAAAAGTGCTGACATCAATTGTATCATCCGAGCAAATATTGTGTTCATATTGGAGGATGTCTCTTGGTGTAAATAAAAGTTGGTTCTTTTTTACTAAAATCACGGCACTTGGAATAATTGATTCTGATTTCAAGAAGCAGTTCTAGACTTTCCTTAATCTTTTTATTCAGCAATATTGTTGTATTTAATTTTCAAAGTAATAACAGAATTAACACTTGGCGTCGTGAAATTTAAGATCTGTAACAATTTATTTGTGACTAATATTACAGTTTTACATTAATTACATTGTTTAACATTGTTTACATTATTTTACAATGTTTACATTATTTTACATTGTTTACATTATTTTACATTGTGTGTTTAGAACATTTCTAATGTGTTGTTAACAGTTATGTGTTGCGCAAACTAAACTAATAGCTTTCGATTAATGGAAGAACATTTATTTTAAGTGACTTTTTTTGTCATAAATGCAATGGCTGATTTTACTATCTTTTCTCATTTTAGTAGACAAATAAAAATTTATTGCCAAATATAACTTCTAAATTATGAAACGATTAATAATAGATGGATGCCAACCAGAAAAAGGGAATTTCAACAAAAATATAACATTTAATACGAATGAATAATTTTTGAATTTTGCCGCACATAAAATCATATGTTTTAATCGACTCCATGGGATTCTATACAATAAAATAAATGGATCGAGAGCTTGAACATAAAACAATTTTCTCTACGGTATACTAATTTTTTCACTCATTTATGGAAACGCGAATAACATACAAATTTCATGGTATTGGAAAAATTGCCAGTAAAAATATAGAAAAAAACCATATGGACGAAACCAATAACGATCACAGTCAAAGCATTTATTTATTCTTTTTTTTAAGGAAAAATTTCATTGATGTCAGCAAAATAGGACTTGGTCATGCGAAAAAATGTTGCAGAGGACTAGAGAAGTTTATTTTTCATCGAGCATGTAGCATGCTTGGCCCCAGGCTAAAAAGTAAGGTTTATTCAATATACACGAAAGGATATCTACAAGTATAAATATATAAATAGCTGAACGACCACTGCTAAGGATGATGGTGGCCAAAACCGATACCCAGATTGGTCAATAAATGGCGAACTTCGCATAGTATACGAGTAGATAGGGCCTACATACGAGCACTTAATTTATGGCAGGGCCTAAAGATTGGTCCGGACTTTTTCTCATTTTTTTTTTGTTTCTTATTTTTCCCCCGAATTTCGCTGGTAAATTTTTGTCTTAATTGGAAAGTTGTTTGTTACCAACTAGTCTTTTAAAAAATATTGAAACGTCCAATTCCGTAAATACTCTGTATTTTATTTCGTGAAAAATCTTTATTTACTTAAGAGTCTGCTTAATTACAATCCCTTAAAATTCATTGTTGTTTACAATAGTAATAAACATGCCAGGAGGTTGTGTTCAAACGACAATTTTGAAAAATGCTTTTCATGATTTTAGTTTACAGGGTTATGTCTACCTGGAGAAATCGTTTTTTTACATATTTAAAAGTACAACATTTCGACTTTTATATCTCAAAATATTAGGGATGAAATTTCTTGAAGCTATGAGATTTAAACTAAAAATCTAAAATTTTCGCATGACTCACTAAGGCAGGATTTTTCGAAATTCTACCCCTAAGAAGATAAACATGAGGTTGGTAGGGGATTGGTGTTTTAAAACATTGATCTTGCTATATGAATTCTGTCCGTTAGAAGACTGAGAAATGTCAAGGGGTCGCTGATCACGAACCTGGTCTTAGAATATCAAAATTCGAAAGGTAAGTTCCTGGAGGGAAGATGCAAATATACTTTTCCTCATTTTTCCCTGGAATAGAAGTTCTGAAGCAAAAAGTGTTTTTTTTTTCTAAAGTTTTGAAGATATTTCTTGGTTTTTCCGGTGCGAAAAATTTGTACCCCTTGGGCGCTGTAAGAGTATTATGAATTGTAACAAAATTTATACTGTGTCACAGAATTCCCCTCTTTTCTTAACCCCTCTCCTAATATTTCTTAAAACCTGAAAGGGATTTGAATCCGGTTTGTGTTATTAGATAGGGCATCCCTCGAAGTACGCTGATATCCCCAGCTCTGGCCCTGTAGACCCACTCTTAATATATGCTTCAATTCTAAACATATTTTGCGGTTTTCAGGGTGGTAACTTTGAAGGAAATCTTTTAGAAACTAAAATTTACTGGATTGGGGTGGGGGTAAATTTACGGGTATATATGCAAAGAGTTGAGTTTACCGACAAAAAAAAACAGCCAAACCATAAATAAAATATTTATTCCTGTCGTTTTAGAATCACCAAACAAAAAGAAAGAACTGATAAATAAATGTTATTCTTTTTAAATACTCTTTGTCTGTTTGTTTGTTTGTCTGTCAGAGTCAAATCTTTAATTATTTTCCACTCATCCGATTGTCTTGAAATTTTGCACACTTACGTGGCTCTAACGACAATATAATACTTCCACTATTTCATTCTTGTAAGGAAAACGGACGGTCTTGTAAGGATAACGTGATTATCTTTTTCCTCAAATTTTCCTGAAAAAAACTCATCTGTGGGTTTTTGGGGTCGCTGAATCCTGAATCCGAGTCAAAAAGTCCGTAAGGATATGTCAAAAACAAGAATATACAGGGTGCGCCATCTATTCCTCCGGTATGTAAACATTCAATAACTTCGCCATTTGTCAACCGATTTGCTTTCCTAGACACGTTTTGGAAACGTCAAACCAGTACAATTTTAACCATGAACCGCTTCACACCGAAAGAACGCGCCGAAATAGTGACGATGTACATTGAAAATAGTCGTTCAATTGTGCTAACTCAACGTGCATATCGTGCAAAATATCGTGGCAAAAAAGCGCCTACCGACAAAACAATTCGGGCGCTGGGTAAAAATTTCTTTGAGCACGGAACAGTAGGCAATCTAACCTATAATCATCCACGCCCAAGACGTTCCAATGAAATTATTGAAGCCGTGAGAGAGAGTGTTGCCGAGGACCCAAATGTCTCGTATCGCCACCGAACTCAGCGGTTGAAAATGAGTGGAACCACGTTGCGGCGCATTTTAAAGGACGATCTCCATTTGTTTCCTTACAAAATACAACTAACTCAAAGAATATTGGCAACAGACAAGTCGCGTCGTATAGAATACGGCAAATTAGTCGGCCGAATGTTGGAAACCATGCCGGACTTTTGGATGCAAGTTTTAATGACCGACGAGGCACATTTCACTCTCTCTGGCGGTGTTAATAAACAAAATTGCCGCATTTGGGCGACAGAAAATCCTCACGAGATTCATGAAATACCATTGCATGATCGAAAAGTGACTGTTTGGGCCGGCGTGTGCGCAAAAACCATCATTGGGCCATTTTTCTTCAATGAAGGTGAAACAGTTAATGGTAATCGATATCGGTGGATGTTGGCACATTTTGTGTGTCCGAAAATGCTTGAAAAAGGTCTGACTGACTTCTGGTTTCAGCAAGACGGGGCGCCATGCCACACAGCGGACCAAACAATACGGTTTTTGCAACAAAAATTCCCTAGACGTGTGATATCGAAAAGAGGCGATATTGACTGGCCACCAAGATCCCCTGATTTAACCCCCCCAGACTTCTTTTTGTGGGGTTATTTGAAGAGTAAAGTTTACGCCAGCAACCCGAAGACCATTGACGAGCTCAAGACCAATATTCGTGCCGAAATAGCTGCCATACCGACGGAGATGCTCGAAGAAGTGATGGAAAATGCCCGAAAAAGAGCACAGTTTGCGGTGGCCAATAAAGGTGGTCATTTGATCGATGTTGTTTTCAAAAAGTAGTCCACATAAATTGTAAAGGATTGAACTAAATAAAAAAACACCATTTTTTGCAATCTATTGTTTCTTTCAAAAGTTATTCAACATTCTCATACCGGAGGAATAGATGGCGCACCCTGTATATTCGAAGACTAAAAAGTAAGTATAAGCAGTCGAAGCTCGATTTACGCATCCGGTAAAAAGAATAAATTTAAAAAAAATGAAAAGAGTTGAAAAAATGATCTAAAAAAGAAAATATTTTTTTTGGGCGCTGTGTATCAGAAATAAAATTGAGACAAAGCATAGAAAAGTAAAAAAAATATTTGTCTCGCTGTTATTTCTGATAGACAACGCTCAAAAAATATTTTTTTTCCTTTTCAGTATACGTTTTTTCAATGAAAGCTTTTTTTGATCATAAGTATATCCAACGCACACTTGTTCTATTTTCACATCTAACTAGATTTAAATTTTTTATACGAAAACAATCAATAGACTATAACTAAAATTTAAAAATATATTTTTAAAAAATTGAATTGAATTTTTGATTCATTAAAGTAATTGCTCCTTTATGCCTGATAGACTCATTCCCAGGCTGCTCATTATTTAGACAGTAATACCATCAACTGACGTGGACAAGCCCACTATACAAAGTTGCGGACCACCATCAATCTAATTTCCTCAAAGACGCTCTCTATAAAGATATACTGTAGTCTATATTTATCAGGGAAAACTCTTAGGAGCAGGACACGAAAAGTTGAAAAAGGGACAAAAGAATAAAACCATAAGACTGAAGGATCCGCTTAAAAATGTAGCGAAAAAAAGGGCCATCCATCAAGGAATGAACAATTTGTATACCAGCTATGAGCCTTCAATGGAACGATTATGTGCATGATTTGCTGTATTGCTTCCTATGCTATCAATTAAAAAAAAAAAGAAAACCCCAAAAAAACAGGCTTTTTGTTAATTTTTTCTAGTTATTCCTTTGTAATATAATCATTTTAATCTGTTGGTGCTAGATCAGCAATCATTAAAGACATAATGCATACGTCAGAATAGAGGGACGAGTCTAAAGGGACTACTTAGTTAAAAATTTATTTTTCGCAACATAAATTTTAATTCAAATAAATTTCCCATAATGGTTTCGCTAGTGTTATCTGGGTAAAGTGATTAATTACTCTTTGATTATAATCTTGAATATAATATTTAACACTTCCTCTAATTAAGGGAAAAATCTATAATGGTTTTTCTTTAGCCTTTGGCTAGCCATTGGTATTAAAAACCTTTAATTAGACAACGTCTTACAAAAGTTTTACAAGGGGAATTTAATTGAATTTTATTTTAATAGGGAGATGTTTTAAATTCCAGCTTTTTCAATAAGGATAATATTTTTATGTTAGATATATTGTAAATTATATTAATAACTTCGACAGAATCAAATGTTATATAGAATTATATAGAGATAATAGCTTAAATACATGCGATTCCGCCACAAATTCTTGAAGAATATCTCTTTTATTATTTCTAGGATCGTTCATAAAAAAAATAACAAACTTTAATTTTTTTTTGCTACACAAGAACAACAAAATTGTTCATACGCTAACAAGGAATCTTAAGGCTAGTTTCCCATGTGTAGCATAGTACGTTTTTTTTTGGTAGGTTTCTCAAGGGCAAGATTATGATAAGCCTTTATACGTGTATACATGTATACATGGAGTGGCGTCGAGTACTTCTTCTTTTTTACTGTTAAATAAGATATGGATAAGTCGGCATGTTTTCTATTCCTTCACTGTTTACGAACTCTCTACAGCCGAATTGGTATAATCCAAAAAATTTTTGGTATATAAGCCATTTACAGATTTTCCTTCTGTTCTTAAATTAACTTTAAATCCTGAAAACACTCTCAAGGATGATTTTGTACGTAAATCCTTTCAATTTTTTATCTTTCCCTCTTATAGTCTCTTAAGGCGAAACATCAGATCTAGAATTTAATTTGATATTACAAATTCCTTTAAGCATAGTGTAATTTGAGGTGGCAAATAAAATTAAGAAATGTGAAATGAAAAAGGAAAACCAAGTTTTGGGTTTTGTAAAAATTTTTGGCCAACTGGAAATTTGTCATATTAATGCAAAAATCACATGCAGTTTAAATGAACTATTTTAAAATTGATCTGTATTTAATTATAGATTTTTTTATAATTTAATTATAGACTGTTTTTCTGTCAATCTATCAAGTAATGAAATCTTACACACTAGCCGAGCTACTAATAAACTTTCTTTCAATCTATCTAGATTTCAGATACTTTTTTGCTACTTTAAGAACTGCTTGTCTGTTTTTAAAGTTAAAATATTTTTATTCATACAAACACAAGAGTGTGATTTATTTACCAAATACCGTGTGCTGCAAATAGTAAATATAACATAAGAAGCATTAATTATTTATTTTTTCAAAGTCTTACATTCCGTTTTTCGACAATATTCTTTAAATATTTTTGTTATTTTTTTTTCATACTTTACTCTATAATAATGTTATTACAAAAACTTTGATGATTATTTTTATTTTTATTAAAACCTTTTATTTAAGCAGGGTTGATCTTTAAAATATTTTCTTATACACTTCCCGGAAAAAGGATTTACCTTTGTCCTTTCTAAAAGGAAAAAAGTATTTTTCGTTTAGAGGAAAAATCAATCTGAAGTTTCTAATATTTGATTTGTTGTATACATGTGTGAATCTTTTATATATAGCAAATATACTAGACTTAATACTTGAACGTATTTATTATGTAGATATATGCGGCACTTATTTCCATATAAATTTTCTTGTTCAGGAAAAGGTAAATATATATAAGTCTTTGATGTCCGTGATTATATTTGCCGCTAAAAAAGGATTCGACCCTTTTTATGTGCTTTACTACTATGTAAAAGTGAAAAATCTCTTAGATATTTCCTTGGAAACAATTTTATTCTTGCGATTGCGTGTTTATTAAAACAAATAGAAAGAATGAGAAAAAGAAATTAATAAAAAATTCATTTTAGAGAGTTTATGTTTCGTGTTTAATAAATATTATAAATATTCGTATTTACTGAAACAAATTTCTTTAATATTGGATTTTTTATTAATTTTTTCTTTAAAAATATAGGTACAATAACGTTTATCACATTTTTATATTTGTGTAAAAACAAAAATACACATTTTTTTCAAATCGTTTTTTTAATCTCTTTTATTTATTTATTTAAAATTTCTACAATAAAATAAATGAAACGGTCAAAAATTCTTAAATATGTAAAACCTTAAAATTCTTTTAAAAAGGCTTAAAAAACGACGGGGATTTTCGTGATCGCCGATTACGAATTTGATGTTAGATTTTCATAAGTTACCAGGAAGACCGAGCCATGCTCGGCGACCTCAAAATCCTACTTTTGCTGATTTTTGGGGAAAAACTAAATTCACTTTATCTTTACAGAGGTTTTCCAGTTTTTAAATTCCCGACCTAGAAAGCTAGAACTAAAAGTAACGCGCGATAATAAAATTTCATAGAAATCGGTTGAGTTATTGAGTAGTCGCTGTCACCGATTTTTGAAACGTTGTTTTGAGACACCTGGCGAGGGGTATCGAGGGGAGGGAAAAGTCAGGTTTGTAGTGGAAAAATCGAAAGCCCTTAGCCCCCTTAGTAATACAGTACAGTTTCATTAAGATCGGATCACCCAATTCGAAGATACCAGGCGGAGGGTATCGAGTGAAATTTTCACAGAGGTGAGACCTATTTAGATCGATTCCTTGTCCCCGAAAATCCCTAACCACCAACTTTCGTGAAAATCGTTAGGCGGGTTTTCGAGATCGTTTGTGCAGACAGACAGACAGACAGACATTCCTCGTATTATATTATAGGATTCAAAACGGAAAGGTCTGGAAAAATAACGCAAATATCCTTTTTCCCATTTCTCCTCAGAAAATCTGGGATTGGGGGTTTTCTGGTTCGCTGACCACGATTTTGGCTATGAAGTTTCAAAATTTGGAATGGAAGGTCATGTAAGAATAATGCAAATATCGGTTTTCCTATTTTTCCTCGAAAAAACTTACTTTATGGAGTTTTAAAGGTTGCCAATCAAAAATGCTTTGGAGGTTTTTTGTACGCAATCTGTTAATAATTGTATAAAAATCACTAAAATTGGGAAAAATTTTTGTTTTCTTTAAAAAACAACCAAAACTTGTTGTTTTCTTTCAAAACGACCAAAAATTGTTAAAAAAAATTGTGATTTAACATTTTTTCTGTGATTTCGAGGCCCTACTGATAACGGATTTAATGCTGGAATTTCAGAACCCGAACTGAAAGTCCTAAAAGAACATTTTTTTTCTCTTCACAATTTTCACGTTTTTTTTTGTACAAAATAACTTATGCAAAAAACTTTAAACCGGCAATGACGGGTCTGTATCTAGTATGATAAATCATAAGTTTAAATTTCCTTGGCACATTTATGCTGTCAAATTTTTTTTTTATTGATTTTTTTTAAGAAACTCCCAATTAATAAAACCAAAATTCTCTCTTGTACAAAATATGTCCGTGCAATAAGTAACAATTTGGCATATCATCTATAGTAACATACTGTTAATTTAGGTGAAAAACAGATTCGGTTATGCTGGAACAGTGTGTGAATGTAATTAATTTATGCAAGAATTTACATTTTGAATTTATAATGAACCGAGAGATTTAGATTTGAAACCACTTGAAAACCTGCAATTTAATGTGACTCGAATGAACTATTCGGCTATTATATTGCAACCATTTAGAAGAGCTTAATGTCCGAAATAATTTCAAAATTACTGTGCGCTTAAATTAATTACTTATACGGACACGTTATGGTCATAAATTGTATAAAGAATATGTTTTTTGTCGCCGATGAAGTTTTTTTGCGTTATAACGCAATAAATCGTTATAGAATTTGAAAATAAAAGCGAAAATACATATAAAGATCTTAATCAATAAGGTATTCAAATCAAAAATATAATTTAGAGTTCTAATATTACAAATTCAACAGTGTAAAGAATTACAAAAATTAAAACATGATGTAGTAATAAAAAATATAAATGGCGAACAGGAAATAGTGAAATGCTTCACACAGGATCACACACACTAAAAGAAAGTTTTAGTAAATTAATCTACAAATTTAGTTGATTTTTAGCCAAGTACAAAAAGTAGTTGAAAAGTAGACTATAGGCCCTATCACAGAATCCGATACGAATGGTTCGGATCGTAAACTCAATGTTGTTGTTAGTGTTTTATACCAACAACAACATTGAGTTTTCGATCCGAACCATTCGTATCGGATTCTGTGATAGGGCCTAATAACTTGGTATGGTGAGATAACTTGATTACATTTTAAACACCAACTGTGTACTTTTGTCAGTAACACAACTATTTTTAGGCCAAGACATTTATCTATAGTACGCATAAAAATCTAATTAAGGGTATTCACAGTCCTCTTTTAAATTGCGAGTAATTTTACCGCTCGGTAATTCAGTCAAATTTAACAGATTTTTACCGAGACGGTAATTTGGTTCATGTAAAAATGAATTACCGGATTCGGTAATTGTAGACATGCCTTGAGTCGTGTTTTCCGGCCCGGTTATTCGGTATCAAGAATCAACCGCGAGTGGCGCTAGTAATGTTTTTAGTTGTCAAATTTTCTCGCTGGTTTTTTGTTAATCTCATCGGACTGCAAATTTTTTCAATTTTGATAGCCGTTGCCACAATAGAAATTCAAAAGAATACATCAAACATGGATTTAAAGGTATGTGACAATCAAATTCGCAGTTCATGATTTGGTCACGTATCCAATAAAAGCGCTGTTCTCAAATCTGTGCTGTGGGATGTTCACAGCAGAATATTTTCAGTCTTTTAATATTACCGAAAACACCGAATACCCAAAATTAAAAGAGGACTGTGAATACCCTTACTAAAAAAAACCTTTTCAAATATCATATTCCGGTTTTTTATTTAATTTTCGACCGATCGTAAAATAGAAGAAATTTCTCGTATATTTTGCAGTAAAAAAAACTACCTATTTTTATAAAATTATAAAGCAAACATTTTATACTGGCTCTCACATTATGTACATGAATAAAAGTATGGACTTGTAACATAATTCATATGAACACCGAAGGTAAGTAATAACTATTGCCATAATTTATTTTCCGTATTCTAGGAAAATCCTCTTTTGATATCCTTGAAACTTTAAGTTTTGTTACACTCCCAAATGAGGCTATATACGAATATTAGAGTAAACGTACTGGTATAACAATAGTGACACATAAAACCACATAATAGCATATGCATACGACTAGATTATACTGTATATAAAGGGTAACTAGAGAAAATTTCGTTATATGAGATGAAAAGTCTTTAAACTTAAAAAGCCTTATACTTTGTTTTATTTAAGGCACTTTATATAATGACGATATAACAAGAAAATTCTGGAAAATTCTACATAATTCATGTTGTCGCCTTGGTTTCAACGAAAACTACAATGTTTCTCATCATATAATTTTCAGTCAGCTCCTTACAGTTTTCCGGTGTATTAAAGGACAATCTCTATGACACAAGGTCGATGTCGCTATTACAAATTATAACTACTACCTTTGCTGTCTTTACAGTATCATATAAACTTTATGAGCGGTAAGGAAACAAACTCCATCCCAAAGACGGTTTAGATGGATAAACTACAAGTTATTACTCATGGTAAGCCCCATGGTTTTATGTATAATTTTCAATGTGTCGGGAAAATTAAATTATATTTTTAGGGCATTATTTTTTGTACTTTTTACGATTACAAATTATATGAGCAACAAGAAATTTTTCACCTTACTTTTTAGAATACTATCAAAATATCAATTAAAATGTTCTCTTAATCAATTATTTTATTAATAAAATACATCGACATGAACTTGTTAATCAATAAAATATCAACCCAATTTTTTTTTATGTTTATTTTAGGCAATTTTTGCTATACAAAAACCTTTAAGTTTGACTAAATACCTGTGAAAGAAGTTATTTATTAGAAAAAGTAAAGTTTTCTTTCTTCAGTTTCCTTAGTTCCAATTTTCTTTCGATGCGAAAAATTTATGGGACCATGTGAAACATGATGACATGAACTTTCATCGTAGGTTTGTTGACTTCTTACCTGAATAGCTACCCTAACCGAAATTGACAAGGTGAAGCCAACCTTTGTCAAGTTTACTTGTAATACTAAAAATGTAATCGGTTGGACTTTTATCTTAACGAAAAGATTTTATAGAATTAGTAGAACTAAGACTGATTTTCCCTTTTTTGGTTCTTTAAATATAAGTCGATAATAAAATATGTTGTAATAAGTTGAAGTAGCTTTAGTTGTTTTTCAGGACAAGTCAAAATGATCGGTGTTGAAATGAACCAGCAGATCAGTTTGGCTTCGCCTGAAAATCGACTTAAGCTACTTTAACTTATTACCACAGAAACAAATAAACACTCGCGATCTTTATTTCTCTCTACTCTTTATTTCGATTTCTCGAATCCAATATAATAAACGTCAGCACATAATAAATTTCGCACAATACAACTTTAAACGAGTAGAGAATCTACACCGCTCATTAGTAGAGAACCTGTATACTCGAGAAGTTGATCGGATACTTTTAAAATGAGTGCGAAAACTTTCTAAATTCCTTTAAATTATTTTCAAAAAAATTTTGAAGCACGAAATAGCGTTTGCGCTGGGTCCGAATCTTGAGGAAATTCATTAAGATTCTATATGAATGACGCGAATATCCTTTTTTGGGGAAAATTACTGTTAAGAGGTTTTTGAGTTCGCTGAGTACGAATTTGACATTGGAAGTTCCAAATTTGGCAAGGAAGGTCCTGTAACTATAACGAACATATTATTTTTTCACTTTCCCTCTCTCTCGCGCTCGGCGCTACAACTGGTTTTCAGTCTTGGCCTGTCGCAATGTCTCTCGCCAGAGGTTCCGGTCGCGTGCCGATTCTTGCCATCAGAGAGGCCATTCGCATGTCGATTTCTTCCAGATTTGCATCAAAGATACTCATTTCTTTTATTATAGTTTAAAGTCGTTTAAACTATTTGGCGAATCAACTTGAATTTTTTTCCAGATTTAAATTAATTTCCAGCTTGAACAAAAATAATAAAACTTTGAATTTCAATATATTAAGATAAATTTGCTTTGCCAAAGACATAATACGATATTCTCAAGCCGTTTACCAATAATATGTTGAAAATAGTACGAAAAACAGTCAACAAAAAACTTTGAAAGGATTTTTCTTCTACGAAATTTTCAATATTGCTTGCATTTTCCTTTCATCAAAAAAATATGTACAATAGCCTCAATTTTTCCATCATTCAGAGCATATAAGTCTTGTACGTGCGTTCCACTATCCACATTCGGTAGTACTTTAGTTCTCTCAAGCAGCCAACCCTTATTCATTCGCTGCAAATCGCCATCCCCTTGAAAACAAGCAAAAAAGAGTTCCATATATTTTTTTTTGTCGAGTCAAATCGACTTAAAAGGCAACGGGTCAAAGTTGGCCTTTGTTGTTGTTATTACATTTTTTAGTATTCAAAATATTTCCACAAGAATTTTACGGTTCTCGCTTTTCCTTTGTTAGAAAAATATGAACCTCATAGCTCAGAAAATATTTTCTGCTTTTTAATATACACCAAATTGAACTTTAAACATTTTTGCAAAGATATTTAGAAATACACAAGTTATGTTATTTTCGGATAGTTATTCAAATATTTCCGTATACAGACAAACCTCGATATGTCAAATCTGAAGGTGACGGACAAAAATTTGATTTTTCGTATACAATCAATCCGACCAACTTTGTCGTCGTAAAAAGTTGAATTGAATTTAACTTTTGTCGATCAGCTCGCCCATAAAATTTCATGGTTGATTCAAAATGAAATCTTATGCGGACGTCATAAAATCTAAATTTTGTCTCTTAACGAAAGTATTAGGAACTCTAGTGCGTATGCTGTGTTGCTAACATTCACCAGTGGCGGCTCGTGTATATTTGAAATGAGGAGGCAAAGTTTTTTTTAGTTCTATAAAAATTTTTATGATACGACCACAGAACTAACATAGAACAACTGTCACCATACAAAGCTCTGCTGAAAAATGGTCCCAAAAATATTTCCCTCTTTATCGTACTTGAACGCATTCACTGAACTGTATAAGGTCGCGAAATTCAAATTTCGTTTGCCGTGAAATTCAAATTTCACAAGTTTGAGACTAACTTTAGGCGTCAAAAACTAACTTTAGTTTTAACTAACTTTAGGCGCCGTAAAAAAATCTCTTGCTAAGCAGAATCTGTATGAAAGTATTTGTACGAATCGGAGGCTAGCCTCTATGAAGAGATTTTTTTACGGAGATTGGTGTTCGTATTCTATATGTGGCTATGCTTGTTCTTAGCAAAAGCTGTATGAAAATATTTGTACGAATCGGAGGCTAGCCTCTATGAAGGGAATTTGTAGTTTATGTTTTAGAGAATTCGACATTAGAGAATAGGATTTTCTTTTAAATTATTATTTTCTGAACATAGAGATTTTTATTCAGTCCATTATGGTATAAAAAATTAAAGGCATACGTTAGAAAAACATTTTTATAAAATGGTTTGAGGAGGCAATGCCTCCGTTGCCTCCCCTATAAAGCCGCCACTGACATTCACATTCCTATTATGTATGATAATTGGTAACAAACAATATTACATGTGGCTCACTATCCTACTATCAAAATCGAATGAAAAGCAAATGACATTTAGAACAACCAAGTTTGCGTAATTGTAGTATTTGGGACAACATTGTCGCCGTAATTTGTCGGCGTAAATGTTGTGTCGGGCCAATTGTATTCCGGCCTTTATATATCTGTGTCAGGGAATACTTCATTTCTGGTTGCTGTACACACGGTCTAAATGTTTCCCTACTATTTTACTCAAACTTTACCTGGACTAGTTGTAATTTGTTGTAAATCATTGTAAACTTTCACCTCCAAATGTAGGTGAACTTTTTTCACCGGAGCACGGCAAAAGTTCACTTATTCAAAAAATCGACTCCAGTTGACGAACTTTTTTTCTCAGTGTAGTTTTTGATCGATTTTATTTTTATTATGATAAGTTAAATGAATAAAACTACGTCTATTTCATACGCAGGGCAGTTTGGAGGGGCAGGCACATGGTAGGTTGAACTAAATCTGAAGCGGTCGTACTATGACGAGCTTCATTTTTTAAAAGGAAGGCCTTAGCTGAAAGACAACTAGCCGGTAGTTTATTAGAAAAGATGCGTGGTCTTTGTTGCTCATTAATTTTTCAACTGGGCTCGTTATAGTTTTCTATAATTAAAAACTATTCATTTAACTTGCAGGGCAACGGGTTTCTTATTATACCCGTATGGTGAACCCAAAGGGTATATTAACTTTGCCTTACCGTTTGTAACGCCAAGATCCCGTCATCACACACAAAAATGAATTACACCAGTGTGTTTAGAATGATAAAAAAAATTGAATTTTCCATGTCCATCCGTCTGTCCGTCTGTCTGTCCGTCTGTCCGGCTGTCTGTCTGTCTGTCTGTCTGTGGCGCGGATTGCGGGCGCATGGATTGAGCTAGAGACTTGAAATTTTTCGCAGATCCGTTTTTCGTAAAATGCGAGGCTAAGTTCGTTAATGGGCAAAAATGGACCATTAGAGGGGTACCCCCCATAGGAACGAAAATGTTTTTCGCGAATATCTCAAAAACTGTGCATTCTATCAAAAAAGTCCAAGAACAAAAGTTATTTAGAATATGATTCTGCATAAAACTCCCATACATCAAAATTCGATTGGAACAAGTTTTAAAAAAATCTTATTGGAAAATTTGAATTCAAATGAAATTTTAATACGCCGTTCAATTAAATCACCATACGGGTTTTCAATAATTGCCAGATTGGCAATTATAGCTTTTGTTATGTTTTTTTAATCAAAACCTACTGTTTTTGATTGGCCTGCGACCAGCAAGGCAAAACTTGCCCTGCGTATGAAATGGACGCAATAGAACTTGCTGAACAAATTTTTTTAAACGAAGTTGATTCTGATCTCTGTGAAATTATTAAATCTTAAATTCAAGAGTTGGTACATCTAACGTTTAAATATATCTGTGGTAAAAAGTTAGAGTAGCTTAAGTCAATTTTCAGGCGAAGCTAAAATGATCTGAGGCCTTATTACCGAACACGATACGATTAGTTCGTATCGTAAATTCAATGTTGTTGTTAGTGTTTTACACTAACAACAACATGGAGTTTACGACTCGATCCAATCGTATCGTGTTCGGTAATAAGGCCTCTGTATTTGCATTTCCACACTTTGGCTTCTCCTAAACAATTTTCACCAGATATATTTCTGCAGAATGATTGAACATTCCCAATTCGTATTAATAAATTTAAGAGGATTTCTTTATTATATATCTTTAGGTATTTGAATCAAAAATATGAATATTTTATTTACTTGCTAAATAGAGATTTGATCAAATTTTATTTTAATAAAATTTATTTCAAATTTTACAATTTTTTTCTTTTTGAAATGCTGAATAACTGCACATAAGCTGTATTTTAAATTCAAAGTAAAGTTCAATGAATTTCAAATATCTCAAAATTATTTCAAAATGGGATATTTATTTGTACCGGAGCACTTTTCGTAAGGTTAAATAATAAATAAATGTTTTAGTTAAGTGAATTATAAGTAATGCTTTTGGATTATATATTAAACTATTCGATCGAGATATATTCAATTGCACTTGATTGGTTCGTATTACGGGCATATCAGCAAATATATATCCATCCTAAAACGAGTTGTTATGTGCTTATATATGTATGTATTTATTTGTAATAGCGAAGGACATTGAATGAATCGCCAATGCATGATTTCAAATCGGCTTAATGGACCGCATAGAATATTCATGAGTATGTTGGCGAGTAACCAATAAATGGTACAGCATAGATGTGCCCTTAGTTCAAGTTCTACATGCATTTCTTGATGGATGCTAGATACCTACACAACACATACTTTGGTAAAGTCAAACATATTCACATATGAGTATACAATTTCACATATTGAAATGCATAGGAATCCGCATACTGGACGGTAAGAGAATTCATTTTATTGTAAACGATAGGCTAAATTTGTGAAAATAGATACACATGATGTTCGTATGGCCACAGGATAGATACCCGTATCCAAGAACAGAAGTAAAATACTGGCGCTACAAGATTATGGAGCGTATTAAAATGAGAAACTGAAACTGTTTGTTCTTGAAGAGATGCTGAATTCGTTAAATTCATTTAAAGATTTTGAGTATTTAATAAAAATGTTTTTTTTTTGCAGAAAAACATGTAAAAAAAATCTCGTTAAAAACATCTGTAAATAATGTGATAAAATTTAAAATAAGATAAAAATTGTTTCAATGTACATTAAAACACGTTAGAAAAATTAAAGGCTGTTCATAAAATATTTCTCATAGTTTTTATGGAATCAAGAGAATATGATGGTAACGGTATTAGATCTCAGAGGAACCGAAAAAGTGAAAATTAGCTTGGCGTACTATATGGACAGCCTATTATTTGAAAATTCGCCATTTTAAAAAAAAAACTTTCTAAAGAAGGAAGAAAGTTTTTCTTTTATTATTACTTATTTAACTTTCATTTTTTTATTCATTCTGTAAATGTGCCCAAAAAGTTGAAAATTACACATATGGAATATCGTTTATCGTGATTTTATCTCAATTCTTTACAATAATCTCACGCCATTAAAATATACGACACCATTGGGAGCACAATGGATTACCAGAGTTTTCCACGTACATATCGAAGTTCCTTTTCAAGAGAATAGAAAAAGGGAGAAAGTGAGCTTTTTGCCTCTTAGGTCACGACCCCTAATGAATACAAATGTTAACAAAATACGAGAAGACTATAAGAAACCAAAAGGTTTTTCTTTGGCTTTCCTAATATCACACATATAGATGCCACATGGGTGAAAGAAATTTTATATAAGTGCATTTCGAGGCAGAAAATAGGATTTCTAGATCTGATAGATTCTTTATAACACTTTTAATACTTTGTATATAAAAAACATTGGAAATATGCTTGAGATTCTCAAAGTATCTATTAATGCTTTCTTGTGTACCAAACCTTCGGCTTTACAATTTTTAAACATAGAGGGCCTTACCAATGACCCGTGACTAACTTAGTAACAGCTTTTGGTGTGTCCGGAACGGGTTATTTGCTTGCTAATTCTAGTAAGTTTTCACACATTTATCACAGCGAATTTAAAACTTTTCAATAAAAACTAGGATTTGAACCGAAATTAGCAAGCAAATAGCCCGTTTCGCACACACCAAAAGCTGTTACTAAGTTAGTCACGGGTCATTGGTAAGGCCCAGAAAGACTTGATTCAATGTCACATTAATTTACTCTTGACTATGTGAAAATATATAACTTCGAATGTAGCAATTATCTTTCAATTTAAGATGACATACCTGTGTCACATCCCCAATAACTCAATAGGGCTCAAAGTGGACGACGGGACCACAAAGTTAAAAAGTTGGTCCGTATTTAAGGCGCAGCATGTACTTTTCGACCCTGTATGTTATTTCAGACTTTAATTTGTTTAAAGAGCATTTTTCCAAATAAAAAAGCCACCATGCCTTAAGCATTGCGATTACGATTACGATTGAGCTTCCTCGACCAATGAGATCAAAGCTTTCATATCTCTATCGTTGAAAGCTTTGATATCATTGGTCGAGAAGCCTCAATTGTAATAGCAATCGTAATCGTAATCGTAATCGTAATCGTAATCGTAATCGTAATCGTAATCGTAATCGTAATCGTAATCGTAATCGTAATCGTAATCGTAATCGTAATCGTAATCGTAATCGTAATCGTAATCGTAATCGTAATCGTAATCGTAATCGTAATCGTAATCGTAATCGTAATCGTAATCGTAATCGTAATCGTAATCGTAATCGTAATCGTAATCGTAATCGTAATCGTAATCGTAATCGTAATCGTAATCGTAATCGTAATCGTAATCGTAATCGTAATCGTAATCGTAATCGTAATCGTAATCGTAATCGTAATCGTAATCGTAATCGTAATCGTAATCGTAATCGTAATCGTAATCGTAATCGTAATCGTAATCGTAATCGTAATCGTAATCGTAATCGTAATCGTAATCGTAATCGTAATCGTAATCGTAATCGTAATCGTAATCGTAATCGTAATCGTAATCGTAATCGTAATCGCAATCGTAATCGAAATCGTTAGTCTGAATTGGGATTTAGTCTAAGATCGCGCCAGTAGTCAACACCGATACCACAGAGTCGGATTTTGGAGTCAATTTCGGAGAAAAACATATATTTTTCAGTTTTTTTACGATTTTCTCGAAAATTAATATTCTAGTAAAAGACAAAAATGTAGACAATTTTACTGCCTTCAGAAAATATTAGAGGGATTATTAAGTGAAAGAGTATTACATATAAATGCTAATAGAAAAAAAAAACAATTTTTATTCTAAAGTGCCATACTCGTAATTTCTTAGACATCACAAAAGACATACTCTTAATTCCAAACTAAAATTGTTCAAACTGTATACGGAAAATCTTACAGAAATGGCAAAATTTCATATCACAATTTTTTGAAAGAGAAATATGTTTTAAATTAATAAAAATAGCAACAGAAAAATTGCGCCATATAAATACCATTATAGACATAGTTATCTAAGAAATGTGCCGCAGTCGGAAATTGTGTCATATTAAAAGTCAAAAAAATTTAGTGCCCCAAAAACTAAACTCCAAATTTTAATGTTGACAGTATCAACTTCGGGGTCAGTATCAACTTTATTTCGGGGTACTTTCGCTAGAGAAGAACTGGGCAAATGCTCTGTTTGTCCTTTATGATGGTCTGCTGCTACGTAAACATAAAATTTATATGAGAAATTGAAATATGACTTCATAGTATTAGAATAAAAATATTATTTGCCTACAAAAAAGACAATTTTATGCCAAGAAAATTTAGCTAAAAATAAACCTTTTGGCGTTTAGTCAAAAAACAAACTTATGCTATTTAACCCTAATCAGCTCAGGCTAATTTTGTCCTTAATCCACGCAGGCGGTGTCTGAAAGACACCATGCCGGAAAAATAGAATAATTTAATAAAAAAAATTTTTTTTGAGTTTGCATTTTTTAATTCAGTTAATAATATTTATTTATTTGTATATATGTACATTATTCGTACTTTTTATAATTGTAGCATAAAATTGATTTTAATAATTTTCGTTACAAACATTTTTCTTGGATTTGCACTTATCTGCTTCATAGCGCGACCTTAGAAATGGGGTCACAGGAAGCAACGTTTTCTCTTTTGGGAGGTGCTACAGTTATTATCGCCTACTACAGTCCGATATTTTGCGAAACAGAAGCAAAGTCATACCAAAATAACCTTTCTTTGCTGGTAAAACCGTTACGGTGTCTTTGAGACACCGCCTGCGTGGATTAAGGGTAAATTTCATAAAAGCGAAATATTATTGTTGTAGTAAAAAAAATTAATTTTTTTTTCGTTTTTAAATAGTATTGGCTTAAAAAAACAAAGTCACGGAGCATGAATGCAACAACTTTTTTAACATTCGTAACAATCACTCTCAAAACTGCATCGGTGTCTCAAAGACACCGCGAATGCGGATTAGGGTTAAAATAATTTTTCATGTACATGTAATCCTAATTACTCAACGTTTTGATTTCCCCTTGCCCTCAGCCATTAAAAGAGTAAAATTCTGTATTCGCGATATCGATTTTAATGTAGTTGGGAAGTTTTGAGGGTGGAATCGGGACTCATTTGGTATCACGTAAATGTTAATTCTAAAAACTTCAACATTAATTAATTAATTGAGTTTCCCATTTGAATGCCATTAAATAAATTGAAAATTTTCATTAATATTTTTGTTTGATCGTTATGTACTTAATATAAGCAGCATATTTTCTCTGTAATCATCAGGCGGATCGACTTATTAAAATTTTAACTTCAAAGTTTTTGAGGCACATGTTGGAAACAGTTTTACTCCCTCCTGACGCTGCCATTCGATATACAAATACGAAAATTGGAAATTTATCTCGTATGAAAGAGGTGTTTTCCTGGCATGGCTTTGGATTTCGGTATAATACGCATACACAAAGTTAAATTTGGAAAAGAAATACTTTTCAAACTTTCTGTAAAGATTTTCCAATGACTTATATTAGGTAATTAATTTGCCACAAACAAAGGCAAGTCTTTATTTTACGTTTAAATTAAGAAAATATTAATAAAAAAATAATAAAGAACAATGATAAGAACACAAAATGGATTTTTAAGGCACGAAATTATTAAAAACACTTACAAGCGACATCGGATACAGTATCTACTTTTTTTGTATCAAAACATAACAAAAGCTATAATTGCCAATCTGCCAATTATTGAAAACCCGTGTGGTGATATGGCATTGTTCGAAGTTTAAGTGAACGGCGAACAGTTGTCTCAAAATTCCACTATGAAGTTAAACTTTTCAAAAAGATTTTTTTAAAATTTATTCCAATCGGAATTTTGATGTATGGCAGTTTTATGTAGAATTATATCCTAAATAACTTTTGTTCTTGCACTTTTTTGATAAGATGCACCGTTTTTGAGATATTCGCAAAAACATTTTCGTTCGTATGGGGGGTACCTCCTTAATGGTGCATTTTTGCCGATTAACGAAGTTAGCCTTGCATTTTACGAAAAACGAATCTGCGTAAGATTTCAAGTCTCTAGCTCAATCCGTGCGACCGCAATCCGCGCCACAGACGGACAGATAGACGGACAGACAGACGGACGGACAGACGGACGGACGGACGGACGGACAGACGGACAGACGGACAGACGGACAGACGGACGGACGGACGGACGGACAGACGGACAGACGGACAGACGGACAAACGGACGGACAGACTGACGGACGGACGGACAGACGGACGGACGGACAGACGGTGTAATTCATTTTTGTGTGTGATAACGGGATATTGGCGATACAAACGGTAAGGCAAATTTAATATACCTTTTGTTTTCACCATGCCGGTATAAAAATTACAAAATTTAATAAGGATTTGTCTACACAGCCCCCTAATTTTAGGCTTTTAAAACTTCCGCTACCCTATTGCCTTGCCTTTTCGCGATTTTCGTGTGGAGTTTAGTACCGCACCGTCACACACAAATTTTATATAATTTATATAATCTTTATGAACTTGTAATATCAACAAAATGTTTTTTTAACTCTCCCAAAGTTCAAAAACCTATCATTTCATTAAATGAAAAGTTTATGTTCCATAAAAAAATATGGAAATCATAATTTGGCTGAAATATCTGAGCAAATTGATCCGTAAATATTTATATTAGTTAATTATACGATATTATAGACATACATATTATGATTTACTCAAGTATCATAAAATCAATTGTGTTTCTATTCAAATGTTTATACATTAGATTCATTTAATCCTAATATTCTCATGGTAGGATTAAAGTATTAATTAGTAACAATTTTCATGGTATTTTAAATGGTAAAACCTCTGAAAGTGCTATTGTTTAACAACAAACATTGTTAACACGGATTTCGCTTGTTTCCACTTCATCTAAATCTAAACTTTAAAAATATTTCACAATTTGGAGAAATTTCCGAACTGCCTAAACTAAATTCCATTTCTAAACATTATTTAGTTCGCACCGTTATCATAGTATATGTGATCAACAATATAGCTGGTGAATGGCTATTCAACATATCGCATAATGCACATCGTGGCTTTGAATTAATTTACCTATTCAGTACTACATTCTGTTGAGAGTAAAGTAACTAAACCACAGAACACATTCATTTAAATTCACCTACCTAATATACATTTGCTTTAAATCTGATTCCCCAAACATTTCAACTGAAAATTTGCATAGATATTCTCGAAAAATTTGTAGATATTGGCATCATAGTCAAATGTGCAGGATTTGATTAAAATACATTTAAAACTTTTAAGAAATTCAGCTAGTTTAGGGGTTTGAAATTTTGTATAGTGCTTTTTCACTCGCAATCTAATTGGGAACAAATTCATCTAATTTTTCGTCTATTGATGAAATTCTTTTGCTTTAACCGGCTTTCGGTTTTGGCATACTGCTACATCTCTCTCCAGATGTCTTGGGTACGTGTCAATATCCTCCAGTTTCACATCCAATGGTCTTCGCGTTCTCGTGACCGCCATCTTGTAATCTTAAGTTAAATCTTTTTCGGCACCTTGTTGTTATGTAATATGGATTGTCCACAAAGTATGTCATAATTTTAGGGAGGGCGGAGAATTTCGGTAGGGTGATGGCGGTATTAAAATCCTTAAAAAATCTTGACCAAGAGGGAAAGGAGGGATTCGAAAATTGGCGTGATGTAGTTTAGGACAGCCTCTACCATATTGCAAAAGACTTCCTCGAAATTCTAACACACGGAAATATTTGAATATTAAATGTGAACCCGTCGTTGCCGAGTTTAGGGTTATGTCTACCTACAGAACCTGAGCAAAACATGCTTTTTGCAGGGTTGTGAAGTCGGTAGCTCGCGCTTCGACGTCGACTTCAATTCCGACTGCTGAAAGTCTAAATGCCGTTTGCACCAACGAAACTTAGCGACTTGTATACAACTTAAATTATTTAAAAAATGGTTTAAGTAGGCTAACTACAACTTAATTTTTTAAAAATAGTACGCGCAAACCGACCTAAAAGGTGTAACTACAATACCGACTCCTTCGGCTTAAAAAAATCATTAAATCTCCTCAAAACCAAAACCAAACATTGTTATGCCTGTATGGTGAAACCAAAGGGTATATTAAATTTACCTTACCGTTTGTAACGCCAAGATCCCGTGATCACACACAAAAATGAATTACACCAGTGTGTTTAGAATGATTTTGCATGAATTTTGCATGTCCGTCCGTCCGTCTGTGGCGCGGATTGCGGGCGCACAGATTGAGCTAGGGACTTAAAATTTTACGCAGATTCATTTTTCGTAAAATTCAAGGCTAAATTCGTTAATATGCTAAAATTGAACAATAGGGGGGGACCCCCAATACAAATGAAATCGTTTTTTGCGAATATCACAAAAACGGTACATCTTATCAAAAAAGTCCAAGAACAAAAGTTATTTAGGATATGATTCTACATAAAATTCCCATACATCAAAATCCTATTGGAATAAATTTTAAAAAATCATATTGGAATTTTGATACAACTGTTCGCCGTTCACTCAAACTTCGAACAATGCCATATCACCATACGGGTTTTCAATAATTGCCAAATTGGAAATTATAGCTTTTGTTATGTTTTTTGGTTGCTAAATCTTGAGGTCTGAGAGGGACAATAAACTAGAGAGTAGCAAATGGATGTAAAATGACCGATTCGGAGTTGGAGTCGACAAATTTTCTCCGATTCCGACTCTTAAATTCTTTTGCGAATATTTATGGACTTCGACTCCTTGCCTCCGACTCCACAGCCTTGGTTTTTGGCGATTTATGTACTGTTTATATAAAACTACAGTAGAGATTCGGTAATTCGAATCAATACCCAAATAGCATTTTAGGCAGCAAATATGATGTTTATCCCCATAGTTCGTCACCATGCAGATCACGGCGATAAGCAATTTATGTCGCAAATACGTATCTAGTTGTGCGTATGAGACGCGCAACGACACACATAGTGGGGAACACTTTTCTGCGGTTTGCTACGTCGCAATTATAACGACAGGGACGTAATTAGTTGCCTCATGCGCGAGCGTCATCTGACGGCATTATATCACACAATTACACAAATCATCGAGCGGGTTTTCTTTCTCCCTCGAATGCTTGCTAGTAAACAGAGATGAACAAATAAAAACGTAAGCAGAAGACGAACGAGAAAAATCTAATGGCGACAAATTAATGGAAACTTTTGTGGAGTGTTATTTTATAATGGACTTTTCTTCCGGTTGCATGTCGTGATTTTAATTGCCATTAAAATTTTTCGACAATATTGGATCTGAAATTTAAACAGATTTTAATGGGCCATCGAATTATTTTGTTTTTAATCAAAAATTTCTTTAATTTTATTTTATCGGTAAATTTTTTTTTTCTTTTGCAATGAAATTTTGATGCCAATAAAATTATGCTGTTTCAAAAATGTATGCTATCCACTTTTTATGCAATATCCTTCAGTCATTCGCCTGAAATAAGAAATTTAATTCTCGAAACGAAATCGTTTCCATCAAATGTCAGTGAGAAATATGGCGGCTGAAGGCATCAATTTTTTTTTGGTGTTTCTCAGACGGGGAGCTTTAATGAAACTTTAGTGGTAGCAGTTTCGTCACTTTTTCCATCACACGCTTCTTCAAAATTAAACTGACGTTCAGGCTCCACAGCCAATCACTATTTCGGCCCGAAAACCATCAAATGCTGCTCTATCGCCGCAGGATTTTCATGAAGCGAATGTTGCCCCAAAGATCGTGCTCGTCACTTCTTTCGCTTCTTTTACGCGGATGTGAATTATAGGTGTAAATTTTTAATCCCGATTGTGTAAATTTCTACTCTTTCAAGTCGCAAAGAACAAATCTCATGTTCCCGTACTTTTCGATGCTGTTTGGGTAGAAACCCGACCTAATTCGAACCACGGAGATTTTCGAATTACTGATACTTTTTCATGGTGGACATTTTGTTTAATAAAACAGTCTTAATGCTAAAAAAAATATACTTTCAAGTTAAAATTAAGTAACAATGTTCCTGCAGTGAAAAAGTATATCGCTACTTCGGAGGAAGACTGTCACAACTCAAAAATTGTAAATTTTGGGAAATGACGTTTTAAAGTTATTCTGATATTTTGTGTTAGTGTTTTTGATATTTAGAAAATATCTACAGTAACGAGAAGTGGTCAGAATTATAAGTTACAATTGTGACACTCTTCTACAACAAAGTATACCATAATTACCACTCTTCCGCACATTTAGTACAAATTCGACATTTTTTTGAGTTGTGACAGTCTTCCTCCGAAGTAGCGATATATACCTATGTGGCAACATTCAATTTTTTTTAAAGAAATCCGAAATTTTGACTTTAATAATTAATGTTTGTACAGTTACGACAGTCATACCACCACGAAAATGTTGCTGCTAAACGTCTTAGTTATTGTATTCAAGCCATTTCCATGCTCGACAAGAAAAGTTCGAATTACAGAGACCAATATATCAAGCACATTTTGAATTACAAAATACCCAATATAAAAAATAATTGTTCGAATTAGCGTGGTATTCGAATTACCGAGTGTTCGAATTACCGAATCTCTACTGTGTTTTGTTTCGGTTCTTTTTGCATTCAGATCAAAATCCCTTTTATAGATCTAGGAGATAGCAGAGGAGCAGAATGAGACGATTTAATTTAATTTAATTTTTTTTAATTCTAGATACTTTTCTGCTAGATCCAATATATAGAAAAGCGAACCCCAATCAGTCGAACTATTCAAAATTTACTGTGCGATGTTGAGGAAGAAGTGGAGAGACAGTTTTAAGTATTTATTCTGCTGGTATCTCCAATCGTGTAGAAACTATTTCATATAAATCGGTTGAGCCATTTTCGTGTGATAGCGGGTTCAATATTCAGACAGACATAAAGTCCTTACAATTATAACATGTAAGTATAGATATGCGATTTCATATAGTTTTACTCGACATCCAAGTCTGTTAGAACAGCAAAAAAATAAATAAATGATAGTTGCCACAATAGATTTTCTTCTCAATATACATATATACAGAAATCAGGTGTCTATATGTCGTACAGTTTTCAATCTAAAACTTTTTTATATTGTTATATTAATTGTATCATCCGTCAACTGAACAAATGAAAATTTCACCCAAATGACCTATTCAAATTTTTCGCACTAAATAATTCGAGATAATCAAAGAATGTTCCTAAACTTTATAAGGTTTCAGCCCACATAGTCATAAATATTCACACATATGTTGTACTACAATTTGTATAAGGGTAACTAAATCCTCATATAATCGTATTTCGTACACCAACTATAGTCGTTAAGCTCAGCTAAGTGCCTCTTTTCGTTGGTTCGCTGCAGGACATCTCACATTTCTCAGGTATCAAGCAAATCCTACAACCATTTCTAGACTGGATTCTGCTTTAAAAGCATTATATTCTTTATAAGGATTTTGAGTTTAAAAATCACAATACACCACCACAGAGCGTATCGTTTTTAGAAGTAGAAGTTTCACTTTATGAAGCTGTACACAAATTTGTTTTGACGAATATCCTTGATAGACGTATTTAAATTATTTTTTTTTGTCAGGATTCTGGGCATATTGACTTCAAGACGAGTGTTGTGCCGGTTTTTTACATAAAGTAATTTACTTAATTTTTTAAACAGGATATCTTGCATTCAAGTATCAATTTATTATATAGATTGTCATTTATTTTTATCAACTGTTCTTATTTTCATCAGTACTATGTTATATATAATTTTTTTTAATCCGCACTTTGACATTCGAGTATACGAACGTCAAAAAACGACCTGAAAGTTTTTCTTTAATCGATTTTGGAAATTATCAATTTTTTCAAATAGGTAAAATATTCATCGCCATTTACAACGATATCATTTTTTTAACACTAAGATAACAATAAACTCTTCCCATTCTTGTAAATGGAATTACTTTAAATATTCAACTGAAACAGTTGAAAAGTTTTATGCTCTAAACAAATCCATAAACATGTCGTTGTTACTGAACTCTCGTAAATTATGGCTGTCTTTTATGCTTCTGTATCAAGCACACTTTATACCCCTGCATGTGCAGTTAAGTTTGAAAGAAGAGCACGCTTCAATTTTATTTGCTTTTAAGTTCCTTTAAAAAAATATATTAAAAAAATACACAACCACGTAGTGACAATCTAAATTCACTGCGTTACCACATCCTTAAGTTGGGGTGCTCCATTTTGAAAGTCTTAAAAAATGCCTGTAGGTAATAAAATAACTTTCATATTCCACAAAAATGATAACACGTCAAATAAGCATGTGCATGTAAAATTGTGATGATAATAAAATTGGTGAAATTTGATTTCTTTATTTTACTCTATCGAAAATCTGTGAATTAATTCAGTTATAGATTTTTTAATTTTAACTTTCAACTTAAACTTTCAAGGACGTAGGCTATTTATTCTAAGGGTCCGATTTGTATAATTAGGTAGCCCAAATGATCTGTATATGCATTTCTGAAAAGCGATTGGCAATAGCGTTACGGCCGGCGGTACTAAACTCCACACAAAAAATCTTACGAAACCGCATCTAGGAGGGGTGTGCGGGCTCGTTTACCCCGATTCGAAAATAGTCATTTCTGGGATAAAAATTCCAATTCTTTTTTTGATGTCAAATAACGAACAAAATTCAAATATGTAGACGCAAAACTGGAGTTTTAAAATTAATCCACAATTTTTAGAAAAAAATAGTTTTAGGAAAGTCGGACAATTTTATTTACAATTTTCCCAGGGCTCGGCGGGCGAAAATTTTTTTGAGATTATTTTTGTTGACGCAAACACAAAACCCACCAGCTTACATAATTTCGAAAAAATTACCGGCCCGTTTCCGCGTACTACCCCGAAAAAAAATTAATTGTACTTAGCCTATTTAAATGGAAGAAATTGTGGATCTTGAATTATTTAAGTTGGACATAAGTTGCTAAGTTTCGCTGGTGCAAATTGTTCTAAGACACTTTTAATACGACCGAACACCATGCGGCAATAAAAGCTCAATTGTGAGCAACACAAAAACTTTCTTCTGCAATATTTAGTTTCGGGAAAAATAATATTTAAAAAAAACGATGTTTTTGCAAAAAAAAATGTATGGGAGGTACCCGTTATAGCTACCGTTACTTTGCCAAAACTTGATAAAATATTACGATTTTCGTGAAACTGATTTACAAAAAATGTAAAGTCGCTAGGTTAACGCCTTCTCGAGTTATTTAAGATACGTACAAACGACAGATCGACAGACCGACAGAGCGGCAGATAAAGGGTGTTTTTTTTGCTTAGATAGAACTTACGAAAGGGTTAACTGTCAAACGAGCTGTTATACTGCGCTCACTTTTTGACATTTATGATCAGTATACTCTAGCAAATCATCATGAGTAGACTTACGTGTGAACAACGTGTACTAATTGTGGAAACTTATTTCCAAAATCAGTGCTCAGTTAGGAATTGTTATAGAGCTCTTCGTCTACATTTTGGCGTCATAATCGTCCCACTGAACGCACTATTCGTGAAACCATCAACAAATTTCGAACTAATTTTACACTATTAGACATTCATCCATCAACCAGAGTGCGTACAGCACTTTTTTGGTGCGGTTTATGGGCAGGCGACATAAAAGGACCTTATTTCTTCAAAAATGAGGCCGGAGCTCGCGTTACGTTCAATTCAGATCGTTACCGCACCATGATCAATGATTTTTTGTTTGAAAATATGGATGACATTGATTCGGACGAGATGTGGTTTCAACAGGATGGCGCTACGTGCCATACGGCGACCGCAACCATCGACTTATTGAAATCAAAATTTGGCGATAACTTGATTTCGAGAAATGGACCTGTCAATTGGCCTCCAAGGTCGTGCGATTTGACACCTCTCGATAATTTCCTGTGGGGCTACGTGAAGTCAATGATTTATGCTGATAAACCAGCAACAATTGACGCTTTGGAGGCCAACATTGTTCATGTTATTCGTGACATACGGCCAGCAGTGCTCGAAAAAGTGGCCCAAAATTGGGCGTCCAGAATGCGCTTCGTCAAGAACAGCCGCGGTGGCCACATGCCCGAAATCATTTTCAAATGTTAATGCCATGTATTGGTCTTTCGAATAAATAAAAAAATTTGATCAAAATTTAATTTTTTGTGTTACTTTTTAAAATTTGAGGTTCTATCGGGCTTAAAAAAACACCTTTTAGATGCGAGGATATCCTCATAATTTTACCTGACAAGGATTTCGTACTGACCAGAATTTTTTTATCTACCCCTATTCTCGAGTCAGTCTCTGTCATGGATATAATATGTCCTTACCCTCTATAGCAAAGAGAAGTAAGAAACCAATGGTTTTTATAAAATATATTCGAGTCAGACGCGAGTATAAATTGGTGTAAGAAAGATACTTTTTACAAGATTTTCTTTGCTTTCATTTGGAAGCAAGGTTCAAGTCTTGTAATCTAATAAGCTAGGTTCAAGTATTGTAATCTAATTTTGATCCACTTTAGCATTATTTGATTTGTATAACGATTAAAAAATTGTGGTTTTCATTTTCAGTTTATTTTTCTAAAAGCTTGTTGTTAATAAAAATACTATTTCTTTCCAATACCTAGGTATGCATTATTAAAAGTGCATTGCCCAACATATAACTTGCTACAATAACAATAACGACTACTTTTATAAAAATAATTTGTTTGTGGATATTTTTCTTCCATGAGATGCCATTATTTTGTCCATAGGTGTCCGTGTTTGATATTAGTGTCACTGTGAGTTCAGAATAACAAAACTATTCTGAGAATGCCATAAGATGAATTATTTATTTATTGTTTTCTCTTTCGAGACAGATTTAGTATGGTCCATAGTTCTTGGACATTTTTTTATAATTCATGAATTAACTTCCTGATTGTTTGTAAGTCAAAACGTGCTCTATTGTTGTGCTAAAAGTAAAAAATTTATAAATCTTTTGCAACATATATAGATTTTTTTTGCTGATAATTTTGAGAAAAACGCCCTTTTAGGTATTTTGATTTTATTGACACAATTACGACCATAATTGGGGGCTTTCCGGTACAGTATCTGTATATTAAATTGTTTGGATTCCGTAAATCTCCAAAGTGTAATGGAATGTAGTTTTCATAGCTATGTAAAATAGTGCATATAGAGTTGTGAGTACCCACAATTATACCGTGGATGGACGATTATTGAATTACTTAGAAACTTACTGCATCCGGTCAAATTGTCTGAATATAATATTCCTTTTGTGTTTCGAAATTCTACTGCAGACTGCATATTTCTGTGATGGATGAAACAGAAAACTGTACAGTATTCTACATGAAACAACAATTTCATCAAGTGGAGAGGGTTTTTAAAAAAAAAAATATTTATTGATTGGAGCAAATGAACTACTTATAAGGTAGAAAAAAAGATTTTAAAAAATAGGTTCAAATTTTTTTCCACATTGTAGTGTAAAAACATATGTTGATTGTTTTCACACAAGATCATACGTATTTGTTATACTTTATATATTAAATTTTGTATGCCGTTTGTAAAGCATCGAACCAATCCTTCAACATAAACATAACAAAAGCTATAATTGCCAATCTGGCAATCATTGGAGACCCGTATGGTGATATTCGTATCAAAATTCGAACAGTTATACCAAAATTCCACTTTGAAGTCAAACTTTCCAATAAGATTTTTTAAAATTTATTCCAATCGGATTTTGATGTATGGGAGTTTTTTATAACTTTTGTTCTTGGACTTTTTTGATAAGATGCACCGTTTTCGAGATATTCACAAAAAACGATTTCGTTCGTATGGGGGGTACCCCCCCTAATGGTCCATTTTTGCCCATTAACGAACTTAGCCTCGCATTTTACGAAAAATGGATCTGTGCAAAATTTCAAGTCTCTAGCTCAATCCGTGCGCCCGCAATCCGCGCCACAGACAGACGGACGGACGGACAGACGGACAGACAGACAGACAGACAGACAGACGGACGGACGGACATACTAAATTCAACTTTTTTTATCATTCTAAACACACTGGTGTAATTCATTTTTTTGTGCGATGACGGGATCTTGGCGTTACAAACGGTAAGGCAAAGTTAATATACCCTTTGGTTTCACCATACGGGTATAAAAATGAACTACAACTGTTTGGTATGATAAAAGATTTTTAATTTTGCATGTCCGTCGGTCTGTCCATCCATCTGTCTGTCCGTCTGTCCGTCCGTGAACACCATATCTATTGAAATCATTTAGCTAAAGGCTAGAAATTTTGTTCAGTTGTGTTTCTAGTAAATAGCAAGGCTAAATTCTCGAACGGGCAGAATCAGACCATTCCTTCCTCTCTCCCCTATACAAACAAAACAGTTTGCTACAATTTTCTCGAAAATGGTCAGTCGTATTGAAATCTTTATAACGGTAAAATGTGTTTAGAATGGGATTTTACATAACAAAATACTGTTGAACCACTCCTTCCTTCCTATCTCATTCAAATTTTTCCTATTTTATCGAACAAGGTGCATAATATCTTTAAAAAATGTCAAACAACTTTCCTCTGTAATATTTAGTTTCGGAAAAAAAATTGTAAAAAATAATATTTTTCAAATATATCAAGAACCGTTAAAGATACGAAAAATCGTTAAAGCAAAAATTATAGAAAATCTTATTTTCTTTAAATTTGGTCAAATGCATTTTTTTAAAAACGCGTAATTTTCGAGAGATTTTTAAAGATTTTTTTTTTTAAATATCTTGTGAATCGTTAGAGATAGGAGAAAACTGATAAAGTAAAAAATGTTGAAAATTTTACATCCTTTAAAATTTGTTATAATAATTTTTCCCAAAAGCGTATTTTCGACAACAAGACTTTGGAACGATTTACCATCCGATTTACCATGTGTTCCCGCCGGATATGTTATAGTCCTCAAGGAGAACATAAACCGAAATCTCCTTTCGTTTTTCCGACCATCCTGAGCTGTGCTTCGGCATTAAAGGGTCTTCCCCTAAACTCTGGTTCGAACTATAAAAAAAAATTGAATGGTAGGTACCTGTTATAGCTACTGTCAATTTTCCAAAAATTTGTAGAAAAATACAATGTTTGTGGAACTTATTTACAAAAAAATTTCAATACGCTGGGTCAATTCATTCTCAAGTTATTAAAGAGATGTACAACGGATAGTCAGATGCCCGGACTTTCTCATATTTTTTTATAGTTTCAGCCAGAGTTTAGGGGAAAACCCCTTAATGCCCAAGCACAGCTTAAGATTTAGCCTGAAACGGATTTCGTACTGATCACAACGTTTCTATATGCTCTCGTTCTCGAGTCGGACTCCGTTATGAATACAATACTTTCCCTCTATAGAAAAAGAATGTAAATTTGTGTCAAAACAAAATGTGTTTATAATTAGATTTTACATAAATGTTCCATACATCAACATTCAATTGGACGACTCTTCTTACCCTATCCCAAACAAACGGATTTTTCCAAATAAAAATATATACCATTTGACAATTGTGCCACTGAAATTTATAATTTTTCTTATGTTTTAAAAGTATTGAAACGAAATTTTTCAATATTTTTGAAATTCAATTTGTTCAAATATTTTTACCAATTATTAACATTGCGTTGCTGGAAAAACATGAAAATGTGAAAACTTGTCGATCGAAAAATTCACAATTTACGTTAATGTATCGCTTTTGCAATTTTCAATATAATGCTACTATCTCCGTATATGTAAACCATTCATTGCAAAGATCATGTTCATATTAATTTCAGTTATCATATAATCAATGCCATAAATTTTTTTATGATGCTACTTCCCATTTCCGTTACAAAAAACGTGCATATATCGATACAGAAATGTACAAAATGTATACATTGCATACATTTTATATAAGTGGATGGATAAACATATGTATTTATACAAAATGTGACCAATACCTGAAATGTTATCGCGTTTTATATGTGATCTTGGGACAAAAATTTCCAGTCACGTCTCAGAAATTGGGTATCCCCAAAAATATCAATTTACGTGGAAATGCAAATATTTGTGTTAAAACTTTTTTTCTACCAATTTATATTGAACGAGTACGTGGCTGCGTGCTTGACATTTAGTGAAATCGACTCTTAAAGTAAAATTGTTCATAAATGTAAATCGATTTCAATAAAATATATTAAAAAGTTAAAAAAGAGAGCCTAAAGAGGAAAAATTATATTAAATAAAATATAAATGAGGAAACATTTTTGTCTGCTGCTGACAAGTTATATTGAAATTATGCGGACCACTGGAAATACTTTTGAAAATAAATTTATATGAAAGGTATTCACAGGTAAATACAGAAAACGCATACAAATTTTGTTTAGGGGCCAAAGTGTTGTTGTAATATTTTCACCGCATTATGATATTTATCCTAAGTTCTCAATTTTATAAAGAAAACTAGCTTGCATACCCGTCGCTGCCGGGTTAAAGTTCTTGTGCACAAGTTTTATTGTGGAGCAAAATCAAAGTTTTTTTTTGCATAAGTCTTTTTTGGACCAAACTTTTGAAAAAATATAAGAAAAGCTTTAATTGCCGATCGTAAAACATTCTAAATGAGGACTGAAAAAAAAATTTAAAAAAATCCCTTTGCATGGGAGAGGGGAAAGGAATGGTCCGATTGGATTTTGGAATCGATATGTAAAAACGATGTGAGGTTACCGGGAAAATTGCAAAAAACTGTTTCCTTTGTACGGACGAGGAAGGAAGGCGTGATCCGATTTTCCTGTTCAAGAAATTAGCCTTGCTTTTTACTAGAAATGCAATTATAAAAAATTTCAAGTCTCTAGCCTTTCGACAGTTATGGTGTACAGACAGACAGACGGACGGACATGTGGAAATCAAAATCTTTTACAATTCCAAACACGCTGGTGTGGTTCATTTTTGTGTCTCGCCAGGCTAAGTTCTTGAACGGGAAAATTCGGACCATTCGTTCCAACCTCGCATATACAAATGAGACAGTCTTTCAAAATTTTCACCAAAAACGGTGCATCGCATCCAAAAATTTATTAAGACGAAATCACAAACTAATCATAAGGAGACTAACATATTCATTGAATCCATTCTAGAACAAAATTGAATTTCCAATTCCAAAAAATAAATACCCATAGCAGCCACTTCAGCCGTAGCAGCCATGATCTTTACTGCCAACAGCACAAGTCTTCGTGATGCAAGCTTTCCAGCAGTCAAAGTCCGATAAATCTGTTCGTTTTGTTGGACTTTTACTGCTGGAAAGCTTGCATCACGAAGTCTTGTGCTGTTGGCAGTAAAGCTCATGGCTGCTACGGCTAGAGTGGCTGCTATGGGTATTTATGTTTTGGAAATGGAAATTCAATTTTGTTCTAGAATTGATTGAATGAAAATGTTAGTCTGCTTAAGATTAGTTTGTGACGAAATGTATTTACATTAAGTTAAATCTAACTTATAAATAGCTTGACACATTTTTTCCGGTAATATAAATTATTGAATTTAAGGAATTGTTGTTATAAAATTTTATTAAATATCCATATTTAGGTCAAGTAGCTCAGGAAATGCCCCTTTAAAAGTTTCTTTTATCTAACATCTGACAAGAATGTTCTCAAATACTTCTAACAGACAAAAGAAAAATTACTGAACTTAATACGAGTATTAGGAATTTGATATTATAAAATGTTGCTTATCAATACGGTTGAAATTTATTTAAAAACATCCTTCTTCCATGAAACACGTGGCTGTTCAATTTGTGACTGTAGTTGTATTAAAAGAACACACACAGAAAGAAATACTTGATTTCACTTATATTCATCGTATTAAAAATAAAGAAAATACGCCTTAAAGTTGTTAAAAAAAAGGTGAAGCAAATAAGCAGAAATGAAAAATGGATTTTTGCTAGACATACACGATAAATTATAAAGGTATTCAAGCTTGAAATACGTAATGAAACAGTTTCAGGGAATTTGATTTTCCGAGGCAATTAATTACATCGTGCAGAAAATTGAATTAAACGGTTATAACGAATTAATCTTTGGTTTATGGTTAAAATTCGTAATTGAATTTTTTTTTCACCACAACTCCATCATTTCGTGCATGCAAAGGATTATCAGAGACTTTGGGCGGGCCGGTATTAAAAATGCTTTATAGTATTTTAAGCTGTATATGGTTTTCCCATCGGATATACCTATTAACACACGTATATTTTGTATGCATTATAATCAAAAAAATGTATTTGATATTTTAATGAAAAAGTGTTGCTATGTCGCATAGACAAAAATATATGAGATTTTCATTTTATACGTAGGTATATTGGCATTAAAATATAATTTCGAGTGTGATGAAGGGATTCACATCTAATGATGGCAGCCATAAAATAAATTTTCATTTTACTTATGGCGGTAGTAAATTAAAGAGAAGAAATTCTGAATTTTATTGAATATACGAGATATACTGTGCAATATATATATAAATATAAATATATTTATTTTCTTCGTATTTTTCTATGCATAGTTCATATGTGAATATATATATTTATATGCCTTGTACTGGACATACGAATAGAAGGACTTCTCTGCACATCACTCGATGTTAATTATCTCAGTTGCTAACTTTATTGTGCGGTTTCTGTTCAAAATCACTCAATTTATCTTTGCGTTGTTAACTTTGAGACTATTATCATTCGACTGTTGGCTTATTTTCTTTTACGGTCACTCACATAAAAAGTTTTTGGACGCTGTTTATGGACAGACAGACATTAAATTGTAACTCTGGAACGGCTTCTGTTCGTAAACTTTTAGCTTCTATTTGCAATAAACTAATGTGAATGTCATTGTAACGTAACCAAAAACAACCATATAGAAAGAAAAATAACGAAAATTATATAATAATAACAATAATATCCCTTTCTTGTTACCCAACAAATGTGAAATGGACTTACTGTGGACACATATGTATATAAGAAGTTTTTCACTTTTCTTTCGGTGACATAATAAGCTAAGTTTACGAATTATTTCTATTTCCATTTACAACTGGTAAATAATGTCTACGGTTATTCCATTGGAAATTTATGAATGCATTAGTCGCTAGGTTCAAATGGCATTTCCAGATTAGATTATTATATGTTGCCTTTATTATATTTTAATATATTATTATTATCGTCAATCAACATTATTAACAGAAGCATAGTTATGTAAAGATCGATATGACAAATAAGTGGTTTAATACTAGAATTCGATTTTCTTGTTTTACAGACGAATTTTGAAAAATTCATATTTTCGGATTGGTAATTGTAGATTTTTTAAGATTTTATCAGAAACTAACGATACGGGCGTGTTTTTTATATTTTGCCGCCATTTTTGCACTCATTTGGGGACCTTAAGGATGCAAAACTATAGGAACACCACTTTGAAACGCTTTTTGTATATCGCACTCAAAAGGCCTTTAGTCTTACTTTACCAAAATATGACACTGTACTGAGAAATTAATTATAGCGCGAAAAAGGCAATAGTATAGGCAAAGAAAATTGTGGAACAGACTGTATTTAACAAATTTTATCTCTCGAACTATTTGTCATATATGTATAGCTGACCTTTATGCCAAGGTGCCATAATTTTTTTTGACTTTTCAAAAAATAAATATAGCGAAAAAAAATTACCGAAAAATTCTTCACGGTTCAGGAAATTTCCAAATACCGTTTTCATAACCACTTATTTTTTTTATTTTTATACCAGTAGTTAATTTTGACAACTAACCAAATTAATTTTGTATCAATAAGAAACTGGGAAAGCGTCGCTAATTTCTTTTGCTATATTTAAAAAAAAAACTTTTATCATACATATATCTCCGACAAAACGTAATAACAGCACAATACCAGAATGACACATAAAACAAATGTTCAGTCAAAAACATTTCGCATTTTCAAAAATTCACAAAAATATGAGCAAGCCTTTATTATGCAACAACATATAGGGTCAGGTAGGGTGGAGTGGTCCACGTTTTTATTATTAGCCATAAAATGGTCAAAAATTGGAATTTTTGCATGATAAGATAGTCAAATCGCAAGGGCAAGACCTAAGCTAACTTTCTGCATTCACAGATTGCCAACTTTTTGACATTAAATTTAATTTTTAGGCATTTATCGAAAACTTTGATTTTTCGATTTTTTCAAAATGGTAGGGAGTAGTGGTCCACCCTCAAAAACTTTCCAAAAATCGCATAAACATAAAATTAAATGACAAATAAAAGTATAATCATGAAGTTTGATCAAAAATATGGTTTATTCGAAAGTAACAAATGAGCGTTGGGTCTGTTTTGGTTGTTGGTTTCTTCGGTGTAGTTGTTAAGCGTCTTTTTCTGCTTCTCTAATTCAGCTCGGCTTTTTCTGCTTCTCTAATTCAGCTCGGCTTTTTCTGCTTCTCTAATTCCCGCAATTCAGCTCGATTTTCGGGAAAAGTTATAATCGAGCTTCGCATCGATGTTCGGACACGATTTGAAACACTCAAAATAACTCATAAAAAAACTTGAAAACACGAAATATGACATTGACAGGGTGGACCACTTCACCCTACCAAACGTGAACCAATTCTCCCTACCGACGCTATTTTGCGCGGAATGACGCTGCTTCAACAATTGTGGAAAAAAGTGCAGAAATTCGGTGGATTTACAAAGTTCATAATGTAAACAACATTTTAGATTAATTACCTTATTGAAATTGATGAAAAATTCGTCAAAATGTTGTTGAATGTGAATACTTGCGAAAACTTTTCACAATGTTCTTTTGGCACTGGTCTGTGAGAGTGAGTAAATATACGTCTGCACACTTCAATGACTAATAAAAAACAAGCTGTCATCAAGAGCAACCGATGAGAGCTGCATATTCTGTTCTAATGTCACTATTACTAACAAAAATGGTGGTGGACCACTTCTCCCTACGGACCACTTCACCCTACCCGACCCTACGTATATTTTTATCATGGAAACTGAATAAAGTTTATAATTATTTCTCTCTATTATTGTATAAATATGATTATTTATTTAAAAGTTTAACAATAAATCATTTTATTACTTAGTATTTAACACCTTCAATTACAATACATTTCACTGTTAAGAGCATCACATTATACGATAATGCAGATGCCAATTAATTTGTATTCATATCAAGTCACTTATGCATATTTTATCTCCATAGAATTTCATTAAAATGCATTGCAAGTATTTTAATAGCATGTCCTCTTAATTGTTTTCTTACAATGGAAACAAAGTTTTTGCTTAGTTATTATTAATGTTTCCTGAAAGTCACAAACTTTCATTCATATGGGTGTTGAAATTCTAATAAAGAAATTATCTGAACTGAAACATTAATTTATTTAGACATCAAAAGTTATCATTATTAAATTTTTGAATTTGACGAATTGTTTACGAACGCTTTTCCCGAACCAAGTTTTTAGTTTTTTCGACACTACACACTGATTTCGAGAAAATCGCGATAAATTTCTTCATTTATATGAGAGAGGGGGGGAACGAGTGGTCCGGTAGGACTTTGATATCTGTAAGTACGGTAACCATACGTCCCGGAATGGTCAGGACAGTCCTGAATTTAGTTATGTTGTCCCGACGTCCCGGGAAATAAACTTTTGTTCCGGTTTTTTCAATTTAGTATTCTAATTTATCAAACGATCTTTAAATATGCGAAAAATACTCTACTTTCGCTGAGGTTGCTGTAATTTTTTCGCCTGCGGCGCATTATTTTATCGATTTTCCACAAATGGAGCATATATATAAATATTTATAAATATAGCTATATATAAATATAGCATATAAATATTTCGCCCACGACTTTTGTTTTGATTGGTATTTTCATTATTTATGGGATGTAACGAGCGCTAAAACCGTGATTCATTTTCGCTTGGGATACACTCAGAAAAATGAAGGCTAACTCGACGACCTACATACGGCGTAATTGGCCTCGGGGAGGCGCGCGTTCGCCTGCATGAGGGAAAGAAAACTGTGTTGACCTGTGGTCGGAGAAATTCTGAAATTAAGCCACCAGCAGGGGAAGTAGGGCATTGGGAGCTGCACGAGTTGACCTTAGATAGGCATTTTGAGGATGTAATATCATGTAATGGAAACCTCTGTAAGCCAGCTAGCGGTCAGAGTTAACCTGACAAAAAGTTGACCTGGACATTTTTCTGAGTGTAGTGCGGGTCGTGAATTCAATTTTTTCGCCGCGTTCTGTATGAAAAATTTTGTCGGCGGTGCACGTTTCCTAATTCTTTACTCTTGGTTTCCGTCCAAATGAAGATTCATTTTCTATAAAATTTCGTTTGTTCTGTTTCAGCCATTCACCCTCCCGCTCCCCCGCCAACATTGTCCGGCATTGACCCAAAAAAATATTGTCACTCTATTTATAAGATTACATTACGTAAAATCACCCTGTAAACACTGATAATATCCTGATATGATTTTTGATAGAACGCAACGTTTTCGAGAAAATAGAAGAAAATGGTTCCATACGTTTTGGAGGGAGAGAGTGGGCCGATTGTATCCATGATTGCTATACGAAAAACTCAAAGTTCAAGCCCGTAACTACGCATTGACGATACTATCTCGAAAATATGTCCGTCATTGAAACCGATTCAATAGTGGACAGACACCTCCGTTTTGATACAAATTACGATTTTGATTTTTGTGTCTAAAAATTTTATTTTATAAAAAGTTTTCCTGAAAATTTTTTAAAAATGAATCAAATAGCATTTTTTTCTCATTGCCGAATTTTTATGGACACGTCCGTCTTTTTTTTGTACATAAAGAATTTTTTTTGATTTTTTGTTGCAAAAATAACATGTAACCACAAAAATTAAGAGCCCGAAAACTTTAAAAACACCAAAATCGGTTAAAATACTTATAAAAAATGCTGTGAAATCGTCTATGCAAAAAACTCTAACCATACGTTTCGATTCGTTGGCTACAAGGATAATCTGGTATCTTTGGCCACATAAAAAAATAACGATGAGATTTAATCTCTTCGTTAAATACGTCAAAAGTGTTATAATGAAAAACTCCAAAATTGACCATCTGTTAGCTTGCTTGACTTTCGCCCACAAATAATGGGAAAGCATTTGACAGTAAAAACCATACACTTTTTTTCATTTCTTATATAGGAAAACACCGAAAAGCAATTTATCATATCGGCTCATTGTAAATTTTACTGACTAAACTCCTTTTTGTCATGATTAGACATTGTTAATGGCTGTTAATTTCCTGTCCGCTACGTTTACCAAACGGCCTCCATCACTTTTTCTACACGGTATTATCCCTCTATACCGATGTTGGTGCGGCCGAAAACAACTCCCGGAACGTCTTTTCTTCATGGTTCGTTCGTCGTCGTCCGTCTTATGAGGCTACCCATTTGAATTGTAGTACACTTTTTGCCCGGTTTTTGTGTTCCATCGTTTTGAGGAAGTGTCAAGTCATGCACGTTTACCCACTATATAGAGTAGCAGAAGAGCCAGGTTTTTGTACGAGGTGCGATGGTGTGTTTTATGCATATTCAAATACTGTTTGATGACTGTTTGTTTTCCTTGGTCGTTTATTTTCCGCAGCACTTAACAGATATTAGCCAACGTGGCTAGAACTACTATCCCGGCTCTATACAAATATATATGCGAGGGGATGTTTGCGTAAGGCAGCTGTAATTGCTTGTCACTTGACGTTTTATTGCGATTTTCATTTTTCGCCTACCTAATTTCAAGATTTTCACCGATAGTGAAAATATTTTGGTTTCGGAATTCCACAAATTTATCAAATTCCTAGCTCGATTATTAGGAAAAATCTTTAATTAACTGCAGTATTTGAATAGACTCTGTTAATTAACTATCCTTTGATATAATTGTGCTAAGGAAATAGTGTGATTTTATATGCTTGTTTCGCAAAGGACTCTTATGGATGTTTTTTTTATAAAACACACTCTATTGCAGTTTCTATTTGCAAATTCTACAAGTATTTTTGTAGTAATAATTGAAAGCCAAGGATTTTTTTTTTTGATAACTTTTGTAAAAACAGGGACTGTTAATTTAAAACCTCATGTAAATCTCTATACTTGTACCTTATTCCTTATAAATAATTACATTATTAACGTGGACAAAAGAATCCCAATTATCCTGTTTAAAAGAAATGTTATATACGAAGCGTATCTTAAGATCTTGATAATATAAAGGGAAATTTTTATACAATACTTCCATCAATACAAACCGTGTTTTTTATATAAAAAACAATATACCTACAATGAACAGTTTTCTGCAGATCCCTTAACAATGAATGGTGCAATGAACTGAAAAGTTAACTTATCTAACTTCACACCACTTTACTTATCTAAGAGTACTTCTAAAGGTGACTGCAGTGTTGGATATAATGGATGAGTATTGTCTGTGTGCTCAGCCAAACAATTGTGAAAAAGGATCAAATATTTATACAACATAACAAGAACAAAAATAGCTGGTGTCCATTTTGTTTAGAAAAAGGAAGAAGCAGAAAGAATGAGATGACGGAAAGTGGTTTATTTTTCCTTTCACATATTTTTTTTTTCAAACAAATAAATTTTTAATAAAAGGTTTACGGAACGGATGACAAAAAGACATTTAAGAGCGAAATTACAGTAGAGACAACGATTTCAAATGATTAAATTCCTAAAAAGCCACAACACTTTTCTAACTGAATATTTCATCTGCATATAATCGCATGACACTAATTTTACTGAAACTCTATGTCCCTAACCGTTCGCAAGATAAAAAAAACTTTTTTCAACTTTTCAGTATTTCGCAAATTTTGGACCGCAATTTTGATAGTTTTAAATGTTTTAAAGTTTATAGTTTTTTTTAAACGTTGGCGTATTTTGTAGGCTAATAAAACAAGAGCACTGATTCGCATTGTGAAATACGGAAAAGCGATATTTTATATAAAAAAGTCGACTGCGAACAGCTATTCAAAATTTTGTTTTAATTTTTTATTAAAACATAAGAAAATCTACAACTGTCAGAGGCTAATCGTCAAATACATCAAAATCCAATCGGACCACTCCTTTCCCCCTCTCCTTTACAAATGGACATCCAATGGACATCCATTTGTAAAGGAGAGGGGGAAAGGAGTGGTCCGATTGGATTTTCATGTATGGAACGGTCGTTTTTGGAAGGTTTTCTTTTGTATGGGAGAACGAATTGTCCGATTTTGCCCGTTCAAGAGTTTATCCTCGCTAGACGCGGAACTGTACCAAATTTTAAGTTATGGTGTTCACGAGCAGATGGACAAACAGATAGACGGACAGACGGACAGAAGGACAGACGGACATACGAACACACGGCAATCAAAATTTTTTTGTCATACCAAACACCCTGGTGTAGTTCATTTTTGTGTCCGACGATTGGTTCGAAGCGTTACAAACGATATAAAAATTCTAATATACTCCTATATGATATATCATATATAGTATTGTAGTATGAAAAATGCACTAAAAAGAAAAAAAAATTTTTTTTGGCGTTTTGTATAAAAAACAAAAGCAAGGTAAATATTTTTTTAAATTTTTTTTATGCTTTTATCTCGCATTTATTTCTGATACACAATGCCCAAAAATTAATTTTTTCCCCTTTTTGTATATTTTTTTAAATAAAATCTTCAATTTTTTTTTTATTTACAGTGTGACCTCGGTAATCGCAACTACAGTAGACAGAGCCTGTTGCAATAACTGAGTCAGTTGCGTTAACCGAGTCACAACATTATCTGTCAAAAAGGGAAACATAAGTTCTTAAACAATATAACAGCCCCACTAATAGGATAAAATCTCTACCATTTGTAACGTAGTTTTTACGCTAACACCAAGTTTTTCATACATAAAAATTCAGTCGGATTAGCCTTAAAAAAATTCAACTGGAATATTATGATCCAATTCAAAAATTCCACTTTGATAGTTTATAATCTCGCCATACACAAATTGTACGATTGCCTGCCAATTTTAGTTTTCATGTGTTTTTTTTTTTGTTGGCACGGACTTGTTTTGTAACAGCCATTCTTTAATAAATAAAAACAAGGAACAGAGAATAAAGACAATAAAAGATTTCCTGTAACTATTTTTTTTATCTTTTTTTGGCCGAAACAGTATCAGATTATAAAAAAGTTGCGTTAATCGAGTCAACGTTACTTGGAAGTTGCGTTTATTGAGTCAACAGTGTAAAATTTTAGGTGTTGCGTTAACCGAAGAGTTGCGTTCGAGGGTTGCGTTTACCGAGGTCACACTGTATTTAAAAAAAAATTCTAATGAACCTCAATTGAGGAGGTCCTGTGCCATATATATCGACGCCTTTGTGCAAGACTATCGTAAAATGAAAAATGCCATTTTGTAGAAAATCAGTTTTAGTTATTTCACATTATATGAAAAAATACTCGAAAAATATTTGATTTCAAGGCTTTACCCCCGTCGCACACTTCATCTAAGCTTTGTGAGCGTGGCTAGCTATAGTTACATAGCTTAGCTGGGTTAGCTCACATCGTTGCACACTTGAGCTAAACTACGCGGCGATATTTAAATAAATGTATGCCATCAGTTGTATGCAATTGGCACTTACACATTTATGTCCACAAAATACTGCAGTTTTGCAAACACCGATTCTACACTGTATAACGTCGAAAGTGTGTATATCCCAATTTACCAAATTGGTTGGAAAACCAATTGGATTTCCAATCATCTTGTACCAAGTACCGAAGGTACGATTTATGGAATTTTGACTGGAAATCCAAGTTTTTTTCCTGTGAAAATGGTCCTTTTTGTACCATAAGGTCCATAATTCCAAATGTTCCCACAAATATTCTTAAACTTTATAAAGGAAAATTGCGTGGTACATTTGGACACGGTACAAAAATTTCAACATTGGTCAATTGGGTGTGAGTGTCAGCGATGCCAGCGAAGTAGTTCGCGTAGTTGAGGTCTGAACTACGCGAGCGAGCTTAGTCCGTCTCGCCCATGACTAGGCGACGTAGTTTCATAGTTTCGCTGAAGTGTGCGGTCATCAATGCAAATGCTAAGGATTTTACTTTCAGCGAGAAACTTAGCTCACGTAGTTGAGCTCGCTTCGATCAAGTGTACGACGGACGTTATTCTTTAAAGTGGAATCAATTAAAGCCACACAAAAAATTATAACAAATATACGAAGTAGATATTATTAAATTTACTAAACGATGTTTTTAATTTTAAGACAACTTTCAACTTGTCTGTTTTATCTGTCTATCGGTCTGTCCGTTTTTCGTATCTTAAATAACTTGAGAATGCATTGAGCTAGCGACTTGAAATTTTGTTTAAATGAGTTTTTTCAAAAATCGTAGTTTTCTAGAGATTCTCGTAGATGTTGTAAATCGGGTTACGATAGTTTTGCACGAAGGCGTCGATATTTATAATTTCTCGCAATACATAAAATGCTTTTAAAATTTCAAAAAATATTTTCTAATCTAAATGAAATTTATCTAAATGCCTAATTTTATTAACCTAAATTGGGATTATTATGAAATTCTGTCTCGAAACAGGAAACTATTTTCTATTAAAAAATCAAATATATCTCGCTGAATTATAGCTTCTGTGGATATGGTTTCCAACCCACAATAATAACACGAAAATTCATAAAACATACCTATGGTTAAATTTTCTAAAATCCGACTAAAGTAAACATGCTTTAAGGTCGTGCCCCAGAAAGAAATGCATTTCATGTCGGAAAAGCAAAGCAGAGCGATATAAATCTTAATATCGTAGCAGTGTTAAAAAATTCTAAAGTAAAAATGCATGTTGTGAATATTGTATTGTGAACTCTGCACTGCATACACTCATACACATAGTTATGGTTACTTCTTTTTGCATGGCATTTCTGTTGTTGTTGCAAATTCCAACAGTTTCCCTACATTTTATTATAGTTTCCGTTCTTTTTATTCCTTTTTTCCAAAATTCTATCAGGATATAATAATTTTACGCATATACAAGGGTTCCGTATGAAAAAATGATAAGATTTTAGCTGCAAAAGGGAGAAAAACGATCAGGAATGTGTACACGTGGAGCTGAAGACAAATTAGGATGGTATGGAGTGTGGAAGTTCATGTAGAATAAATGTGCTCGGTTCTACTCGTATATAGCATTCCTGGTGGCAGGGTGTTAAGCTAAAAATCCATTTCAACTACACCATCAGGCAGTCATAAGAGGCTAAACAAAATATAACCCGGATACAAGCTCAGTACAATGTGGAATGAAAAAATTTCCTTAGCAGGGGATGAACATAATTTTTGATCAAAGATGAGGGATAGATAGCGAAGTGTCTATAATAGAATCACGTTTTGCTTACGAGAAATCTTTTACAAAAAAATTGAATACGAAAAGGCAAAAAAAAAACAATAATAAAGCGAAAAAAAAACTCTACGAAGAAGACGAAAAAAAAGAGAATCTTCCTTAATGGAAGAATTCACTCACTGGCGTTCTTTCTTGTCTTTAGAGCATATTTTTGGTGTGTACTCATGTACTTACTTCATATATTTGTGATTTCATATACTATAGATATGCACGTAGATTAATGTTGAATATATTCGGTATTGGTACTGCTTTTTGAGATACTGGTTTAACTTAGTTAGATATAGGTTCGTACTCTCCGTATACAAAAAGCTTTCACGCTTGCCGTGACTATATTTCAGTTGGCGATGAAAGGCACCCATCCTTAGCACTAACCGTTTTTAACCACCCCACCCACAACCATCTAGTTAGTGGTGGTGTTACTTCTGCTATACTAACGTTATTGCCATTCCCGGGTACGGTGTTGCCATTCCTGTTCTCATTCTCGATCCTGTGTCTCCATTTCCGAAAGGCAGTTCGACCTTCTTCCTTGGCCCCCACACACACACGATATCATCATAGCCACCCACCACTTTTTTCGCTCGGCAGCCTCCGACCCCTTCGTTTTTCGCTTTCAACTCAACGCAAATAACTTCTGATTTTTGGTTTGTTCTTGATGTCAAATTTGTCAAAATTTAATAAAGGCTGAATTACGTGTGCAAATTGTTCAGCCCTTGTAATAAGTTTTCCATAAATTTTGGCGCACGTGAGTTTAGTGTAAGAGGATTTATCTCGCAAATAAATCAAGGAGAAATTAAATGAGTCATTTCGAAGGAAGCCCATTTTGTCAAAAGGCGAACCAGACGATAGAAAATTTTAACCAAAACAATGGAGGGCTAAGAACTCTATGTGGTCGGGCATTATTATTTTACATTTAATAAATGATTGCGGAAAAGGGATACCCCCGGCTAGTTTTCAAATAAAAGCACCATTTTCCTTTTTAATACTTCCTTCCTATAATTTTAGCATAACAATAGTGTTTTATCGGATTTGGTCTTTTGCACTTGAGGGACATCTTTCAATTATGTGGAAATTAATCTCTTTTGATGGTGAAATTTCATAGAGAATTATTATCCGGAAACCGAACGAAAGCTATTAAAAAGTCATTGATTTTTCATTGATAATTTTTTTCATTGAATTTTCATTGATAATGAGAAGGTATTTTTACTATCGCAAGGGTTTAACGTAGGGTAAACACAACAAATACTAATTTTATTCGTCAAAATTGCACGAATGCATGTTAAGTGAATTTTTACAAAAAGAGAGTTATTTTATAATTCTATCAAAGTGGAGTTCAAATACTATTATTTAAAGAATTTTAGAAATAAATATAATATCCTTTCTAACAACTTATACCTGAAAAATAGTCTCCTGTTAAATTTTGAATTTCTTTGATAGGACATTTTCCTGTTTATTGGTCGATATGTATCTACAAAAAATATGAAATTAATAAAACAAAATGATTGATATTTAACATGTTTCTTGTTATTTTGATAATATTTTCCGTTCAGAGTAGCATTTTATTGTTTGCATCATTTTTTATATAACTATAACCATCGCATATAAAAATAATGTCAATTGCATGTTATGAATGAAAGAAAACTACACCTTTGCATGAGTATATAATAGGGCAATTCACTCTTGATTGTAGATAGTAAAATCGTAGATTGTACTGTACATCTACGATGGAAAAGTACAACGAAGCGTGAGCAGCGCTTTACTAGAGGTTGTGGGTTTTGTCGTAAATTTTTGACTCTTTTATTTATTTTCTTTACCTAAATTGTTTAAAGCATTTTTTAACTCTTAATTTATACTAAATCATATAAATACTTTAATTTACTTGCTTTTCCAATGTCCATTTTAGAGTTGGAACCAAGTTGACATGTGACAAAACATGTCTTAACCTCACTTTATTAGAAGTACGACAAAAGCTACGATTTTACTATACCTTCGGGTGTGGTAGATCGTAGTTTTCGTCGTAAAAAAATGTGTATGGAGAAATATCAAAAAACTACGATTTTATTTACGATTCTACGAGTTTACGATCAACTACGATAAAGAGTGAATATCATTAATGGGACTCTGGTCAAGGTACAATCATTCCACGGTACGAGGCCGTGCCCTAATGCTCGGAATTTTTCGCTCACGAGTCCTAGTTTTTTACAATTTGTCGAGGCTCAAAATTTGTTAAAAAAAACTATTAAAGAGTGCGTGTGTTTAGCGTACTCTTTAAAAAAATTGCCCGGTGGTTCCTGTGAATTTCACCTGTTGCGTATTTCTACTTTCTTATACGTAGTAGGTATAATTTCTTTCTGTCTGTTAGTCTGTTAGTCTATTAGTCTTTTAGTATGTTAGTATGTTAGTATGTTAGTATGATAGTATGTTAGTCCGTTAGTCTGTTCGTCTGTTCGTCTGTTAGTCTGTTAGTCTGTTAGTCTGTTAGTCTGTTAGTCTGTTAGTCTGTTAGTCTGTTAGTCTGTTAGTCTGTTAGTCTGTTAGTCTGTTAGTCTGTTAGTCTGTTAGTCTGTTAGTCTGTTAGTCTGTTCATCTGTTAGTCTGTTAGTCTGTTAGTCTGTTAGTCTGTTAGTCTGTTAGTCTGTTAGTCTGTTAGTCTGTTAGTCTGTTAGTCTGTTAGTCTGTTAGTCTGTTAGTCTGTTAGTCTGTTAGTCTGTTAGTCTGTTAGTCTGTTAGTCTGTTAGTCTGTTAGTCTGTTAGTCTTTTAGTATGTTAGTATGTTAGTATGTTAGTATGATAGTATGTTAGTCCGTTAGTCTGTTAGTCTGTTAGTCTGTTAGTCTGTTAGTCTGTTAGTCTGTTAGTCTGTTCATCTGTTAGTCTGTTAGTCTGTTAGTCTGTTAGTCTGTTAGTCTGTTAGTCTGTTAGTCTGTTAGTCTGTTAGTATGTTAGTCTGTTAGTCTGTTAGTATGTTAGTATGTTAGTCTGTTAGTCTGTTAGTCTGTTCATCTGTTAGTATGTTAGTCTGTTAGTCTGTTAGTCTGTTAGTCTGTTCATCTGTTAGTCTGTTAGTCTGTTAGTCTGTTAGTCTGTTAGTCTGTTAGTATGTTAGTCTGTTAGTCTGTTAGTATGTTAGTATGTTAGTCTGTTAGTCTGTTCATCTGTTAGTATGTTAGTCTGTTAGTCTGTTAGTCTGTTAGTCTGTTCATCTGTTAGTCTGTTCATCTGTTAGTCTGTTAGTCTGTTAGTCTGTTAGTCTGTTAGTCTGTTAGTCTGTTAGTCTGTTAGTCTGTTAGTCTGTTAGTCTGTTAGTATGTTAGTATGTTAGTCTGTTAGTCTGTTAGTCTGTTAGTCTGTTAGTCTGTTAGTCTGTTAGTCTGTTAGTCTGTTAGTCTGTTAGTCTGTTCATCTGTTAGTCTGTTAGTCTGTTAGTCTGTTAGTCTGTTAGTCTGTTAGTCTGTTAGTCTGTTAGTCTGTTAGTCTGTTAGTCTGTTAGTCTGTTAGTCTGTTAGTCTGTTAGTCTGTTAGTCTGTTAGTCTGTTAGTCTGTTAGTCTGTTAGTCTGTTAGTCTGTTAGTCTGTTAGTCTGTTAGTCTGTTAGTCTGTTAGTCTGTTAGTCTGTTAGTATGTTAGTCTGTTAGTCTGTTCATCTGTTAGTATGTTAGTCTGTTAGTCTGTTAGTATGTTAGTATGTTAGTATGTGAGTATGTTAGTATGTTAGTATGTTAGTATGTTAGTATGTTAGTATGTTAGTATGTTAGTCTGTTAGTATGTTAGTATGTTAGTATGTTAGTATGTTAGTATGTTAGTATGTTAGTATGTTAGTATGTTAGTATGATAGTATGTTAGTATGTTAGTATGTTAGTCTGTTAGTCTGTTAGTCTGTTAGTCTGTTAGTCTGTTCATCTGTTAGTCTGTTAGTCTGTTAGTCTGTTAGTCTGTTAGTCTGTTAGTCTGTTAGTCTGTTAGTCTGTTAGTATGTTAGTCTGTTAGTCTGTTAGTATGTTAGTATGTTAGTCTGTTAGTCTGTTCATCTGTTAGTATGTTAGTCTGTTAGTCTGTTAGTCTGTTAGTCTGTTCATCTGTTAGTCTGTTAGTCTGTTAGTCTGTTAGTCTGTTAGTCTGTTAGTCTGTTAGTCTGTTAGTCTTTTAGTATGTTAGTATGTTAGTATGTTAGTATGATAGTATGTTAGTCCGTTAGTCTGTTAGTCTGTTAGTCTGTTAGTCTGTTAGTCTGTTAGTCTGTTCATCTGTTAGTCTGTTAGTCTGTTAGTCTGTTAGTCTGTTAGTCTGTTAGTCTGTTAGTCTGTTAGTCTGTTAGTCTGTTAGTATGTTAGTCTGTTAGTCTGTTAGTATGTTAGTATGTTAGTCTGTTAGTCTGTTAGTCTGTTAGTCTGTTAGTCTGTTAGTCTGTTAGTCTGTTAGTCTGTTCATCTGTTAGTCTGTTAGTCTGTTAGTCTGTTAGTCTGTTAGTCTGTTAGTCTGTTAGTCTGTTAGTCTGTTAGTCTGTTAGTCTGTTAGTCTGTTAGTCTGTTAGTCTGTTAGTCTGTTAGTCTGTTAGTCTGTTAGTCTGTTAGTCTGTTAGTCTGTTAGTCTGTTAGTCTGTTAGTCTGTTAGTCTGTTAGTCTTTTAGTATGTTAGTATGTTAGTATGTTAGTATGATAGTATGTTAGTCCGTTAGTCTGTTAGTCTGTTAGTCTGTTAGTCTGTTAGTCTGTTCATCTGTTAGTCTGTTAGTCTGTTAGTATGTTAGTCTGTTAGTCTGTTAGTATGTTAGTATGTTAGTCTGTTAGTCTGTTCATCTGTTAGTATGTTAGTCTGTTAGTCTGTTAGTATGTTAGTATGTTAGTATGTTAGTATGTTAGTATGTTAGTATGTTAGTATGTTAGTCTGTTAGTATGTTAGTATGTTAGTATGTTAGTATGTTAGTATGTTAGTATGTTAGTATGTTAGTATGTTAGTATGTTAGTATGTTAGTATGATAGTATGTTAGTATGTTAGTATGTCAGTATGTTAGTCTGTTAGTCTGTTAGTCTGTTAGTCTGTTAGTCTGTTAGTCTGTTAGTCTGTTAGTCTGTTAGTCTGTTAGTCTTTTAGTATGTTAGTATGTTAGTCTGTTAGTCTGTTAGTCTGTTAGTCTGTTAGTCTGTTAGTCTGTTAGTCTGTTAGTCTGTTAGTCTGTTAGTCTGTTAGTCTGTTAGTCTGTTAGTCTGTTAGTCTGTTCATCTGTTAGTCTGTTAGTCTGTTAGTATGTTAGTATGTTAGTCTGTTAGTCGGTTAGTCGGTTAGTCGGTTAGTCGGTTAGACTGTTAGTTTGTTAGTCTGTTAGTCTGTTAGTCTGTTAGTCTGTTAGTCTGTTAGTCTGTTAGTCTGTTAGTCTGTTAGTCTGTTAGTCTGTTAGTCTGTTAGTCTGTTAGTCTGTTAGTCTGTTAGTCTGTTAGTCTGTTAGTCTGTTAGTCTGTTAGTCTGTTCGTCTGTTAGTCTGTTAGTCTGTTAGTATGTTAGTCTGTTAGTCTGTTAGTCTGTTAGTCTGTTAGTCTGTTAGTCTGTTAGTCTGTTAGTCTGTTAGTCTGTTAGTCTGTTAGTCTGTTAGTCTGTTAGTCTGTTAGTCTGTTAGTCTGTTAGTCTGTTAGTCTGTTAGTCTGTTAGTCTGTTAGTCTGTTAGTCTGTTAGTATGTTAGTCTGTTAGTCTGTTAGTCTGTTAGTCTGTTAGTCTGTTAGTCTGTTAGTCTGTTAGTCTGTTAGTCTGTTAGTCTGTTAGTCTGTTAGTCTGTTAGTCTGTTAGTCTGTTAGTCTGTTAGTCTGTTAGTTTGTTAGTCGGTTAGTCGGTTAGTCGGTTAGTCGGTTAGACTGTTAGTTTGTTAGTCTGTTAGTCTGTTAGTCTGTTAGTCTGTTAGTCTGTTAGTCTGTTAGTCTGTTAGTCTGTTAGTATGTTAGTCTGTTAGTCTGTTAGTATGTTAGTATGTTAGTATGTTAGTATGTTAGTCTGTTAGTCTGTTCATCTGTTAGTATGTTAGTCTGTTAGTCTGTTAGTATGTTAGTATGTTAGTATGTTAGTATGTTAGTATGTTAGTATGTTAGTATGTTAGTCTGTTAGTATGTTAGTATGTTAGTATGTTAGTATGTTAGTATGTTAGTATGTTAGTATGTTAGTATGTTAGTATGATAGTATGTTAGTATGTTAGTATGTTAGTATGTTAGTATGTTAGTCTGTTAGTCTGTTAGTCTGTTAGTCTGTTAGTCTGTTAGTCTGTTAGTCTTTTAGTCTGTTAGTCTGTTAGTCTGTTAGTCTGTTAGTCTGTTAGTCTGTTAGTCTGTTAGTCTGTTAGTCTGTTAGTCTGTTAGTCTGTTAGTCTGTTAGTCTGTTAGTCTGTTAGTCTGTTAGTCTGTTAGTCTGTTAGTCTGTTAGTCTGTTAGTCTGTTCGTCTGTTAGTCTGTTAGTCTGTTAGTATGTTAGTCTGTTAGTCTGTTAGTCTGTTAGTCTGTTAGTCTGTTAGTCTGTTAGTCTGTTAGTCTGTTAGTCTGTTAGTCTGTTAGTCTGTTAGTCTGTTAGTCTGTTAGTCTGTTAGTCTGTTAGTCTGTTAGTCTGTTAGTCTGTTAGTCTGTTAGTCTGTTAGTCTGTTAGTCTGTGTACAAGATTTCTCAAAATCTAATGGAGCTAGAACCATGAAATTTTACAGACATGTTTGATCATACTATTAGCTTTTGGTGGAAATCCGTTAACCGGAAGTAACCAAAATGGCGGCTTTTTAGAAATTGCAATTTCGCTTTCTGTTATTTACTCCGAAACTACACATTTTTTAGTTGTCTTATGTATAACAACAGTTGGAGATAATCAAATTTTCCACATCTTTGTCTTCTACTACAACTTCGTATCTCAAGCCGTTATCGAGTTTTTTGCGATTAATTTGTTTTTGCGGAAATGTTAAATAGATAGCCAGAATTACAGCAAGCGTAAATTAGCATAGCTTTTAATCAGATTAAAATTTTATCTTGTAAGCGTGATTTTAATACGAAACCGGTTCCGTGTTAACTTTTGATAACTTAGCAAGCTTTTCGAATAAAATAATTTTGTACCATTTACTCTTAAGTGGAATATCTACTTTGTTTGGAATAATTTTAAGTCTTGATTATAAAAGATAGCTAAATTTTGCGGGATATTTTGTTTAGAATAATTAACGTTAAGCAAAAAAAAAAACACTCAAACAAAGATTGCAACTCAAAAAAAAGCAAAAAAAAAAAAAAAACAATTCCATTTCGTTTATCTAAATAATTTTTTGTCTGTGGGCAATTAATTGAATGTGGGCGGAATGCAATTAAGTCAGTTGTAAAAAGTTTCAAGCCTGAGGGTAACCTTGTTGTATATTTACCTACTTTTGCTCATACGTTTTTACAGTAGCTTGTTATTTTATTACTGATGTACTTGAATATTACCACATATTGTACTAATAAAGAAGCGAGTTTGCGTATTTTGTTTTAATCTACACACATAGGTATAAAGAAATAAATAATTTTATGTATAAAACGTTCATTCGTATTATGTTTATTTGAGTTTATGTCAGTAATATATTTCTAAGGTAATAAATGCTGTGTATTTCATCAAACGTTTTCATTTCGTGGTAAATGAAGTAATCAGAGTGTTTTTGCTTCAATGATTCTTTGTAGAACACTTTGCTTTTTTCCCCCAGTCACATACAGACATGTGTATATTCGTACACAATTCACTCATTCAATTTAGATTTATATTACAGAGATATCCTGCTTCTCTACTTTGTATTTGATACTACTCCTTTATATAACCAACGACTTTTTTTTATGAATATAGACCCGTATTCTCCAGTGCTTTGATTATCCATCCACGTAATACAAATCGAAATTTCTGGGGAACACACAAAATGTGAATTTCGTATTTAATGTAGAAACATTTTTTTAAGTAAAATTCTCCACAATTTATACTAAATTGTATAATGATGGGGTAGAATAATTTTTAGTTAAAATACTCTTATAATGCACGAATGTGTAAATATTTAGGTAAAACCAAGGCAAACATTAAGAAATTCCTTTTTCAATAAAATTTTGTTAATAACACAGAGAGAAAAAAAACATGGTTCAACTCCGACTCCCGTCTGACTCCTGAAAGTCTTGAAGGTCTAACTCTAACTACGACTCCTTCAGCTACAAAAAATCATTAAATTACCTGAATAAATTGGATGGACAAAACTGTATAGTGGCCAACGGAGGTAAGAAAAAACCGGTTTGGAGTTGGAGTCGGTGAATTTTTTCCGACTCCAACTCTTAAACTCTTTTCTGAAAATTGACCGACTCCGACTCTTAAGGTGCCGCTCCACATGAGAGTAAATACTCTCAAAAACTCTCGAGAGTTAGTCGAAGGAGGTTGTCCATTTGAGAGTTAATTTCGGCGATTTTTCTCTTTTCAAGACCAATATCTTGATTTTTTAAATATCTTGCTTTGGCGAGTTCTCGAGAGCTACTAGCGAAATTCAAACGCCGCTCGTATCTGGCGAGCAACTCCCCGAGAGTTCAGTGGGTGCGTGTCGACTAGAGAGTAGAATCACTTTTGACAGCTAGCTCGTGAGTTTTTGCGAGTTTCTGCGAGCGACTGTCAGAGACGTGTTCATTTGCGAGTATCTGCTATCGAGAGGTTCTCGCCGGCATTTACTCTCATGTGGAGCGGCACCTTTAATCACTTTAAGTATCTTGAACGAGACCCTCTCGCTCGACTTATGTGTTGCGTTATGCGCTAAGCCGATATACGACATTTCGGTCTGTTTTAAAACCACCTTGACACTCAATGTGTTAAAGTACTAATAGTAGGGTGGAATGGGGCTATTTCGGCAATGTCATTTTCACTATCAAAAAAGATCCCGGAAGCAACAACGATAAATATAAACAGACACTAATACAATTCCAGGAAGTGAAATGAATTCTGCCGTTCTTGTTATGTTGCCAAAAAGATAGGTGTTTTTGTGTTTTTCGGTTTCGTAATGAAATTTTCTAAAGCAGATGCGTAAAGAATTTTTTAAGTAAATCTAATTCGTTTTAAAAAGCCTTCATAAACATCTCTTAAATAGAAGTACAGTAGAATCCCGATAAATCGGATTTGAAGAATCGACGGATAAATACGTGTTATCGGGATATTCCAATTAGCAGGATTACGAATTATCGAGAGTAAAAAAAAGAAAATTACTACGAATTAACATTATTGTTTTTGGCTAATGATCTCGTTTTTGTGATGAATTTTCGTGACTGATATATCTTTTTTTTTGTTTTTGGCACTTTTTATTAATTAAATAAATCAAACCAAGTTGAAGTGAGAAAATCATTTATAAACTAGGAAAATAGGACAAAAAAAAACCCCATGCCGAATATGCCCCATTAAAAACCGAAGGCAATGACTTTTATTTTTAAAACTAAAAAAAACAGTATATTTTTTAACACTAGAAAAAAATATATTTTGTATTTTATGGCCAAATAATCAAAGTTCGTTTTTTTATTAAAGTCCAAGTTTTCCAATTCAGTAAAGGAACTTGGCAGGAAACATTTCGGAAAAAATCGTGCAGAAGGGGCCTCAAAGTTCCCCCTATTCGCTGATTTAGTGAGATTCAAAATTACATTAGAAATGCATATCAAATGAATCCATAAAACTTTAATTAGTTCTAAATTTAGTTCCCCTACAAGTTTAAAAGCTTATCACATTTTGGTGAGCGAAATGCAAGGAAATAACCAATTGCAATTTAGTTTCAAAAGTTGAACAAAATTTTCTAATTATCTGAAATCAATTACCAGTATTTTAAGGATCATGTGTATTATTGTTTGTGCATTTCCTGATTATTCATGCACGTAACCACACTTTACAATTGAACCTATTAAAAAGTTTTTCATTAAAGTTTTATCCTTTCGTAAGTTATTCAGGTTCAAAATTTGTAATAATCTATTCAATGTTTATATTAAAATTGTTTTACAATAATATTATAAAAAAAAGTTTTTTTTAAATATTTGAAGTGGTGCGAGTAATCCAAAATATTTGATTTTTTCTAAAAAATTTAATAGTTAAAAAATAATGGGGTCGTCAAAGGTTTTCAATTAGGAAATGCAAAACCGGTCAATTTTTCAAACTGGTCAATTCTTCATACCTGTCAAACCGGTTTTTGAGATTTTCGTTTTTGGCTAATATCAAAACCGGTTAAAACCAAGGAGCGGGGGGGGGGGGGGTAATGTAAATTATTTTATCGTCGAACTAGTCGAAGAAAACCTTTCGTCGACAAAAATTAATCAGTAAATTAACAGGCCGACACTAATTTAGACACTTATTGAATAACTTTTTCAGTGTTTTTTTTCAGCAGGTCATTTAATTCATTTACAAACGTAGTTAGATTAATAAAGGGTCTTTCAACAAGGACATAACAATTTGGTATAAACTAAAACTTTTTTTATGATCTGGCAATGCTAAAACGTCAGTCAAGGTTTACATTTTTATCATGGTGAAGTTCACGAACGAGCAACGTTTGGAAGTTATTAAAACTTACTACCGATATTCTGAGTCGGTGGTCGCAATCGTGTAATCTCGAGAAATGGTCCGGTCGAATGGCCACCTCGCTCATGCGATTTGAGCGAGGTGGGATTTGAGCGTTGGATTTCATGCGATTTGAGCGTTGGATTTCTTTTTATGGGGTTATGTTAAGTCGTTGGTTTATGCCAACAAGCCAACAACGTTAGAGGAACTCAGGAACAATATCGAACGCGAAATTGCCAACGTTCCGGCCGATATGTGTGGAAGAGTGGTGGAAAATTGGCTCCAAAGAATCAATCAGCAAACGTGGTCGCGGTGGCCATATGAACGACATCGAATTTCATACTTAAATGTAACATCTCCACTACACCTGGAATAAATTTCAGCCCGATATCTCAATTATTCTGTGTTTTATTTAAATACAAAATGGTTATGTCCTTATTGAAAGACCCGATACATAGCTTGACTACCCCCCTGCTGGAGATTTTATTAAAAATTGATTGTGTTTTATTTTTAATTGATTTTACAGTTTTGCTAATCCATATCTCTAATAAGGCCCGCAAAAATTCCCATAAATTTTTATATGCGAAATTATCATCTCCATAATTTATACAAAAAATCACATCATGCAGGAACAAATTTCTTTTTTTTATATCCGTATATACAATTAAAATGATCAAAAATATTATCCTTATTAAAATATTATTTTTAATTATTTCAACAAGGTTTTACAGCTTAAATAAATCAGGATATAGTGGAATTAGTAAAGTTTAATTTTTAACTTTAATTTTTTACTCAAAAATATTGAGATATTTTTAAATAAACTGGTTTTAATTACACTACAAATGAGCGAGCCTTTTTAGATGCTTTCTAATTAGATCCAGATCAAGAGTGTTTAATTTTAATAAAAAAAACATAGAAAACCTCTATCTTTCACATTATTAAAAGTATGCTAACTTAACGTTCAATCAACGATATAAAGTCGATTGGAACAACGAATTTTAACCCTTTAACTGTCCTGTGCATCACATATGATACACAAAGTGTTAAACTGATACACTTGTGTATCATATGTGATTCACAGCTACGTATAAAGTTTAACCCTCTAGCCGGAATGCCCGCCTTAAGGCGGGCTTCAGGGAATTCGCTTGTTTATAACGGGTAACAATTTTAATCGCCGGAAATCGCCGGAACGTCTTACACTGACTTTTGTAAGTTATCGCTTTACATGCTGGAAAAAATTTAGCCCTGTACGTTGTCTTGGTTACGGTCTGTCGCAAGTTGAAAGTCATATTTTAGTGAATTTTTCTCGGAAATATTCCGGTTAGAGGGTTAAATATTAGCCCGTGTATCACATGTGATTCATGAAATTTAAAACTGTTTTCTTATTGAAACTAAATAAAAATCTTCCAAAAATAAATTTAGTAACTACTGCAACGGCAAAAATAGAGGATCAATCAAATTTTTACTTCGGACGTACGGTGTATTAAAAAATATTAGTACGGGGACAGTCAAAGGGTTAAGAAACCTATTGTATAAGTTATGAACCGTTATAAATAAGGTTTATTGTCCTCACTCACCTTATTTTATTATACTTTAAGTGGTGAAAATTTTTATGGGGTTTAAAAATATATGGGAAAAAACCTTTGGTATGAAAATGTCTGTAAATAAAGCATATTCGCTTTTAAACGGAATAAAACTAACTTTTGATTTACAAGCATTTTATAATTTTTATCCTTGATTATAACATGTGTTTTTAAATATTTTACTTATTTGTCTAAAGAAAACCTTCTATTGCCAATGTGGTATTATAGAAATTAATTTTGTATAATCAATTAACATTAAATATAATGTTCACAAGTAAGTTATAAATCATATTTGTATAGTTTTATACTAATTGAGCCATTAATCGTGACAAACCACATATCTTTGGTTAAATACGCCCATCAAGATAGGCGGAATACTTTTCTGTGTTCATTTTCCACTTATACAGAACACGTCTTCGATTCGGTCCTTCCCCAACTTCATTTAATCTGAATCATTTTCGTACTAGCCCTGAAGGGCAGATAAAACAGGAAGAAAAAAACCTAATGTTTTGGCTGACTCAATCTTATATGACCGAATAAGATGACCAAACATACAAAATGACCTTAGTCTGAATTCCGGGTATTCTTTCTTTGAATGTACGTTAGCTGTGCTCAATATCTATCTATTGAGGCTTTATTTGGAAATAGTATACTTACTCTAGTCACGTTCGATTTCGGTGATCCAACCTACAGGAATCATGATAGTAAATTACTATATCCGGATTCTGCTCTTTAGCTTAATGTACATTGATATTTAAGATACTAAATTGAAATGATTGCAGCTATTTAAAAACAAATTTTACCATTTATATGGTTTTTTCAGAAGTATTTGACTATAACAATGATAACAATAAAAATTAATACACCTTTTTTCTACAATGATCTAAGACTAATAAAACGACCGTAAACGTGTATAAAATTTCGGACTTGTCATTCCACGAACTATTATTGTTAATAGTAATGTTAAAAAATTTGATTTTTTTTATATTGTTCTTACGCAATGTAACCATGTGTCCCTTGAGGGATCTAGACTCTCGAAAAAATCCTGGAAGAAATTTACACCGCCTCAAAATATAGCTAAAATTAATCACCTCGCACTGTTATTCAGTACGGATGATTTTTTTGACGTCGTTTTTTTAAGAAGTTAAAAATTCACTTTAACACCGTTTTGACCTCAATTTTGAATTAGTAACTCCGAAAAGGAGTAAAAAATTCTCTTGAACTCCTTTTAAGAGTTATTTAAATTGTAAAGGGTGTTCAGTGTTCACGTTTAGAAGAGACTATCCAACTGGCTTCAATAGCCTATGGCTTACAAGTTGAGAGGTCCAGATTCAAGTCGCGGTAGAGGCATGCAAGAAAAGATTTGGTTTTTAACTACCAATATTTAACTTTGAAAACACGCAAAAAATCTAAATATTTCAAATGCTTGCAAAAAACAACTATTTATTGTGATGTGAAATTTATTTATTTTTTTAATTCCTCTAATAAGTTGGTTTAACACTCACGGGAAACTGTTGTGAACCCCTTATACGGGAGTGCAATTTTTTCCGAAAGATGATGGACTCCCTCAAACTCCATTTCGGTGCGTGATCGACTCCGTTCTTTCGACAGTGTAATGCTTCTATTTTCAAAATGCGTCTTAAAGCAGTTTTTTGCCATCCGACCATAGAAGCATCGAAACGCAGAATCGGTGGCGAGAAAATATCGACCATTAACCATCGAATTTGTATCAATGTGTTATTATTGTAAAGTACTATCTGTGGTCTATTTCACCAACTTACAAATTTTGTCTGTTCGCCTGTCTGTCTGTCATTCAACACAATAACTTTCGAAAGAATTGAGCTAGAGACTTGTAATTTTGTACATTTACGTTTCTCGTAAACGGCTAGGCTAAGTTCTTGACCGTGCAAAATTGGACCATTCCTTCCCCCTCCCCCATACATTTACGTTTCTCGTAAACGGCTAGGCTAAGTTCTTGATTCCTTCCCCCTCCCCCATACATTTACGTTTCTCGTAAACGGCTAGGCTAAGTTCTTGACCGATCAAAATTGGACCATTCCTTCCCCCCTCCCCCATACAAACGAAAGAGTTTTTGCAATTTTCTTGAAAACTGTGAGTCGTTTTGAAAATCTTATAGATGTAGAATGTATTTATAGTACGATTTTAAATACTTCTTCCAAACATCTTCCATAAGATTTTGATACCCCCTTCCATCCGTCGATTAACACTATAACTCTCGAAGGAATAAAGCTAGAGACTTGAAATTTTACCCATTTAATATCTAGTTTTTGTTGAAATAAAAATTTCAATGAACGCTATGAAATTTCTTTTAGCATTTGAAATGTTTATAGTGAATGAAGACAAAGGTTAACCAGACTTCTTTGTTGTGAAATAGTCCTGCGGATAACTTAAGCGGATAAGTCGTGACTCACATTGCACAAAAAATTGTAACGAGCACCTGGAAAAAAGGAAACACTAGAAAAATATGAATACAAATTTCTACTTATTTTTAGTTTTTGGTTCAATCAGTTTTTTCCAACGATGATCTCGCCCTAAAGTTTCAATGATGATCTGATTCCATTCTGGCTTCACGATTTTCATCTTCTGTATCGAGGTGTCCTTATTTATCGGTTCTTACAGGCTAAAGCTAAATTGACAAAAAATATTAAGTTGAGAATTGCGGAGAACTTTACCCACAAAATCAAAACAATCACAAAAACCCGATCATATGAGCCTACCTGGGATTTTTTTTTATTATGTTGATTTTTCCTACCGGGCGCGAATTTTTTGTGGTGTGGTTAGAAATGCTAAGGGGAGAATGTATCCCGATGCAGTTGTGGCTATTCGCACTTCGTTAACACCTCAAAATATCTAAGTTTCACTATCATCAATACTAACTGCCACACGACAAAATTCCAACAAATATGTCTGAGATCTTCCTAGAAAAACTAAGTGAATTTTTTTTACTTTTTCCATCATGTTTGACTTCTACCAATGGTAGAAAAATATCGCCACCAAGCTATCGATTACGGAAAAAAAAATTGACCCACACCATCTTTGATACAAACATTGATGCTCAACATTACTTTCAACCCCTTGGCTTCAAATTTGAACGTCAAATTTTTAAATCTTCTCACATTACTTTCCCGGTAAAAAAACACCCTTTTTATTTATTTAGATAATTTACTTAAAATAAAATTACATAGCGATATATCAAACAACCAATAAAACTGAAGAACATTTCTTTCCGAAAGTTTTTCCTTGGGATTTCAACCGGATTAGGTTCATAATCGCTGATTTATTGCGCCTTTACAAAAAAAAAGTTCATTTAGAGCAAGCATATTTTTTTATTTGAGTTGAAAAGTAAAAGAAGACAAGGGAGAAATGAACAGATTTTATGAGTTTTCTTTTGTTACGGTCGACAAATTCACACTGGCGAAAACTCTTATCTTATATTTACTTTACGAAATTAACATTTCGCTGTGGTTTGTTCTATTTTCCGGTTTGAATTTATGACTGAGGACATTAATTCAAAAAATGCTAAAGATTGTAAATATTAAAAAGTTTTTCTTGGTTATTCTTCAAAATTCATCGAATTTATCAAACCATAATTTTTTATAGCTTTTATACTGTTTTCATTCAAAACCAGTGATTCATTTTAAGAGATTAGTAGCATAAATCATGTAATCGTGTTGAAGGTGTTTTAAAAACCTTTTTTAAAAAATGCCAATTTTAGAACGAATGCAGAAAATTAAGGAACATTTTTTCCTTAATTTTCTGCATTCGTTCTAAAATTCGCTTCAATATTCAATTTTATAATAATGTTATAATTTTATAATAATAAATAAATAATTATTTCCTGTAAATTTAAAATATTTTCAAAAATCGTGATAATAAAACAATCTTTTCCTATCGAATATGATTTGATAATACATTTCTATTCTGTAAGTACAAAGTTTATTAATGGGAACCATAAAAATTTAGGGTGTTCCATCATTATTTCAAAGCGGGAAAAATATTGAGTTGATGATTAAATTTTGCTTTAATGTACAAGTTTCTTTAACATCTACATATTTTCTTTACCAATTGGAAAATATGTAGATGTTCAGTGTTACAAATATAATTTAAATTTTTGTATAGTAGGATGTATTCTGACCAAAATTCCCAAAAGTAGGTCTTAATTAAAATGTAGCTGGACTAAACGACTCTCCAGGTTCGTGCAATGTAACAAAAATACTAATACAAGCCATAATAGGAGATTCCATCGTAATGATTCTTATTCGAAGAGGTTCATCATAGTCCCATTTACATGAAAAACTGGATAGTTTGTAATCTTTTCCTATTTTTTGCTTGCTTAAAGTCCATTTTATTCATATGATACCTTTTTGCAGTTGATATTTTGTAACTTCCCATTTTACATGTTAAGCGCATTGCTCAAAATTAACGTCCAGAAATAGTTACGACTCATTTAGTGTTTAATTCTTGTTATTTGTTGAAAAAAATCCTATACATTGTTCTGGACAATTATATTTTTTCCGCACAGTTAAGCATTTTCCATTATCTGGAATGAATACAACATTGTTTCAGGTCGATATGGATATTTTCCCTTTTTTTTTGCGAAAACTTCTGTACTTTAATAATGAAAAAATATTGTTTAGATTTTTTTTTAAGACAATAACTCAAAAGTAAGGAGGTATATTAGAAGACTGAAAAGTATAAACAAGCGTGGCGAAATACGGATTTCATTTTGGATTTTTAGTTATAAAGGGTCTTTCAGTAAGGATATAACAATTTTGTATTTTAATAAAAACGCACCCTAAAATTTTTTTTATGATCTGGCAGTGCTAAAACGTCAGTCAAGGTTTACATTTTTATCATGGTGAAGTTCACGAACGAGCAATGCCACACAGCTGGTCAAGCAATTGATCTATTGAAGGAGAAGTTCGGTAATCGTGTAATCTCGAGAAATGGTCCGGTCGAATGGCCACCTCGCTCATGCGATTTAACGCCGTTGGATTTCTTTTTATGGGGAGCCAACAACGTTAGAGGAGCTCAGGAACAATATCGAACGCGAAATTGCCAACGTTCCGGCCGATATGTGTGGAAGAGTGGTCGAAAATTGGCTCCAAAGAATCAATCTGCAAACGTGCTCACGGTGGCCATATGAACGACATCGGATTTCATACTTAAATGTAACATCTCCACTACACCTGGAATAAATTTCAGCCCGATATCTCAATTATTCTGTGTTTTTTTTAAACACAAAATTGTAATAAAGGGTTTTTTTTAAAAAAAAATGCACTAAAAAGGAAAAAATAATTTTTTGAGCACTGCTTTTGAAAATTTTCTTTAATCCTTCGATTTCTCAATTTCTTATGAATATCGTAACAGATTTACTAACGTCTTCCAGAAAGCTTTAATTCTGGCCAAATTCCCAAATAGCATCGAAAAGCACGTGGTTTGTTCTTTGCGGTTTAAAAATGCTGAAATTTACGAAATCGGGACTAAAAATTTAAACCTAATTATTCACATCTGCGTACAAGAAGCGTAAGAAGTTGTTATGTGGCACTTGGAAAATTTTTCTTGATGTTTGATTTTTGAATATTAATCAAAAAAGTAGTAAGTTGAAAGTTGCCCCAGATCACATTACAAAGTAATTCAATTGGAATGTATACATGTAAATTCCTTCTGTTCAAAAAAAAAACCGGCTGGTTAACTTTCTATTACCCTAAAACAATAGAACAACAGAAATTCCAAAAAATTAACTAGCTTTAGAGGAAAAAAGAATAGCGACGTCGAGCTAACCGTTCAGTAGCTGACGATAATGACTTAGAGTTAAGATTAGAAAACCGAATACATAATTTTCGAATAAGTGAATCCTCATTTGAGGAATTAAAGTTAATATTATAATTAAATTTCGTTATTTTAAGTTAGAGGTGAGAAATGTGTTAGTTTAAAGTAAAATTCAATCGTTTTAAAGTCCTCTTTCTGTTTCTAGAGTAAACTTTAGTAATAGTTTATAGTTTTTGGAAAACTCGCGTTTTTTCTAAAAGTTCTGTATTTGCTGGGATTAGGAAACAGGTAAAATTCGATTAAAGTTTAAAAATCTGTGAGAAAGTAAAATCAGTTTTCTTTAGCAAACAGGAATTTTCATACGGTTTGAGGCCGAAAAGAATTGCTAGTCGTCAGCTACTTTGAGCTACTTTGGTTATATTCTATGAAAATTTCAATTTCATTGCGATCGGATCCTTTTTAAAAAGAAAATCCACGATCAAAAATCTTTGGGAAAGATTTGAATTCAAATTCAACTTCGGCGAGGTGAGATAGGGGAAATTTTCGATTGGAGAAACTTAACCTCCTCGCCGCCACGTGGAGCCACTATCCGGAGAGAGGAAGAGGAGGCCGAAAAATAGGGAGCTTTTTGGGTTCTAGAAATTTCACCTAATACTTGGAATTCAAATTTTAAAATCATTATTTAACCAAAGCTTTGGATTTCCTTTTTGTAAATGGCAAGAGTTTTTTTTCTGAGTTTTTCCTAAATTGGCTGTAAAACAAAAGGGAAGTATCGAACGACGTTAAATATTTTCTTCTCACTTTAAATTTCCTTTAAAAGTTTTTTTTAGCGATTCATCTTTGTTCGACGTGTGCACATGATCGACGAGTGGACGCATTTTTGAGTACCAGGAGTAAAATCAAGAAAATTCAGGAAAACTGTAAGTGATTTTTCTTTTTTTTATGCGCAAAAGTGATTAGAAGAAAATAAAAGTGCAAACGTATTTTCAAAGAAATTATAAAAGCCTTAAGTGAACTATAAACGCCTGAAAGTATGCAACGAGGGTGAAAGTTTAAAAGGAAAGTCTTGCCACAGTAAATTTTTTTTTTGTTATTATTGATTTTTTTTTTGATCACTACAACGAACTTTTATTCGATTTTTTTTTCTTGAGTTCGTTTCTTATTTACTTTCTTGGAAGCTCGTATACATAAATCCTTTTGAGGAATTTTTAAAAGAAATATAAAAATTGTAAAAAGGGGCATATGAATGTTTTTGTTTCTATTTCGTCGATATTTATTTTTGGTTCTGCGATTGATTTCCGGTTCGTCTTTGTTTAACATGGACCGATTTTTAACACGGCAATCAGACCATTTTTTGTGGGTTGATTAACGAAATCATGTCGTAGGTTTCGTCCCTATTTAGGGGGGGGGGGGGTTGATTGTAGTCAGTGAGCATGGGGGCAGCAGAGACGTAGGATGAAGCTAATTCGTTTTTTTTCTTCAAACTTCATATGTTGTCCTTATGACAGCATATAATTTCCAAAAATTTTACTTTCCTATCCTAAATTATAGTTTCCGTTTTCTGTTATATTGATAAACACATTTATTCTAATTTTTCGAGAACCCCAATTCGGCATGTAAATCCGTTTACCTTCTGTTTGTCCCAAGTCTTTGGATCAATATTCGCTTCATGAAAATCCTGCAGCGATAGAGCGGCTTTTGACGGTTGTCGGCTCGATACAGTGATTAGCTGTGCAACCTGAATGTCAGTTTCATTTTGAAGAAGCGTGTAATGGAAACAGAGTCCATACGGTTGCCACTAGAGTTACCTCAAAGCCCCCGGTTTACAAACAAAAAGAAAAAAAGTTGATGCCTTGACCAGCCATATTATCCATTGACTTTTGATTCAAACTATTTCGTTTCGAGAATTAAATTTATTATTTCATGCAAAAAACTGAATAAAGAATGGATAGCAGAAATTTTAAAGACAGCTCAATTTTTTTTGGCAGCAAAATTCCATTGCAAAAGAAAATTTGACCGGCAAAATAAAATTCAACCAATCTTTCGTTAAAACAAAATAATTTGATGGCTCATTAAAATCTGTTTAAATTTTAGATTCAATATTTTCAAAAAAAAATGGTTGCTACTAAAATCCCGACAAACAATCGGGGGAAAAGTCCATTATATAAAATACTCCACAAAAAGTTTTATTAACAAAAAAATGGTCGTGGGTCCAAAGTCACATCGGGATTGGTGGTGACTTCGGACCAAGCAAAAAATTAGTTTTGTGCCATTTGACAGTTTCAAATATCTTCAGTTGAGTGTGATAAAAAGAAACTACTGGAGGATGTAAAAATAAAAAACTTTATACTACTAAAGTAAATAAAATAACTTTTTTATCCGACAAACGACAAACAAAATTTTCTTGGTGCGTTGTGATCCCATCCTGCGGTATATAAGAAAATCTTGTGCTTCTCACATCAAATATACATATTTTTTTATTTTATGCCCCCATTTAGTATGTGGAGAAAGCTTTTAAAGTGATTTCATATTTTTACAAGCAGATATTTAAAGTTCATAAACTTTGTAACAACCTTTTTAAAGTCAGCTCTTGCTTTTACGTCAACGATATGAGGCGGTTGTGCTTGATACATAAAAGAAAAAACTTTTTACTTTAAAACACACCTAAGAAAGATTGAAAAACTGTTCGGCACGAATGTAAAGAACAACAGCTTATTACTTATGCATATTTTATGTATCGATTTTGTTATTAGCTATAGAGCCAGCAAAAGTAATTTTTAACTTAAATTATTGGTTCACGATATTGCATCTAAATGTACGCTATTTTGTAAATTACTGCCTTTTACCACATTATGGCAAAGCAAGACTTCGTTTTTATTTTGTAATGGCGCATCCTGACCAGCTAATGGGGTGTGTTATAATTTTTCTTTGACTTCGGCACCGAAAGTTTCTTTTATAGCTTCAATTTACAATAGTATTACAGCTGATGAAAAACAGTGTCATTATAATAGATTATTTTTGCAAATTTTATTAAAGAAAATTTCAAGATAAATAAAATCGCGAATTTTTCGCAACCTATTTATTTAGACATTTTTTAAATATTTTTAATATCTTTAAAAACGCTATTCAAAAGTAGTGTATTAAAAGATTACAAACATGAATCCCTACAAACTTCGAAAAATCATAAATTTGATTGATGATGGAAATTCACATATGATTATTAAAGTGAAACAGCTGGAGCTCCCGTTGATGTTGTGACACTTCTTCAGTGTCACAATATTTCGTTTTGCATTTTTTTTAAAAATTCCATTGAAGATAATAATCTTTTTTATGTTGCTTTTATGAAATGCATATAAAAAGGATGCTGTGATAAGAAACATTCAAATGCATCACTTTTGTACAATGTATTTGAAGGTGCAAAACTAACTTTAAAATAACTTTGTTTGCATTTTATGTGTATTTCTTTCACACACAGAACCATTGCAGACTCCCTATTTATGCCAGGCAATACATTATTTATTTTAATATAAGACATTTCCTCGTTATAAGTTCCTTCCGACACATGCAGCAGTGAATTATGTCATTCAAGTGGCTCCCATATGCTGCTGTTCTTCTACATATTACTAGCGCATCTTGTAGTTTTTTTTTTCATTTCACCCTTTTTTACATCAAAGTTCCCTAACGTTCCCTTTGAGTATAACACGTTAGTATCTATGTTGGCTGGAATCTGCCGTACACACGTTTGCTTGCAGACATCTGAAACGACAGACTATACAGACTATAGCTTTATGGAATTTCAGGATTATTTGAAGTTTTTTTTTCACGCTGATGTGCAATTTTTACATCCATAACAGGTAATTTCTTCTAATGCACTTTCGGAGTAAAAAGATGTAGAAATTTTTCCAAGAAATTTTTATTGTTACAATAAAACGTTTACCATTGTATAAGATATACGTGAGTCAAGCGGTGATAATACAATTATTTTTAAGGCTTTTTAGCTTAATATTTCACTAAACTGATGGATTTTGGGTGAGGCTACGTAAAACGGAACACCAAAGAAACAAATATTTTCTCTTAAGAAAATAAAACATGATTTGGACAAAAACAAAAAAAAAATGAAATATGCGCCGCAGACGAATTTTTTTGAAACAGAATGCTGCACATCCAACTAAAGCAAGAACTCCAGAGTTCCAAGCAAAAATCAACTAAATTTTTCGCGTTCTTTACCTTTGTAATGTAATAAGCACGATCAGGGCGAAATAATCACAAATTAAACATCGAAATAATCGCACCGGCAATTATAAAAATACCAATAAAGAGAAATGCGTCGCAGAGAAAATCTTTTCAGATACACACGAGGTTTGTGGGAAATTGTTGTCAAAATGTGCCGCAGGCAAAAAAAATGTGATTTACAGCAACCTCCAATCGAAGTAGAGATTTTTTAGTGCTTGATTATAGTACTAAATTGCATAATTCAGCGACAAAAGTTTGGCTTCCAGCCCGGGACAACATGCTAGAATCCGAGACTGTCCCGGTTATTCCAAGACGTATGTCATCCAGAGGTAAGAAATATAAATGTTGTGAATTTTCGAACTGTAACTCATTCAAAAGTGGTATCTCTAACGCTTTTAAAGCTATGTTAAACCGAAAACTAACCTATAGTTGCTTGGATTTCCAGATTTTTTCCAAAACTAGTTTTTACAAAATATCATAAAAATATTGTGGAAAATCCGTTCGTTACAGATTTCATATCTTTACAGATTTAGTGATAAGTAAATTTTTCATCTAATAAATGTGCATCGCAGATCCGAATTATGAAACAGGAAAAATAGTAATAGTAATACACAGAGCTTCAAATTGACACTGAGCGACAAAAATATGGCGTGAAATATGGGACTTTATCATTAGCACAAGCAGAAAAAAGCTTTCGTAAAGCTTTCGAGCTAATGATAAAATCCCATATTTCACGCCATATTTTTGTCGCTCAGAGTGATTTTAACCTCTGTTCTATAGAAGCTCTGTGGTAATACCACGAAGAGCAGGTAAAATCTGGAAAAAAAAATGCGCCGCACGAATAAAATTTTAAAATCTAAATTCGCCGCACGAATAAAATTTTAAAATCTGCATCCACTTCCGCATACGTTCATTTCGTACCTTCATCAAACGGATGTTTGCCGCTTGTACAGTTCTTATGAGAAGCAACGACCGAGAAGGAAAACAAAACAGAATTAAAGAAAACAAAAAAAAGTACGGTTGTAGGTGACTCAACAGTCAACAAAAGCATTTTTTCAACTTTTCATGTTAGCCATTTTATACTCTATACACTCAGAAAACGGAGTTAAAGTCTTCGGCTTGCGTACAGCGTAATTGGCTTCCTATAGAAAAATTTAGGCGCGCGTTCACCTGCGTTGGGAAAAGTAAAAATGTGTCAACCTGTGGCGGGATAAATCCCAAAATCAAACCTGCAACCTGTAAAGTAGGTCATAAATAACTGCACGGTTTGACCTGAGATAGGTAATTCGAGGATATAATTTCATGTAATTGATATCTTCGTCTACCTGCTACAGGCAAGAGATGACTTGTCAAAAAGTTGGCTTCGATCAACTTTATTATTTTTCTGAGTGATGATATATCATGTAGGAGTATACTAGATTTAGTATATCCTATAATAATAATACGAGGAATGTCTGTCTGTCTGCCTGTCTGTCTGTCTGCACAAACGATCTCGAAAACCCGCCTAACGATTTTCACGAAACTTGGTGGTTAGGGATTTTCGGGGACAAGGAATCGATCTAGATAGGTCTCACCCCTGAGAAAATTCGCCCTCGATACCCCTCGCCTGGTATCTTCGAATAAGGTGGTCGGATCTTAATGAAACTTTACAGTGTTACTAAGGGGGCCAGGGGCTTTCGATTTTTTCACTACAAACCTGACTTTTCCCTCCCCCTGATATCCCTCGCCAGGTATCTTCGAATTGGGTGGTCCGATCTTAATAAAACTTTACAGTATTACTAAGCGGGCTAAGGGCTTTCGGTTTTTCCACTACAAACCAGACTTTTCCCTCCCCTCGACAACCCTCACCTAGTGTCTCAAAAGGTTTCAAAAATCGGTGACAGCGATTACTCAATAACCACTCAACCGATTTCTATGAAATTTTGTTATCGCGCATTAGTTTTAGTAGGATTTTGAGGTCCCCGAGCATGGCTCGGTCTTCCTGGTACTCGTTTGTAATGCATCGAACCATTCGTCGGGCACAAAAATGAACTACACTTTCGAAAGGATTGAGTTAAAGACTTGAAATTTTGTATAGTTACGTTTTTAGTAAATGCCGAGGCTAAATTCTTGAACGGGCAAAATTCCAGGGCCATTCCTTCCTTCTCCCCCATACAATCTAACCAGTTTTTTACAATTTTCTCGAAAAATTTTCTCGTTTCCTCTCGGGAAATTTAAGAAGACGAAATTTGTTCAGAATATGATTTTACATAACCGTTCCATACATCGAAATCCAATCGGATCGATCCTTCCCGATATCCCATACAAGTAAATTTTTTTAATTAAATTTTGTCTGCCCTGATATAGATTATTTAACGATTGCCACCTGGGAATTGTAGCTTTTCTTATGTTTACATTTGCTTCTAGCTGCAGCTGATTTTTTATGCTTTCAGTTATTAAGAGCAGTAGAGATGGGTTAAAAACGAGCAACGCAAAAACCATTCCAGTTGCCTTTACTATTTATTTGCCGGCTCTAACCTTTTCTACAAAAATATAGATTAAACCAACATTTTGAAAAAAAATCCGCATCCCCAACACATTCTCAACTTTTTGCGTGTCCTCATCCGCATTTCCGACTTTTACATTTTTAAGATCCGCATCGTCAAACTCACATCTTTTACATCCCTAGTAAATATGACTCTTTTTGTGGTATATATTCTTTTGTTTTTTATATCAATTTTCAATTTTGCAAATAAACATTGAAACATTAAGGAAAGCAATATTGAAACTTTGGAGATGAAATTGAAATACATATCAACCGAATAAAACCGAAAATAGGAAATTTTTCCGGAAGTTATACGTTCAAAACAAATCTATAAACATGTCGTTTCTGCAAGCGACAATAAATTCACTTGCTCCACATTTGTGGGGCAACCAACACGATATGTTCGAACGAAATTTTATTTCTTAGGATATCTGAAGAGGGAGAGGTGGGAAAACGACGAGATATGTTGCAAAAACGTGAATCGATTTCATATATCGTTTATCTTAGTTTTCTATGAAAGTGTTATTTATAAACGTTTGTAGATATAAAGACGAAAAAAAAATACAAACACCAACATAAGGCAATGATTTTTCCCGTCGCCTGTGGAAAAAATAAAATGAAAGGAAATCTCGACAGTTTTCCATTAACCAAGTATAGAAAGGTTCGCACATAATTATGGTGAAATTTTAAATCCTCATTTGAAAAATCGCTTTGTGATTTAGACGAAGTTTGAAACGCGAATACAAAAAAAAAAAGATTTAAATCTTTGAATGGAACGATATCTACGTAACGTATATATCAAGGTTAGATAAAACAGGAAATAAAAGTTAACTAAAAACTTTTTGGAACAGTTACCAGGAAAATCAATTAAATACAAATGTACGTGACACCAATATAAAAAAGTTAAATGAAAATATAATGAAAATGAAAACTCATTCAAAATATGTATAATACAAGTGAAAAAGTATCTTATTTTCATAATACAAAGCGAAAAGCTAAAAGAAAAAGATATAATTTTATAATTAAGGAGAAATTTTAATAAGGGGGACCCTTTTTTTTACCGACCTTTGCTTTCATCGGATTTTTGCTTTCGGTTTTTTTTTTTCGTTATGTACTTATGAAAACTGTTACTCTTTTGAATATTATTTCTTTACAAAAGATGAACAAACGCAAAATAACATCTAAAGTGTATAGCCGTATAAACAGTTATAGACATACTTAAAACTGCAAGAAAATCAACTTTTTGAAAATTAGAAGTGACGCTTGATTGAGCAAAAAATTAATTAAATTTGACTTGAAAAGTAATTCAAGATTAAGAAATCAACATTGAGTTTTTCCTGAATGAAACATTCAAAGGAAAAATGAAAATAAAATATAATTTACTGATGTAACAGATGGAAACCTATTCCCTTCAACTAGTGATAAGAAAAAGACAAATTTTATTCCATTTTAATTTGGGCAGGTATTTCAATGAATATGATAGGCACCTTTTTAATTAATTACAGATAATGGTTTCATGAAACAGCTGAAAAACATTTAATGGGAAGATTTTTATTCCTTTAATTGAAATAAATTGTAATTTAAAAGATTAGAATTCACATACCGGAGATTTCTTCTTTTACATTTCGAATTTGTTTTCTCAAGGTCATTCGAAATAAGAATTTAAATTTGGTTATTTTTTTCAATCATTGAGAGCAATTGACGAATTTACTGTTATCAGTTTACAACAAAAACACTGTAAAATCATTGTTGTTTTGGAGAAAAATGGAGACCTATATCTATCTTATATGGCACTACATCTCAAAGTGAGAAAGGGCCTCCTCAATTGAGATTTCATAGAAATTTTCTTACCTGCTTTGCACCTACAGTTTTTACACTGCGAACTATGGATGAATTGCAATATTTGTAATTATGTCGAACTATTTATTTAATTGAAAAGCATTGCTGCAATATGATGAATAATGTGGTTTTACTACAAAAACGTTTGAAAGCTCGAGAATTAATTGAGGTAGAAAGTTGAAATTTAGTACAGAATAAGCGTTTATCACAAAATAAAATCCATCAGAAAATGGGAAAAATTGAAACACTCCTTTTCTCCTTCCTTATATCGGGTCTTTCAATAAGGACATAACAATTTTGTATTTAAATACAACACAGAATAATTGAGATATCGGGCTGAAATTTATTCCAGGTGTAGTGGACATGTTACATTTAAGTATGAAATTCGATGTCGTTCATATGGCCACCGCGAGCACGTTTGCTGATTGATTCTTTGGAACCAATTTTCCACCACTCTTCCACACATATTGTCCGACCCGTTGGCGAGTTCGCGTTCGATATTGTTCCTGAGCTCCTCTAACGTTGTTGGCTTGTTGGCATAAACCAACGACTTAACATAACCCCATAAACATAACAAAAGCTATAATTGCCACTCTGGCATTTATAGGAGACCCGTATGGTGATATTCGTATCAAAATTCCACTTTGAAGTCAAACTTTCCAATAAGATTTTTTAAAATTTATTCCAATCGGATTTTGATGTATGGGAGTTTTATGTAGAATAATATCCTGAATAACTTTTGTTCTTGGACTTTTTTGATAAGATGCACCGTTTTTGAGATAATCGCAAAAATCGTTTTCGTTCGTATGGTGGGTACCCCCCCCCCCCCCCCCCCCCCTAATGGTCCATTTAAAATATAAAATTGTTATGTCCTTATTGAAAGAGGTAAAAGATTTTTGCAATTTTCTCAAAAATGGGAGACATTCTTTAATAGCGGAATAAAATTGGCCCGACATATCATTTACGGCGACAGATTACGGCGACAGATTACGGCGACAATGTTGTCCCCCAGACTACAATTACGCACACTTTGTTGTTTTAAACGTCATTTGGTTTTCATTTGATTTTGACAGTCGTACTGTGAGCTACATATAATATTTTTTGTTACCCATTATGCGGCGTGGATGGATCAGTCAGCTAAGTGCTTGCCTTGTGATCCAAAGAGCAGTGGTTCAAGTCCCACTCAGGGCAAAATAATTCGGTTTGAACATTTTGAAACTCTTCTGCTCATGGACCTAAACACGGACCAGTTTGGTCTTTACCTCCAGCCGCCTGAATACTCCTCCAACCTATGTAACTAGACACAACGGTCGATAAGCCTATGTACTCTCGCGCCAAGTCTTCATTGCAGTATTCAGTGTGTGAATGGATTGTATGAATGGTTGAGTGAATGATGTCTTGAGCTAACTTTCGTTAAGAGACAAAATTAAATTTTATGACGTCCGCGTAAGATTTCATTTTGAATCAACCATGAAATTATGTCGGCAAACTGACCGACAAAAGTTAAATTCGACTCAACTTTTTACGACGACAAAGTTGGTCGGATTGATTGTATACAAAAGCATGGAGTGCTATGAGTTTAAAATCTGAAATGTCGCCGTAAATGTTGTGTCGGCCGGGCCAATTGTGTTTTACGCCGATGTTTTGAGGTGGTTCAACTGTAGTTCCATCAATGTTTTGGCTATCAGGGTATTGTCATACACACACAGAGGCAGAGAAAAATAGTGAAAAGGAGTGAGAGAGCCTTACTGTAAGGGTGAGAAAAGTTAAAGACTTTTTCGAGATAAGTGCCAAATAAGTTATTTGAGAGTGATTCACAAAAAAGTTATTGTTTGGTATTGTTTATTTGGGAAAGAAAGAAGTGGTGCTTTATAATTTTGATGTATGGAACATTTATTCAAACACTTATTTCAAATGCTTTTAGTCTTAACAACAATTTGGACATGACTTGTTTCTATACTTCAGACAAGTTCTCGGTTTATATACAAGTACCAGGAAGACCGAGCCATGCTCGGCGACCTCAAAATCCTACTTTTGCTAATTTTTGGAGAAAAACTAAATTCACAAGATCTTTACAGAGCTTTTCCAGAGATTTTAAAATCCCGACCTAGAAAGCTAGAACTAAAACTAACGGGCGACAACAAAATTTCATAGAAATCGGTTGAGTGGTTATTGAGTAATCGCTGTCACCGATTTTTGAAACGTTGTTTTGAGACACCAGGTGAGGGTTATCGAGGGGAGGGAAAAGTCAGGTTTGTAGTGGAAAAATCGAAAGCTCTTAGCCCTCTTAGTAATACTGTAAAGTTTTATTAAGATTGGACCACCCAATTCGAAGATACCAGGCTAGGGGCATCGAGGGGAGGGAAAAGTCAGGTTTGTAGTAGAAAAATCGAAAGCCCTTAGTAATACTGTAAAGTTTCATTAAGATCGGATCACCCAATTCGAAGATACTAGGCGAGGGGTATCGAGGGGAATTTTCTCAGCGGTGAGACCTATCTAGATCGATTCCTTGTCCCCGAAAATCCCTAACCACCAAGTTTCGTGAAAATCGTTAGGCGGGTTTTCGAGATCGTTTGTGCAGACAGACAGACATACAGACATTCCTCGTATTATATTATAGGATATGTGTGGAAAATAGATCCAATCTAGCTTTGAATGCACATTTGTCAATATAAATCGATATAATCGCCTAATTGATATCATTTTATGTGTGTACCTACAGAGAAAAAATATTATCGAATACAAGTTTTTGTTCAAATTCTTTAAAAGTAGCCCGGAGTTAACTTTCACTATGTCGAGTTATTTTCAAAATCAGGTTTTTTTGTCTGTATCAGATCTATCTGTTCTTTCTATATAAACATAATCTTCCATATAAATCTATGAGAATAAGTCACCTTGAAACCCCGCTCCTGCACCTTTTACTTTTTGTCGTATAGTACAGTTTACCTCCAGTCAACAGATATTTAAAAAAAACTACCATCATATAGTCTTGATAACATGGCCAAAAATAAGACTGCCACATTTATGTAAGTGGTTCGTAATAAATAAATAAATAAATACTGCACAAAACTACAGAAAATACACCAAAAATTGTAGCGATGAAAATTTTCTACAAACAAGTTGTGTTTTGATTTGTTTACTCAATTGTTTCTCGTTGTTCTATTTACAACAAATGGAAGAAATTTGGGAAAAGTAGATTTTTCAAAAGTTTCTTATACAAAATGGGGGAGATATATTTAGAAAAACTCAAAGAAAAAATCTTTTTCTGTTTGGCCCAGATTTCTTTGATTAACCTTAATTGTCAAAGTTGTTAATGGCATAATAGCGTCAACAAATTAGTTAATGTTAAAATCAACCTGGTACACTTATTGTTGGAAAAAGTTTTATTTCTTAACATTTTGATGTCTCTGATGCGAACAAATAGAATATTTCCCCAAGGAATAACAGTGTCAAAACTTTTCCACTCCAAATTTCTCCCTAGTCTAGTGGATTTTCGTATACCCGATGAGAATTTCTATTCAGTCAGTTTTCTTTCAGTTGATATAATTCGTGGATAGTAGTTACATCTGTTGCACAAATGTGAAGTACCAAATAATTAAATGTATATTACATACATATAAACGTTCTGCTAATTCAATTAAACGGATAAGTTGTTTGATCATGCGAGACCTAGGGAGCTTTGAAAACTATCAAAATGAGATACGCATTTAAACTATTTAATAGCGTGAATGTCGCCAAAGTGCGTTTAATTTCACGTTAACGATTTACTAAATACTTTTCCTTAACATTTTCTAATTCATTCCATTTATTAATAAAATTCTCTTTATACAAGTAGAATGTCTTCTTTATGAAATAGTTATGCTATAGTTCGCATATCAGTTTTTACGATATTGTTTTCTACAATTAAGGCAATACTAACACCAACTGATAATGACTAAAATCAGTCTCAAGAGTCAAAAATTTATTCGATCGTTAAACATTTTTTACATTAGTTTATTTTATATGGAATTTCACTGTATCTTTAGTGTGTAATTTTCCTGTATTGTATGGAAAATATCAGTTGTGATCAACACAAATAAGTAAAAAAAATATATTTTCAAATATCCCGAGAACCGTTGAATTTGGTTACATCCATTTTTTCATAATAGTGCATAGTTTCCGAGAGATTTTAAAAAAAAAACTGAAATTTTTCCACATACGAGGGCAGTCCGATAAGTACTTAGCCTCACCGCCCGATAGCGCCACTATGAAATTTACTATCGTGTAGTACATTCTCATAGACGGCTACAGTCAGCCGAATCGAACTCGTAGTTTTGTTTTGACCGCGTATGGAAGCGGGCGTGTCTGCGAATTTCAGAAAAATGGAAAAAGAGCAATATCGGTCGGTGATTCGATTCTTGTTTCTGGAAGGGAAATCGCGAAGCGAAATCAAAGAGCGCTTGGATGCTGTGTACGGTGACTCTTCTCCTTCGATGGCGACCGTCAAAAATTGGTGTAACGAGTTTCAACGTGGTCGCACGTCGGTTTTTGATGAGCCACGCCCAGGTGCTACGAAAACGGCTACCACGGAGGATAACATCCCAACTAACAAACTCTCCAGATCAAAACTCTTACGAATTTTGAAATCTTCTCATTAAACTTTCTTAACACACTGGATACTCTCATAACATAGTTCTTGTAATGACACTCTAATTTTTTCTGATAGCGTTCTTTTTATAAGAGTATGACGCTACTAGAGCTACTGAATCTTTTACGCTTATAGCAAGGCGATTTTTGAACTCTTGTAGCAAGCCTTTAAAAACTTATGTTCTCATTGTATATTTTTTATAAAGTTTTAACACTTAAAGAGTTTAAATCTTAAATAAAAATGTTATGAGCAGTTAATTCGTATGATTCTCATAAAAACGCGCTTGTAAAAGTTTAAGTATAAAAATACTTTTTAAAATGCTCATATGAGACATAAAAGAGTTAAACTCGCATAACGCGAGCTTATGTTCTTATTAGTAGAATTTTATTCTTAAAATAAATCTTCGTCAACAGGCGCCATATTTTCCCTTGATCTTTTTTAACAGTAAAACTTTGAAATTCCAAAAACAGCTTATATATGTAAATTAGGACCTAAAAACACTGCAAAAAGCTATTTTCTTTAAAAACAAAAACGCATTAAAACAATTGAAACAGTTTGATCAATTATATTAAAAATTTAATTTTTCCATATTATATTTCCGATTTATAATATATCTCATTTTTTCGATTTTTTCGAGGGGTTCCGCGTTTTTTCGAAGTAAAATATGTTATATTATCAGTAAAACTGCATTCCCCATATAATTTTTGTCTATATATCTGAAAAAATAGAATTTAAAATATATGTCATATGAAATTCTAATACAATATTATCATACGCAAACGTAGACATGACTCGGATCCGAAAATAAATAAACACTTCAAAAATAACTTTTACTCTTTAAAAAATTACTTTAACTCTTCAAAAATAAAACCGGCTAGATATTTTTATATACTCTTCTCTTTTTAGCAAAGCATAAAGTACTTGTTATGAAAGTTTTATGAGAATATCAATAAACTCTCATTAGAATTCAAATAGTGTTCTTGTGAGACTTTCGTGACTCTTACAAAGAGAACTGATGTCTTGTCATAAGATAAAAAAAAGTTCTCATAAGTGCGCCATTTAAGCCTCATCAGCCACTCATAAAACAGTTGTAGCATTCTACAAGGGTGAAATAGCCCTGTATGAAAACTCTTAAAAGACTCTAGTAGAGTCTTATGAGACGAAAATTGTTAGTTGGGATAACAAAAATCCACGATCTCGTATTGGCAGACCGCCGATTGAAGGTGCGCGAGATAGCTGAGACAGTAGGCATCTCAAAAGACCACGTGGGTCATATCCTGCATGAAATTTTGGGCATGAGAAAGCTGTGGGCGCGATGGGTGCCGCGTTTGCTCACTCCGGACAACAAGCGCAACCGTGAAACTACTTCACAGCAGTGTTTGACGCTGTTTAAGCACAATCCGAAGGAGTTTCTGTGTCGTTTCGTGACCGTTGATGAAACATGGATCCACTGGTACACACCAGAGACTAAGAAACAGTCGAAACAGTGGACTTTACCCGGCGAACGTGCTCCGAAGAAGGCGACGACTGTCCTATCTGCCGGAAAGGTGATGGCCACCGTTTTCTTTGATTCACAAGGTGTAATCTACATCGACTACCTGGAGAAGGGCAAAAAGATCACAGGGCTTTACTATACCGAATTATTGGGCCGATTCGACGCCGAATTGCAGAAAAAACGACCCCATTTGGCGAAGAAAAAAGTGCTCTTCCACCATGACAACGCACCGGCTCACACCTCCGCCGTCGCCACGGCCAAATTGGTCGAATTGGGCTACGAACTGCTGCCCCATCCACCGTATTCTCCAGATTTGGCCCCGTGCGACTTCTTTTTGTTTCCAAACTTGAAAAAGTCACTCGCCGGGCAGAAATTTGAGTCGAATGAGGAGGTCATCGCCGCTACGGAGGCCTACTTTGCAGACCTCGAGAAAACGTATTTTTCAGACGGGTTAAAGAAGTTGGAGCATCGCTGGGTCAAGTGTATCGAGCTAAAAGGAGACTATGATGAGAAATAAATGGTCACTTTTCCAGAATTTTCGTTTTTTTTTTTGCAGGCTAAGTACTTATCGAACTGCCCTCGTATCTTGAGAACTGTTAGAGATACAAAAAAAAGCGCTAAAGCAAAAAATATAAAAAAATTTATATCCTTTAAATTTTATTATGTCCATTTTTTCTCAAAAATACAGTCATCTCTCTAACTGCTCGGATTCTAACTGCGCGGTTTCGCAACTGCGCGGTTATGTATTTAATACCAAAATTTCGAACTGCGCGGTAAAAATTTCGCAGCTGCGCGTTTTTTTTTATAATTTTCGTTTAAAAAAAACATGTTCCTAACCTCAAAATTTCATACAAAGTAGGGTTCACAGTGCGCGGCTTCGGTTTGCGCGCTCTTTTTGTGGAACGTATCTACCGCGCAGTTGGAGGGATTACTGTACATAGGTTTCGAGAAATTTTCAAAAAAAATGGTTTTTTTAAAAATTGTATGGCGTAACCATTTTAGCTAACGTCACATTTCCGAAAATTGGTATAAAACTACGATTTCCGATAAACTTGAATTTTCCAAAAATTGATAGAAAACTACGATTTCCGTAAAACTTATTTACAAAACAATTCAAGTTGCTAGGTCAACGCGTTCTCGAGCTATTTAGCCTACGTACAACGGACAGACCGACCGACAGATGCACGGACATCTTCATAATTTCGCCGGAAACGGATTTCGTATTGAAGTTTCTATTTGCCCCCGTTTTCAAGTCGGTCTCCGTGACGAATACAATACTTTACCTCTACAGAAGAGGAAAGTGATTAGACAAAATTCAGAAATTCTAAATAGAATTCAAAAGTCGTGTAAAACCCATGAATCAGAAGTGATACAATGGTTAAACACAACAAAAATCCAGAAATGTTTATAATTTTGTCACATAATGATAATTTCCAAAAATGACAATTAAAATTCTTTAATTAACAAAAAATGTGCTACAGTATATAGTTGTGACTTAACTTAAGAATATTTGCGCTATAAACAAACCACTTAAAATTAATTTGCACTTAAAAAAAACTTTTTGTAGTCATTTACTAAAATTTGACTCGAAAAAGTATTTTAAATATTTTGGCCCGAGAATATGGCTTTCAATTTTAAAGTTATTTTAATTTTCGTCTTGAAATTTTAGTTGCAGCTTATAAATTTTCTATAATATATATTTATATATGTAGGCAGAATTGCAACACGAACCTACAGAGCGAAAGCATAAAACATTAAAGTTTCGCCTCAAATGGGAAAACTTCGCTGGCTTTACTTACAAGCATCTAAAGTTAAAATTGGAAGAAATATGTTAATTAGTTTTGGGCTGGAAGCAGAAAATTTCCCTAAACGCTTCATACGTATTCGTATACTTCTGTTTACTTAAGTTAAATAAATTTCCAAATTAATTTCTTTAATTTCATATGTTTTATAAGCTGACGTAAGTATTTTTTTAATGCAGCATTTCAGTTGAATTTCAACAAATCCCTTGAAATAAATGTTTTTCAGACACGAATTTTTATAACATGAAAAAATTATTCGTCTTAAAAAATACAAATCTGAAAAATGACCAGAAAAATTCCATGATTTATTATTGGTAATTTTTCCGATGTAAAGTTGAACTTTAAACCACAAAAAAAAAATTTGACGTAATAGTAACTCGATATTTGGTAACTAGATTTGCACCTAATACCACGAATAGACAGAAACCTCAATTTTATACTACAGGACAATGTATTGAATATGCAAATTCTGAATTCATAACAACCAGTGCCGTGTAGAGTATTTACTCGATATGCAAATTTATCCTTAACTGCAGAGTGGAGAAATTTTTCAATGTTCGATGTTGCAATTTGAATTTTTATGTTTTTAAATTGTGTACTGTGTATGCAAATTTTAATTTGAATTATTATGGTGAAAATCTATAGACTGATTTATCGATTTTTTTTATTGAAACTGCGACATAGCCAGATATGTATTTGTTTGAGTGTGTTAATTTTTGTACACAATTTTTTCATACCAGAAAAAGAAATATTTGTTTTTCAAGTTTATACATAATATATGAGCAAAATATTAAGCTAAAATTTAAAAAAAAGACAATTTAAAAAGAGCTCTTTTAATCCAAAATATAAATTTTAATACATTTTTTTAAAATTCATATATTTTTTTGTGAAAAAAAAAAAGAATCCTTGACCTGTGAATTTACAATAATCTTAATTTAAACATAAGAAAAGCTACAATTGCCAGAAGGCAATCGTCAAATACTCTATCTAAGAGCAAACAAAATTTTTGTGAAAAAATCCATTTGTATGAAAAGGGGGGAAGAGTTTGTCCGATTGGATTTTGATGTATGGAATTATTTGATAAAATAGTATTGGATTCAAAGAGAGACTTTGTTGGACCGAACCAGCTCGATGACCCATCACGAATGCAATAAATATCGATCGGCAATCGATCTCACAACACCCACCGAGCTGGCTATCCTTGTCTCCCTTCCCAAGGATAGTAACGCATACCATCAAGCTGGGATTTTGCTTTGGTAATTATTTTGGTTGCTAACATTCGGCTATCCTGACTTTTCAACGTCCTCGATGAATTGGACACCTAGTCCACGCGCTTAGTACTTTAGACACATAGTCTTTTCCTATTTTCGGACACCTAGTCCACACACTTAGTATTTAGACACACAGTCTTTTCACATCTTCAGACACTTAGTCTTTTCACAGTTTCGGACACCTAGTCCTCATATTTTGATTTCATACTTCTCCTGTCGGAAACAAATTCTCGATAAAATAGCACGGACACACAGTCCTCAATAAAATCCGACACAAAGTCTATATATGCACATAGCATATCACTCAGATTTATGTTAATATCCATTTCCACACAGATCTTAAAATGAGATTTATTTAACCTCTAAGGTATTCTTTAATTTAATTAGTTTCTTTTTTTTAATAATTTTTTTTAAATTCAAGTTCACATTTTTTTTTTGAATTAATACACCTTCCTTTTTTTACAAGGAACTTAACTAGGCATATTTCATTAAAATTGCACTTAGATATTAAGAAAAAAACATAAAATTGGTTAGTACCATTTCTCATAAACTAAAAATAATCCGTCACACCTTTCTTAAATTTTATTTGTAATTTAATTTTACTTAATCCTAGTCTATTCGTGTTGAATTATTTTTCCGAGGCCCATCGTCAAATTTTCTTTTGACTGCTCTAAAAAGGAGTCGAAAACCCGATTTGCCATACTCTTGTTTTTTTTTAATATTTCCCGACGAGAAATTTTGATAAAATTTCATTTTATTTAATAACTCGGCAAGAGTGTTTACGTTTGCTGCTATCAGGACATTTTTAAATTCTGAATCTTGAATTCCCGCTATAATATAATTCATAATCGTGCGGTCATTTAATTTTGCCCGGTTACCCAACGCCACCGTACTGTAAAAGTACTCTTCGAAGCTTTCTGTAACCCCATTCCATCGTTTGTCCACTAAAATTTTATGGATAGTTGACTCATCGAACATATCAGGGAAACTCTGAATCAATTGAATTTTGAAATTTTCCCAATCCCCAATTAGATGTTGGTTTCCTTGAAACCAGAATTTTGCTGCATCGTGTAATTGCAACGAAGCATAGAAAAGCGTCATTGTTTCGTCCCAATTATAAATTGCTCGAAGGCGTTCTATGAGCTCTATCCATTGCTGAGCAGATAAATTGGGTTTATTGTTCCCAAAAACGGGAATAAGTCGCTTTACCTCCTCCAGTCCCAGGCACAGTGGTGCTCGACCGCCCCCTTCAGCGCTGGTCCTAACCCCATTACCTTGACCACCATTTAACTGAGCCTCCCTAATCAGCAACTCGTTCTCTCTCCTCAGAAGATCATTTTCCCGGCGAAGAATATCCATTTCGCGCTGCAAAATAGTAGCCCCCGAGGACACGGCTGCACCACCATTCTGGGCCGAGCCCTCTTCCTGTGTCACAGGATCACTGGGAATCTCCCGGCTGCCCACGTTTTTACCATTTCTGCGCCCTCTCATATTCATTTGTAAAAAAAATAAGTTAAATCGCTTACCGCTAACTTCCCGTTTCTTGCCTCTTGTTTTTAAAAAAAAGAAAGATCCTATTGTTTCAGCTTACCAAAACGATCCCTAACAAAAGGATCCGTTAAAACGGTCACGTTTTATAGAAGTTTTTCCACGTGTTTCACTGAGTTCTATCTGGTTTTTTTTTCTTTTTTAATTATCAACTTCACTTTAATTATCAATTTCACTTTTATTTAATTAATCACCTCACTTTATTTTTTCCTAATTTTTCGCACGCGGTTTATTCCACTTCTGATATATTAGACTCAAAGAGAGACTTTGTTGGACCGAACCAGCTCGATGACCCATCATGAATGCAATAAATATCGATCGGCAATCGATCTCACAACACCCACCGAGCTGGCTATCCTTGTCTCCCTTCCCAAGGATAGTAACGCATACCATCAAGCTGGGATTTTGCTTTGGTAATTATTTTGGTTGCTAACAATAGAAAAAAAAGTGTTCAATGGGTGGAAGGTTCAAAAACCAATGGGTGGAAGGTGCAAGAACCTTGTAATTTACGAGAACCGCAACTGCATAAAATTTTAAGTTTCTAGCTCAATCCTTTCGAAAGTTATGGTGTTCACGGACAGACAGACAGACGGACAGACATGCTGAAATCAAAATCTTTCGTCATCCTAAACACCCTGGTCTAGTTTACTATGGTGTTCGACGATTGGTTCGATGCGTTATATCTAAATCTAATATACTCCAATATGATATATCATATAGATTATAAAAAAAACTCTTCCGGCGGTAGCCATAAGAAACATGTGAAGGGTTGGTATTATAAAACATTAATTTTTTCCCTGAAACCTGCCCATTAGATCGCTGAGAAATGTTACTCGGGGAGTTTCGGGATCGCTGATCACGAATCTGGTGTAAGAGTTTCGAAATTCGAAACTAGAGGTTCAGAAGGCTTATTGATTTTTTTTTTCAAAAGCTTTAAAGATATTCCTTTGCTTTTTGGTACAAAAAAACCTAATGCAATAAACTTAAGCGCGGCAAAGACGATTATCCAAGCTACAGTATATATATATTCCATGGTTAAGAAAAATTTCGAGGAAAACATATTTTCCTAATTAAGAAATAATTAGCTGTCTTTTTACTTTCCTCGTCTATCGAAGGAAAGTATTGTATTCATGACGGAGACCGTGCTGATAGACGCTTTCTGATCAGTACGATATCCGTTTCATTTAAAATTATGAGGATGTTCGTGCATTTGGCTGACGGTCTGTCCGTTGTACGTATCTTAAATACTTTGAGAATGCGTCTTGAAATTTTTCATAAATAAGTTTTACAAAACCCCGTAGTCTTCTGTAGATTTTTGGAAAAGGGGCGGTAATCAACAACGAGTACCTCCCACACATATTTATACCCGTATGGTGAAACCAAATGGTATATTTTTGCCTTACCGTTTGTAACGCCAAGATCCCGTTATCACACACAAAAAATTATTACACCAGTGTGTTTAGAATGATAAAAAAAAATGAATTTTGCATGTCCGTCCGTCCGTCTTTCCGTCCGTCTGCCCATCTGTCCGTCCGTCTGTCCGTCCGTCTGTCCGTCCGTCTGTCCGTCCGTCTGTCCGTCCGTCTGTCCGTCCGTCTGTCCGTCCGTCTGTCCGTCCGTCTGTCCGTCCGTCTGTCCGTCCGTCTGTCCGTCCGTCTGTCCGTCCGTCTGTCCGTCCGTCTGTCCGTCCGTCTGTCCGTCCGTCTGTCCGTCCGTCTGTCCGTCCGTCTGTCCGTCCGTCTGTCCGTCCGTCTGTCCGTCCGTCTGTCCGTCCGTCTGTCCGTCCGTCTGTCCGTCCGTCTGTCCGTCCGTCTGTCCGTCCGTCTGTCCGTCCGTCTGTCCGTCCGTCTGTCCGTCCGTCTGTCCGTCCGTCTGTACGACCGTCTGTCTGTCTGTCTGTGGCGCGGATTGCGGACGTACGGATTGAGCTAGAAACTTGAAATTTTACGCAGATTCGTTTTTCGTAAAATGCGAGGCTAAGTTCGTTAATGGGTAAAAATGGACCATTAGGGGAAGGGGGGGTACCCCCCATACGAACGAAAACTTTTTTTGTGAATATCTCAAAAACAGTGCATCTTATGAATGAACAAAAGTTATTTAGGATATGATTCTACATAAAACTACCTTACATCAAAATCCGATTGGAATTTTTTTTTTAAATTCTTATTGAAAAGCTTGACTTTAAAGTGGAATTTTGATACAACTGTTCGCCGTTAACTTGAATCACCATACGGGTTTTCAATAATTGCCACATTGGCAATTATAGCTTTTGTTATGTTTTTTAAATACAGTTTTTAAAAAAATTTCAAAAATTATGTGTTTTTGGGAAAAATAAATATAACAAAATTTAAAAATATATTAGATTTTCTACATTTTTTGCATTATACATAATTGTTTTTTTTTTGTATCGCTAACGGTTTTCAAGATATTTGAAACAAAAAATCAGTTTTTTGAAAATCTCTCGAAAACTATGCACTGTTATGGAAAAATGCTATAACAAGATTCAAAGGAAATAGGATTTGCCGCATTTTTTTCTTTAACGGTTTTTACGTTTCTTTAACGGTTCTCGAGATATGTATTTGGAAAAATATTTTTTTTTACATTTTTTTTAAATATTATTTTTTACAGAAGCTAAAGTTTGCAGAGGAAAGTTTTGTGTTGATCACAACTTATATTTTATAGACAGCAAAATCAAATTCCTAACATAAGTTGCTTATTTTAGTTTAATTTTAAATTTAAAAGAATATCCAATATATTGAATGATAATATCTAATTAATTTAGAGTTTGTTTAAATACTTGTACCACTAGTTCCAGAAGTACACACACTTATGTTCATTTAACATTGCAAATTATGATAAACGATACAAGTATATTATTTTGAATTAGTCAAATGTATTTGCAAAGCAATATTAGAAGAACCAAATAAACATTCAACGTTTGATGGGATAATGTAATTGTGTTTATTTACAAAAATTGAAAACTGTTGCAAATGAAATAACATTTGTTTTACTTATCATCCTCATTATGATTTTGTGTATAACATATGATAGCAAATCTATACTAATTATTATTCAGACATAATTGAAATTGTTTCTAAAGGGGGAAAAATAGTTTTAGTCTATTCACCACACCTTCACTAGTCTTATACATGCCTCAATGATTTATTTATTTTTCCGACAAGAAAGAATTTCATAGCGAAAAAAACCTTTTGTTTCCCAGTAATATATTATCTTGTTGAAAGGTAATAAGAGATTTTTTTGAAGTATATTGGACAGAAAATTAATGAAGGTCGTGAATTATAAATATAAGAGCACACGTAATTAATGAATACGATCTAATTATTTATTAATTATGAAATCCAGAAAGACTATAGTCCGATCGCTGTACTTACATAATGTGCCTATCCTATTCCACATACTGAAACCTATTTTCGGGTATACGAATATAAACGAGTTAGAATAATACATTCGAAACTAAATTTATTTATATCGTATCGATGAAACAAGTATATTTCATACAATAGTTTATGATGTTTGCGCATTAGAATGGAAAAATACTCGTTAAATTGCTCATTTCATTATTTAAAACATTTAATGATTTTCACCACTGGGATTATATATTCATGTCAACAAACACATTAATTTTCTCTCTTGGCCAACATCGAATGAAAAAAAGAATCATTAATTCTATTTCACTGATTGGTAATTGTAGGCACTTCAATTATTAAAAAAATTTAAAAATGAAAAAAAAATCGCAAAAAAATTGATAAAAAATAAGCGTAAAACCAGTTTTTTAAACATCCTACACGTTCTAAATGGACTCAAAATAACAAATTTAAAAAAAAATAAGTATTTGGGAAACATGGATAAATTTTCGGTTTATTGTTGTCGCTAATGTTATGCGCTTTTATGAAAAATACATTAAACCAAATTTAAAGCAAATAAAATTTTCTGCATTTTCTGCTTTATCAGTTTTTACATATCTCTGACTGTTCTCAAAATATTTCATTTTTTTTTAAATATTTTCTAAAATACAATTATTTTGAGCCCATTTAGAAAGTGTGCATGTTTAAAAGAGTTTTTATGTCAATTTTTCAAATATTTTTTTATTTCTAAACTTTTTTTTTGATATAAATATTTTTTTAAATTTTATCATTTTAATTGAAACTTTACGATAATTAAGCTGTGAAATGCTTTTTCCTGGATGTTTTTTTTATGAAAACCGATCACGTCGTTATCCTTAGAGCAAATTTTAAAATCTCGACATCAAAATATAAAAATTCCGCCCGGAGTGTATATATATTGAAAATTTCAAGTAAAGCGGATACGTGGAAGTGGGAGCAAAAATAAGGCTAAAAGATTTGAAACATGGCGCAGGTATGTGAAAGTGCTAAAAAAAATAACATAGAAAGTGCATAAAAAATAACATTTAGAACATTTTGGTAAAAAATTTAGTATCAAAAGCTTTGTTTTGAAGAAGGTTTTAATAATTTGTCCGTATCTACATAATATCTCCATCCAATTTAAATGTGCCGGAGGTCAATTTAAGGTATATACAAACACTTTAAGGTACAGACAAAAACTTGATACTAAAATCGTTTAACCTGACTGACTGACTGACTCATCAACGCCCAGCCCAAACCCCTGAAGCTAGAAACTTGAAACTTTCACAGTATGTACCAAACATCACATAGGCTCTCACTAAGGCGGGGTTTTCCGAAATTGTACCGTGAAGGGGGTAAAGGGGGTTTGGGTGCTTTTAAACCGTGATTTTCGGGGTCGCTGATCACGAATCCGGTGTTGGATTTTTAACATCAAAAATCCTGCTGCTGGTGGTAGCAACGCACTAGGGTTCACACGGTGCTGCTGAAACGGCTGCTAACAGCCAAACAGCACTGGCAAAACAGCGTCGTGTGACTGCCAATTTTTTAAGAGCAATTAAGATTTGGAAAAATAAAGAAATTCGTTTAGTTTCCCAAAAAAAAAATCATTTACAGTTTCCCCGTTTTTTCAGAGTTTTTTTTCCCATTTTTCGTTGTTTTATTTTTTAAATATTTAAATATTTCATATATTTTAAATATTTCAAAACTGTGACCGCAATTTCGTTCTAGTTTTCTAAAATTTGTCATGGCAAACCTAAATGAAAAGAAATCAGAATGCGCACTTTGTTATTTTTTCCTTGAATTTTTAATTAAAAAATCAACCAACAAAGTTTAAAACTCATATTCAAAATTACCATGTCTTTATAAATTGGTTTAATTTTTTTAGTAGAACGAGACTTTTTCATAAGTGTATCAAAATGAATCGTTTACAAGTTTCAAACTGGAGGCAACTGCGAAAATCTGTTCACCAAAAAAAAATTGTGACTTACATTCGGTGATGGGAAATACGGTGAACAAAAGAGTTTTCCACACGAAAAGTTTTGAAATGTACATGCTTTCCAAACATTGATTGACAATTCAATTCAGACAGTGCCGTTTTCTATTTTCGCTTTTTTCCATGTCGTTTTCCGCTTCAACATCACTTCGCTTTAAATTCAACTGCACTGATTTCACAGAGAAATATAGTTGCATTTTATTCATCCAGAGTGGAAGTTTTCTATTGAAAATCGAGGAACAAAATCGACGCGGGATAATGCGAAATGCAAAGCGAAGCACCAGACGATTCAAAGACGATGTAGAGAGTTTAAATTTATAATTACGAGTAATAGTTAAAAAGGAGAATTCCTTCGTACATTAATTTCGAATTCGGATAAAATTTTTCTCCAAAGATGTGGAAAAATCTTTTTTGTGATATTTTCTATCCTCGAAACGATTGTGCTTTTTGCGGGTGTATCTTTAAATGTAACAGAAATAATTTTTTTTTTCGGGCATCGCGCAAATTAACTTTTTTGTTATTCTTCGGAATAAAAAAAATCACTTTTTATTTAAAATTTCTTTATTATTACTTTGGCAAATATCTTAAGATATTATTGTTCGGTTAAATGCATCCACTCTTTAGAGGGATCCCGAATCAACTGCACTGAATTCAATTCTTAATATCTACAAAATGCATTCGTTTCTTTATCTCATTTATACTTTGTATAAGTGCAATTCATGCATTTAAATTTCTTATCGAGTATTGAATTATAAGAAAAATTCCTACGTGTTTTTCTTATAATTTTACATTAAATTCTTCGATAATCTCTTCCCAATCATTTTTAGCTGACGGTGAATGTTTTGTCTTTAAGTTGGGTGAATTACCGGATGTAACTCCTCCCACCTTAGTATCTGGATTCTCCTGAATCTTGTTTATAATTTTTATTTCGGGTTTCTTATGCTTCAGATAAAAATATACTAATAACACAATAATTAGAATTATTATTAGCATTGTAAAGCTTCCCAAGCCGTAATTGATTTTTTTGTGATATTTTAATTCCCGAATTTCCTGAATATTTTTCTCTAAGTTCAGTGCAATTTCTTCGAATGTTAATTGATTATTGCTTATATTAAAACTTTCAATTGGATTGATTACAAATTTTTCCTTAAATTCATAAATCGTATTACTATATATTTCATTGTTAATATATAAAGTACAATTATTAAAGTTAATAATATAATTGCCATCAAGTTTAATTTTTCTTGAATCACAATTGGATTTTAATGTTTTATTTCTCATATTGTTTAAAATCAACATATTATCATCTAGATTTATATGTTCTTCTTCCTTTTTTATTATTAGTTTACAATTCTTCTGAACTATACAATTTTTACTTAATTTTAACTCATTTAAGGTTTTATTATCTTCATAAAAATAGGTTTTGTTTTTAATTTTTATTACATATTCTAAATCAGAATCAACTTGTTTACTATATGAATTTGGGACGGGTATTATTAGCCTTTTATTCGCCTTTATAGTCATCGATGGTATTTTAATTGCAAATACGATTTCATTATCTCTAAATTTGGCTACAGCTAATCTGATATTTAATAGTTTTTTAAAATCAATGTCGTATTCGATAATTTCTTCTTTGGTTAAAGCATCAGGGTGTAAAATACCTATTCTAGCTGAAGCTATGTTATTTTGAATATGTTCTACTCTACTTTTAATAATATTTAATTTAAACAATTGCTCAAGAAAAATTCCTTCTGTTAATATTCGTCGGTTTGTTTCATTTAAATTTTTTTCTTGTATTTTAATTCGATCTGACATTATTATGTTTTTTAATTGAATAAAAGTTTTATTAAAATTAGTATTAATTCGAATCTGTTGATTAACGTCTTTGATAATTTCGTGATTATTTCCATCAATTACTGAAAAGTGTTTTTCTATATTTTCTCTATCATCATTATCCATAGTACCGTATAGCCAATTCATTATCTTACCGCCAAAGTTAATAAGGCCTCTCTTACTTCTATGTGGTACTATTGTTCTTATCTTATTTTTGATATTATCTATTTCTGTCCAAACGAAGTTTTGCTGATTTATTAAATTTAACAATTTGAATGAAGATTCTAAGTCATTTATTATTTTTAATATTTCATCGGGGTTTATAACATGTATAATTATATCAAATTTATTTACTATATCAACTTCACCTACACTTATCTCTACATATCCTATATCTGAATTAACTTTCTGAATCGTCATCATCTGATGAGTGGGTGTTATCATCGTCAGTAATATTGTCATGAGCGTCAACATTGTTAGAAGTTTGGTCTGTAAATTTCAAAGGTCGTTTAACATTAGAAATATGTACGTTTTCGAGAGGTTGTTTTCTAAATTTAGGTTCTTCTTTGTGACGTAGACTTTTGTAATTTTTTATAAAACCCGTTTCTCTAGTTTCTATATAATTTTCGCGATTTGTATTTCGTTTTGAAAGCATTTTTCTTTTACTCTCATCTAATCTCTCTATAATGTTATGATTATCAATTTTTCCTTCTTGTACTTCTAATGGAGTAGCCTTAATCGTTGAATGATATGATTTATTGTAAAATTCAATTGCTCTCAACATTTGAATACGAATTGGGAATTTTTGAACTAAATTTAGAACTCTAATTTTTTCAGAAATGGTATTATTCAGTCGTTCTATATCTGCGTTCCCTGTGTGACTGTTTGGTTTAGTTATATGGTAATTTATGTTTTCTTCAGAACAGAATTGCTTTATATTGTTACAATTAAATTCGTTATCAAAAACTAGTTTTTCCATTTTCCCTTTTATTGATATGAACTGTCTTAATTTCTCCACCAGAGTCAAGCTGTTTCTATCTTCAAGATAGAAGCTGATTGCGTGTTTTGAGAATTTGTCTATAAAATTGATGAACGAATGTTTACTGTTTGTATAAACATCGACATGAATTATTTCATTGATCTTTTTTGGGGGTTTCGGTGAATTTAAATTGCGGTTTAATTGGATTTCTGTCATATTTTGCTCCTGTGCAATAGTCACAGTTATTTATACACACTTGGACTGTTGTTTTTAAATTGGGATGATATATAATTTTCTTTAGACCTCCATAAGTTGAGTCTATTCCAGTATGACCTACTTCATTCGTATGGTATCTAGATATTTGTCTAACAACATTTTCTTCCTCTAATATGTCTGTTGCAAAATAACTACATTTGACAAATTTGATATTTCTACTAGACGGAAAGATCTCAATTATTTTCATTTGTAATTTATTATATTCGTGATCGTTTAATTCAGAATATATTCCTATTTTACCTTTAGTAATATACCTTCTTAAAATATCAGAGGCAAAATTCTCATCTAGATCTTTTTGTTCTATATAAATTCTACGGTTATTGAAAATTCTTTCATATTCTTTATCTTTGTTTTCTAACAGTATTATTTGAGTTTTAAATCTATTTACTATAGTTTCCAAAATGGGAATATGATCGTACAAGTTCTCTTCTTGAGAATGAGTTGTTTGTACTTCAATTGATTCATGATCTGAATCATCGCTACTTGAGCTTTCAAGATTGTTTACAAACATATTGTTTAGATCGACACTCAAATTTTCAATGTCTAATATGTTGCAATTAGTGCCCAAATTTTCGGTACTAATTTCTTTTCTTTGTTGCGTTGACCGTATGTTGTTTATTTCATACGTATCTTTATTTATTCTACTTAGGAAATCAGCAACTTTGTTGTCTTTTCCTTTAATATAATCTATATTTATATTGTATTCCCCTAGTTGAATTAACCACCTTTGAAGGCGTGGGTTAATATTTTTACCAGAATATTTCGCGTGCAACCACTTTATGGGTTGATGGTCAGTTTGTAAATCAAATTCTCTACCGTATAGGAAGGGTCTAAAATATTTTGTACTCCACACGATGGCTAATAGCTCTTTCTCAATTGTAGAGTAATTCCTTTCGTGGTCATTAAGGGTTCTTGATGCATAGTATATTGGATGTCCATCTTGTGTTAGGACAGCACCTATAGCGAAGTTACTTGCGTCTGTTACTAACTTAAACTTCTTATTATAATCAGGGTATTTCAGAACCGGGTAATTAGTTATTAGTTCTTTCAATTTTTCGAATGCTGAGATGTAATTTGGGTCGTTAAAGTTAACTTTCATATTCTTTTTTAAATATTTGGTTATGGGGTGTGCTACCTTAGCGTAATCCTTTATGAACTTACGGTAATAGCCGGTTATACCTAGGAATGACTTTATTTGTTTTTGAGTTGTTGGTAATTTTAAATTTTGAATTATTTCTACTTTTCCTGGATTAGGTTTCACGCCTTTGGGAGTTAGAATATGTCCCAAATACTGTGTTTCTTTAGATAAAAAATTACACTTATCTATCTGTATTTTTAAGCCGGATTCTCTTAGCTTATTGAATATTTTCTTTATGTTAACGATATGTTCATCTAAGGACGTACTAAAGATTAAGATATCGTCTAAATAGACGACGCATATTTTGTTAATAAATTCTCGAAGGACGGAATTCATTAGTCTCTGAAATGTCGCTGGAGCATTTTTTAAACCAAACGGCATTCTGATATATTCATAATGACCGTAGGGTGTTGAAAAGGCTGTTTTCTTTCTGTCTTCGTCATTTACTAGGATTTGGTGAAACCCTTTTGCTAAATCTAAAGTTGTGAAATACTGAGCTTTCCCTAATTTGTCGAGTATACCATCTATATTTGGTATTGGAAATTTATCATTTACAGTGACTTCGTTTAATTTACGATAATCTATAACAATTCGCCATTTTTGCTTTTTAGAATTGTCCAGTTTCTTGGGGACTACCCACAAGGGACTGTTATATGGGGAGTTGCTTTCTTTTATAATTCCTGTGTCTAACATTTCATTTATTTGCCTACTTATCTCATTTTCGTGGGCCTGAGGATACCTATAAATTTTTGAATATATTGGGTTACTAGTAGTGGTAATTATTTCATGTCTTATCTCATGAGTGGACGTAAGAATGTCACCATCATGAAAAAATAAATCATTATATGATTTTAATAGGCCAGTTAACATTTTCTTTTCTTCGTTATTTAAATGACTGAGACTTAGTTTATTAATTATTTTATTTTCAACGGTTTCTAACGTGCATATTTTATTTAAATCGAATGGATAATTATTATTTTCAAACATAATTTTGTTATCTCTTACTTGCATATATTTTTCTTCTAAGTCGATTTTAACTTTTAACGGAGTTAAAAGATTTTGTCCTATAATTGCGTCGTAATCGCGACCAGTTAAATCTATTACTTTCCAAGATATTGTGCCTGACATTTTGAATTCTTTCGGTATTGGGGTAATAATTTCGTATTTTATTTCATTTTTACCATTAATCGTGGAGTAGTATATGGGTTGATTTAACTTTTCTTGAGGATAACCGATTAAAATATTTGGCTTCATAATACTGATGCTAGCGCCTGTATCTACTAAACATCTTATTTTGTGATCATTGATTGTTAATACTGCTATTGGTAGTGTATAGGTCGAGGCTCGTTTGAAAAATTTTGGCCTTGTTCAATATTATTATTGTAATTGTTATTCTGTTGTCTGAAATTTCCAGAATTATTGGGATTGTTATTATTACGAATATGACCGTTGTTCATGTTATTATTATAATTGTTTTGTCTGTCACTCGTATATGTGTTATTCTGTCTGAAAGGTCCTAAATTGTTATCTTGTCTTTTATTATTATTCTGTACATTTTTCTGTTCAAATCGATGTGACGAATTGTGTGGAGTTTTAAACCCTTTTTTGTGACGGTGGTCTATGGCTCTTTCGTCATCTAACAATTTTAATTGAGAAAATCTATTATAAATTTCTATTAGTGTTGCGTCAATTGGAACATGTCCTCTAACTAAATTATCCATTTTTTCTAACAGAATACCAACGAGATACTTATCGTTGTTAACAGGAGAATAATTAATTGGTCTTGTATCATCAAATTCATATAGCTCATTTAATTGGTAATTTACAGATTTTAATATATCAAATAAATCTCTTAAACTACATACCTTAATACCTCTACATTCATTAATTAACTCTGCATAATCTTTCCTCGGCCTAAAGTGTAACTTGAGTTCACTTTTGATGATTTCCCATGTCGCGTTTTCTCCTAGTCGCTGGATACATCGTTTCGGTTCGCCTTGTATTTTTTCGTTGATGACAATCTGCATTGCGTAGTTTAGAAGTTCCTGATTGTTGATGCATAGTGCTGCTGCGCCTTCTATGGATTTGATGAATTCGGTTAATGTAAATTCCTCGGTGCCGTTGAACGGTTTTAATCTTCGGTAATGACTCAGCACTTGTTCCGGTGTTAATTGAAATAAATTCGGTTGTGGTACTTGTTGATGCACAGCAAGTAATTGCCGTAACTGATTCATCTGCTCTTGCTGTTGTTGAAGGGCCTGTCTCAGGACCTCAATTTGTTGTTCTGGATTTGCCATTTTGATTAATTACTTGTTATTTAGAATTTCACTGAACTCACTTTTATACTATAACTTTGTCTTTTAATATTTAGTTACGTTATTCGATCACTGGATTCACTTTTGTTTTATAACTTTTTCTTTTAACATTTAGTTACGTTATTCGATCACTGGATTCACTTTTGTTTTATAACTTTTTTTTTTAATATTTAGTTACGTTATTCGATCACTGGATTTCCTTTCTTTGGAGGGAAATCCTACCAACTGCGCCAATTAACTTTTTTGTTATTCTTCGGAATAAAAAAAATCACTTTTTATTTAAAATTTCTTTATTATTACTTTGGCAAATATCTTAAGATATTATTGTTCGGTTAAATGCATCCACTCTTTAGAGGGATCCCGAATCAACTGCACTGAATTCAATTCTTAATATCTACAAAATGCATTCGTTTCTTTATCTCATTTATACTTTGTATAAGTGCAATTCATGCATTTAAATTTCTTATCGAGTATTGAATTATAAGAAAAATTCCTACGTGTTTTTCTTATAATTTTACATTAAATTCTTCGATAATCTCTTCCCAATCATTTTTAGCTGACGGTGAATGTTTTGTCTTTAAGTTGGGTGAATTACCGGATGTAACTCGCATTTACTATAGAGAGACTTCCTGCCAGCGCCTTTATGGGATCCAGATTTCTCGTCCACTCACATTACTATGTTGCCTTAGATGGGACTATGTATATCTGTACAATGGTATATGATTGGGGATAACAAAGTTCGCCCAGTTTCCTTCAATATGAACTTAGCGTTAAGATGAAATGCAAATAAACAGCTCTCAAGTGAGCACTCAAAAAATCTCAAGTGCTCACATTTAGTAATTGAGGAAAATGATGGTTTATGTGGATATACACGTATTTTCATAGATGGTATTAGATATTATGTACAGTACATGTATATCATCAGTTTATATATTTATTAAAGCGTATATGCATATTATAATTCCTAAGGGTCTGGTAAATACGATTTCTTCTGGTAACATTGTACGCAACATCACCGCGAAATTCATATTTTATTCCGTCTTTCAATAAAATATTTATTATTAAGTACACATTTGTAATACGTCTTCATATATCATATTTATGTCGTTTGGGTTAACCTGCATTTATATGGATGTTAGGGAAAACCAGAGAGGGAAAAAAAATTTAGAAAGGAAACCATCGTAAATATACGTGGTAAATATACGTGGTATACAAGCTACATGGATGGATATAAATCTCTGATGGTTTATACCGAGCACTAGCGTAAAGTTATGTATATATCCATAGATACATATCCATAAATATTATAAAGCATGTGTAAAAATATAAGAAAAACCTTGTAACATTGTACATGTAAAATGTAAAAGAGCTAAGGGTGAATATCATATGACTTGCTAAAAATAAGTTGGAAGGATAATGTGCTGTAATCATTGCAATAGTGAGTTTGCAAATATATACTATGAAAACATTTAACAGATGCGAATGTACATATTTATATGAAATATTTATTTCTATGCTAAAAAAAGGTTAGTATACCTACTTCTTAGTATTTGATGGTTTTGAAATCTTGTAGATTGTGGTTATGTTCTGTGATATTATTTCTCTTGTTGTATGACAGTAATATTGTGTATACTAAAAGGATTTGATTGATTATTTAAAAAAAAATTCACGTCATTTATGCAGTTAGGTTTGATCTATCAAATATTTATGAAATCGCTCAAAATATGTCTTACTTTCTAGCAAAAATCTTGAACTCTTCCTAAAGATAATTACACCATCGTCTACGGATTTGTCACTCCGATTTCATTGTATCACTTTGTATTTATTTTTCTTGTAGAATTTTTCAGAAGTAATTTTTTTAAAAACAAGCTTTCAAAGTGTACGAAAAGCAAAAAAAAATTTACGTAGGTATCTGACCTCAAAAATACAAGCAATATTAAAGCATTGAGAGTTTTTTTTAGACTTTTATCCTGGTTTTAATCTATATTTATACTGTGTTGACTGCTGCTAGATTAGTTTTTTTAGCAGTTGTGAAAGGAGGTTGAAAAATTTAATTTTCAAATTATCGGATTTGTTCCTGGTAAACACTTTAAAAAAAGGAGCATGTCAATAAAAGAAAATTTTCGTTAAATTCCTGGGGTGTCCCGAATGGGGCCACATACAATCTCGGCGCCTCAACGCAATACAAAGCAAAAACCTATCATTTTAATGAAAAAATGCCGATAGCCTAAAGGTTGAAAGGAACAAAACGAATAACGCTTACGAAGATATATATTAAGTATTAAAGAAGCTTGGCTCCCAAAAAATGGAGTAGATCATCTAACAAACAACCATTTAGGAAAACACAAATTGAGGAAATCTGAAATAAGGCCAATAACGAGAAACGTTCAATCATGACATCTTTCAAAACGAGAAATGGCAGGAAATTGGAAAAATCATAAAATCTTCATTTTTGTATAAATTGGACAACATTTTGTTCTATAGGAACCACAATACCGTTGACTATAAGAATTAGTGTAGTTTTAAAGCCTTTTTTGTACTATCTATTTAATTTTTTGATATGGATAAAATGCGAAGGAAAAAATCGTGGGTTTTACATAAGAAAATCCGTCACGAAAATAGAAAACAACACCAACAAAAAGAAATTCTCGTAATAAAATCTAAAACTAGATTTTGCTGTGTATCACAATTGGAGGACATCGGCTCGCGACCGGAACCTCTGGCGAGAGATATTGCGGCAGGCCAAGACCGGAAACCGGTTGTAGCGCCGAAAGGGAGAGAGAGAGAGAATCACAAATAAAAGCGAAATAAATATTTGTTTTATTTTATTTTTATGATTTATCTCGCTTTTATTTGTAATTCTCTCTCTCTCTTTCGGCGCTGCCAGCCGCTGGCTGCTGTTGGTTATTAGCGCTGGCAAGTAGCAACAGCAGCCAGCGTACTGAAAGGCTTCACACGATTTATACTTTAGTAGCGCTGGAAAGTAGCAAAACAGTGGTTTGACATTTTAATCTGGTAGATTTTTTTAATAATAAACCTTACACACAAATTTAAATAAATAAACGTACAATAACAACTTACAATAAACAAACTTTACCACTTATCAGTCTTTTGGCAGCTCAGAAACCATGTGACAGGGTCACGTGATCCCTAGTAGCGCTGGCAAAGTAAAACGGTCTCTACTTCACTAGCGCTGCCATAAACCAGCACGCTGCTGCTGGTAGTAGCAACGCACTAGGGTTCACACGGTGCTGCTGAAACGGCTGCTAACAGCCAAACAGCCACTAGTGCTGGCAAAACAGCGTCGTGTGACCGCCGCATTAGACTGCCGGGTTGGTCACGAACGGGGCAGGGTTCGGTGATTCAACGCAATATGTTGATTCCGAATATATAACAAATACTCAAAACAAAAATTTATGATTTCTATGAAAAAATGACGGTAGTCTAAAGGCTAAAGGAATACATGATTTTTCCGCCCATAATTTTTTTCTAGTACTGCTTTTCCTTCATTAGTGTAAGAAAATGAAAATTGTTGTATGTAAAATTTATTAATTTTATCTCTTCTCCACTCACGCACATTTTGTCTCGGATTCACACATAATAAATATGATCACTCTAGTAATAGGCAAATTCCATTTTGTAATCAAAATTGCAATAAACTCATACAGCACTAAGAGTGTGACTTTTAAAAATTCCTCTTATACAAAGAAATTAAAAATTATTACAAAATTCCGTTTCATGTCTAGAGTAAAGTCAAGTCATCGAAACTAAAATTTTACAACAATGTTTAAGTTTCATTGGTTTTTGTTCAATTTCAATTCCATCACCATTATCGAGGTGAGAACGAAAATAATTTTCTTCCACCTTTTATAAACCTCGAGAGAATATCTTAAGAAATTTTCAATTTGAATTGATCGTCTTTTTCAATGTTATACATAACAAAACATGTACCTACACAAATATGAAAAAAAGGCATAATATCTCCTGGAATACCTATCCTTATATTGTAGTTGTTCCTACTATTCAATATAACCACATTACGAATAGGTATACCCATATGTTAGAAATATTCATATATCCGGTGTAAAACAGATTCCAGGTGAATCAACAATAAATTCTTCTTGTGTCTAACCAGTAACTGTTGAAAATACATATACAAATATACAATTGAGTTTAATAAAAGTATCAAAATATTCATTCGGAAATATCGAAAAGAATGCTCCCATATGAGCCACTATCGAAAATTGTTTTTCCACGTTCGTTCGTATTTTATGAGAGTTTCAGGTTTAATTCAATTTAAAGAAAAATATTTCCGTGTTTCAGATCCATACATAAGTCCGTATATACTCATATGAGTGAGTAGTAGTAACATATGAACAAAAGCGAAATAAGATGAATTCCTTAAGGAAAAAAGAATTCCAGGCATATGGCTCGTGGATAAGATAACATTTATACATTTAACCGGTCTAAAAAAATTTTGCACATTTATTTGTTTTTCTTTTGTCGAAGGACTTTTGGTTTTATCACTTTTTGTTAAATCGAGTTTTTATCATTAGTTATCATATACGCCATTTATTATCAAATCGCATTCAATTGTTATTATATTTCTTACTTTCCTCTTCTGTTGAAGGAAAGTAATTTATTCCTGACAAAGAGGGACTCGACAACGGGGACAGATAGAAAATTTCTGATCAGAGTACGAAATTCGTTCCTGGCAAAATCATGATGATGTCCGATGTCAGTGCATCTGTCTGTCGGTCTGTTCATTGTACGACTCTCAAATAACTCGAGAACGCGTTGATCTAGCGACTTGAAATTTTTTGTGAATAACCTGTACAAAAATTGTGGTTTTTTTTATTAAATTTTGGAAAAGTAACGGTAATTATAACGGGTATCTCCCATACAATTTTTTTAAATACTTTTTTTTGCAGAAACCTTTTTTTTTTTTGCAGAAGTCATGAATATGACAAAATTTAAAGGATATAAAATTTTCTCGATTTTTGCCTTAACGGTTTTTTTTGCATCTTTAACCCTAATCCGCATTCGCGGTGTCTTTGAGACACCGATGCAGTTTTGAGAGTGATTGTTACGAATGTTAGGAAAGTTATTGCATTCATGCTCCTTGACTTTGTTTTTTATGCCAATACTATTTAAAAACGAAAAAAAAATTAATTTTTTTTACTACAACAATAATATTTCGCTTTTATGAAATTTACCCTTAATCCACGCAGGCGGTGTCTCAAAGACACCGTAACGGTTTTACCAGCAAAGAAAGGTTATTTTGGTATCACTTTGCTTCTATTTCGCAAAATATCGGACTGTAGTAGGCGATAATAACTGTAGCACTTCCCAAAAGAGAAAACGTTGCTTCCTGTGTCCCCATTTCTAAGGTCGCGCTTTGAAGCAGATAAGTGCAAATCCAAGAAAAATGTTTGTAACGAAAATTCTTAAAAATCAATTTTATGCTACAATTATAAAAAGTACGAATAATGTATATACAAATAAATAAATATTATTAACTGAATTAAAAAATGCAAACTCAAAAAAAAATTTTTTTATTAAATTATTCTATTTTTCCGGCATGGTGTCTTTCAGACACCGCCTGCGTGGATTAAGGACAAAATTAGCCTGAGCTGATTAGGGTTAAAGGTTCTCAAGATATTTGAAAAAAAAATCGGTTTTTGGGAAAATCTCTTGAAAACTATACATTTTTTCATAACCAAATTTATAGGAAATAAAATTTTCCACCTTTTTTTGCTTTAAGGGTTCTTACGTATCTTTAATGGTGCTTAAGATATTTGAAAAAAATATTATAAGATTTTATATATTTTTCCCGAAATTAAATATAGCAGATGAAAGTTTTGTGTTGATCACAAGTGATATTTTCCAATATGGATACGTTTGTTTTTTGAAATTAACAACGATTTTAAGAGTTCTTTTACGAATCTATAAACGTATGCGGTTTACGAGACATTTCCGAGATTCCAGAAATACTTTGAATACACAGATTTATTAGAACCAACGTATATCATACCGAATGTTCTTTTTTCTTATTTTTTAACGTGAGGCCAGATTTAGTAATTATTTTTTAGAAAAGAAAAAAAAAAACAATATATTTAGGATATAAAGTAATACCAGGGAACAACCATTATATAGAATGGAAAGCTCTAACAAAATTTTTTGTGTTGGGAGCGTACATCCGAGGATTTCTATAGCTGTTACATGACAGTGTACATGAACACTGAGCGATTTGGTGGTGTGTGGCATTATGGATTCCCATCTGTCACTTGAAATGAAAACAAATCAAAACAAAACCGGGTAATGGAAATGTTTTATGGATAATTTGATATTTCCATTAAATATTAGCGATGTTCTAATGTGTTGAAAGGTGTTAAATTTAATTTAGTTTTAGTTTTCAATTGTTTTAAGGCCCGTTCATGTGCAATTCTGTCGATCTTTCGTTATACTTTACCTTTCTGTTGTTGATGGGACTCGGAAAAACTTTCTATTTGGGTTTTTAATTGAATTGGCGGAACATTCCTTCACTAAACAGTGGTGAATTTGTGCTTTATTCATTTTGATGTGAAATTATGAAATGTTAACACGCTAAAATGTGCATTATCCACCAAAACACACCAAAATCAATCGGTGCAATGAAATGTCATGCAAAATGTAAACAAAAGTGCCAGCACTTTTGTGTATGTATTGTAACAGGTTGTTCTATTTGTTTTTTTTTGTCGAGTGTATGACAGCAGAAAGGGGAAGTGAGATAAAAAACCCGATTTCTATAGTGTAGTGCTTACTCTAGTGGAAGTTAATGAGGAAAGGCCTTCCCAATAGGAAAAATTGAAGCGCTTCTTGTGGAAGCATGAACGAAGCGCTTCTTACTCGCTTCCAAAAGAAGCAGTTGGGAAGCACACCATTTACCAATAGAATTTCTGTGGTAGTCGAGTAATCATTTAAATTTCAAACTGTCAAAAATATTCAATTGTTGCAAAAATTCGTAAAGGGCTGCAAGTGAATTATTTTGGAAACATTAAGTGGTAAGTTAACAAATGTTTTAAATTATATTACATTTATTTATGTTGAAACGTAAACCAGGTGGGACTTTCATTTACCTAAGATGGCTACAAACACTTTTCAGAAGTCAATTGGGACGGAAAGCAGAAAAAAACACCAATTAATTCGAAAAGATTATTTTCTGAATTTGTTTACGGTTAGTAATAAATATTACTGAATTATTAAGTAATAAATATTGTAACCATTTTTTTTTGTTTCTAACAGAAGCACTAAGAAATGAAAATTTTGGATTCGAGGACTTCAAAGACGCAATGGTACTGGGCCTCAGAACAGCCGAAAATAAATCATATAAGGCTACATATGTGAAAACAGAGAGATCAAAATTAAGTGACGTATTTTCCTTTAAATATTTGCAAAGACTGTAATTTTATGTGATTAATGCCCGGTTTTTGAATGAAAGTTTAAACTCCGTTTAACCGGTGATAAAGTTTAAACTGCCGTTTAACACAAAATGGTGTTTTCAGTGACAGATTATCTCTAACCAAAAGTTTAAACGGAGTTTAACTTAAACGGCCATGGATGAGGGTTTAAACTGACGTTTTTTTTTCAAAACTTATTTGTCTGTAGATCCATGAAGAATAAAACAGAAAAAAAATGGACTCAGATATAGAAAATTTAAGTGATTCGGAATATGGTTCGGTGTTGCAATAAATTTCTGGTCAAACAAAAGTGATACGTGTAAGACCAAATCATTTCGATGTATGGAATGATGCGGAATTTTATAAAAGATTTAGGTTTAGCAATCAAACTGCCCAAATTATTGTAAATAAAATAGCCTGTATAGTAAAATTGGACTCATATTTGAAACACAATAACAACCGAAATCAGAACCGTTTTTATTTTTTATAGAATTTTATAATTAATGCGTTATCAAATATCACGAAAATGATCATAACTAGACAAATAAATCAATGATTTTATGGGTAAATTTGTCATTTCAATATATTTTACTTGTGTAAACTGCGAAATTGACAAAAAAAAGTTTAAACTTTAGTTTAATAAAACGTTCAATTCCATTTGCCTGAAAAACACCAGAAGTTTAAACTTTTGTTTGTTTAAACTTCACTTTTGTTTAACTTTATTGTGAGTTTAACTAAACTAAAGTTTAAACTTTCACTGAAAAACCGGGCATAAGTTTCATAAAATTACAGTCCTTGTAAATATTCAAATGTAAAATATGTCACACAGTTTTACTTAATTTAAAATATGTTTATTAAATAAAGAATTTATTTAAATTGTAAAAAAGTCTTTTCATTAAAAACAAAAAAATTTTGGCCGTTAATGTACAACAGGAGAGAATTCCAATGAGCTTCCGACATGCTGCTATTCGAGCGCTTCAGAAGCGCTTCAAAGGCAGCTTGAAGGAAGCGCTTCCCTGCAATGACATCCAATGTTAAAAAATACATGAATAGGGTATGGGAAAAGAAGCACTTCGAGCTTCTGAGAAGCGCTTCATAAGGGCTTCTGAAGCGCTTCTTTTCCTGCTGGGTTACTTTCCATTCTATATAATGGTTGAAGTAATTAAGAGAGTCGCTGTAAAATCATTTGTGTGAGAAACACAAAAGAAAAGTCACTCTTCAATAAATTATAGAAGTATCTTCAAACTACATTTTTTTCCAGAAGTTTTTCTAGCATGGCTCCATTTTTCAAGAAATGGAAATGGCAAATTTCTGGAGACACATCACTTTTATCATCGACATCGTTTACTCCCTAAAAAACACTGTTCATGGACCATTTATGGATTTTATATTCATGTGTGTATCTCATTGTCACTGACCCAGCAAGCCCGGGGCCCAGCAAACACAGAAGTACTTTTTAGAGTAGTGAAATAATGCCTGAAAGTAATGCTTACTAGAAATGAAACTTTGATAGGGCTCCGGGAAAAAATTCAGCTATATACTTCGTGTCTGTGAATACATGTAATTGCACCGTCCGCTTCTCCAAAAGTAGTTCTATAAGGTATTCTGTAAGGCGTTACAAAAGTACTGAAAATAAGGCCTTACAGAACTCCTTACATGGATTCTGAATATAAGCAGATTTGTATTCCTGAATTCAGTAGGCCCAGAAGTAGTACCGCGCATTGCAATTACTTCTATAACTACTTACATAAGTACTGCACTAGAAGCTGAACACTTTTTTCCCAAGAAAACTCAAATCAAAAATTATTTAAAAATTAAAAACTAAACTATTTAAAAAGAAACACTTAATTATTTATCTTAAAACGTTCTCTTTTTACTTACCTCGTTATCGATGTTGAATTTTTGTCGTTTATATGCGATACAAAACGCGTTCGCACTTAACTATTTTTTATTGCACTGTCAAAACAGTGCGTTTTGTTTTGTTTTAATTCTTTCATGCGGCAGCGGCGATGTACATAACACACACAGTGCCATGGTCACCAACACAAATTTGAATTTGAAAAAGTGCTTACCCCGGGCTTGCTGGGGGTAAGCACTTTTTCAAATTCAAATTTGTGTTGGTGACCATGGCACTGTGTGTGTTATATACATCACCGCTGCCGCATGAAAAAATTAAAACAAAACAAAACGCACTGGTTTGACAGTGCAATTAAAAATAGAAAAGTGCGAACGCGTTTTTTATCGCACATAATAGACAAAAATTCAACATAAAGGAGGTAATTAAAAAAATAATGTTCTAAAATAAATAATTAAGTGTTTATTTTTAAATAGTTTAGTTTTTATTTTTTTTGTGTGCATTTTCTTGAGAAAAAAGTGTTCATTGCTTCTAGTGGAGTACTTATGTAAGTAATCCATGTAAGGAGTTCTGTAAGGCCTTATTTTCAGTACTTTTATAACGCCTTACAGAATACCTTATAGAAGTACTTTTGGAGAAGCGGACGGTGCAATTACATATATTCACAGACACGAAGTATATAGCTGAATTTTTTCCCGGAGCCCAATCAAAGTTTCATTTCTAGTAAGCATTACTTTCAGGCATTATTTCACTACTCTTAAAAGTACTTCTGTGTTTGCTGGGGAATTATTTTAAGGCGTCTGTGTCGACATACAATTACAAATTAAACATTTAAATTACTAGTAAATAGTAAAGTACGTTTTTGTCTGAGAGACAAAAGGAGGAATTTTTAATTACCTTACCTTCTGCAACGCTACAATTTTTCATGTATACGCAAATGAAATGAACCCACTTCCACATCGGAGGTTTGTACTGACAAAATGCAATCGAAAAATGTAATTAAACGATATTGATCTCTTTGTTAGTGGCTACCACTTTAAAATTAACTCACCTTTTCATCTCAAAGTTGAAAGATTTTTTGACATGGAATGGTAGTTCCAACAAACAAAACGACCACAAAAAAAACCTTCTTTTTCAAAATAGCAGCAAAAATTTTACCTTAAAACTTTAGATGTTTTGTATGATAGTTACCATGATATCAAACTCTTTTTGCTTTACATGTTTTTCTCATAAAACATTGATTCGATAGAGTTTTCATGCACTCAGGCCACAACAATGTGCAATAATAATAGAGTTACGACTAAAATAGATAGCTGCATAGATCCCAGCAAACACAGAAGTACTTTTAAGAGTAGTGAAATAATACCTGAAAGTAATGCTTACTAGAAATGAAACTTTGATAGGGCTCCGGGAAAAAATTCAGCTATATACTTCGTGTCTGTGAATACATGTAATTGCACCGTCCGCTTCTCCAAAAGTACTTCTATAAGGTATTCTGTAAGGCGTTATAAAAGTACTGAAAATAAGGCCTTACAGAACTCCTTACATGGATTACTTACATAAGTACTGCACTAGAAGCAATGAACACTTTTTTCTGAAGAAAATGCACACAAAAAAAAATAAAAACTAAACTATTTAAAAATAAACACTTAATTATTTATTTTAGAACATTTTTTTTTACTTACCTCCTTTATGTTGAATTTTTGTCTATTATCTGCGATAAAAAACGCGTTCGCACTTTTCTATTTTTAATTGCACTGTCAAAACAGTGCGTTTTGTTTTGTTTTAATTTTTTCATGCGGCAGCGGTGATGTACATAACACATACAGTGCCATGGTCACCAACACAAATTTGAATTTGAAAAAGTGCTTACCCCGGGCTTGCTGGGCCCGGGCTTGCTGGGATGAGATACAAATACAAATACACATGCATTATTTTTTGAGCATCTACCACGAGTTCTGCAATAAAAGAGATGACTATTTCATCATATGTTCGTTTTTAATTGCAACCCCGACTGATGGATAAATTGATGATTAGAACGCTATCGATTGCCTGGCACTGGAAAATCAATCACAATCTAATTTAACAGCATTAATTTGCGCTCAAAATATAGTTTCAATATGATTAATTTTTTTTATTACCTCTGGGCATATTAATTTTTTTCATTAATATTTTGTAGATAGCAGAAAAGGTAATTTGTTACTGAAGGGATCACCTTAGAATATAGTCCAAAATGGTTTAGAGGTACTCTAGTTACAAACCTACAAACAAAAAGACAAACAGACATCGGGCCGTATGCATTAACATGAGTACATGCTTATACTCCACGTTTTTGGAAGACATTTTCAAATTCATATGAATAAAGGTAGGCAAATACGCTTGATTAAGATTTGACAATAAACTCCTACTACCGAAGTACAGCATTTGCTCACGTTTGATTATATTTTATTGGAGAATTTGCACAAAAAAGGGAGTACCAAGCATATGTCCGTTTTTATACCCATATGGTGAAACCAAAGGGTATATTACCTTTGCCTTATCGTTTGTAACGCCAAGATCCCGTCATCACATGCAAAAGTGAATTACACCAATGTGTTTAGAATGATAAAAATAATTAATTTTTACATGTCCTTCAGTCCGTCTGTCCCTCCGTCTGTGACGCGGATTGCGGGCGTACGGATTGAGCTACAGACTTGAAATTTTGCGCAGATCCGTTTTTCGTAAAATGCGAGGCTAAGTTAGTTCATGGGCAAAACTGGACCATTAGGGGGGGGGGGGGGGGGGTACCAGATTGATAATTATAGCTTTTGTTATGTTTTTGTTATAATCGTGCTTATTTATGCGCTTCTAAGCTGCCCTTCTATCTGCTTAGCAGTATAACCCTCTCTACATGATTGAAATTATTTAGGAAAAAAGTGATGTAGATTTTGATTACACACAAACTCACCGAGACCCAAACTCACTGTAAGCAAAATAACGCCCACACACAGGGGGTGGAGTTGCGTTAGTTCCACATTCTTTATAAATATCTTTCATTACTTTGAAGTTTCTGTACTTGTCAGAGTGATAGTACACATAAATTATTTTTATCAACTCTGCACTACTTTCAGGGCTATTGGAAATTTTATGCAGAGCCGGATCACGCCAATAGTAGGAGCAGACTTTTCTTTTCGTCGCTTTATATAAAGATTTTTTATCGTATATGGATATAACAAAGATATGGATATAACAAGGCAAGTTGACCAAAGGAAAAAATTGACTTTTTAGTAGAATTAAAATTTTAAATCACTATTTTTTTACGACGAAAAATAATAAAAATTACACCGCAGGAATAAAGTTTCAAATTTTAAAACATCCCTAAATAAAGGGAATAATCAAAACTGTTAAAAATATGTGACCTCTTTTATGGATAGTCCTTAATGATACTGGGAGGAGGTTTGCGTTAGTGTAACGACGGTAATTAATGCGTGAAAAAGTATGATTACAAGCTTTTTTTGAAAAATCTTAGATACATAAAAATCTTAATTTTTATTACCATGCCCACTTACATAATTATTAGATTGATTCGTTACATTGTGTAAGCAAATTAAGTCAAAATCCCCGACTGAATTGAAAAACTGCCACCCTGACAACACTAGAGGTTGTGAGGTTATGGTAGCCCGTCGCTGTGGTTGAGAGGTAGCTGAAGCGTCAGTAAGTGTGTGACATTGCTCAAAAACGGAAGTGGATCTGACCCTAGGCTTCAGGAATCGTCCAACAAGGGGCGTAGCGGCGGGTTTCACCAAAGTAATAGGCAGTTCTACAGATTGGTATTTTTCGTAAATTATAAAGAAGAAAACAAATTGTGTTACAATTGTCATACAATTACAATAAATTTCCTGTTGCTACGACAATATAACAGAAACGTATTATTGACTGTTTGAAAGAAAAATCCGATTTCATAACATCTAAATACAATTTAAGGCCACAGAGCCACTGCCACTTTTGCAGTGAAGTCTTTATACCACTAAAGTAAAATATTAACAAAAAGAAAAATTAATCGAAATTTCCTTAACGAAACTTTTACGTAACGATTTTGTTACGTTTGGTTAACCGGAGCACTTACGCAAAATGCCTCAAAGGAGCTAATTAGCAAATAATACGAGGATTACATAAGGGAATTGTTCTCTTAATTAGTTATTTTGCTTTACCTTTTCATGTAAAATGTTTCGCTATTAAAGCAAGTGACATTAAAATGGATGTACTCGTATTTAGAGAAAAAAATGTTGTGTGATATACTGGTTTTTACCCAACTGAAAAATAGAGGGTGATATCGCACATGGTCCCGTAGACTGTAGTATCTCAAAATCGGCCATTTTGAGAAAAACGCATTCAAAGTTTTCATTTCAAAATAATTGTTTATGAATAATTGTTTTTTCTGTTGTCTGTACAGTAATATTTCAATTTATTACTCTTTTGATAACAATTTACAGATCATTTGCTTCATTTTTTTTTTTTTTTTGCAATAATAAAAGATAGAGATAGGTTTGTTTTCCACAAAATCAATTTAAATTTTAAAAAATGGGAATTTAAAAAACCAAAAAAAAAATAAATTTTAGGACTACGTTTACATTTAAATTTGTTTTTCATTTGATTCAGTCAATTTTCCTTTACATAATGGAATAATTACTCAAAAACACATTTTTTTGAGATACTACAGTCTACGGGACCATGTGCGATATGTCTGTATGTGTATATCTGAATATTTCTGACCTCGGGCCGAATAAGAAGAAACGACACATTTTTTTTTTAAATTATTGTTAAGGGGTTTTTGAAGTTGATAATTACGAATCTGATGTTGGATTTTTCAAATCCTAAACAAAAGGTCCCGTTAGAATAACACAAAATCCTTTTTTTACGTGATTCTCAGGAAAATCAGCATTAAGGGGGTTTTTGAGGTGGCTAACGTCATCTGACGGCATTATATCACACAATTACACAAATCATCGAGCGGGTTTACTTTCTCCCTCGAATGCTTGTTAGTAAACAGACATGAACAAATAAAAACGTAAGCAGAAGACGAACGAGAAAAATCTAATGGCGACAAATTAATGGAAACTTTTGTGGAGTATTATTTTATAATGGACTTTTCTTCCGATTGCATGTCGTGATTTTAATTGCCATTAAAATTTTTCGACAATATTGGATCTGAAATTTAAACAGATTTTAATGGGCCATCAAATTATTTTGTTTTTAATCAAAAATTTCTTTAATTTTATTTTATCGGTCAAATTTTTTTTTCTTTTGCAATGAAATTTTGATGCCAATAAAATTATGCTGTTTCAAAAATGTATGCTATCCACTTTTTATGCAATATCCTTCAGTCATTCGCCTGAAATAAGAAATTTAATTCTCGAAACGAAATCGTTTCCATCAAATGTCAGTGAGAAATATGGCGGCTGAAGGCATCAATTTTTTTTTGTGTTTCTCAGACGGGGAGCTTTAATGAAACTTTAGTGGCAGACTATTTCGACCCGAAAACCATCAAATGCTGCTCTATCGCTGCAGGATTTTTCCGTGGTCACCAATTTCCCCACTAAAGCAATTGTGGCTTTGCAGACGCATTATTAATCGGTGCGACGCGCTCGTCACTTCTTTCGCTTCTTATACGCGGATGTGAATTATAGGTGTAAATTTTTAGCCCCGATTGCGTAAATTGCTGCATTTTAAAGCCGCAAAGAACAAATCTCATGTTCCCGTACTTTTCGATGCTATTTGGGTATTCTTGCATCTGATGTCAAAATTTCGAAATTTTTCTCTAAGGCCCTGTAAAGATAACACTATACTCCCAAAAAGATTTTCTGATTTCTGGTACTTTCACAGTGTTTATAATACATGTACAAAATGCTTTTAACCGCCCACCTTTAATGCCCGCTGTTGTATATTTGCAACGAAAAACCGCGTCTTTTGTGAGTCTGTCATTTATTGACCTTGATTGCAGCAGGTTTGAGTATGGCTACAAGATATCCGAAGGCTTTCTTGTTCAAGCAACGCATTGCTAACATTTTTTTTTTAAATTCCTATGAATAATAAACTATTTTATCAAAATATCAAACCTGAAAAGGTAAGGGTGCTAATGAGTTATTTTTTCAAAAATGTCAATTATGTCACCACAATCAATCAATCAATTCCAGTTACCGTTTTACGATTCTTATGAAAAATTTTAAATCCGAATAAGAAAAAACGGTAACAATATGCCAATAGATTTGTACATCAACTGATGAAGTCCTCTAATTTATCCTCAAAATCGGAAGTACAACAAATTTTCCATTTCTACTTTCTTATACGTAGTATAATAATGTATTGTATTCATGAAAAATTTCGACAATCTTAATTTTGCCTAAAAAACATTTCCCGAGCACTCCTGAGTTGATTGGAGCATTATTGTCTTTCAGTATGTCAATCTATTAGTCTGTATACAAGATTTCTCAAAAACTAGTAGAGTTAAAAACTAAAACTAGTAGAGAGCCATGAAATTTTCCAAACATATTTCGTACTGGAATGGGACGACCATGTCAAAATCCGTTAATTGAAAGTAGCCAAAATGGCGGCATTTTTAAAAATCCAACTTTAGTTTTTCATGATTTACTCCGAAACTACGCGTTTTTCAGTAGCCTCAAGTATGGCTTGTTTAGAAGACAATAAAATTTCCTACAACTTTGTCTTTTAATAGAGCTCCACATTTTCAACCGGTATCGAGATAAACTATTAATTTAAAAAAAACTGTTTTTTTGCAATTCTCTCGAAAACTACCTGCTTTTCGGCGGTTCATTGAATGATGTGAATTGAAGAGAATAACATTTTGTCTTTAAGCATTATCCGCTATCTTTTATCGTTATTGAAATATTTTCAATAAAATGTGAAAAAAAGTATTTTTTGCGAATTAATTAAAAACTAACAGTTTCTCGTAAAAATATTTAAAAGTAGAAAATTAAGATGTTGAAATTCCCTACATTTTTATCTTTGACAGAAAACCGATATCTTTGACCGTTATCGAGATATTTCAGATTTTGTAAAAAAAGTCATATATTATATAAAGTAATATTTTATTCGTTTAGTTGCTAACGACATCATCGGTCTAGATTGATATCACGGCCTCTGCTGTTGATGGGTTGCACCGTAAAAACCTTACAAATGTTGTAATTTATCAATGGTTCGCAATCTATGTAAAAACTGTAGGTGCGAAGCAGGGCAGAATTGTTCTCAAATGAGGAGGCTCAGGCTCTTCGAGAGTTCTAGTGCCGAGAATGATGATAGTGCACAAACGTAGATTTTGTATAAGACAGTCATGTGCTGTTCACATCAGATATTGTGTAAAGGTATTGATTTCAAAATTTGTGCCCAAATAACTAAATTTCAAGTAGCCTATTCCCACGATACATAGTAGATATACTGTTTAAGCATTTGGTATAGAAGAGTACACAGGGTAATTTATGTACTGCATTGACCAACCTGATAACCCGAATTCGAAAGGCAAATTTAATTAATTCTAAGTGAATTGCACGCGCTGTGTGCATAGGTTGATAGCATTTATATAAACCTGGTCCTATTCAATAAAGATACCATGAATTTTATGGTTCTATGAACTAAATGCTTAGTATCGCATATATTTTCATATGATATTGCTGTATGTTTGTATATCCTCGCTTGGATTATCTAAAAGAGAAAATTAAATTGGGACCTGTGATAAAACTAATCTATTTATCCATAGAAAATTTTAAATAACTTAAATAAAGACTAAAAATAGGGCTTTCGTATAGTGCGTTCAACATCAGAAATTAAATTTGATTAAAATGTACATCAATAAGTTAGAGATTCAATCATCAGAATTATATCTCATTAAGTACATTTTTGTTTCGTATTTTTTTTTTTTTGATTTCGTCAAAGTTTTTAATGGAAAACTTACTTGTCTAAGGAAAAAGAACGTAATTACTGTGTTGAAATTTAAATAATTTTTTTATCGCTTTTGGGGAAAAACCAATCTAGCTAACCCATTTTATAATTAAAATGCTAATTTATTTCCAAACAAATAAAAAAAGACACCAAAGGAAAATATGCTGAGAAGAGAAAAAAAGGACAATCACTCAAGTTTTATTGCAGCATAAAGTGGTAAACCAATCCCAAATTACAAAATGCCTAAATAAGAAAAAGAAGAGCGCAGAACAAAAAAAAACATTTCTCAGATGTCATTTCATAACCAATCTGATCCTAAATTTATGGCCTGCGAAAAAACGAGTCCTTTTTATCTTGTACTTCCGGTCGGATGATTCCACAAATTATTTTCATCTCTCTTCATGATTGTAGCCCCAATACAGTGAAATAATATTGTAAGGCAACCAAATAAGTACACTCTACGAAAATATCCACCCCTTATTCGCTCATTCATTTATTTCACTTGTGCACAGATGGAAGATTTTGAGTATAAAACTTGGTTTCGTCTAGAGAAAATCTGCTCGCAGTTATTTGTAGACCTTTGCTCCTCCACAGGCTCTTCACAGGATAATGAAATGGATTTCAGGTAAGTGGAGTTTGTCATCCGATCCTTACCCTAGATAGTAAATTGAATGAGATCTTGCTCAACATAATGAGAAAGCGAAATTAATTTGATGAATAAGAGGAAAATTTTAATATCCTTTTCGTAAAAAAGGTACCATAGATAAATATGGCATTGTTAAAACCACTAAAACCGAAATGACCAATCATTTCCCAAAATTGTTTTTGTAGTGTTTTTTTTATAGTTCAGTGAAATGTGATTTACTTAGAAATTATTTAAAAAAAAACTTACGCACTAATTTCAAAAATATCGCTGAAAGCTTCTAGTGCTTACCTTGCAACTCCAGCTATCGCACATGTATTCTTGATTATACGTTCATCACATGAATTTAGGCATTTCTACCAAGCAATCTATACAACATGATTCTTTCAATAATACATAAGTTGAAATTGTTTTCTTAAACATTTACAATTATGAGATGTTTTTCTTTAATTTCAAAGCAACGGATATTAAGCTTCCGCATGCAAAATATATTCTTGATTATTTCACAATTTAGCAAATTGCAAAACAATTTGTAATTATTCACATTTGGAGAATTTGGAGACAGAGTCTTGATAATTTTGTTGTCATCCTGAAATGTTTTACCTCAAATTTCTCCTGAAAGATTTGATTACATGGAAATAACTAAAACATATGGTTGTTTGTAAGATGGTTTAATTTAAAACGGTAGAATGATTTGTTTTAACATATTTAAAAAAATTGTCTTAATTCCTAAACTTAGTACTTCCTAAAGTTCTTTTCTTTCAAAACCCGTTTTCCGAAATTTAAGATCGGCAACTCCTCGCCTGCGACGCAGTTTTTTTTTAAAAATGTCGCCTGCGACGCATTTTTCCTAAAGAATTTTCTTCTAATTTATCGACCATCCAACTATATATCCAACTATGGTTCATAAATATGAAGAAAACTCTTCAAGAATACTGCGTCGCAGGCGACATTTGTTGAAACATATAATCAAATTCTTTAAGAGAATTGCGCCGCAGGCGGAGAAAGCTAAAACAGTTTGTTTTACTATAATAAACGACAGCGAGAGATCGGTTATTATTTCTTTTTTTCACACCTTGGATGGACTAGTTTACATTGGCTGGACCAGGGCTGGCTAAGGTAAAATATAAATTGGCGAGCCGAAAATTAAAATTTGGCAGAGGGATGTAATAAGAAAAAAAATATTTCAATTTAAAATTTTTTTAGATCTGATGATATTTTGAACACTAATTTTTTAGAAGAAAAATCATTTTGCAAACAAAAATCAACAGAAATAAATGCGCCGCAGGTAAAATTTTAGACATTCCGAGAACCAAAATATAGTGGACTCGCGCATCTACACGGTCTTGTTCTATGCGAATTCTCTTCAGCGCGTTTGAAAATTCTTAAATTTAGAAACAAAACTGCGACAAAAAGATGTTTTTTTTCTTCTTTTTTACATATTGTGTTTCGTTGGAACCAAACAGGTTTTGATAGTTTAGAATGGGGAATTCGAGCCTAAATGTTAACCGAACCACGTAAAGCGGAGGTCCTCTGTACTTTTAAATTTAATTTAAAAGCCTCACACAAACAAGAAAGGTTTAATTTCTAGTTTTGTATTTCTGGACTAATACAGCTTACTCCCCTCCACCCCTCCCCCCCCCCCCCCCCCTTCCCACACACACCCTCGCTTCCCGTTAATTTTTTACACCAACATCTAAATTCTTTTTCGAATTATCTAAGCACAGAATAAATCCAGTTTTTTTTACTTCAACCTATTTTTCAAGATTTATTATGTACTAGCTTGCATACCCGTCGTTTCCGGGCTAAGTTTTTTCAATTTTTTTTTTTGATGGTCTATGTTGGAGCTAAACTTCAGGCCAATCGGCTCGGTAGTTTGTCCGCGAAAGGGTAACATAAAGGAAGAGCCCCCTTCCCTTACTCCCCCATCTCTCGGGCTACTTTTTAATGGGTCTATGTTGGGGCTGGACCCCCGACGAACATCTATGCCAAATTTCAGGCCCAGCGGTTCTGTACTTTCCCCACGAAAGAGTAACATAGCGCAAAAACTAAGTTTCGAAATCACTTTACCCCCTCCCCTTACTCCCCCCACCCCTCGCGCTACTTTTCCGTATGCCTATGTTGGAACCAGAACTACCACAGACACTCATGCCAAATTTCAAGTCAATCGGTTCAGCCGTTTTTGCGTGAAAGAGGAACAGACAGACAGACAGACACCAACTCATTTTTATATATTAGTATGATATGATGATTGACTCGATAATTTGGGTAATATTCGATCCATGTTCGCATCCAATATTACTCGAATTTTCAAACAAATCATATGTTGTTTGCCCTCTCAAATTTTCCAGCTTGTACTTTTCGAAGGCCAATTAAATATTTGATGAAATGCAATAACATAAAAGAAAATTTAATTTAATTTTGTAATTCTTGAATATCACATACCATCAATTTTGTTAATTTTGGAAACACATCTGTAGACTCCGTTCTGGAAAGTTTCTAATTGAAAATGATAAAAATTTCACGTTGTTATATAAACATCAATTAGGATATTTTAAATAAATATGTATGTAGCACAGGAATAAATAAATCAGTAATAAATAAATACGAAATTTCACTTTTCGTATGTTTAAGCTGCGCTGCGTAATGTTACCTACGTAAGTAATACCAGCCTCATGGTAATCTAGCAGCAGTCAACGCAGTATAAATATAGATTTCTGGTAAACAAACAGCTTTTATCACAATATTGCGAGAGCTCTGAAAAACCTGCAGGCATAAATCAAAAACATTAATTGATTTACGAGTCCTACACAGGACATGAATGTGTATCCTTTCGCATATTCGACGAGGCATTTTAGCAGGTTTGTACGCGGAGGAAAAATGTCAGCTTTTAGGTAGAAGACGTAACATTTGCAACAAATGGTTTTCGCGATGAAACAGCTTTAGAGAAATTTTGGCTAAACTTTTTTTTCACTCATTCTCTTTATTCAAAAAAAATTCCCACAATTTTTTGCGTTTTATGCTTAGCCCAACGTAAATTATACATGTTAAACTGGCCACATAGAAAAAACTTGCGGGCAATACAATACATTCATCATGTACATATATATTATGCTATGTAAAACCATTAGAAGATCAACATACTTTTCTAAAAAAGAACTTTTTTTTTTGGGGAGAGAGTTTCTAAAAGTTTCGCGAATTAAGCCATAGATATAGAAACTTTTCCTTACTTTAATATTGCTTATGGTAAAATAAAGAATACGAAATGTACTTGATTGTATTATTTAGTCCCTGATTAATTGAATTAAAGACCAATTAATAAATATGTGAATATTGAATACTTTGGGGTAAATTTTAAGGGTGGGTTTCTATATAAAAGTTCGTAGCATTAGTTGGGAAAGAATCTCGTCAGCTAGAAAAAAATACTAAATATTTTCACCTAATATATTGAAGACACACCTTAAATATAATTAATTAATAGAATAAGGGAAATTAAAGACAAAGAAAATCTTTATTTTGTTTTACGTTTTTTCCACATGAAGGTCAGTTAAAATTAAATTAGGATTACTAATGGTTTCTTCAACAAATTTTCATAGAAACTTTTAATTGTTTTTCATACTTCTTATTTTTTTTTTAAATAAATGAATTTTTTTTATTTTAATTCTTGAAATTATTATTCACATGGTAATTTAAAAAAAAAAACTTTCCACCTACTTCTTTAACTATTAAACAATTTCTGCTGCGACAAAAAATTTAGGCGTAATGCGGTGGTCACACGACGCTGTTTTGCCAGCGCTAGTTGCTGTTTGGCTGTTAGCAGCCGTTTCAGCAGCACCGTGTGAACCCTAGTGCGGTGCTACTACCAGCAGCAGCGTGATGATTTTAGCAGCGCTAGTGAAGGAGAGACCGTTCTACTTTGCCAGCGCTACTAGGGATCACGTGACCCTATCGCATGGTTTCTGAGCTGTCAAAATTCTGATAAGTGGTAAAGTTTGTTTATTGTAAGTCATTATTTAACGTTTATTTATTTAAATTTGTATGTTACGTTTATTATTTAAAAAATCTCCCAGATTGAAATGTCAAACCACTGTTTTGCTACTTGCCAGCGCTACTAAAGTATAAATCGGTGAACCCTCTCAGTAAGTTGGCTGCTGTTGCTACTTGCCAGCGATACTAACCAACAGCAGCCAGCAGCTGGCAAAACAGCGTCGTGTGACCGCGGCAAGGTTGAAAAACAAAACTGTGTCTAGACAGAAGAAAAAAAAACAAATATTTGCAGAAAAATCTAAATATACGCCGCAGGCGAAATACTCTTTAAACAGGATTTAGATCTTCCAACGAAAAAAATAGCTCTTTTTTGGCTTTTCTAGAACGTAATACATTTTACTAAAAATATGAAAACAAAGTTAAATATAAATGCGCCACAGACCAAGATTTTCGACGGTATATGCACCTACGTAAAAATATGTTGAAAAAAATTAGCAGCAGCTAGACAAAATATGATTTACAGAAACTTAGCTGCAGTAACGAATTTTTCTTTTATATTTAGTGATTATTTCTTGTTCCAAAATTATTGTTGTATACATTTTGATTAGAGACCCTGTACCTACCTTGGTTTTGAACCGTACGCAGCCAAAGTGGGCAGGGAGGAGTTTAAAATTTAAATAATGCAATAAATTGAGCTGGAAATAAAATATAAAAAACTGGGAGGATGCTTAAAATACCACATAAAAATGTATTTAAGGTAAAATGATATTCCATTGCGAAACTACTTGCCGGCACTTGCAAGTAGTACAATTTTCCCAATGGAAAACGCTCTTCAGTTTAGCGGTTCTTTGCGGTTTTTTAATTTTTTTAAGATTTGCAAAAACTCTACTGAAAATATACCTCTATATGTTGAGACAGTATTTTTCATGGTCAGATAAAAGTTGCGGCTAAAACAAGGAAGGATTTCGTTCAACGAATTTAGATGTTTTATTTTAAAATACCTAATGTATGTAGGATAACGGGCAAATAATAGAACAGACAGACAAAATAGACAAATTTTTACTACATCAAATATTGTAAAAAAGAAAGAAACTATGTATTTTTTTTTCACAAAAATAAGATCATTTGAAACGCAACGGAATTTGTTTTAAATGAAAAATTTCACAAATTTTACATATATTAAGAAAATTATGGTAATATGAGAGAGTAAGAACTTATAAAATTGACTCCCTAATTATCAAAATAATTTTAATGTCTAAGTACAAATATTTTTTTGCCCTCCCTCCTCCTGGAGAAAATCATCGCAGCACCACTGTTTATCCCTTATTTTCATTATCTGAAGAAAATCCAGGCTACGCCATTTCTACTTCTAAAAGAACTTTTTTTAAACTTACTCGTTCGAAAAAAGATTTATTTTTACTTGCCCAAATGCTTGGGACGTGAGATTAGATTTTTGTTCCCGATATACACTAAGTTTCTTATTATTGTAGAAAAGTATTAGGTATTCGTAAAATAGTAGAAAAGCTCACGATAGCAATCCAATTCAACCACATTCCCACTCAGGTATTATTTTTCGACTCATCAAATACACAACTTAAGGAATGTTGCCGTAATTGGCATTAATAATAGCAAACAATAAAACGATTTAACCAATGTGAATTGGAATTGAACGCATACCATTATTTTTCCCACTTTACTCTATGATTTATAACTTTTTTACCTAAGAACGCACAAATCCCTGATACCATTGCATTATGTCAGAAGCAATATTGTCGACATATTTTCCGACATTCTTTCGGTAGCATGTAATTTTTCTTCCATCAATTTCTTCTGTAAAGACGTGCACGTTCCCACAAAAAGTTGTCACAATAAAAAAAAAAGTCAAAGGACCTACTATACCAATGTTACTACTTCACTTCACGAAAGAACGAATAAAATTGCTCCTTTCATACATTTTCGTTCCGTACCGTTCAGTTTGGATGAGTTTAGTTCCTTTCGCAACATTTATTCGTTCGAAACATACTTGTATGTACATCTTAACATATGAAACCCATAACAGCTACTTTTAGCATTAACATGTGAGGGGTAACCACATCGCTCTAAAGATTTAATGCGAAAAGGTGATAAATCACTTAAGCTCGGCCGAAGCTTTTTGTCTTGATCCCGAATGTTGTCTTAAGGGTCTTTAGTAGATTACATAAGGATTTCCCAACGTCCAAATAGATTTATTTTAGAGTTCTGTTGACATAACTTGGTGTATAAAATATATTTACGTATTCGAAAACATTGTAATATATATAACGTCGATTCACTTAGGTATACATAATATTCAATATATATACTATATCAAGTTTTTGTAAATATATAAATAACCTTCAGGGGCAAGAGATGATAATAGCGAATGTAAAGTTAAAAGGCAAAATTGACAACAGTACAACATCCCAATATACCAGACCTATTATACAACACACAACCGTCAAAAGGGATGAAATGCATGATAATGAGTTTCCCAAAGAACACGAACACCCCAAATGATAAATACAAAGGAAAACGGAGATGCCGAAGATGTTTAATAATGCGAGAGCGAAGAAAGTTTTGTGTTTAGAAATTGGGTTCGTTTTATCATTTATATATTAAAACTAAGTTGTTCGGATAAATGGGCATTTTAAGATTTATTTTGAGAAAAGGAAATTATTCTTATAATAATTTAGGATTTAAGATTTATAAAATGTATTAAATTTGAATGATGAAGGATCAAATAATGAATGCGATTAAAAACTGATATATGAACAAAATAACCTTACATCACATTTTATTGAAATTCACTATAAAAGTTAAATAGCATTAGTTATGCTTAAAACCGCTTTGCACGGTTTATCTACAGCCTACCAAGATTATTCGTGCTTTAGTCAGAATGATTTGGCAATTCACCCCAATTTCGAAAGAAAATCAATTTGGTAATTTTTATTTTTCATTTTTGCGGAATTAAAAGATATTTCTTACATGAAATACTTGTAATTTTGAATTTAAAAATATATATATATAAAAATATAAAAGTAGAAGAAAACAAAACAAAAGCTATAATTGTCAATCTGGCAATTATTGAAAACCCGTATGGTGATATGGCACTGTTCGAAGTTTAAATGAACAGTTGTATCAAAGAAGTAAAACTTTTCAACAAGATTTTTTAAAATTTAATCGGATTTTGATGTATGAGAGTTTTATGTAGAATCCTATCCTGAATAAATTTTGTTCTTGCGCTTTTTTGATAAGATGTACCGTTTTTGAGATATTCGTAAAAAGCGTTTTCCTTAAAAGGGTAAAAGGGTAGACCAGGGCCAGTAGACTCACTTTTTATTGTCTACTTTATAAAAGTTTTACTGTAATTGTTTCAGGTGTAGTAAAGACGTTTTTGGTTGGTTTATTCAATTGTGTTTCTTAGTCAATCTTTTATTTTGACTAATTATAAGTGTTTCAAATATTTTTTTTTCATTTTAAAAAAAGTTCTTCGATGAGTCGACTAACCCCGTGTCTGGGGCTTGTTGACTCTGTGAACGGGGTTATTTGACTCTATACTTTTTATGGGGAAAATGTGTTGGAACATATTAAAAAACTATAATAATTCTGAAAAAAATATATTCTTTAAAAAATTAATAACATTTCAGATTAACATTTCATTTAATTTAAAAAAAAAATTAATTAACAAAAAAATATAGGTAATTCATATCAAGTCATTTAACCCCAGTATACTGTGAGTCGACTAGCCCCAAGCCGCCATTTTATTTTTAACACACTCGTGAAAAAAAATGAAAAAGTATGGGTCAGAAAATGCTTCACTAACTTGTTAACTCATACATAAATTTTCACTTGAAATCACTGACGAGTTCAACACAATGAAAGTGTAAGCTACAAAACAATTTAATTAACAAGAAAAAAAATTACTCACACGCTTGAAATTTCGTTTTTTCCCCTCACAGTTCGTTCCAAGAGCACTGTGGTCTAACGACGTTGGTTCACTGAGAGCTGTCAGTCGACTGAATAAACAGTCCAATTCACTCAGGTTTGTTCTCAACCGTGGTTGACTTAACCGCAATGAGTCTACTTACTCCTATAGCCAACTAGTCCCGGTCAGCCCTACCCTTCCTAATGGCCCATTTTTGCCCATTAACAAACTTAGCCTTGCATTTTACGAAAAACGAATCTGCGTCTCTAGCTCAATCCGTGCGCCCGCAATTCGCGCCACAGACGGGCAGACGGACAGATGGACGGACGGACGGACAAACGGACAGACATGCAGAATTCAATTTTTTTAGCATTCTAAACACACTGGTGTAAGTCATTTTTGTGTGTGATGACGGGATCTTGGCGTTACAAACGGCAAGTCAAATTTAATATACCTTTTGGTTTGACCATACGGGTATAAAAATTGAAACAAACCCTAATCTCTCTGATAAAGATTTAGAAATTTTCAAGATTAATTTCAAACCATTGATGATTTCTTCCCATTCCCCATCCCCCTCCCCACTCCTTTCCACCTTTAACCCCTGCTCAGCACCGGTAATCTGTTCCGGATTCACACAAAATCACCATACGGGTATAAAAATATGAGCACCCTGCTTTTATACCAAATAATTAATGGAGATATGCTTTTAGCACAGTTCCATTCTAAAATATATCACAGTTTCAATACGAAGGTGAAACACTTTCAAAGAATACCTAACTGTAAGCCATCATACATAAAAAAAAGTTTTGATTTTTTTAGAAATTCTTGTATTTGGGACCTCACCTTTCATATTTATGAGCTTTAACAACCGGATATATTCTTGAGGGTTCCTTTAATTTTGTTAATATTAGCTCATGTTGAAGCATACAAAAACCTTTGATCTTAAACTCAATTGTAGGATTTCCTGTTGCCTCACAGAGGATTTTGATTTTACTCGAGAAGTCAATTGTTAAAGAGCAACTCGCTTTGATAATAAATTTTCACCTTGTAAATAGTACGTAGCTCTAGCGTACGTTACGTAAAGTAACTTTACTATTATTGAGACATTACAATATTACTAATTTATATAAATTTGAACTATTTCCCATCAAACCATTAACTAATGAATGTTTAACAAATTTTGTAGATAAATAAGACGGTAAAAATTACCCGTGTATAACTAATCTTTTCTTTAATGTGCGATAAAGGATTTCGACGAAACCACGTTTTGCGGCAAGTTTTATACCTCTGAGCCGATATAGTGTGATAGTAAGGTAAAGCTGTGTATTATTTTTGCAAACTTTCATTTAGACACTTAGACTACTTACTAATTTGTTGTTGGGTAGAACAAGAGACTCCTAAGGAGCCCAAATAACATCACTTTCGTGAATTGTTTGCTATAAAACCGGCGAATAAGATGTTTTAAAGAAGCATTAACAATAACTGGAATAACAGCGGCAGTCATAAACCAGGAACAGCTATGATGATGGATTGAATTTTCTTTAGTGAAATGCCTTTTCATACCTTGTTGAAATTAATTAAAGGACTTATATCTGCCCATATTTGTGTGTACAAAATTTAAATGCATATGTATGTAGTATATTTAAACACACTTTTGTTCCATACAATTAAGGTCATTATGTTCAGACAATAATAAGAGGATTGGCTTAATGTGACGTGATAAGCGTAGGAATGTCTGCTAGAAATGTTAGTAAATTGCTTAAATTTTGGAAGCTGCTCCAATTTTGTGAATAAAAGCATATTTGATGTCTTTGTTATAAATGGATATCATATATGCCCGGTTCGTCAGTGACAGTTTAAACTCCGTTTAACCGGCGATAAAGTTTAAACTGCCGTTTAGCACGAAATTGTGTTTTTCAGTGACAGTTTATCTCTAACCAAAAGTTTAAACGGAGTTTAACTTAAACGGCCATGGATGAGGGTTTAAACTGCCGTTTTTCAAAACTTATTTGTCATTTGTAGATCCATGAAGAATAAAACACACAAAAATGGACTGCATCACTTTTTTTTTGCTCTCCACAATTTCACTATATTTTTTTACACATTTGAAACACAATTACAACCGAAATAACAACCGAAATCACAACGGAAATAGCATCCGAAATAACAACCGAAATCACAACCAAAATAACAACCGAAATAATAACCGAAATTAAAATTGTTTTATTTTTTATAGAATTTTATAATTAATGCGTAAACAAATATTACGAAAGTGATAACTAGACAAATACATCAATGATTTTATGACTGAAAAATTTGACATTTCAATATATTTTACTTGTATAGTAGACTGCAAAATTGACAAAAAAGTTTAAACTTTAGTTTAATAAAACGTTCAATTCCGTTTGCCTGAGAAACACCAAAAGTTTAAACTGTCGTTTAAACTTCATTGTGAGTTTAACTAAACTAAAGTTTAAACTTTCACTGAAAAACCGGGCAATAGGGATATCAACATTTTGTGGGTACAGCTGTGCTTTTACTTTATGTACTACACCTGAAAATATAGATATACCTTGTCTAATAACGAGAATGTAAAAAAAGACTGCTTTGGTTGAAGAATATTAAAGGTATGGTATGCGCTTGATCAAGTTGCGGCTTCTTGTGTTATCGATTTTGTGTTCAAATCACCAAAACAGATTTTGTGATAATAATTTTCGTCTATTCTTAATTAAGTTTGATATTGAAAGCTGTTGTTGGTTCAAGAAATTTTTGTCACCGCTTTTCACTGTATTTACAAAATGGAGATTATTTTAATTTACAGGTTTACATTGTTTTAATTTAATTTGTTTACTAAAAAAAACTTTTTGCTATCATTGTCTGAAATTTTATCAAAACTGATTTTTTTCTTTAAATTTTATGTTGAAAAAAATCAGTTAACCCAGATAATCCCTTGAGTCTAAGGTCCGTTTACACTTGGGATTTTTGAATTTCTCCTCGAATTGGCAATTATTGAAAACCCGTATGGTGATATTCATATCAAAACTCGAACAGTTGTACCAAAATTCCACTTTGAAGTCAAACTTTCCAATAAGATTTTTGAAAATTTATTCCAATCGGATTTTGATGTATGGGAGTTTTATGTAGAATCATATCCTAAATAACTTTTGTTCTTGAACTTTTTTGATAAGATGCACCGTTTTTGAGATATTCGCAAAAAACGTTTTCGTTCGTATGGGGGGTACCCCCCCTAATGGTCCATTTTTGCCCGTTAACGAACGTAGCCTTGAATTTTACGAAAAACGAATCTACGCAAAATTTCAAGTCTGTAGCTCAATCCGTGCGCCCGCAATCCGCGCCACAGACGGATGGACGGACGGACAGACGGACAGACGGACAGACGGACAGACGGACAGACGGACAGACAGACAGACGGACAGACGGACGGATGGACGGATGGACGGACGGACGGATGGACGGACGGACGGACATGCAAAAATTAATTATTTTTATCATTCTAAACACACTGGTGTAGTTCATTTTTGTGTGTGATGACGGGATCTTGGCATTACAAACGGTAAGGCAAAGTTAATATACCCTTTGGTTTCACCATACGGGTATAAAAATAGAGTTTAGGCGTTTTTCCGGAATAAATTTCTGAATTTTTTGTCGTGACCTATGGATTCCATTACACTTTTTTCCAGATTGGATTTAAATCCAATCTCGAAAAAGTCTAATGGAGACTCAAAAAACTTTGCATCATGATTTAAATCTCCTTACTGTCATGATTTTTTTCGGCTACTGAAAAGTAAGATTTTGTTTTGACATTTGTTCAATTTAAATTGGCTGATTTCTAGTTGGCTGCCCTGATTACCTCCTGGTTGACATTTCTAAGCACGCTATGGAGACACAATAAATATAAAAAATCATTACTGAAAATGCCCACGCGCTGATTTCACTATTCGCCAAAATATGGAGTGGGAAAAAATTATGATTTTTAAAAGTCCAATGGAGTCGTGGGGTAATGTTCTGAATTTTTTGTCAGTTATGCAACATGAAACTACGGTTGAAGAATATAATTCGCGGAATAAAGTGTCAGGTGTAAACGGCGCATAATTGACAGAAATTGTTCAAATTTTGTTTTCTCGAATCATATTTTTCAAAAAAGTATTTGATATAATATTTTGTAGAATATTTTCACAATCATTTTTGACTAAACAAAAATAATAAAGAAATTGATGATAAAAAATCAAAATCTATGGGCCGCAGGAGGTGTTTTTTAAAACAAGTGAACTTTGGAAAAAACCAAAAAATTCAGTTTTGAAAAAAAAAAAAAACTGCGGCCAAGATCTTGTTTTAAGAGCTTGTTTTTAGAGCTTGTTTTAAGAGCTTGTTTTAAGAGCTTGTTTTAAGAGCCTTTTTTAAGAGCTTATTTTATTTTTTGTCGATAAAACCCGAGACCCGTGCACTAAATTTCAAGCATGTAGGAGATCCATCTTCCCGATTTATACGTGAATGAAAAAATTTCCTATTCGTAGTTTGCCTTCAAAGCAAAAGTAAGAAACGTTATGAGTTTTGACAAAAAAATGAAGACATCTTACTTCCTAGTGTAATAGAAAAAAACATCCTAAAAATATATTTCTTTTCCGTTTTCACGAAAATATGACGTACTTACTGCCAAAGGTATTGTCGTTGAATTCTTTGGTTAAGATGTCGGACTTATTTCATGATCTGCAAGTGTGAAATGTTAGCTAAAATTAAGAATAAAAAGAAATCCCCAAAAGTGTTTGATGATGTGCAATATTAACTCTTATCGGCAATTTCCCTATCAAGAATCTATCAAATAAGTGAAATTTTGTTTCAGCATTTAGTTGTAATAAGCCCTACATTACGTTTAGTCACGTCATTCACAAATGAAAATAGAAATTTCGTTCAGCGGGATGTCTTCACAAATGGCATACTATGCGATGAAGTAATAATAATTTGTATCTACACCTACATGTATAGGTAATAATGTGTGGGTGCTGGTTGAAAGTACCATACTTAAAAGTCTTTAACCTAATTGTATATCCAACGTTATTCGCGCATTAGCAACGAGTCTCATTTGACTGAAAAAAATCTACAAAATATCCTGGCTTATCTGGAGGGTGGTATATGCGTTTTGTCGCGCGGCCTCTTCAGTTTTCCCTTTCAGTTATTTTTAAGGAAATTGTGGTATAAGTATTCCTGAAGTTAGCAAATTTAATAAAAACAAATGAATCACTTTGTCATTAAAGTGAAAAAATTCCAATTTTCGTTCTTGAAAAGCAAAACAAGAAAAAAAATATTAACAGGAAATTATAAATATGATTAATTTACTGTACACATGAAATTTTGGGCATTACTTCAACTAAAGGAATGAGTGCGTGTCAGGAAGGTCGTAAAGGTTGACTTTTCACATGAACCTACTTCAATATACATGAATGGATGTTTTCATATATACGATATTTTGGTATAAGGTGTAGCTGAACATATCGGTTAATATTTTATATTTTCAGTGGTTATATAAATGTACACGCATGCAAACATCTATAGTAGTGTTCACAGGAGGATAGCTCTTGGTTTATTGAAAAAATTCCTTACCAAATTATTTTCGTCGTGAAAATTAAGTTAGGCACGAAAGACTTTTATTAATTTAGAGTGGCAGAAAAGCTTATACTAGATGCTAAATGCTATTTATTCATTTAGTTAAAAGTACCTATATAGCTGCACTTTAAACAAGTTTTGTGAAGTTAATTAAAACTTCCTTTTATGCCCAATTAAATTTTTGAAATACACGAGCAGATGATGATAAAACTTTTAGATATCCAAAAACATGAAATTCTATAAATATTTCTATTAACTTTTACAGTTTAATTATCTCAAAAACTAGTCAAAAAACTTTTTAGATATCGTCGCTTTTTGAACTTTTTACAAAATAAGCTACAGTTTAATTAAAAATATTTCAAGTTTGAGAATTATGCTTGTCCAGCAAAAATGTCTTTTTGGTATCAATTTTATGTAGATAAGATAAAAAATCTAGTGCCAATTTTACCACTCACGGCGAACGACAAAAATATAACTTTAATTTACGTCATTGCGGATAACTAAAAACAATTTAAGGCTAATGGTCCATTTCCACTGGAAAAAACTCGAGATGTTCTGCCCTCGTCGAGTCATTCGCCGCCTTTCGGCGAAAAATTCTGCGAAAAGTGTCCACACAACATTTGTCATTATTGGCAACATCCGTTTTTATACACGCAGCCCACTTCCGCTAAAACTAGGAGTAGTTGGCAATGATTCTAATTTCTATTGGCTGGGCTGCGATTTTTAAAATAATTACCGGGAAAGATGGTGTCCAACAAATATCAATTTCTGGAATATTACCGCGCACGTTTTCACTGAATATTTTGACAAAAAAAATTACAGCATGTTTACACAGAAATAAAAAAGTCGCAGAAGTGAGCGCGAGAAACTTAAAGTAAAAATCGTAGAAATTTTAACTGATTCCACCGGGACCAAAAAATACGATGGAATCTTGATTTGTAAACGCCACGGGTTTATGAATTACACAGCGGTGTTTATTATGATATAAGATTTTGTTTCTGCATTTTCGTCTGTCTGTCCGACTGTCTCTCCGTCCGTGAAGACTATAACTTTCGAAAGGATTGATCTAGAAACTTGAAATTTTGTATAATTACGTTTTTCGTAAATAGCTAGGCCAAGTTTTCGAACGGGCAAAATCAGACCATTTCTTCATGCCTGCACCATACAAATGAAACAGTTTCCTGAAATTTTATTTAAAACGGTGAGTTACACTGAGGGAATTCACAGTCCTCTTTTAAAATGCGGGTAAATTTACCGCTCGGTAATTCAGTCAAATTTAACAGATTTTTACCGAGACGGTAACTTGGTTCATGTAAAAATGAATTACCGGATTCGGTAATTGTATACATGCCTCGAGTCGTGTTTTTCAGCCTCGGTATTCGGTATCAAGAATCAACCGCGAGTGGCGCTAGTAATGTTTTTAGTTGTCAAAATTTCTCGCTGGTTATCTCTGCAATTTTTTTCAATTTTGATAGCCGTTGCCACAATAGAAATTCAAAGGAATACATCAAACATGGATTTAAAGGTATATGATATATTTTACAATCAAATTCGCAGTTCATGATTTGGTCACGTATCAAATAAAAGCGCTGTTCTCAAATCTGTGCTGTGGGATGTTCACAGCAGAATATTTTCAGTCTTTTAATATTACCGAAAATACCGAATACCGAATACCGAAGAGGATTGTGAATACCCTCACTGAAAAATTTAATCAAGCCAAATGTGTTTAGAATATCATTTTACATAACTCTTCCATACGTCAAAATTCAATCGAAATACTCCTTCCTACGTACTCCCTAGAAATATGATGTTTATACCCGTATGGTGAAACCGAAGGGTATATTAACTTTGCTTTACCGTTTGTTACGCCAAGATCCCGTCATCACACACAAAAATGAATTACACCAGTGTGTTCAGAATGATAAAAAAAAAATTGAATTTTGCACGTCCGTCTATCCGTCCGTCTGTCCGTCTGTCCGTCCGTCTGTCTGTCCGTCCGTGTATCCGTCTGTGGCGCGGATTGCGGGCGCACGGATTGAGCTACAGACTTGAAATTTTGCGCAGATTCGTTTTTCGTAAAATTCAAGGCTACGTTCGTTAATGGGCAAAAATTGACCATTAGGGGGGTACCCCCCATACGAACAAAATCGTTTTTTGCGAATATCTCGAAAACGGTGCATCTTATCAAAAAAGTCTAAGAACAAAAGTTATTTAGGATATGATTCTACATAAAACTCCCATACATCAAAATCAGATTGGAATAAATTTTAAAAAATCTTATTGGAAAATTGGACTTCAAAGTGGAATTTTGGTACAACTGTTCGAATTTTGATACGAATATCACCATACGGGTCTCCAATGATTGCCAGATTGGCAATTATAGCTTTTGTTATGTTTTTATTTTTAAATAATTTTTTCCCGTATTTGGACGGATTTTAACTTTGGTTAAAAGACGGATCTGTTCGAAATTTTCCCGAGTTCTGTAGCGCTTCTGTACATAAAATTTCCAGAGTATATTCAACTATGTCAGAAAAATATCATTTGACCGCTAGCTGGATAAGGCGATGTATTATTTATGAAAAAGAAATTTTATTCATTTATCTACAACATGTTTATTTATTCACAAACTTGCATTACGATGTGTATCGTACATACATTATGGCTAATTTTATTACGAAACCGGATAAGAGAACATCCCGCTTAGCAGCACAAATTTTCCTAACCCGATTGATGTGCTCTTAAGAAGTATCGACTGTATTTAATTTTTGTAGTTTGTATTTAAAATAGGAAATGTTTTTAATAAATAAAACAAAGGATTCTTTGATTTGATTTAAAAAAAAAACAATATTTGCTCAGAGGGAGATTACTATCTTCGTAACCGTGACCCCTTTCCTAAAATAAAGTCTGGAATCGCGCTTGGTTTACTGTTCTATATTCCCATAGTCGCAACCCTTACCCTGAATTAAAGTCTGGGATCGCGCCTTTTTTCTACCGGTTTCATGTATCTGCCTGAAAATTAAAAATCGTTTTGTAATTAAAAAAAAATATTCAACTTACAAAGTTACATATGTATAAATGCAATAGGATATTTCAATTAAAACAATTTTAAAATCCCGTTTAATCCATGGAAGCGTTAAAATGAATATCCACTTCAAAAAAAAAAATTTTTTTTTTTTCGGAAACACGTTTTTTCATATTACAAAACAATAGCTTTTTTTGATGCGCTTAAACATTCCACAGCCACATATGAAATTTACCTTTTTCATTGCATAATTGTGTAACTATACCGCAGCTTTACCCGTATGTTATGCTCACGTATGTGTAGAGTCATGCTCTCCTACATAAAGAAAGATAATTAGGTACAATTCATCAAAGTACTTACGCTTCAGCAATTACGATAAAAACTTAATTACTACTAAGCAGGAATTACATAGGTACCTACATATACCGGCACCTACATATAAATATATAGTGAAACTTTAAGTGAGAACCATGACATAACGTGATGATGCACGAACTTCATCCCTTAAAATTTTATACATTTTCTATTTATACATACATATATAATATATATGTATAGATGAGTAGAAAATTACCCTGTAAAAACTATATTCGTTATAACGAATTTGCAAACATGAGCATACACAAAGATACTGGAGTATAACTAATGCTTTATCATTACTTTTCCATTTTCGCAGTGTAATTAAATATTTCAAAGAGTTCTCTAAGTGTACTTTGACATGCTTTTTCATACGGAGCTATCGGCAAAGACACAGTAATCGCATTTTAGATACTCGTACACAACATACAGGACTTAACCCTCTTTGCGTGCAGAATTATCCTAAATTGAGGCATCAAATTCACAGCAAATGCATATGGTGTCGAATTAAGTGACTTCTTTAACGCGATTGTCACGTAAGTAACCACCTAACAAGTTAATTTTTACTTAAAAAAAAAGATTTTATGGGAATTCCTTTTTTAATTAATGAACACCATTAAATGTTAATATAATAACCTGTTATAATAAAAACTATATTACGGTGTGTCGCCATTACAATGATTTATCCCCATAATAATAACATTTTACTTATGATAAAGCAACCACAATATTGAACTGTTTTTTTCTGAAATTAAAATTTTGACCATTCGGAACTTATGTTTATAAAACTAAAACGAGATATTTAAATCAGATGAACTAGAAATATTCCAACTTTGATTTACATTTTCAATCCCCTTGAGGAATTATGCGAAAAAATTGATTTGGTTGAAATTGAGCATTTATCCTTTCCTTTGAATATATCATTTTTTTCTCAAAATATTGCAGGTGTACATTTCACCCTAAAAAGATTTTTCTGACACACATACTCGGGTATGCACATGGAATACCATACATTTTGTAGGGAAATCACAACTCGAAACGCCAATGTACCCATCATTGATTTTTTTTCTGGAGTTTGAATTTTGATGTCCTGTTTTCGAGAACAGTTCAATAAGCCTCAGCCCTGAATTCAAAACGGTCAAACAATAATAACTGTTGAAAAACATAATTCATACCCGAGTATGCATTTAGCCTTTTTAGGGGTATTAAAGAGAAAACATATTTTTTTGGGCATTGTGTATCAGAAATAAAAGAGAGATGAATGCTTAAAAAAATTATAAGAAAAGATATTTATTTTCTTGATTTTTTTTTGAAAAAGTACAAAACATTTCAATAAAAAAAATATGTCTCGTTTTTATTGCTGATACACATAGCCCAAAAAATTATTTGTTCTCTTTGATTTTTAGAACGCTGCAACTAAAGCTTGTTTCTAAACATCTATATAAAATCGTTTAACCTGATTGATTGACTGACTGATTGACTGACTGATTGACTGACTGATTGACTGACTGATTGACTGACTGATTGACTGACTGATTGACTGACTGATTGACTGACTGATTGACTGACTGATTGACTGACTGATTGACTGACTGATTGACTGACTGATTGACTGACTGATTGACTGACTGATTGACTGACTGATTGACTGACTGATTGACTGACTGATTGACTGACTGATTGACTGACTGATTACTGACTGATTGACTGACTGATTGACTGACTGATTGACTGACTGATTGACTGACTGATTGACTGACTGATTGACTGACTGATTGACTGACTGATTACTGACTGATTGACTGACTGATTGACTGACTGATTGACTGACTGATTGACTGACTGATTGACTGACTGATTGACTGATTGATTGACTGACTGATTGACTGACTGATTGACTGACTGATTGACTGACTGATTGACTGACTGATTGACTGACTGATTGACTGACTGATTGACTGACTGATTGACTGACTGATTGACTGACTGATTGACTGACTGATTGACTGACTGATTGACTGACTGATTGACTGACTGATTGACTGACTGATTGATTGACTGACTAATTGACTGACTGATTGACTGACTGATTGACTGACTGATTGACTGACTGATTGACTGACTGATTGACTGACTGATTGACTGACTGATTGACTGACTGATTGACTGACTGATTGACTGACTGATTGACTGACTGATTGACTGACTGATTGACTGACTGATTGACTGACTGATTGACTGACTGATTGACTGACTGATTGACTGACTGATTGACTGACTGATTGACTGACTGATTGATTGACTGACTGATTGACTGACTGATTGACTGACTGATTGACTGACTGATTGACTGACTGATTGACTGACTGATTGACTGACTGATTGACTGACTGATTGACTGACTGATTGACTGACTGATTGACTGACTGATTGACTGACTGATTGACTGACTGATTGACTGACTGATTGACTGACTGATTGACTGACTGATTGACTGACTGATTGACTGACTGATTGACTGACTGATTGACTGACTGATTGACTGACTGATTGACTGACTGATTGACTGACTGATTGACTGACTGATTGACTGACTGATTGACTGACTGATTGACTGACTGATTGACTGACTGATTGACTGACTGATTGACTGACTGATTGACTGACTGATTGACTGACTGATTGACTGACTGATTGACTGACTGATTGACTGACTGATTGACTGACTGATTGACTGACTGATTGACTGACTGATTGACTGACTGATTGACTGACTGATTGACTGACTGATTGACTGACTGATTGACTGACTGATTGACTGACTGATTGACTGACTGATTGACTGACTGATTGACTGACTGATTGACTGACTGATTGACTGACTGATTGACTGACTAACTCATCAACGCCCAGCCCAAACCCCTGAAGCCAGAAACTTGAAACTCTCACAGTATGTCCCAACCATCACGTAGGCGGTCACTAAGGCGTGGTTTTCCGAAATTTTACCGCTAAAGGGGAAAACGGGGGATTAAGGGGGTTTCGGTATTTTTAAACCGTGATTTTCGCCATGAATCCTGCTCAATAGGAGGCTGAAAAGTTTCCCTCGGGGGTTTTCGGGGTCACTGATCACGAATCCGGTGTTAGTTTTTCAAAATTCGGAACGAAAGGTCCTGTAAGGATAACGCAAATATCCTTTTTCTCATTTTCCCCCGGGAAAAATAGCATTAGGGGTTTTTGGGATCACTGATCACGAATCCGGTGTTAGACTAATTCGCAACGGAGAGTCCTGCAAGGATAAGATTTTTCTCAAAAGCTTTTAAGTTCATTCCGGTTTTCTTCGTATTTTAAAACTTATACAAAAAACTTAACGCGGCATCGACGGGTATGCAAGGTAGTTTTGTATATATCAGTATTCAAAATTATGTTTGACACTATCAAAAGTCCTAATATCAGTGTCTCTAATAGTGTGGAAACATTATAATGCACAGGTAACAGTGCGAAATTGATCCAGTAAAACACTATTCAAAAGCACATTCGCTGTACTTACATACAAATTTTAGGTCTTGCCATTTTTCCCTGAAAACCTGCGATTTTTAAGTACGAACAAATATGCAAATTGAAATTGGCACTACTCAAATGGGCTCTCCGTACACAAAAAGTTTTCCTTTTTTTCCTTTGGTGTTTTGGAAATATTCTAGTGTGAATTCCCGTATTTGTTGAATTGTGTTCCTTAACTTCACATGAATGTATAAATATACTAGTATATGTTTTGTTTACAAAGCGGAAGCATAGATCAGTAAAACATGGGCGGAAAATGCCCTCTTATAATACATGTTTCCATGTTTTATGCAAATAGAGGTCATTAAATTTATTCTTCTAATTAACCTACCATAGGGAACGTCGAAACCCAGTGAAAATAGAAAAACTTATAAAAATATCGAGAGAAAGCAAAAAAAAAGCTCAACAACGGCACCGACATGCCACAATTCTTTCTCCAGCAACAACCAAATGTTGGTCGGTTTCTTTAATTATGTGCTAGAATGTGTGGAATTGTTCAGGGAGAGAAAAATTTTCTGCCGGCATTGCTACATAGCCGTATGTAGGTATTTATAAAAAAGTGTAGTATTGGCGCTTTGCTAGAAAGTGGAGATTAAATGAGAAAGAATGTTGGATGCCCATTCTCTAGAAGAGGCGATTTCGTATACAGCTGTGACAACAATTAAGAGCTTTTCGAGGTTTTAATCAGCAATTATGCAGTTTCTATCGTTTGGTTTTAGACCAGTTGTAGAAGGTACGCATTCAATTAAGTAAACTGCAAAAGGTAAAAAAATAACTAGAAAGAAGGTCAATTAGATTTAAGGGCGAATTTTTTGCATTTAATAGTTATTGTTCTGAATACGACGATTCGATCTTAATATAATAATGAGATATAAGACGATTCGATATAGCTCGGGGTTGGGTGGAGTTGGAAGAGCGCAGGGGGCAGGAGGGAAGGGGGAGGGGAAGATGGGGAGGATGGCCCGCTCCGAATGCGGCCCCGGGATGTCAATTTTAGATGCAACATGATTAAAATTTTCTGATCTTGGGCCTAGGACGTAATTTTTCTAACAAGCGCGGTGCTTTAAGCAACATTTCGAGACATTTGGAAGTTCGCTGCATCAAATTCGGACCTTACAAAGTACAAAGCATAGAGATGCGCTTCTCTAGCAACTGTTAAGTCAATTTTAGGTAGGGTTGCCTTCCGATCCTCTTTCCTCAGATATTGTCCTCTATTTAAGGTGTCTGGGGGAATTCTTTTAAGGTGTGTGGGGTAATTCTCCGGAGGTGTCCGGAGGATTGCTTTTCTATGACTGAATTTCGTTGTCATAGGGGCTATTAAAAAAGCACGAAAATACCACCGGACGACCTTGAATAGAAGACAGCGTCCGGGGGAAAGACCTTGGCATTTATATTTATCCTTGACATTTATAATTGACCTTGGCATTTAAAAATTTTCTTCTGCGGCACAATGATTTCTATTTGTGGGGGGTGGGGGGAGGGCGCTAAATACAAGTTTTGCTACGGACGCTGTCTTGCCTTGGTACAGCCCTGATTCAAAATACCATATTTTGATATACGACGAAATGAGACGCGACCAAAACGTTATAACTCGATATTAATTAAAAAAAATAATTCAAGTTTCATTACGTATTTATGTAAAACAAATTCTGCGATTTTTGTACACGCAATACTGTAATCCATTTACAAATATTACATCGAATTAACGGTAAACCACCATTAAATAAAATTCTGAAATTATTAAGAAAATCTCCTGATAATAAACAAAATTATCTTTTAGATTTCAATTGAAAGATAAGCTGAGTGAAAATTATGTAAAACAGTTAAAATCTATTTTGAGATGCGGTAAAAAGGATTTCCAATTAAAAATTTCATGGGCGAACATTTCAGAATTAGACATAAGGAAATAGAAAAATATAATTATTCCCGAAAATAAAATTTTAATTGTTCGTTAAATTAATGTTGACTGAGAATTTCACTTAAAGCGCGTAGTCATGTTTAATGAGAAAAAAAAACTACCATTTACGCCCTAATTGCTTGAATTTCGAATGCCTTGGTAGATTCTCGACAAATCTATATATAAGGGATGAAAAGTGGAATAAAAATTTCCCTTCAAATTTAATCCAGTCTTTATTTGTGCGGCCAGAGAATCGACCAATACATTTAGAAGTAAAGCATCTTTTCGGGAGGCGTTGGAAAAATGAGCAGCAGGATATAACATTGATTATAGTACGAGACGGTAGTGACGTTTAAGGCATTTATTTTTACATTTCTGGGTCTTCTTCTTTTGCTATTGCTGCTGTTTCTTATATATTTTTTTTTTTCGTTTTGGTGGTTAATTCGTAAATAAAATGAAAGCACAGTGAAAAGACGAAGAGGAAAAACCTTACGGCATCATTATCGTCATTTTATTAACTCGTAAAACAAATTTATGTCCTTCTAAGCAGCTTGTTTACATTGTTTGTAATAGTATTTGGGAGTGATTAGACCAAAACTTCATCGTTCCCTATCCCAAGCTAATGTTGTTATGGCTATTGATAATGTTTAAACGACAATAAAGGGAGAGCATTTTATTACTCTGTCAGTACTTTTACTAAAGTAAATAAAAAGCCCTCCTTGGGTGAAGAGAGGTGCCCAACTCGCATTCTGATTCTGTGCTTAGATTTTTTTTCTTGCGTCAGTGTCTTTACCAAAAACAACCGCAAAACTTAGAGATCAAATAAATATAATTAATCGGGCGTTCCGCATTTTATTAAGGATAAGAACGGATAATAAAAGGTCAATTTTGTGTAAGGCATTCGACTTCATTTCCACAGATGGTGGACCTAACTCCTTTTTTGATATGCCCACCACAAGTAAATAGTGTGCAAAATAAAATAAAACTAGAGGATATTAAAGGGGTTCGTTTAATTATTTGATGAATATTTCTATGCTTGAATTAAGATAAAATTGGAGAAAACTTTTCCACATAAAATTTCAGGATCGATAACATACAGAATATAATATTTATGATGCTATCAGCTCTATTTATAAACACATTAAAAATATTCAAGCTCTTTTAGAACTTTTTTTCATATTTTAAATTATTTTCCAAAACTATTCGCAAAGTAATCAAGTCTAACGGCGACTCCTAAGTAATATTAATAATAATGTGTGGGAGATAGATGAAATAGTGTGGTATTTTTATGAATATCTTCTTCTTCTTGGCGCTACAGCCTGTGTCGTCTCGATTCAATTACCGCGTCCTATAATGTTTGGGCCTTAAAAAGGTCTCAGCGTTTGCGTCTACGGCGTCTTTCCATCTTTTCCTCGACTTCCCAGTTGGTCTCGACCCATAAAATCAGCTTTTGGGGAATCTTTTGTGTATAACTTGTCCATATACATCCATTTTAAGTGACCAGACGACTGAATCCTTGTAGTTGTATTTCGATTTCTGGCTCGTCGTATAGACTGTACTGCTTATTGCTGTACCACATTCGCCACACGGAAAAAAATCTGGATCTCCATATAAACAAAATTGGATTAATCTGGACACATCATACTAATTTATAAAAATGAGTTGGTGTCTGTCTGTCTGTCTGTTCCTCTTTCACGCAAAAACGGCTGAACCGATTGACTTGAAATTTGGCATAAGTGTCTGTAGTAGTTCTGGTTCCAACATAGGCATACGGAAAAGAAACGCGTGGGGTGGGGGGAGTAAGGGGAGGGGGTAAAGTGATCTCGAAACTTAGCTCTTCCTCTATGTTACCCTTTCGTGGGGAAACTACCGAGCCGATTGGTCTGAAGTTTAGCTCCAACATAGACATTAAAAAAAATTGAAAAAACTTAACCCGGCAACGACGGGTATGCAAGCTAGTATGTAATAAAATGCAAGATTCTAATCCAAGAGTATAGATTAGAAATGTTAAAAAAATCAGTTCAATTTAGTATTATCTAACGTCTACAATTTTGGTAAAATTGTAGACATTAAATCTACGATTGCACAAGAAAAGCTACAATTGCCAGGGGCCAATCGTGAAATACCCTATATGACAGACAAAATTTCTATTTTGAAAAATTCATTTGTATGGGAGAGGAGTAACAGAGTGGTCCGATTAAATTTTGATGTATGGAGCGGTTATGTAGAATCATATTCTAAGCACATTTTAACTTTATAAATTTCTCAATATGACGCACAATCTTCGAGAAAATGGGGAAAACAGTATTCCATTCCATTTGTATGGGGAGGTGGGAAGGAAAGGGTCGACTGGGTTTCGAAGTCTGGATGAATTATGTAAAATTGCGTTCCAAACACATTTTACCTATATATTTTTTAAATTACGAGTCACCATTTTCGAGAACTTTACAAAAAACTATTACGTTTGTATAGGGTACGAAGGAAGGAACGGTCCGATTTTCCCCGTTCAAAAACTTAGACTTGCTATTTACTAGAAACGGAACTGTCCAAATTTGAAGTACAGTAATTCCTCCAACTGCGCGGTTTCGCAACTGCACGGTTAAGTTTTTAATACCAAAATTTCGAACTGCGCGGAAAAATTTCGCAGTTGCGCGGTTTTTTTTTATAATTTTCGTTTAAAAAAACATGTTCCTAACCCCGAAATTTCATACAAAGTAGGGTTCACAGTGCGCGGTTTCGGTTTGCGCGCTCTTTTTGTGGAACGTATCTACCGCGCAGTTGGAGGGATTACTCTATCTATCTCAATCATTTCGAAGATAATGGTGGTCACAGACAGACAGACTCGCAGACAGACTGGCAGACAGACGTACAGACAGACAGAAAAACGGACAGACAGAAAGACGGACAGATAGAAATACGGACAGACAGACGGACAGATAGACGAACACAGACAGGCTGACGGACAGATAGACGAACAGACAGGCTGACGGACGGATAGTATGAAATAAAAATCTTTTGTCATCCCTAACACCATGGTGTAATTAGTTTTTGTGTCCGATAGTTGGTTCGACGTAGATTACCGTAGTATTAATAGCCAACCTACTTTAAATGCTCAATGTACCCTCAGTGTGGCCTAAGTGCGTAAGGGGTTAGTCTTGGACTACCCGAAACCCTAATCAATCAATCAATTGGTTCGATGCGTTGCAAACTGTATACTACACCCAATGATACATCATATATAGAGTATAACAATTATTAAAATATGAAGGTGAAAAATATTAAAATATGTTTATTAATTCGTACGTTTTAAATTCTAATTCAAAATTGTATTAAAATTTTGTCAATATAATTTTTGGATTTAAAAGTACCTACTCCAGGATTTATTTCCATGCATACATCTTGGTCTGATGTCGCTCGAGGTATTGTTCGAAGGACCTGACTTTCGAACGCATTTAGTATTCTTTAAGTTACCTGGGTTAAGGTCCTAGTTTCACTACCGCAACATAGCGTAGACCTGATATTATTGTAGTTTTATATAGATACGGAGCTTCGTCAACCAATGAATTTTCTTTGATTTTATTATTGGAAGAACCGACAAGTAGATTTAGTTCGACAGCTGAATCCTTGGAGCCTGCGGACATTACTTCAGTGCGCTACCAATCGTACTGGTAGCGTTAACAAATTTAAATTAAATTGCGATTCATGACGCGCTTTAAGCTCGACAAAAAAAAATTGGGGTTTTTAAATTTACCTCTCGGAATTAAATATTACATTAGAAAAAAAAATCCTTTCTTCAAAAACCATTCTTTAAATCATTTATTTTATTATGCTTTATTCAGTAAAAAAATTAATCAAAAAATAAAATAATAGGATATATGCATCAGCATCAGCATTATCCTAAAGCATTTTATGAACCATTTGAATATAAAAATTTTCTACAGTGTTTGATCCTCATTCAACTGCAAACCAATATTCAACCTGTATATAATGTGTTATATTTCTACTTACCTACTTTTAGTCTGCAGTCGCCCTAATGAATATTCTATGTGCTCCATTAGAGGTGATTTCAAATCATGCAATGGTCTTCTTTACCATTCATTCATTGTCTTTTTGTTTAGCAGCTCATCATCATGCACAGTTTCTATCATAGAAAGTGGTAGATACATCAACTTGTCTACATCGCACGGCAAAGATACGATTCGAATGAAACTATAAGGCATACAAAACTGAAATACCTACTTATTTGTGAATATTTCCGTATAGCTACATGTTATATCAAGGTAAGGTGTTTTAACGAGACGAAATGAGTTATAGAATGAATCGGATCCCGATGGCTGTTTAGTTTAGATGAGCAAAAGGTAATATCTGGCCACTAATACAGCGTACAATTTCCCATTTTATTCCTAAGGGGAATTAAAGTGTTGAGCCTTAAAAGAGCTCTTTACTTTAAGTGGAAATTAAGTGGCTGTGTTCTCATTTAATTTCCCCATTCAATTTTTAATTTTCATCAATAATTGTAAGGAAATAAAGATGAAAAACGGAAATGTGTTTTTAATTAAAATGCTACTTTATAGTGAATTGGATGTTGAACAGTAATGAAATTTGTTTCTTTCCGCAAAATGCAACAATTAAGAAATCTGAGAAGGTTGGTGGACATTGGCACATACTAATTATTTGAATTTCTGGACCATTTCAAGAACTGTTAGAGATCCATAAAAACACTTAAAGGAAAAAAAGCAGGAAATTTCATTTTCTTTGAATTTAGTTATAAGTATTTGTTCTTAAAAGCGCATAGTTTTGAGAAATTTTCAATGAACTTAATTTTTTGAGAACCATTAGAAAAGTGTAAAAACCGTAATAGCAAAAAATGTGGAAAATTTTATGCCCTTTAAATTTTGTTATATTCATTTTTTCCCACAATCGCATAGTTTTCAAGAAATTCTCAAAAAACCGCATTTATTCAAAAATAAAATTGTATGGAGGTATTCGTTATAACTAACGTTACTTTTCCAAAAGTTGACAGAAAATCCGGATTTTCGAACCATCAGGATTTTCGAACCATTACAAAAAAGTTCAAGTTGCTAGCTCAACGCGATCTCGAGTTATGTAAAATATGTAAACAGACCGACAGACTGACGCACGGACATCCTCATAATTTTGCCTGAAGTTCGTACTGATCAGAAAGTTCCTCTTGCCCCGTTGTCGAGTCGGTCTCCGTCATGAATACAATACTTTCCCTCTATAGCCCAGGGAAGTAAAAACAGATATTGTTTTGGGCTAAGGATTTCAAATCCTCTTTCCCAAAGGTTTAAAACCCTACTATTAATAAATTGAAGCCCTGAATGGATTCCAATCTAATTTTCACAATTTCGCATATCATGCCTTCTGACCTATTCCCATTCTGCTTCTTAACTCTCTCTCCTGCCATCTTCGAATCTTTTGAAACACTGAACCCCCTCTCCTTCTATCTCCTGAACCCATGAAGCCATTTCGTATCGATTTTCGTAATTGGGTAGATTCTCCCAAAAGAAAAGTTTTCGCCCACTAAGAATGATTGGAAACTCCTTTCCTGTCATCCATGAATCTTTGGAAATATTTAGACGCTATTTTAGCTATTGACAAGTTCTCACACAAGGTAAAATTTAAAACAATAAATGACAGATCTAACTACTTTTCATTCGAATTCAACTAATTTTGATGTGTGCGGTCTCTATATGTCGCACAATATGAACCTAAGTATTTCTCCAATTCAAAAATCCGGATTAAAAACCGTTTGGTGTAATTAATTGACTCACTTAAGTTAAAAATTACAAAAAAAATTGGCATTACAAAATTACTATAAAATACTTGTGTAATTTTTCACGATTGCAAAAAATATCATATTTCAGTTTTTGTATATTATATTTAACGAGGGCATCTTTAATATGTATATAGCGTAAAAAATATTGATTTCAGCTTTGAAAGAGGGAAAAGTGGATATGAAAATTTCCTACAAATTTATTATTTTCGTTTCGTTCGTAATGCCAAATGCAATCGACCTAAAAAATGCGAATCCAGATGGCAATAAATTGATCAGAACGAATGAGATATGCTCAGCCATGTGATGTGATTTGTGCCAATTTCTGGATTTTCGCTGCTGTAAAAATGTCATCTTGTTTGTTGACTGATAAATCTAGGAGCTGCGTTTGACTATATATACCTACATATTTAATTATATAGCATTCTTTATATTTCACAAAAAAACATGTAAAAAGCTAAATTCAAATTATTACTTTTGCAAATTGATCGATAAGGTAAATATATTTGAAATTATTATATTCACATACCACTTAGTATCAGACTGGAGAATTGAAAAAAAATCACTTTTATAGAGGAAAACGAGTTTCTAAAAAAAAGCCTAGCAGGGAAACGAGTTTCCCTGGAATTTTCTGGGATTTGAGAGCAACATATATTTTTCGGAGTGCTGAGAAAATTTTATTCCCTTCTGATACATCGAAGAATAATCGTTCGCGGGCCATGATCTTTTGAAAACACACTTTTCTTTACAAAATAACGGTATTTCCTTATAACTGTGGAACCGTTAGAACTGTCATTTTGTGTTTTCAATTTCTTAACTGCATTTTGATATAAGGGTTGTGTCTACAAGCTTTCATCGCCACCCTACGACGGGCGACCGAAATATACTTTTTAAAAGCTTTTATTTAGCTTGCTTTTATTAGTCTGTGCGTTTGTCTGTTTGTTTGTCTGTCAGGGTCAAATCTTGTAATCTAATATTGACCCACTTCCACTCATCCCTTAAAATCTATAAGGATAACTTAAAAAATTCTTTTCTTCAAATTTCCCGGGGAAAGAAAATTATCTGGGGGTTTTTGGAGTCGCTGAATCTGATTCTGACGTTAAAAAGTCTATAATGATAACGGAAGGTCCTGTGAGTATAACATGATTAGCGCTTTCCTCAAATTTCCCGAAAAAAATCTCATCTGGGGGTTTTTGGGATCACTGAATTCGATTCTCAAGTCAAATGTTCCATAAGAATAAATCAAATGCTAGAATATAAATATTCGAAGACCAAAAAGTATAATATATATGCGTAGCGAAAGACAAATGACTAAAAAGGATAAAATAAAAAAAAACTTTTATTAAAAAATGCATAAAAAAGAAAAAAAAATATATTTGGGCGCTGGGTAACAGAAATAAAAGCGAGATAACAAACATAACAAAAGCTATAATTGCCAATCTGGCAATCATTGGAGACCCGTATGGTGATATTCGTATCAAAATTCGAACAGTTATACCAAAATTCCACTTTGAAGTCAAACTTTCCAATAAGATTTTTTAAAATTTATTCCAATTGATGTATGTTTTGATGTATGGGAGTTTTATGTAGAATCATATCCTAAATAACTTTTGTTGTAAACAAGATGCACCGTTTTTGAGATATTCACAAAAAACGAATCTGCGCAAAATTTCAAGTCTCTAGCTCAATCCGTGCGCCCGCAATCCGCGCCACAGACGGACAGACAGACGGACAGACAGACAGACGGACAGACAGACGGACAGACAGACGGACAGACAGACGGACGGACGGACAGACGGACGGACATGCAAAATTCAACTTTTTTCATCATTCTAAACACACTGGTGTAATTCATTTTTGTGTGCGATGACGAGATCTTGGCATTACAAACGGTAAGGCAAAGTTAATATACCCTTTGGTTTCACCATACGGGTATAAAAAATAGAAGCAAATAAATATTTATCTCGCTGTTATTTTTATACATAGCACCCAAAATATTATTTTTTTCTTTTTTAGTACATTTTTTTAATAAAAACCTTTTTTCCAATATTTTTTTTGTGTTTTTTTTTAAATATTTCAGTTTGACAATTACTATTAAATTTGCTTGTCTTTTTCGTTTGTCATTTTTTTTATAATCGGCCAGGGAAAATCAAAAGAGAAAAATGCAAGAAAAATTCTTGCACCAGACAGAATTTGTTCACTGAATGTTGTCTAAGATTATTGGCAGGTGCTGTAGTTTTGATCGAAATCATAAACCATTCACGAGATTTTTTTTTTGGAACAGCGGGTTTTTAGAAAATCCGT